>JALIZF010001842.1:80000-762500 GCA_029948255.1 Telmatactis stephensoni | reverse complement strand
TTGCATTTACGCAGGCGCGTCCAAGCCCAGACAACTTTGAGCACCTCCTCCAGGTCGCGTCGCTGATGTCAACATTCTTCAACTTGAGTATAGGAGTTTTGCTGAGAATTCCTCAGACCATGAAGAATTATTCCATCAAACTCGACAACGAAGATTCATTGGCTGTTACTGTGGTGTTAGTTTTTGCCAATCTTGCAGTCCCTGGACTCCTTGTTGGTAAGACCCACACAAGATCAGAACTTTTTGTCAAACTTAATGCGTATGCCTTCTGTACTCTGAATCGAATTAACTAGTTAACGTTATTCTATAGCTAGCTTATACTCATTTGTTGCTTTGTTATTCTAGCTACTAGGGACAATTTGCCTTCATCGTCAAAGTGAATATACAATATCAAACCAAATATAATTTTTATCTATGATCGAACACGATCAAAAAAGTCATTTTCCTTAAAAACAGAATTTCGATTGCAGCGTCTATTTTGCCATTTATACGTCTATTACGTCTACTTTGCCATGTCCATAATGCCTTGCGTCCTGTAAAGAAGCTGCATTTTTAGCAAGAAAACGTTTCAAATCAACTGCAAGATAAGAGGTTTTGTAGCCTTATTTTAAGCTTTGGTTTTGCAGTGTCAGTTTATAGACATTTTTATAGGATTTATGAGCCATCACACAAGCAAATTAGCGTATATGCCACATTTGTGTTTTGTTTGTCACTTATAATTGGAGGTGATTGTCTTTTTGTAGGACGGTATCTTTTGTCTCTTTGCATAAGTATCATTGCAATCATTCGTTATCCAAGATGCAACTGGGAATGCTGTCTAAGTGTGTTGATCTTCACTCGAGTGACTGGCTACAACTTTACAGATCATCGTGCAGGTGGTGCCCAGGACTCAAGGGTCCAGGAAAAGCAAGAAATTGAGGCGAGTGTAGCTTGCATGGGTCAATTCTCACTTTCTAGATCTGGCTCTCTCCATTTCACTACTATTTTGATTCTTGTATATATTTTCGAAGTAGAACGACTGATAGCTCTGTTCTAATATGTTCATATTTTAAAGATGGCATGCCTTGGTGGCCATTTGACAAGTGTGATGAATGAGTTTGTGAACTTATATTAAATACATTCTTTTCAGCTTTCAATAACATCGTGTTACAAATTGTCACATATATCAATCCACGTTTTTTTCTAAATCCTTAACCCCTGAATAAATTACCCTTGTAAAGTGACCAAAATAGAAACTATAATAGAATGATTGCCAATCAGAATTGAATTAAAATATATTTCATTTCCAGAGTAAGGAAGACAAAAAAGGAAGTAATGGCCTTGACAAACATGACGTAGGGGTTGATGACAAAGGAATTGATGACGACATTGGTTTCCTTGGCAACAAGGACTCCTGGGGTGGTGTTAAGGTGCATTTCTCCAAAGAATTGCTTCCAAAACGCGCTGGTTCGATTGGCCAGGAAAGAGCTTTGATCAAGAACACAGCACCAGTTGCACAACACATGGGAAACCGGTTAAACTGGATGAAAACTGGTGAAAACCAGGCTGCAGTTGACCTGAATGACGTGGAGATTAAAAAAGTCGCGGACGTTAATTTGGGACTGGGCGGAGAGGATGCTATTGTGGGATCGCATAGTAACCAAGCCTTTGAATAAGATGAATATGAAGTTACGAAATTCTAAGCCAATTAACACAAGACCTTGATATCATGATCAATTGTAACGCTGCTTGCTTATTAGATCTTACCAAAAAGAAAGAAAGAAAAATTATACTCAAAACCACTGCAATATAATCACCAAATGGGCTTCAAGCAAATTTCTATTTCAAATCACCGTAATCAAATCCGTATAGAAAACTCACTATACAGTCTAGTAAACAATGCCAACTACTTAACAACAGTTTCTTGTTTAGAAATTCTGGGTCCGGCCAGTAATCAACAACTCTCCTCGCTTATACTCCTAGATAAAGTGAATAGGTGTAGATGCCAGTCTTTGAAACGAAACACACTCCACTCCACTAAATCTCTCGATTTTTTTTACTTTTCCTTAGTCAAAGTTTTTCTCTTTTGTGACAAATGACATGTTTTTCACATTCAAAATCTGTTCTACGTGGAGTGGTAAAGGCCCTTAGCTTTGTAGAGATGTAGTCAAAAATATAGGTGCATTGTGCGTAGTTCAGTGATAATAAAGTCATCTGAAGCAAATAAATTATCTCCTATGTTTATTTGAAACTATTTCTTTCTGGATTCAAAAATTGACAAACTTTGGCAAAGTTTTATGAGGTATGTTATTTAGTTCTAAAATGTCTAAAGTTCATCATTGTACTAGGGCTTGCCTACAAATTTTCAATTGGGGGCACGTGAAAGTACTCCCTTAATACTTTGTTCACGTGAACAGAGAGCAATGATTATCAAACTCGGCAAACTTCAAAGGGACTGATAAAGAAGCAAACATGGATATTGAGTGCGGTCTTGACCGTGCATAATCTTTTGTTCTACGTCATGCTTGCTTGACTAGACACTAAGGTTTATACTGCTGGCTGACTTTGAGATACACCTATTTCAGCAAATGTTGTCGGCAAAAGCCTACGCGACTCACCCGAAAGGAAGCATGGGTAAACATTACTAAAGCTATAAAACCACACAAATATCCACACCATAATTCAACTTCAGCTTGCCATGACCTAATACATCAAAGAGCTTCATTTGCTGATTTTAAGACCAAGACCAATGCGAAAAAGAGAGGGAAAATTTTGCAACTACCCATGCTCCTTTTCGGTCTAGTCGCGTATGCTTGTGACCTCTCATACGACAACCTTTTTTGAAATAGGTGTATATGTTGGGAAGCTTTTATTCAAAGGTCACTGTTGGAAAACCCGAGCAAAGAGAAGATGAATGTATTGCTGCATTTCATAACCATCTCATTCTATTAACTTTGGTCACGTGAATGGTGGCTAATATGACGTCAAAATTACAACTACATGTACGAACCTTTTGAACACGTGAACTTTGTTGTTTGTCAAGATCCAATCAAAATATTTATCACTGGCGACATAAGTGTAAACAACATATACACACACTCAGTATTGCAGTTATGGGCATAGATGTAGAGGAAAGACAAACACTGCTAATGAGCGCAGAATTGATCACTGAGTATGTGTATGTTACTTGTGTTTATTCTTATGTTGCAAGTGAAACCCAGACTGAATAATGAAAAGCATGTTTACGATGATGCATGATGGAAATTTCGTATGACTGTGAAAAATCCATGTTTTCCGTACCGTACCCTACATTACCGTACCGTACCTTACCCGTATCAATGTAAGACACGAATGTCAACGCATTCCACTACAATACATGGGTAATATAATATAGGGCACGACGAGATATGAACATTTTTAAATTCATGCCATATGTATGCTATATTCTCACGAAAGTGACTCTTGAGTGATTATATGCTCTTACGTACCCTGCAGGAAAGTCTTCTTGGAAACCCCTTCTAAAGAATGTCCTTGAAGGTTTGCTGCAGGGTAATATACATTATGGAGCATGCTCTATATGCATTTTTACAACACTTGATACTAATTTCGTAATCTGATTGGCTGATTAGAGTGTGTCAATAAGTAAGAGTTAATTACAGAGAAACGAGGGTTTTAGCCATATATATCGGCCAGAGGGATGTATGTGGATAAAAGCCGAGGTTCAAGGTAATTAACTGGCTTATTATATGATTAAGGAGGTTTTCACACAAAATCAATCCCAAACGACATTAACGATCTGATCATTGTTACTGAATTCCCAGAAAGAAATCTTAAACAATTGCTTTTCAATTCTATTCACGTTGAAGTTAGCGAACTTTACTATGACATGTTATAACAGACAAAACGAATTTTTTGTTGATAAGTTGCCATCAGTTAGCTCAGTAGTATAGAGGTTAAAGGCGGATCTAGGTATAGATCAATCGATTTTTTTTCACCAAAATTCGCTACCTAGTACATGATTTCGGGGCTCAGTAGAAAAATTATATGTCTAACATCCAAACTAAGATGACCAAGGGAAGTATGGGACGAGGGCAATATCTGTATAATGCCCTTGAATTCATGATGAGTGACTAGGGAAATACGCGATATATATCCCTACAAATAATAAAGAAAACCGACTCAATCATATAAAGAGGACAGACACACTGCTGACGCGTTTCGATCGGCGTGCGCTCGATCTGTTGCCCCGTTTGATAAGGACTTTTTAACTTTTATGATTGTTGTAAAAACGAATTGAAGATGGTTTTGAGTTATCTGTCCTCTTATTGACACACTCTTGACGCCCGTGATTCTTGCGCTCGTGATTCCACTTGAGTTTTGAACATTTTATGACGTCAAGACTGTGTCAATAATAAGAGGACAGACAACTCAAAACCATCTTCAATTTGTTAAATATATCACTTGTAAACTAACTATAAGTATGTTTACAATAACTGAAATTAACCTGGAACAGTTGCAAAGATCATATCCAAACTTGGTTGGATGTCCTTGGAAAAGCGAAGGAAAATTGACAGACTGTCCCTTTTCAATGAGGGATTAAACAACCTAGCACTCTTAGATTGGCTTAAATGATCTTAACAAGCCAACTCGTATATTACAAGACATATGTATTCTAATTACTTTATACCTATATGCCTAGATCAGTAATTGATTGGAATATTTTGAATGAGTCAATCAAGTTAACTACAAATCCAGAGGGATTTCAATAAGCCCTGGAGCAAAATGTTCTTTAGATCTATATGACCACACGATGTGCAAACAATATCCTTTGGAGGTGGTGCAATGAAATTAGTGAAGTGAAGTTAATTAAAGTGAACCATTACATTCTAGCATGGGTTAACGCTGAGTGCACGTAGCTCCAAGTGATTACGCGCAGTTCCACGCAGGTTTGCGTGACTATAGCGGCATACTTACGCAATTTCACAAAGCCAAAGACATATACGACAATTTCAACTACAACATAAACTTAATTCACGCGGATCATGCTATGAGATCGCGCAACTTCACGCATGTTCTGATGTCGACTATTTTCACGTGCCTAAACGCAACCTCATGCGTATTCTGAGCACTTTAAAAATTACCAAGGACTGGTTTATGAGATAAAATCACGCGATTTCAAAACGGTCACATAACTTCACAGAAGTTTGCGCATCGTTGAAGATGCTAAGCTAAAAGTCAATCGTTATAAAATAATTAATATGCATTAATAAATATTTATTGTACACTTTTTGTGTATCTATTACAGTACAGGCCCACATGGAAATGGAATCTATTTTTTAATAAACGATCGATGATTTGATAAATATGTATTACGGCACTCCACTATCCATTCTGAAGTTCAGTTGTGGGATTCACCCGCACGCAACGTGTTGTGCCGTTCCGTATTTCTGTATTTTGATTAATCAACATTGATGTTACCTCAATGAAAACGCACGAACGTCGCGAAACAACACGAAACGAAACGGGTTTTTTTTCACATTCATACGAGAGCTGCTAGACTAAGGCCTAGTTCATGCGTCGTATTAGGCCTAAGTCTTTAACTCTTTTTCATTTCAAGAGAAAGATTCCACTGTCGCGGTACGTTGTTTCTTTGAACAGTCGTACGCGGGCGACATTTTACCTGTTATGCTTTGCTTTTGGTTTTAAATTTTCTCAGTATGAAGAATAATGAAATGTTTCTTAAAACTATAACTTGGTTGTCTAGTTTCACTCGGCAACATAAACATATTCGCAAAAACACTAATGTATTTTCATTTATCACTTTTTTGGTCGCGACTTCCATGCGAACTTTTTGTTTAACCCTCCGCATTGCTAACGTGTAAGCAAGCGAAAACCTTCGGAAAAACCTTTTTTTTCGGCGATTTTTTTTTTCAGGTAAGGTATATGTGAACATTATGTAGCAAGACCAGCAGCCATCATTTTCGCGCAAAAACGCTTGATGCGTCCGTCACCCTGTGGCAAGGATGCTATTGTTTGCGTTCTGGAAACCAATTTTGAAGCCAGTTTTTGTTGAATACACCATAATTTTTACATTCTATCTATATGGGAGTAGGATTAAATGGTTTGTCACGACACGCTTGCGTGCCGCTGTCTGTGCTGATTGTTGGCGCATATGTTTATGTTGCATAAAAGTGATGCATTGAGTCTCTGTCTCTGTCTGTCTGTCTGTCTGTCTGTCTGTCTGTCTCTCTATGTTGCTTTAGTTCATATTTTAATTTCGCAAGAACTGCACCTGATCCTGATCCTGGTTTCCATAGTCACTGAGCTACTATGAAGGAACTTCGTATGTCTGTCAAAAGATGGGAAACCGAGCAATTAGCATTACTATTTAAAAACGTTTTGTGAAAACAATGCAATTCCAAACGATATTCTGACAGAAATTTATTGAACAAGAAGGGTAATAACTGTTATTACAGTGACTACCGTGACAACGCGACACCACGTTCAGGACGCCATTTAATTTCGCTTGTTTCCACGTCCTCTTCTTTACGTCGGCGACGTCAACGGTAATTTCGAACAAAATTCGACAGCGCGCACGGCGTCCTCTTTAACGTCGCGTCCTGTTCTCTAAATCACTCCATTGATTTAGCAAAACGCGACGCGAGAACAGGACGTGAGATGAAGAACATAACACATTTATCCATTGCGTGGCACGAGGACGCCATTTCGCTTGTTGATTTTCGCGTCATCTTCCTAACGTCATCTTTCACTCCAAGTCTCGTTTGCTAAATCAGCCTACGGCACGGTTACAGCAAACACGTCTTGTTTTGATAGACAACACGGCACCATCATGGTCACAGTGAGGCATGGCAAGTTTCACACTCACACGAAAACTGTTTTATATACCTACCGGATTGGAATGTGACACTGGATGGTTTGAGTTATCACCGTTTTCAAATCTGTTACGGTGGTTATACGGTGCTGCACGTACTTTGTAGTCGCCCATAGAGAGCGTCTCGTAGGTTTGGGACCAGTCTTCCCCGGAAACGTTGTACAGAGGTCCACTTTGTCTGGCGCGTCTAAGCACAACCTTCAAATGCCAAAAGAAATGGTTTTCTTCCCAAATTCTCCATATTTGTAAACTTCTGCTCGATGTCCACAAAACAAAAGCCGATGAGGAGGAGAAGAAGGAGGAGGAGGAGGAGGAGGAGGAGGAGGAGGAGGAGGAGGAGGAGGAGGAGGAGGAGGAGGAGGAGGAGGAGGAGAAAAAGGTCTGTTTAAAAATTCATTTGCAATTCATGAGGTGTACTTACCGCTAACACAATCACAACTATCAGTAGAATTAAAGCCAAAACACCCAAAAGAATAAGTGTGACCAGCGCCCATAACGGTAATTCCTTTTTGGTCTCCACTTCCTTCCGCTTGGATTCAACTTTGCTAACTTTCATCCCATTAAGGCGTCCAGCCTTGCTTGCCTCAATTAGGGTCTGC
This sequence comes from Telmatactis stephensoni, assembly GCA_029948255.1. Classification (NCBI taxonomy): domain Eukaryota; kingdom Metazoa; phylum Cnidaria; class Anthozoa; order Actiniaria; family Isophelliidae; genus Telmatactis; species Telmatactis stephensoni. The sequence goes on along the minus strand of JALIZF010001842.1, from coordinate 755,030 downwards.
CTCAGTTTGTCGCTGTCCGCGTTCGACGTTGCATTCAAGACCACATCATACTCACAAACTACACTTCCTTTAGTAATTCTAGTAACATATATACGGATGAAGTCATCCAAGGTTTTATAGCATATTGTCAGTGCATCATGGAATTTTTTCACTAAGTCTTTGTATTCTTTTGAGGTTTTATCGTTATATATCTCCTTATACTCTTCATCAAACGTGGCTTCCATCGTAAACGATTTTGTTTTGGGTACTGACTCTGTAACCGCGGAGGATGTTGGGACAGGTTCCTTAACTGCAGACGAAGATGTTGAATTGACTTCTGGAAAGACGGAGGATGACGGACTAGGTTTTACTGAGCTTGTTGATGGGGCACTTTTTGAGGTTGTGCTAGGGGATATGGACATGGAATCTGACATGGTACTTGATGAAACTGTTACGGAACCTGAAGAATCTGACATGGAACGTGTTGAAACTGACATGGAACGTGATGAAGCTGACATGGAACTTGAAGAATCTGATATGGAGTGTGTTGAATCTGACATGGATAGCGATGAATCTGACACGGAACTTGAAGAATCTGAAAAGGATCTTGTTGAAACTGACATGGAATGCGATGAATCTGACCTTGAGTGTGTTGAAAGTGACATGGTACTTGATGAATCAAGCATAGTACTTGATGACATGGCGCTTGATGAATTCGAGGTGATAGTTGGACTAGCTTCAAGGCCATGAGAGCTAACTAATGTTGCACTGGCTGAGACAGCTTCTGTACCTGCAATTGACATCGATGATGTTGTTGCTTCTGGTGATGATGATAGTGTTGATGTTACTGGTGCTGCTGCTGATGTCGATGCTGCTTCATCTACACTTGTATTTGCACTGCTGATTGAATTTGATGCAACAGAGTTTGTTGGGCTGATATGACCTCCAGATGTTGATGATGGTGTTGGTGATGGAGAAATCAAATCTGTAGAGCTTGATGACATGGAAACTACATTGGCATTTGCATTGGATGTGCTTGAAGCTGGTAAAGCAAAAGATAGCATAAAAAGTAGTTAAAGGATAAAAACCTATTCGTCCTTGTTATAGGCGGGCACAACGTGATGTCATAATTTATTCACAATAAAAATTTCGAGCTATATATATGCAATCAGACACAGTTGTGTGACACAGGGTGACCAGCATACCTGGTGATGGTGATGGTGATGGTGATGGTGATGGTGATGGTGATGGTGATGGTGATGGTGATGGTGATGGTGATGGTGATGGTGATGGTGATGGTGATGGACAGACCAGTGAGATTGTGCAACTGGAACTATTTCCAGGCACTGACACGGCATTACCTGATAAAAGTACAAGGAATATAATGATGATTATTTACTTAAACAGTTGTAAAAATGATGAATAAATGAAATATTCTTTGCCTACGGATGCGTCATAAATGATGTAGTTATAATATTTTAATTTTAACTAACTCACACCGAGTTAAAAACGATTATTAAATTATACAAAGTTCATTGAATCACGTGACCAAAATCATGGACATAATTGGTTGAGACAGTGCCTATTTTTGCAGATCGAGATGATGATCTCAACTCGTTACCTTTACCACACAGATCAAAAACATTGCTAACCCCCCCTTTCCTCTATTTAATGTCGTTTCAAGGATTGCCAATTTAATACAAACAGCAGGGCTGATTAAGAGTTGACAATAATATTGTGGTGAGGGGGGAATGGGGGAGTGAGGAGGATTGCTGTCGAACTCGACCTCCAGTTTGTGATAGAAATGTTGAATTGTAATTGTCTCAAGGGTTTTGTCCAAGATTGTGACCCTGTCATATCGACAGTTCATTGTTCCCCATTATCGATTTACCACCAACGGTGCTCATTAAAAGTACGATAGCTTTCAGTTACTTCAGAGTGCTACCAAGTTTTTTTTTGTTTTTTACATATTTCGCCAGCTTTTTTAAAGTGCATCAAGAATACTTCAAAGCGCGAAAGTTATTTCAAAGTGAGTTGGAATAGACTCCAACAACTTCTAGAAGCCAAAGAAATCGGGGAAATGTCAGGGAAATTGTATATATGAGAGAAATATATACAAGTCGAAAGTACAACTCTGGAAGCCATTATAAGTTAACACAGCCTTCAGGCCTACAGCCCTCAGGATGTAACTCTTACCTAAATGTAGATAACGTAGGCATGACTGTAGTAAAAACTAATTGCTTTCAATTCACCGTACATGCTGTTTATGTTGTGGTATTAATTACCTGATGTATTTGAGCAAATACTTGTCACATGACATGAAGTTGAATTGACCGCAGCTGTGGACGTAGGCGATGGTGAAATGGCACTAGTATTGCTACTGTTGACTAAAAAAAGAATGAACAGCTACAATAAGAAGCTAGTCTCCTTCGCAGCCGTTATTAGGGTCGGGTTCCCTGTGGTCATTCCTCCCCACTAACTAGTGGGGCGACAGGAATGTGTGAATATGGCAAGATGACAAGGAATGACCACAGGGAACCCGCGACCCTAATAACGGCTGCGAAGGAGACTAATAAGAAGCATGTTTCGTCTTTCTTTCAGTTTAATTTCTTTTCTTTCCTGTTTTTTTTTTCAGTATTTCTAAGTTAAAACATTTAGATTTTCTTCTGTTGAGTAAAAAGACCGTTTATTTATTGTAAAGTTAAGAGTTCTCTCTTGACGTAAAAACATCCCAATAATGGGAGGGGAGGGTTAGGCAAAAGTTTTATCAAGGAAGCAATTTGTATCGGGTAAATATTTCTGACTGTCGGCTCGCCGTTTTTTTACTTAAGAACCTTGCCGTTATCTCGCTTATTATATTCCTTTCAGTCAGTTATCGCAAAATCAACTGAAAAGACATAATTTTTTTGGACAATGATTAAGGAAAGCGAATAAAAAAATGGCTTTGTCATGGCTCCTCTTTCTATCCCTTGGGGATCTTCTATGAAATTAATTCTACGTCTATTCATACAAATCTGAGTTAATTGCAAATGTGTAATAATATCTTTCCTTATACATACATGCCTCGAGCTCAAACCTTAGTAACTATGGTAACAAAATTAATAATGGAAAAAATCGCTAGTGAATTCGGCTTTTTTGTTAAAGCTAGTACAAACACAAGTTTGATGTATAAATGTTACTACGTTTTACGTCATTAAAGTAGAATTCATGTTTTTAAAGGGGAAAAATCATCAAAGAAAAATATCTCAAATGATCATTCACTTTCGAAATTGAATTGCCATTCGCTTTCGCTCTCAGTAAGATTCTAAACTTACGAGAAATTTTATTTGAAATTGCTTATTTTTGTGGACGTCGATTCCTAGGCCTTCATTTAAAATAAATCTTGCAGCTTGCCTCATTATTCGGAAACAAATTTGAAACAAGGTCAGCAAGTGACTGAACTGTTTTAAAAACCTTTTCTTTTTTGAATATTTGAATATTTTTGACATTGATGCTAATATTGCCTTTAGCTAGCGATAATTACTGAGCCATAGCCAATAATTGGAGGGTGCAATTATTTTTATTTTAAGCCAATGTGCCTCTTAGCCCAGCCAGTACTTTGATGGAAGTTCATTTAGCTCTCTCTCAACTTCAACGCATCAGACCATACTTAAATTTAGATTATTGGCTTATTAGACTTGCATATGGCTTTTACTGGCTTCAAAACTTACCACATATTATGGCTTAGTTTTACTGGTGCTTGTTTCAAAACATAGAAGACACTATCAATGGATATTTTGTAAACCATTTTCCCAGAATTACAATAAAATATTTGATTGTTTAGAGAAAATATTTTATTCTCCTTTTTAATTCAACGTATTTTTTTTGGAAAAAAAATATATATAATAGTTTATCCGTTACCAGGGAGTTTTGGCATCAACAGAGAGATTGTTGAAAATATCCTGTGTCTTCTAAAATAAATATTTTGCTTCGCATAAAATCTTCTTCGAAAATATAATTAGAATTCATAAGTACAAGTCAGAATACTTTCTTTTCCATGTGTTATTGTACGTGAGTGGTATATATAAATATTAAGTTTTACATTTTAGCTTCGAGAGCATTATTTTTATACAGAAAAGGCGAATTTTTTTGAGCAAAGAAGCGTTCGTCGATTTGTGGTGATTCAAAAATGGTGACACTGAGCTTAAAGGCTCAGTTTTTAAAGTGGCATGTTCTCGCTCTTAAGATTTAACTTCCTTAATCAGCCTTTGAAAGATTTTAAAAGGAAAAAAAATATTTCCCCAAACAGCAGCTGCCGAAATCTAACTTTACACTCGACCAAGATAAAACGCTGGACCGTCATATTCAAAAACTTATGTGTTTTGAGATTGTCGTTGCTAGTTTATTGAAGTAAAAGAATCGTCACGTTTCCAGTATATACATTTGACACTGATGAATAATTACAAGCAAACTTTCTGTGTCATTTAATCTGCCGAAAGCTAGACGACTACAGAGCATTTGATAAAGCATTAGCTTTGTATCATATTCTTCAGCCCTTTTTCAAAGTGTCTCGCTATATATACTTAGGAGAAATAAGATCCTCTCTTTCGGAAAATAGGACGTTAATAATCGCTTTCAGTTTCAGAATTGATAAGCTATTGTTTTGCGTGGCTTTCGTGCCTTTTGAAGACTCAGTTTTAGCGTAAACAAACACGCAATTTTCAAGTATTTCCTTTTTGATTCAAACAATAGAAGGAAAATCTTCGGTTTTTAGAGAAAGCCTTTCCGGGAACTTCAGACACGGTAACACGACACCGAAAACCATCATAATTGCTTGAAATGATACAGAAATCATTGGCAGCTAACTATTTCGTGAAAATTATAGCTTTATCTTCCAATGGCTCAACTGCACTTACCGGCCAAGCTCTCATGAGTAAATCCAGCCACAAGAACAAGCAACACAAAGCCAACCACGAAGCGAGAAGGCATTTTTCTTTTTCTAACCATGGAAATGAAATAGAGATGCGCTTTGACAAACTGTTATCAAGATAAAAAGCCAAGCTGAACTGAGGAAAAGTGATTTGTCTAGCCTTTCTTGTATTTTTCCTTGTTAAGTTAATATTCAATAAAACGCAGCGAGTGGGAAATAGTCAGCAGCTATTTTGCATTTTAATCAAATTCAAATCTGTCAAAAATTTGGTATATGTAAATATATCTATGACACTTTGGTACAGAGTCCTGTAGGAATAAAATATTAATGCTTGAGAGCGATGCTTCCAGTAATTAGAAGTGAAAAATGCTATAAAAAGCTTTGTAAAGACATTAAGAGAAGATTTTTTTCAATGACGAGCAATAATGGCGAAAAGCGCCAAAAACTAGAACTTCGTGCGAGTTTTAATCCAAATTTTCGTTCTGGATTAACACTCAAATCCTTTTTCTATCGGTTAAAAACTGATGTACCAAGATAAAATACCTGTATAAAACATATTTTTGAATTGTACAAGACTTTTTCTTGGCGTTGTGTCGGGATTAACCTTTTTCAAGTTGAATATAAAGAAAAAATACAGCAAATGAGCAAATGAAGGCCTAAACCTCATTTTTGATCCAAATTTTCGCTTTGGATTAACACTTTGATTCAACTTTCATCGGCCAAAACTACTTACAAACAACTTAAACTTTCTGACAGAAATGATTTTAATTCTGTACAACAGCTATTCTTCAACTCAGGAGTTTTTGTCGTTCACTGCTCGAACTTGAAAAAAATCCCCTCTTAATACAAAATGTTTGAGAGAATGGAATTCGACATATTGTCATCGAAGCTGAATAGTTAGATTAAAAAGCTTAGGAAAAACTATAAAATAAAGTAAAGTAAACTAATCTAAAAGAAACTAAAAGAAAATGAAAGAAAAAAAAAAAGAAAAGAAAAGAAAAGAAAAGAAAAGAAAAGAAAAGAAAAGAAAAGAAAAGAAAAGAAAAGAAAAGAAAAGAAAAGAAAAGAAAAGAAAAGAAAAGAAAAGAAAAGAAAAGAAAAGAAAAGAAAAGAAAAGAAATAATTAAAGAACAGAGAAAAGCCAGGCTGGATTTCAAATATTTGTGAGCATTGTCGGTACGATATAAATCTCGAAGTCCTGAACAAACGATATTGGCCGCCATCTTGGAAATGTCCCATACATAATGCTTTGTAAAATCTGTCTATACTCTGTATGGAGGGCTAGGGATTTCATCGTATTTCGTGCGTTCATCGGTAAATAACTTCTTCAATCGCCTGGATACCCCTCTTTTTTCCTTTTGTAAATTATAAACCAAAGAAAAATCTAGAATTATATAAGCTTTTTATAAATTTTTATAATATAGCTTTTTTCTAACGAGCGCTCTGATTGGCTAAAAAGCGCTTGAAACCCGTGGTATATTTCCCCCATAAACCACGGCTCAACACTTCTTTCTGCCGTAAAAAAAAAGAAGTTAAAAAACAAAAGAATGTTCAATATAAAATACGTTTTTTATTGTTTTCTGATATATTAGCAAGTCACAGTTCACGACTTTCACTAGAACCTGATGTTTTGCAATGAAAAGCGACTGATAAGAGCAAATCTGAAATCGTGTATGAAACTTTGGATAGTTTTTCACAAAACAAATAACTCAAAAATTCAGGCAGTATTATAAGCACAATAAGTTTATTAACAATATTTGTATTTTAAAACAAGTTACTTTCCTTGATAAAATATAGTTCCTTTCAGCAGACTGTTATTACAGCTTTGATGACAACAAGCAATTAAGAGAGCAACAGCGTGGAAAAACTCTCAAACTTACAAGTGATAGTTGAAGGCCGTTAAATTTACTCAATTGCCTTTGAAATATTTGCAATTCTGACATATTTTTTTCTATGAACAAAACGTACACATGTACAAATAAGCCAATAAAAACACGAGGAGTAAAAAGGCAAATTTATGCTTCAAAGCATTCACTTTCAGAGCATCGAAATTACGGCAAAGCTTTAAAACTTAAAAAAGTCTGTAAAAAGGACTTAATCCGCCTAAAATTTTTTGCACATACAAGGAAAAATTTTTTTCAGTGAAAACATGTATGCTTAGACACAAGCAAGTATAGAAAAGTACCTCAAAAGAGCAAATTTGTTGTCCACAACTTTCATGTCAACCTTCTTCAACGCCATTTTTGTCTCTTCGCAAAGGACGTCGATGACGTCATTTTCAAAATCAAGCCAATCACAACGCTCGTTGTATCTCAATCTCGAAGTAATGAGCAATCTTATTGGCTCTCTCATGATTCTTAGGAGAATTGATATTTTCATCTGCGAAATTTGGTTTTAAATGTTAGTTTTTTGCTTATAATTATTTTCCGCTATATTATAAAAGCAATAAACGATAGATTTCCGTGGTTTATCGGGGAAATAAACCACTTGGGATGTTGGGAGAACACTCGAAAAGGCCGAAAATCACTCGCCTACGGCTCGTGATTTTTTAGGCCTTTTCTCGTGTTCTCCCAACATCCCGCGTGGTTTATTTCCCCGATAAACCACGGAAATCAATCGTTTATTGCTTAAATAATTGAAGAATGATAAAAAATATCACATATTATATTTAGCAATCATAGACTAGAACATCCTAAAACCAAGTAAATATTTTTAAAAAAACATTATTTTCTTTGTTTTCGCGGTTTTATGGTATTGCCCTACCAGAGAATTATGCAAGTATAGAGGATTTTTATTTTTTTTTCTTTGGGTCATCAAAAATGCATTTTCCGCAACATTTGATGACATATAACTCATTAAAATGCGTGGTGACCCCCAATGTTTTTCCTGGATTCTAACAGCCTACAATGGGTTCTTTCACACACATATAGATTTTAGAGAAAATAATTACTTTCACATTAGTGGGCGCCGTCCTTAATTTCTCATAATACGGCTAATAACAATTTTACTATTACAGGCAAAGTGTGAAACGTGAGCGGAATTAAGCTTCATAGGGTGAATTGTAGGCCTTGATAAAAGTTGTTTATGTTACGATTATTAGAATTTCTGCAGCGAATCCCTGGATGTAAATAATTTGCAGGTGCATTTCAGTTGAAGGACGTACATCCGGGTTCTGAAGGGCTATTAACTGGCTGTTTTCTCTCCCATTCCTACTTATATATTCAACCTTTCTTGTCATTTAATGTTTTTCCTAATTCTGTTTTTCATTTCAAATTTATAAAGCGTTTTAATTACAATTATCTTATCATGAAGATCCTTTCCTTTCCTTTCTTTTTCTTTTTCTTTTCTTTTCCTCGATTATTTTTTCTTTTCTTGTTTTCCGTATTGATTTCACTTTCATGTCTTTATTTTCGTTTTCCTCCATAATTGACAATTATTTTATTAATAATAAATGTATGCTTCTTCGAGTGTGAATGTATATTGCCCATCCATTTTACCATTTATTTATTAATTAATGCTTTTTTTCATTCGTTCATTTAGTCATTCTGTCAGCCAAAATTAATCGTCAGTCTGTCTGTCTGACTTAGTGACTGACTGACACACAACTGCTACAGTCTGACTGACTGTTCGTCTGCCTGCCTGTCTGCCTGCCTGCCTGACAGTGACCGACCGACTGACCGACTGATCGACTGACCGACTGACCGACTGACCGACCGACCGACCGACCGACCGACCGACCGACCGATTGACCGACTGCCTGACTGCCTGAATGACAGACTGACTAACTGACTGACTGACTGACTGACGGACGGACGGACGGATGGACGCATGGACGGCCGTTTGATTTTCAAAACGCGAGTTCTTAAAAACCAAACACACGATGCATCTTTTCTAGCAATCGTTTTCTGCAGCATTAAGCGCACCAGAGTTGCAGCCGTACAGGTGAAGGTTTGCGATCGAGTTCTAATTCTGCTACCTTAACAGGTAGCTATGCCGCGTTTGTAACAAGTATACAATATATCAGTTATCATATAGTACACTGGACCAAAAAACCTTCTGGATTAACTTTTCGGCTTCAATAAATTAAAAGGAAAAACAGGGAAGATCACAATTATATGCATTATGTTAATACTGCCTTAAACCTTGTGTGGAATTCTACATACTGGAAAAACTTTCTTCATCAAAATGAAAACTTGTAAAATTGTCGAGACAATAGACGTGTTCACTCTTGGATTTGGCGGCAAAAATCAGCCATATTCACCCCAAATCAGCTCCTTTTGGCGATGATCTTTGAATTCGAAAATATTGAACAAAAATTTAAATCCTCGTTCGCGCTTCTACAACATGATTTTGACAATTTGACGAGGTTGAAAAAAAAAAAACGGAAAAAACCCTCCTAATGATCTCAATAGGTGGCCATTGCATTGAAACTAGCGTTCTTCTTGAATGAGAAATTGTTTTTCAAGCTTTTGCTATATATCTTTATATGATGTGTAAGAAATCCTTTTGAATAATCTTGGTGAACATAATTTGTTGAATTTCATGACTTTTATAGTAGCAACGAGCGTATTGATATATCTTTTTTTGCTTTCTATTCAGTTGAAAGTCAATCCAGAACAGTTTTGTCCAGTGTCATAGTAACTACAGGATGCTGATGATGCTGATGATGCTGATGATGATGCATGAGGAGGAGCTGTCAGTTAACTGTTAAACTCGATCGACCATTCTTAACTTTGGTGGGATGATTTATCATGTGGCAGTATTAGTGCTCTCATAAACATATTGGATACAAAATCAGCAAGCGGACTAGCACACGGCAGAAAACAGAGAAAGAGCGTCGCACGCTTATCGGTCAAGTTCGCGCAATGAAAATTGGAAGTTTATTAATACAGTTGAGAACAAATAAGGTGAGAAATAAAGTCCTCGTACTCCATCATCCTGAGTACCGGCTTTGATGCTATTTTTGGATTAAAGAAGAGCTAGTCTAACTTGTAGCTTTCACTCGTCGACTTGTAGCTTTCATTGTAAAACAATTGGGATAGTACGCGCGCCCTGATTGGCCAAAAACCGTATTTGATGAGAATATCAAACACGCTCACGTCACTGTTTTAGATTTTTTCGTAATTTTGTGCGCTTGTTATTTTATAAAAGAAGTAAAAATCTGTTTTTCTGTGTTTGATAGCCTGATCAAAATACTTGGGAGAACTACGCTCTCTCGTGTTCTCTGAACATCACGTGTGTTCAAACACGGAAAACAATTTTTGTATTGCTTAACTGATGATTGCCAGAGTACAAAACGCAAACTTTTTAAATTTGGTACTATTCTGAGCCATCGAGCGCGAAGGAACCTCCTTGAGGTAGTTTTGAGGAAGAAATCATAACTGAGGAGAAAAACGTCCATATACAAACGTACATATGAGCTAAAGAGGTTAAAGGGAAGTCCTGTCAGATGGCATTTACATCGTGACTTACGTTATGTAGATAAGACTACCGAGTTTGAAAGTCGAACTCAAACAGTGAAACAGATAAATGACAAATCGATCATATTTTCTCCTGAAATACATTGGGTTTCCTGTGCTGACGTCAGGTAGTGGTGTTATATTTCTGTGTGATTTGTGATTGGGACTATAAAGCTATTAATCTATTGAACAAATATTTTAATATATATGAAAAACAATGATAACATAACTTTTATTTTATCGGACGGTAGTATTTATTCTTCATTAACGTAACTAACTTTTATTTTCAAAATAGCAGGCTTTTCTACGTAAAATGAGTTGTTATGTATTTGCCATCTTATAGCCCCTTTAAAAAAATTTTGGAAATAAGCCAACAATGCACAAGAAGCTGTTTTTATTTGTGTAAAATTATGTGTTCTGCACAACCGAACATCATGTTGAAGGAAAAAGAGGGCAACCTGATGGTGAGATAACATATCAGTTAGCACGGGCTCCCTGTGTATCGCTCTGTCTAACTTCAAATCTCGAGGTCAACATGTTTTGACACGCATAGAAGAGCATTGCATTTATCAAGATTTAGCGGTGTTAACAGTCCGGGACCGCAAAAACACTCATTTTATGAGGTCAGGATTTCAATGTTAAAACGGTCGTACTTACAGTGGTACTAAATTGATGGGAATTTCACGTAAATTACCTGACAGCGAAACGCTATGTAGACAGACAGACAATTTGAGAATATCTGTCGAGTCGTTAAGATTGATTATGGAGATAGCTGTTGTACAGTAGAGAGTGCATTTCGTGGAGGGTTTTCTGAACCTTTTGCGTTGGTGGAAGTATACGTTAGTTTCAAAGTATAGAAGAGAAAATAGAAGAGGAAAGCGGGAAAGAAAGGAGCGGAAAGGAGCGGAAAGGAGAGAAAGGGAAAAGAAAGGAGAGAAGAGAAGAGAGGAGAGGAGAGGAGAGGAGAGGAGAGGAGAGGAGAGGAGAGGAGAGGAGAGGAGAGGAGAGGAGAGGAGAGGAGAGGAGAGGAGAGGAGAGGAGAGGAGAGGAGAGGAGAGGAGAGGAGAGGAGAGCAAGAACAAAAATAAAAAGAAAGGAAGGAAAGAAGGAAGGAAGAAAGAAAGAAAAACTGAGAAGAAAGAATGGATGAATGAGTGAATAAATGAATGAATGAATAAATGAATAAGTACTTCAAACGGACCGGATGGGGAGAAAGATTAAAATCTGACGAGGAAAGAAAACAGCGCTTGAGAAAGTTGTCAAAATCTGAAGGATGAAAGAAAATTTAGAAAAAGGACATAAAAACAAAAGCCGTTAAAAAATGGAAACAAAATAATTTAGTAAAGAAAAGAATAAAAAGACAACACAAGAGAATATCAAGGGATACACAAGAAAAATAGATATGAAAAACTGAAAATGAACTACAGCTGGGACAGAGAGTCGGACGATGTATTGTTGAAGTGAATGATAACAAATGAGCCAGGGCAGGAACTGAAAGATATATGGCAATACCATCCCAGAACCCTGCTGAGAACAGAATTGGCTACCAAATTCCCTTAAGCAAATTTTTGGGGTTTCATCAAATTTATCAAAAACTGGAAAATAAACTATCTGAAGTTATCACAGTATATCAATAAGAACTTATTGACCTTAGGGACGTAAGGCGATCCCAGCATTCAGCCATATGCCGGGCACAGTTTGGGAAAGTACAGTTAAAAATATCTACACAGACATTGATAATGTCAAATGTGACAGTTGAAAGAAGGGTTGTCGGTGTACAAATGCTTCGTTTTTCAATTTGCGGCATTTTCAAAGGTAAAGCTTTTAGCCCCAAGCTTAAGGCACTACCGTGTGGACAGCAGGAATCCTGGTGGTTGAGACGCGCTTGGCGAGAAACAGCTCCCTGAAGAGCTAAAGCTTTCGTCCAGCGTGATCTATGAAGAGATAAAACCCGCTGTTGCTATCTGTGGTGCTGACATTTAGCTGTAGATTAAGCTAACTATAAATATTGTTATTCTACGTTAAGTAGTGCATTAGAGGGGTTAACAAGCTCGGCCATGGGATATATAAACAAAATGGTAACATATAGTACTATCGTTAATTTAATTATATGAACTTACGATACTTGTTACGCGAACAGAGAGGAGATGAGATCTTAATAGAAGCATTTAGGGCGCGCAAGGCCCACCACGATCTAACATCTAAAAAACAACCGATAGCTAAAAAACCTCGCTCTCTTTCACCAGTTCCCGGTCTGGCCATGTGTTAGTCGGCGGTGGCATTACCGGAAGGCGGTTGTCTTTGAAAATGAAGAGGTGTCCATTCACACGCTTTGAGTAAAGCCTCTGCTTCAAGACCCTCAACTTTAGCTCGTCAAAAACACTCTAAACTTATTGTCAATGGCTCGGGGTTGATTCTCAAGGAGTGGAGCTTTATTGGGAGTGTTTCTGGTATGACATCAAGATGGTTCGGAGGCTCGATATCACGATGGTATTTGACATGTGTGAAGATTACGAATGACCATAGGCGATGGGCAGAAACCTTGGGACGATTTTCGCTCTTATCTTTTTGATCATTCAGGTAGAGTAGTGTGGCATCGATGAGATATAACAGCGCTTCTTATTGGTCAATTAGTGGTCGCATGTCAGTTATGTCACTCAGCGCTGTTCCCCATCTGATCTTCCCTTATGAGAGAGTAGTTTTAGGCAGTTACCGTACTATATCAATTCCCCGTCTATTGTGCACCAGCTCACTTCAGAAACCGAGAGGACTTTGTGACAGTAATAGGTATGGAAAAGTTTTCCGAATACTTGGCAACTGTGGATCCAATCAGAAAAATTTCTCGAAGCAACAGTGGAGGACAGCCTTGCGGACCGGTGCTCCAGCGCTCAAGAGAGATAAACTGCGGAGTTGCTCTTCACCACGAGGGAGGATCGGTACCGCTTCAACACATGCCCGCACACCCCAGCGATCTCGGTAAACACTGCACTGCTATGCAAGGTCTTGAGATGCACATTTGTTCAAATTAGATCACGCAGCGTGGCTAGGTGTTCATTACTTTTCAATAATCACGATTGTTAACTAAAAATTACCATATTTAACTTAATTATAAATGCTTTGTTGGTGGGGTTTCAAAATTAGATCCAGATACTATGGCTTACTACGCGCTTAGAAAGAAATGGCAATTTTTAAACAAATATATAGAGAGACCGTTGGCCTAGATTTATTCACGTAACAGAAACCCCCGGAAATGACTTAGTTTCGACCCTATATTGTCTATAACCTCACCAGAGCTGATAAACAGTGCGCTTACGATAGGATTGTTCTTCGAATTTTTAAATCCGCAGAAGAAAAATTCAACCAAGCAGTCACTTCACCGCCTCAGATGTCCCAAGCTCCAGCCTCTTGTAATGATATGGAATCTCCGACTTCTGATTCTCCACAGAAGAGAAAGAAGCGACGTAATCGTACGACTTTCACCGCCTACCAGTTAGAAGAGATGGAACGAGTGTTCCAAAAAACTCACTATCCTGATGTTTATACTAGAGAGCAGTTGGCTTTGCGGTGTGATTTGACTGAGGCTCGCGTCCAGGTACGATTATCTAGCCGAACATGAGTTTATCTCATATGTACTTGTTCTTGACCAATCATATTATCAACAGTAATGTTATTATAACATACAAGCTACTTCTGACAATCGCTTGTATTAATTCAATTAGACTCTATAACGACTATAGCGAAGGTAAAGATTGTAATATCAATGTATCGTTCAGAAAATAATCGATTTGAGCGACGATTATTCGAGAGCATTGGACAACCATAACTTGGCTAAATGACTGACTCATTGCCAAATTTTGTACCAAAATGCTGAAGACAAATAACGTCTTAGGTTTGTTTACTAAAACACGATTTAAAACACGAAATGAATAGCTCTTATTGACTTTCAAGCTACTATACTAATGTCCTCGAGAAACAGTGTCATTTCTCAAGATAGAATCGTGAGATGAGCCGTCTCGAAGGCAAGAGCAAATTCACGTGAAAGACTAAGACAGTTGTCAGTAGCCGGACTGGGTCGTCATTCTCGTACGTTCTGCTATCAAATTCTCTTTCGAAACAATTCAAAGAAAATATCATGAAAGCTTCGTGGCTTTGTCCTAGTTTTATTGCTAAGAGGATTCTATTTGTTTTCTAAACTGCGTAATATTTTGGATCCTTTGTAATGCCTTTTTTAGTATGTTCGTTTATGTAACCTTGTCGGCAGCTAGCGTTCTTTAGTGATGTCGTTTTCATCGCATTTTGGCAATGGTGTATTATGTGATCTGAAGCGGAGTGCCTTTGATGGAATATTTGGTGATCTGTTGTTTTTGTGGTTTACAAATATTTGGGAGTTGCGGGTGATACTCTTCCTATACTGACGTTTTAAACTTTATCTTTTATCTAAATCTTTTATAAACCTTGAAATACACTGCAAATTTTAAATTGATTTTAAAATCATTCATAAATGTCTTTCCTTCGGGATTCGGTATAACTTTTTATTAACTTTTTATGACCTAAATAATCAATGCTTTATTGAAGATGAACCAACCCAAAGCACTTCATAAGTTTAAATCTGAAATTGAAACATCTTGATTATACTTCTTTTACAACTCTTTGACTAGAAACAGCCAGCTATAAAAGTTCCTCTCACTCGTCGCGAAAGATTTACCGTCCCAAGATGTAACTAACTAAAAGGAAAAGTAGTAGAGAAAATGGCACAAAAAGACTATGATCAGGGACTAAAAGTCCACAATTATGTTAGCTCAGTTATTAACGTCCAAAATGACCTATCTTTAACTAATTTTAAAAGTCGTAAATTGTTATAAAGCTTGCAGTTGAAAGATATACCACACAGAAAGCTCCCGCATTGATCACATTTCCACCGAATTCCGTTCACAAATGCTTAGTTAACGAGATCTTATATCTTAGTGAAATAGGGGAAAATTCTATGAAATTTAAAATTGTTATTTATGGACGAAATGTTTTACTGAAGTTGTATAAACAATATAGCTAATTTTGATTTAAAATTAAAAGACACAGAAAGCTAGTATTTTAAAACCTTATTCTTACCGACCCTTACCAAATTGAATAAATTCGTTTGTGAAAAAATGTGTATCTAGCAAGCAAGAGATAAGGCTCCAAATCAAAACTGTACCGTTTTATTTAGAAGAAATTTGCACTAAAGAGGCATCATAAAGTTTTGATTTTAAAATGTATTTGTATATTTTGCCCAATTGCTTATTACTTTATAGTTTATATTTGACTTTTCCACAATGCAAACGTGAATCGACGTTCAAAGGCGTCAAGGATAGGTAGATGAAGCCATTTCGTTTTTTATTTTTTATTTTATTTTATTTATTTTATGCTTTGTTGACTTTGTACAACAAACATATATATATTGTACAAACTTAGTCAACGCAAAAGTTTGATTTACACATGTACTTTACATTCCAAATCAGTGTGTAAGTCCTTCAAAGCTTCAAACTCCAAGAATTTCTACTCCTTTGACTGAAAAGGGGTGATTATCACAGTTAAGTGACGATTGTTCACGAAATTCCATTTTCAGAAATTGTCCAGGAACTGAACAAAACAAAGTGATCCATTATCTAACTTCTGTTTGATTAATCACGGTAATTACAGACATACAAAAAGCGTTCAACCAGCCCTACCAGCTCCTCAAAATTATTTTACTCAGTAAAAATCAAGAATGCTCGACATACAGATACAAAAATTGTATTCCTGGAAGAAAGTACTGTCAACAACTTTGAAAATATCATAAAAGGCATTTAAATTTGAAAACAGAATTTTTCTTGAGTTTTGAGAAGCCAACACTGAAAAAGCCTTGAATATGCCTCAAGACTAAATTATGTTAAAACGCGCGCTTAAATGAAGCTTCTGAAAAAACCGTAATCATAATTAGTTTTGTTCTAAACTAGTTCCTTCTCGTTGTGTTAACGTTCTCTTCTTTTTCACAAAAGCGAAAATCTTTGCTCAGTCAACGTTACTAAAACATACCAACTGGACAAAACTCACCATAGCGGCGGATACTACGGTATTTTTATGTGTAACTAAGTTGGTTTACAAAAGTCAAATCTGTATTTGTAAGAGGCAGTTAAACATATTAAAGTTTCACTCATAAACATTAAACCACAAGATTAAATATTTAGTGCACATTCTTTTGTTTTTTGATTGTCAGAGTTTTCTGTGTCCCCGAATTGAAATGTTCTCATAAAAATAAGATTGTTTTAGGTCCTAACACGTTCAACAAAGTAAGTTAAATTTGGAATTCGCTTTATCTCTCTCAATGTAACAATTTTCTTGATCGTAAGCTATGTTTTTGAATATTCAACTAAAAGCCAGCTATAGCTGATGATTTATTAAAACTATTTTATAGCCTGCGGCAAAAACTCCCAAATATCCAGTCAAGACCATGAAATCAAATATTTGTGCTGACAAATTTTAGCTTTGTTCCTGTCGTGATGTTGTAATGAAAATGGCACATGTTTCAAGATGTTCATAAGTAACTGTTGAACTCGCTTCCGTGAATGCTTCGTTTACTTCCTGTTCGCATGACAATTCTAGAGACTAACCCAGCGGTCTTAAGCTCAAGAAGTACAGTCAACTTCTGGCCTTTATTACTCTAAATAGAAAAGGCTTAACATAGTTTTTACATTTGGAATAATTTTGTTAAGGGCATACTAAAGCCGAAATAGAAACAGCTCGTGATTCAGATGTTTTACTATTTTAATTAACGAGCGAGATGGTTGATACTGGCTTTCGAAATCTCAAAATCCATTGATATCTCTTTCACAACTTCAAAATATTTCGATACTTATAATACATTTGTATAATGGTTATGGCTACTCTATTGAATTTTGCTACTGTAAAGGTTCTTCGATACAGTAAGTTTTCCAAATTCTGTCTTTGTAATAACATTTAGAGCATAGCTCTTTCAGGGAAAGGAGACCTTTAGCGACAGTTTAGTAGCTTATTTTTTGTCTGTTTGTTTTTTAGTTCTTCAGGATTCCGAAACTGATAAGCATAAAATATTTAGTTCAGGAACTGGTGTTTCTCTACTACATGTGTAGAATGTTGATATTTGTAAATGAAAAAGCACAATGGAAAACAGAAAATAATCAGAGTGAGTTTACATTCAACTCCTCAAAGCAGTCTTAGCTGAGTCTTAGTCGAGTGTACGCAGGTACTCAGTCGAACATACATCAATCATAAAACTATTTTTTTTAAAATATTAGCAAAGAAGTACCATTCAGCGTGAAGTGCCTTTTCAAATGAATTCATTTTATAGAGTTTTCTTTGTTATGCGTTAACGCTCCGAGGGAAGCTAAGAATTATTGACCGCACAGAAACTTCTCATTTTAATTTGTTAGCATCTTTTTGTTTCCAAAAGTAGTATACTTTGTAAAGTAAAGTGTAGATTACGCGCGAGATTACGTGTGAGAAAAATCCTACTTTGCTAGACGCAAGCTATCAAACTCGTCAGAACTTTTTCAGTTTTTAAATCTTTTTTTTTTCACTCAATCAAACTTGTAGATTACGAAGTTAGAAAGTTTTCATTACTTTTGTAAATAACGCTGTTGTACTTCTCTCTAGTCCAAAATGGCGACGCGCAACAGTGACGTCACAA
Organism: Telmatactis stephensoni; assembly: GCA_029948255.1. Classification (NCBI taxonomy): domain Eukaryota; kingdom Metazoa; phylum Cnidaria; class Anthozoa; order Actiniaria; family Isophelliidae; genus Telmatactis; species Telmatactis stephensoni. The sequence goes on along the minus strand of JALIZF010001842.1, from coordinate 737,002 downwards.
CTCGGACAAACGAACCAAATTTTTGATCTCCTTGAGCCCGATTTCGGTACTTTGGATTTTAATACCCATTTTTTAAACATAAGCAACGTTTTCATAATAAAATATAAGTTTCTCCGTGTTTTATTTAGATTACAGATTCATAATGTTGTTCTGAGTCATGCATCTATTCGCGCGCTATTTTTAGAACCGCTGCGCAACGCTATTGGAATTAATCTTATAGAGATTCTAAAATATTTGTTAAGAACACAAAATGAAAAGCCAACTCTTGCACTCGAAGTATTTCTATGAGTCCTATGAACTTAAGTGGTTTATTATCTACTTTACTGTGGAGTGTTCTCAAGAATTATCATGTTCTGGTATTCGATCGCAGAGTTCTAGAATCATTCTCTCATTTACTTGACAATTCGTCTGTGCAATAAAAATATATTTTTTTCTACTTCTCCTTGTTGTTGTTGTTGTTGCTGTTGTTAATTTGTTGTTGTTGTTGTTGTTGTTGTTCTTCTTCTTCTTCTTTTAGCCTCTTTTTATCTTCCTCCCGCTGCTGCTGCCCCTCTTCTAAAAACAATCAAATGTGAGTTGAGCGATGTGTGAAAAATATTTAATGCAAAGGTAGTGAGTGTGAGTGCCAGTATTATTTATTATTTATTTATTTGTTTGTTTGTTTGTTTATTTATTTATTTATTTATTCTCTCTAAGTTCTATGCTCAAAATAAACTATCCCTTTTTAATTACACAAACCATACAGAAGTCTAATAGAAAATGTTAGTGATAATCGAGTGTTCGTGTTTGGTAACACGATGAGGCGAACTCCGACCTTATCTTCATTGAATCAAGTGCAAAGGTATTCGATTGCGAATTAAATACGTTAATCTAGGATAATCAACAATCCAAACTTCCATTCTCATTGTACGCAAATGCCTCCTGTAGCTGTAGATTGGTCAAACTGGTCTCATGCGATGATCCCAAAATCCCAGTTCTAGTCGTAAATCCGGGATAAGATGACACCGTTCTACGCAAAACTGCGGGTTTCACCAGGCGATACTGGGACAGTTCGTGAGAAAGCGCTTGCACTTTTGTTTAAAAAACCTGGTCCATATTTTGAAGAAAAACATATTTTGTCTTCCCAGTTTCTTTTCCTTTCTTTTCTTTTTTGCAGTTCAATTCTGTTTTTGTCTTTTAGTTTCATTTTTGGCTCAATTAATTTTTAGTCGCTTTACTCGTCAATTTCTTGGCATTTTTCATTTCTTTTCTCTTTAACTTTCGGGCGCCTTCATCTTCTAATTTGCATTTGAGTTAGTCATTCCTAATGATAATAATTATTATATTTACCATCGTCTTGTTGTTGTTGTTGTTGTTGTTGTTGTTGTTGAACTTCTTCTTCTTCTTCTTCTTCTTCTTCCTCATCCTCCTTCTTCTTCCTTTCCTTTCCCTTCTTCTTAATTTTGAGAGAGATTGGCCAACGTCTTGGAAGTCCTATAATCTCTTCGTAATGAAAGAAGACAATAATCTTTATTCTTTTATCTTATCTCTATTGCATGTTCTCCTCTTAGACACGAGATTATATTAATCAATGAAAATATCTAATAAAGTCAAGTGTATTGAATGACTTCATAATAACTGCTTCGTGTAGAAATTATCAGAATGAAAATCGATCTGGACTCTAGAATGTTTTCTACAGAAGCTCGCCAACTCGTAATTTTAATTATAGTCGCCTACAAAAAGTCTAAGATCAAGTAATGGGTCGCCTAAGAATACAGAAAAGCGCTAATTGTGGAAAAACGTGAAATATTCTAACTTTTTAGGGAAGTACAAATCTCAATTTTTTTTATTTGATGAATGATTTCCTTTTAGAGATAATTCAATTGAGTTTTTAAAAATACAAAAGAAATTGGGAAGATGGCAAATGTAAACTCAAAAGAAAATCAATTTAGAAACGAATTTTAATACATTTTGCTCCATAAACATGCTCCATAGTTTGGTACACTCTCTGTATGAAATGTTCATTATTATACTATGTGAGCAAAGCAAATTTGACCAGAGCTGTAGAAGGTTAGGTCGTTCTTTATAGAAGGATCATAACTTAAACCTCAAAATTAAACAGTTCATTTAAAACCTTGAAAAGGTCATGACGGATTGAGATAGAGGGGGCGTGTGAGGGGAGCAGGTTTATGGTTCGTAAAGGCAGGAAACTCGATAACAAAATACTGAAATGTAATGGTTGCCTACATTATTTCGGTCCACGTCAGTAAGAGATATTATGTTTGTGATATATATTTTGTTTCTAGCTTGGCATTTTTAGATGGAATTGTAGCATTTTCTCATTGTTTTCTTCCTCTTTTTTCCCTTCTTGTTTTAAGACAAAAACATCCATCAATAAAACTATGTCATCAGTTAGACATGTAACTTTGTTACAGTAACAATCAGGGTATTATCACTCAGGTACTCATAGAGAGGAGCATCCTGTAGCATTCCGTGGTAAACCATTTAAATGCTGCTGGGAACAGTTTATGCACAAATATGTCATTAGTTGGACATGAACATTATAAGACAAAAACAATCAAGGCATTATGGCTCAGGAAAGCTAATGCTAAGATTATTCCATGGAAAATCTGATTTTAATGATGTAGGGAACAGTTTATACAAAGCTATCAGTTTAACAGTTGGACGTAATGTTACTGTAATAACCACCATTGCATTGTCGCCCAGGAAAGACAAGGGCATAGTCTAACATTCCGTGGTAAACCAATTTAATGTTGTGGGGAAGAGTTTACGTTTCAATAGAGAAAGTATGCGAAATTTCGGACCGCATTTCGCGCACGTACCTTTGGTGGTACTTTGGTCTCTGGTCATGTTGATGGTCTTTGTAGAACATTGTACATGATTTTACTAATATGAGACGACCAATTTTATCAAAAATATTTCAGTTTTTTTACACCATGGGTGATAATAGTGGTTAAACTCTAGTTAGTGAATCTACAATATACAACTATTTTAACCCCGACAGAATCCATTGTGGGACTCGTGCGATTGGTCGAAAAAAAAAATACATCCACTTGGGCCACAAATGACAAATATTGGAAGACTGTCGCTGCAAAGCTCAGTTGGCTTACTGTTGTTCTCAATTCTCGTTTCTCAAGATACAGTAGAGTGAGTCCTGTACTAGTCATGCAAAGCCTCGGTTGCAGTGCATATATACTATCGTGTACTGACTCAATGGCGATTGCTGATATAAAGTGGCTCCGAGTCAAATAAAACAATAAATAATTTACATGATAACAAAATTTATAAAGAGCTAGTGTACTGAGAACGACGCTTTGGCTAGTACAAGATTCACTCAACTGTATCTTGGAAAATGGCTATTCTCAGCTTCTTCGATCCTTGTGGACAGCAAAGTCCTACAATCATTCCGGGCTTGGAATATTGTGTCTGTTTTTTGAAATGGCTGTATTCCCAAAATAAATCATACCCACTTTACTTTGTACATTTTTCGTATACCGTTATCATAAAGGATCCAAAAACAAGCGATCTCAAAATGCGCACATTGACAATCGGGATAAAATTTCATTGTATTTACATGGGATAAATCTTAAAACCGAAGGAAATACCTCGGAAACCAAAGTTGTGGGCTGTGTATACCACAGTCTCATGACCACACAAAAACAATTATCAGATAAACTACAGTCAACGGACCCTTGCAGGCTACAACCTCTGTAAAACCACGTTTGGATTGACGCTTTGATTAAACTCTTTAGTTAAAAGCTCTTATCACAGGCGACTTTCCTTGTAAGCGACCGTGACCACTTTTGAATTGTGACTGACTAGTCAGTGGCCTTTTCCTTGGGTTTTCATGTTCTCGTAAGCGCGACCACAAGTGCTCGAATGTGCACATCAGCTTTTGACTTGGTATACTGTAATCATATGATATGAGTGATAATACATTTACGTTTGTTTCAATTCATTTCAGTAGAATGGCCACCTGTATAGTGACTGTCTCTTGGGCTCTTGGGACAGGCAAAGAAGTGCAAGCATGCAATTTTTTATGCCAAAAGCTCTTGTAAACGACCAGCCTCTGTACATTGTGTCAGGGAGAATAATGGAGGGGGAGGGGGGAGTAAGTGTGTTAAGTTCCCCCCCTAGGAAGCTCCTAAGTAGCATACTAGAATAGTTCAGCAAGAATTAATGTTGCCCTATCGTATCGATCAATTTTTTCGATATTTTTTATGTAGACAATATGCATGAGTTTTAACAGAAAGTGAAAAGCGAATATGTCGAGAATGTGCCATTCATGGTTTGATTATGCAGACTTCACTCATCGTAAATACTATGAGAAATTATTGGCAAACACTTCCATCTACTAGCCCAAACCCGGCGGCAAAATATATCTGCTGAAGTTGTTGACATAACCTGCTTAGCTGTTACTGATAATGAGGCACAATCGAATATCATTACTTGTATTTATGGGATGTGTACAGTGAAATCAAGCTGAGTAGACCAAAGAGAAGATTTTATTGGCTCTTTTCTCAGTTTTAAATTTATTTTATAAGGTCTGCCCGAACGCGTGTTTTTGTTCAAAGTCGCTTACGATTGTTTAATTGTGAGATGAGTTTGTTTGTGGTGTTGTTCTTCACTGATGTGTAAAAAATAGATTTAGTACAAATTACTGATGATTTTTATAAGTAGTCGCTTGTAATTATAAATGTGTAGATTATAAACAATTATAGATCATTAATTTGTAATTGTCCTTGAGATTGAACAACTCCGAAACTTTGCGAAGCTAATTAACGCGGACAAACAAAACAAAACAAAACAAAAAACCCTACAGTGCGTCCCTTTTAATAAAAGCGCGCGAAATTTTCCCGCCATTTTGTCTTCACCAATCAAAATATCTCATTTTTCCGGTTTCATTAGCACTTTGAAGCTCAATATACGAATTCGTTTTAAAATACCAATTTTTAGTTTGTTTTTTTTTCATTATCGAAATGATCAACAATTTCATTTGCATTTTAAACTCTTACCACATCTGCCTACAACATGGCTGACATCCCAAGTCACGCGGCGAAATAAAAGTTGAGGTGCTTTGGAGGTTATTTATGACTCGTTAAATGCTCAGTACTTCAGCGAAATGAATTTTGGCACGTTATACGCCACTAGTGAACTCCTTTTGAAAGACAAATTTGAGCACTTAAAGTTATCATTATTTTTACGTCAAAAGTGAGTGTGATGGCTTTTACAACCAGTCGTTGAACAACCGAATCTTTACTAAGGCAGTGACCCTTTGGGAATTAGCAAGCTACCGATTATAAAAAAAATTGTTTAATTTGCTTTATAGATGTATAAATCACTGCAGAAACCATGCAGTCGTTGTTTGACTATTCAGTTTACGCTTACTCTGCGTTTGCGTGTTGACGGCGCCTAATTGACAGCCTACAAATATACGTTTTTGATATCACTGGTGTTGATAACGTCACAGTTTATCGTGCATATGGTTGAGACACACACTTTATGCCCTAAGGGAAAACCTTTGGTGCTCTTTGAGTTCGTGAACTTTAAGTATTATGTTTTGATTTCCTGTCGAAAAAAGTAGTTGTACCGAAGTTTGTTTGAAGAATTTAAGAAAACAATCCAGACAACATTTTTTATTGTTGAACGACCATAAGTCACATCTGAACTCTAAATAAGACTTTTTTGTTTTCGTTGATGGGAGAAACTAGATTAAAGGCCATTCTCCACTCATCGCAGAAATTACTCGCAGCGAGCCAGCGAGTACTCGTTCGCAATAAAATCTATTGTTGAAAATTTCGCAGCGAGTAAAAATGATCGCAGCGAGTGCTTTCTGCGATGAGTGGAGAATGTGCTTAACGCATGCGGAACCGTGATCAAAACTTTGAAATACTTATGCATCGATTTGATCGTCAACGCATTGCAATTGCGCATGCAAGTCCATTGAATGTAAAATAAGTGATTTTAACCCGTTAGAGTCTTATTTAAGTAGGCGGGGGGGGGGGGGAGGGGGGGGGAGGATGGGAAAGATTTCGATCATAACGATGAAAGTTTAATTCTGTATTCTGGACAATTTTATCTTGCATGTTTCAACCCTTTATCTCGGCATGGTGGTACAATAACCTAGAGTTCTTCATATGTGTAGAGGGGTATTTTTTCATCGCTCAAGGCTGTTATCAAACCATTAATGTTTCTTTAAATCTCCGCCAAAGAGCTGCAGCTGTTCAAATGGCTTAATAATCAAAAAGCGGAGATTTTAATCACAAAAATGAAATAATCGCGGAAATAGAATTTTCGATATATATATCTCTTTGTATATACGTATTTGTAGTCCGCGTAACAATTATTAATAAACAAGACGCTTTGAACGTTCACTCAGCGAATTTTCGACTCTTCTTGGCCGAGGCACAATTCTTAGATGTTGGCTGAACACAATTGTTAGACGTTGTAGTCTTTTTTCTTCATTTATACGCATCCAACATGTTTGGGCAAACAATGTTGAAAGCTGTTGGCCAAAATTATTTTCAACTTTGAGATTAAAAACAATTTAAACAGCGATTTTTGTCGTTTACTATGCAAAATAATGCTTTATTCTAGACTTATAGCCTATTTAAAGTTTGAAAATTGTACTCAGAAGTATTTTTGTTGCCGATTTCAAGATGCGCGCGCAATCTTGAGAAAAGGGCTATTGAGAGACGACTGTTATCGCGTGATAACATTTTTTCTCTATAATATATACTTTTGATATTTCTAGGTGTGGTTCCAAAACCGAAGAGCAAAATGGAGGAAAAGAGAACGATACTCTCAAGTACCCCTCCCCGCACGGGGAATGGGTGGCTCCCCTTACGATCCAAGCCCTCCTCCCTCCTGGCCTCGTGATGACGCACTAAGCATCACCCAAGGTGGACCAATAGCAAGGCATCTTCCACCTCACGTGACACTTCCTAGCTATGCAGCCGTACTTCCTCCAATTCATTCAATGGCTGGCCGAACTTCACCAAAGTCGCAAAGCACCATGGTTAATTCATCGCCCCCTTTATCTAGAGCGCATGGCCATCAACAAGGACCGCATCCCAATGTGACCATCACATCTTCATCTATGCCACCCAGTCACAACCCTACATCAATTCATCCAACTCTTACGTCACCTCGCGCATGTCATTCGCCTCCTTCCGCTGGCCCACCTGCATCGCGGGACTGTAGAGTCGAAAGTGAGCACGATCCGCAGTCTGGACAATGCGTAGTACGACATAGTTCAAGCATCGCTGCTTTGCGCCTTAAAGCGAAGGAACATGCCGTTGCCATGGGAATGGTGAGAGCCTATAACATGAGAGCTGACGTGTAAAGTTTAGTTAACAAACTGGATTGTATAATAATTTCAAGCTCGATGTCTTTGTTGTTTTCCTTCTTAGCTGCATGGAATCGAAAGTCAGCTAAAGAATTGAGAGGATGGACACTCAAAGGTACATATACAAGCAACATTACCTCGATTCCTTATTTTGGAATGAAACCGTACCTCATGTATAGGATACAGAATGAAGCACTGACAATTGTTCTTCGTTATCGTTTGGTTGTGTTTCCTTTTTATCGCAAAATAAACTTGATAATGATTGAAAAAAATATCATAAAACTGTGATTATTCATCCTCAGGTGGGCCCAGAACCCTGGGTCTCCGAGGACGGTGATTATTGAGAGTGAAAATATTCATAAAATAACAAGACAAAACTTGCAAATAAACGGAGCAATGCTATCCTTTGAAATAACAAGGCAAAACCTGATGGAAAACGCAAACCAGATTTAGAAACTAGTAAAATGTAACCTGCGTAGCGATCCTCTCCCTCCCCCTCAAGGACGCTCCCCAGTCTCACAGTCTTTTCTACCCCCCCCCCCCCCCCCCCACCCTCCCACACACATAATCTTTTCCCCCCTCCCTCCCTCTGCTTCCTAGAGAGGCTGCTACGCGGGCTAAGTGAGTTGTTGTATAGTCCCACAAGGCAGTTAAGTACTTTGTTACGAGGCCCAAAAGTTTGATCGATCGTAAATGAAATCGCTCTCTTTACTATTAGTGAACTATTAACAGAATGTTATATCAGGTATGTCAGACATTTCACACACCTTTCTAATAAGGCAGGTATCTTTGGCTGGCTCTAGTCGAACTGAACGTTCTCTGTTTTTTGTTTTGTTTTGTTTTGTTAGACCCCAAATGCAGGGTAACCATAGCACTAGGAATGATTCATTTGCTTCTAAAGTCTTCAGTGAAAAGAAAACAAAAGATTTAACCATAAAGCTAGAGTTGATCTAACTTCTTCTAAACGGTCTTTTACTGAGTGTTTCTGAAAAGCTGTTACACGAAACGATTGGCAACGACGATTTTCCGCGCAACGCCTCGACAATTTGGATAAAATTCGTTATTGTTCGTTGCAGTTTTGACTACCCGTAACGTGTTGCGGAAGCCAAAATTGCGCTTAACAATCGTTCCGTGTGATCTGTTACACGGCATCAACTTAGCGTAGCGCGAAAAATCGTCGTTGCAAATCGTCCCGTGCAACATCGGCTTAAGAGTGGACTGTAAGGCCTGATTTACACAAGCGACATAAGTACAAGCGCAAACAACATAAGCAGGCTAGTGCTGCATTTATATCATTTGTGAGAAAAGAAAATCACTGCTAATGATCAGTACACTCTTGAGTCTGGGAATGTTGCTTTTGCTTGAGCTGATGTCACTAGTGTTCACCTTGCGGCGAGTTATATAGCTAGATATTTTTAGTATTTCAAAATTACGATAGTTTTTTAAGGTTGTTCAAGTATTTAAATGTTAAATCTATTTTATCAAATCACATCAACCAAGTAGTTTATTATACAGGCAATCCGATGAAGCGAGTCTGTATGAAAGCTGTATTTGTTCAAGAGTTGTCCCTGGTAGCCTGGATGTTTTTTTCCCTAGAGACAGTTATCTCGGCTACCAGGGCTAACTCGCTTTCATACAATAAACAGCCCTTAAGAGTCTTTTGGTGTTATGTGATTTCGCGGCATAAGGTCGAGAACTACATAAAAGTGCTTGCAAGCTACATTGGAATTAGTTGAAATGGGGACAGGGTTGTTTAAATATAAAGAGTTTGATACAATTATATTAATCAATGTCAGTGTCTTAGCACGTAGCACGTCGCACACGTTGAGAAACTGCGTGAAGAAACTGTCACGCGAGGCACTTAGCCATCGCCAGAAATTCCGGTCATATCGCGGGCGCAATAGAACAGCGGATTTCGTCCCGAGAAAAACAAAATGGCGGGTTTTTTTGCAAAGAAATAGCCTGAGGAAAAGATATATTCGCGGATATAGTTTCAGAAACGTAAATTCTTACAAAAGCTCAAATCAATCTATTAAGTCCTACATCTCTCAGAACTATCAGAATACAAATTATATTCAAAACATAAAACCTTACTTTTCCTTTTTAATCATTTTCATACGAGGAATGATCACAAACTTCCCCATACATCTTCTTTGACCAGCTATTCTTGGTTTGCATGTGACGTCATCGAAAAGCTAAAATCTAAACTATTCATCACACGAAACTGTTTCCTAGATATTTTATTAATATCATTAAGAAAAGTCCTCACACAAAAAAACTGAGTTCTTTCGATGAATGGTTTTCGATTTATTGCGAGTCAATTTCTGTCACGCAACACTGTCACGTATATCGTAAAGACGCAGAAATATAGGCAAATGTGATTCAAATCATACGACTTTAACTTTGTAAGTGATAAATAAGTTTGTTTTGGTGAATATCTGAATAGAAAACACGAATTATAGTGATATTAACGTGATTTTGGTCCTTCGTGTTACTGTCCGCCATGTTGGTGTACAAAGGTTGTGCACCAAAATGGCGGACCCATACATTTCATACCAAACAATAAAGATATTTGATCGCTCGTATCTCGTTATCAAAATATTTTTATGACTAAAAATTTCGTATAGATACAAACCTTCAACTGCTTTTTTAGATGCAAGACATTTTATTCAAAAATATTCTATATTAAGCCCGAAAAAATTTATGATGACGTCAGTGCAAACCAAGAATCACAGCCAAAACTGCCCAAATAGATTTGCACAGTAGACATCATCATCTTTCCTCTAAAACAAATTCATCAGCTGGTCCTCTATGATAAACCTTTCCTTTTTGCTTTTAAATTTGTTCCTTTTGCGCTTTTATTGCCAAACTGCGAAAATACACATATTAAAAGCGTCATATCTCTAAATCGAAAACGCGAACGTTATTTGCGTAGTTGGATTCACAAAATATGGTGGTTATACATCACCAATGACCAATGGAATTAGTCAAAACCACATTACGAACTGTTTTCAAATTCTTATGTCATTGATTGAATCTCAGAAAAATGGCTCTAATGATATATGGCTCTAAAATATATATGGAAGCTTGAGGGGGTTAAGTGGGACCAAAACTATGGCACCCGGGGGGGGGGGGGGGGGATCCCATATATTTGCTATACGGGTACGTGCCGCCAAACAGGGTATGGTTTTCAGCGATTTTACTCTGGAACAGGGTATATAAAATAGCTCTTCCTCTCTCTGGCAAAGTACAAAGTACGTCTGGATATTGCAAAAACCTCGCTCTGTAATTAGGTACCAAAAAGAAATCAGTCGGAATATCAGATTGACTCTTCATTAAATGCTTGACAAAACCGATAACACAAACTATTGCATGTAAAAATGCAAAACATTTCACTGGGACAGGTTATATTTTTGTGGTACTTACTCTGGAACAGGGTAGCGTTTTAAGCTTTTTTACTCTGGAACAGGGTCAGGGTTTGAGGGGCTCAGCGGCACGTCCCTACCCAAAACTGGAAGGAGTACCCCCCCCCCCCCCCGGGCTATGGCACTATAGTCCAAATACCCCAGTTCATGTTCGTATCAGATAGACATTATATGCTGAAAAATGAAAAGATGGAATGAATCGGCCGACCCTAATGTTTGGGAATCGCCTGGTTTTCTCCGTCAATGATTGTCTGAAAATCAATGAATGAAGAATAAGAAAGGAGGAAGAGTGTATTTAGTCAAAATCGCTCTCATCAAATAATTTGGATATTAAGAAAACACAGTCTAACATAGTTTTGTAATTTTAGTAATGACAGCAATATCTTCTATAGTGATATTATCATCGTCTTTCAAGCCGCCAAATCTTTCTTGCTCCAGCTCCTTGATACTCTGTTCCAATTCAGTGTCTGAGTATCTGTCAAAAAACGATACGAAACGACCTCGTATCATATCATACCATCGTTTCTTTTCCACCACATATGAGAACGGCTCATCCCATATCTCCGTCAGAGCATCAGTTCTTCTTTGAAGGTGGGGTAGAACAATGTAAGACATTGTAGGAAGTGAACAAAGATTCTCTACAACGGCGCGGCAAAAAGGGAGTCTCCACTTGTCTTTTCGACGCTCTTTGATAACACAGATTCCTCCCTTGGGGAGAAGATCGATAATATTGTCAAGGCAAACTCTTGGATCATTGAAGTGATGTAGGGCAGCAACAATCATGACTTTGTTGAAAGGAGCCTAGAAATTGGAGTCACATCTTGATGATACAGCTTCAAAAAATTCCTAAGTCTAGTCCGTTTCACAAAGCGTGCGTAGCGCGCGTACGAGAACTCGTAAACTTGTGTGTACCATGCACTGAAACATCTTTATAGTGTAAACTAAACAAACAAACCCGACTATGTAAGAAAACAATGTTATTAATAGGTACTGTATTAATATAAATGACTGAAATAGCTGTAAATCCTTGAAAAACCCGAGTACGATTACTTATACTCGAAATTTAGGAACGCTATGTGAAATAGAGCCCTGGTTCCCATTGGATGACTACGATCGCGATCGAGGGGCACCATAATATGATATATATTGGAAACTGCCGAGAGGATATTTTGGAAAAATAATGAGAAAACAGCACTTAGGAGAAACCGTCTCAGGAGGGGGGTACGCACCCCCTGCGCCCCTTACCTAAATCCGCCCCTGTACAGGTCTAAGTTACAACTTTGATCGTAAAGCTTTTTCATGAATAAAATGACAGTCATACCTTCGTTTTTCCATCAATCACTCTCTTTTTCAATTTCTCATAAAATTCCTCTGCTGTATTTTGTACAGCAGCGACCCCATCCAACTTGTTGAGTTGTTCAAGAAAGGCTTCACAAGGTTCCACACATGTAACAATGTTCTATAGAATGAGAATTGGAATGAGGAAGAGGAAGAGGAGGAGGAGGAGGAGGAGGAGGAGGAGGAGGAGGAGGAGGAGGAGGAGGAGGAGGAGGAGGAGGAGGAGAGGTAGAAGGGGCTTGGGGAAAGCGGTGAGGGAAAAGAAAAAAGTTAAAATCAGCTTCTCCTCTTTTGATGTACCTATTTCAATCAATGTTGTCGGCAAAAGCTTACGTGACTCACCCGAAAGGGAGTATGGGTAGGAATTACTAAAGCAAAAAAAAAAAAAAAACCCACAAATCAGCCATACGACAACTCAAAATAGCTTGCCTTGACCTTAAACACTAAAGAACTTCACTTGCTGATGCTAAAATTAATACCAAACCTGAAAAAGAGTGATTTTTTTACCTACTACCCATAGTCCTTTTCGGTCTTGTCGTGTAAGCTTGAGACTTCTCGTACGACAACCTTTTTTGAAATAGGTGTATATTGTATCAGCAACCTTGATCTATGCTATTGAGGAAATTTAAAGGAAGATTCCTATACCCACCTTCAAATCAACTATATCCCGTATAAAGGACGTTATTTGACCTGTACCAGCCCCAAGGTCAAGGAGGTGATCATCTGGTTGGAGTTGAAGGTATTTTAAAACGCAACGGGCAAGAACCCTGTTAGGCAATTCGTAGAGATAGTTGTACTTTTCTGCTATGTTTTTGTAGTGGGAATCCATTTAGCTGTAATCAGTAAAACACAGAGATTTATTTTAATATATACAGCAGTTTTCATATAGTATTGGAAAAGAGATCAAGTTAACTAATTAATCATTGACGATTATTTGTTCCTCTCCTCTCCTCTCTTCTCCTCTCCTCTCTTCCCTTCTTGTGAAGGAATCACCGCAAGACATAAAATATGAAACTATGGGGGAGGGGGATATATAAATGTAGTATATTTGAATAATAAAATGAAATGTATAAATGATGAATAAAAATGTTTAAGAGTTATATAAATATATAAGTTTCTCCAGTGAGCAAATTGAAGATGACTTCAAGATGTTTTTGTCAAAAATAAATAGTAAATAATAAACAAAATAAATAAAATAGATAAAATACTGGTTATTCTTATCTAATAAATTTTGTAAGAGCTCTCTTAAATGGCCAAAACTTTCCTATATCCAAGACACTGCTGGGTACCCTGCGAGCAGAGTCCCCCCTTTACCTTATTAGAAGGTAAAGGGGGACTCTGCTTGCAGGGTAACCGCTGGGTAACGAGTTCCATTCATTTACATTTGTTCAGAAACAGGCATTTCTGTTGTGTTCATGTATTTGGCTTTTAGTTCGATAAATATGTCTCTATGAAAATATCTTAGCTCACGATTAATAGCGTAGCCAAAAGAACTAGTAAAAAATGAACTAGCAGGGAACAGGGTAAAATCTGTCTGAAATATCCTCCTTTCAAAAGATTGCGTTACACCGTATCTCAGCATAGTTGGACAGTCAAATGAAAATTAAAATAAAACTAGACGCACACGTGCGTTCACTCGTGCCCCGGAAGCCCCCTTTTAGGAGAGGCTTCAATGACCAGCCCCGTTCGTACTCTTCCCCGAGCCGTTTCACGCATTCTTCACTTAACCGTAACATAATAAAGACCTTTTTTGACCTTTTTAAAGAATATCTGATTTTAGTCAATTTGTCTGTCAGCAGCTATTAGTCGACATGCAAAATATTACCAGCGAATATACCAGTTTACTCAACTTCAGTTTTATTTCACTATGTGTCTCAATTGTTTGCTGTAAAGACTTCTACAACGGCGTTTTTAACACAATAACAAATCGTGAATTTTTTCGTTCATGTTTCGGATGTTTTAAACAATAAAAGACGTTACGTGACCAACAAGGTCAATGGAACCTATCCGTTCCATGCAATGGTCTGCTTTAGATATTCCGTATTAAAATTCAGTACAAAAACCTCTCAAGATCTCTTGAATGCTTGAATGAGGAATACAATTGACTTGCTTCTACGTATGTTCGTTTAGCAACATGTAGGATGAGAAATTCGTAGATTCACAGCTCATAGGAAATACTCAGTTTATCCATGTTTATCGCGAGGGTTCTCTTTCAAGTACTCCATTTAGAGTTCGATATTTGGTCAAAGTATTGGAGATGAAGCTCAAACTAACAGCCCATTCTGAAGCTCTTATAAGTATAAAGGTATACCTGGAGTTAAAAGCTCCAAATTACATTGTGCTACTGCAGGAAAAGCCCGTCTCTGAAAGCTATTTTCTTTGTAGTCGGCCATCTTGCATTCCTAAAGTTCCTCGCTGGCGTTCACTACGGAGGTGATGAATGAAGGGCATTGTTTCTTACGTTCTTAACCAATCAGGAGTGCACACGTCACCGATTGCGCAAGAATGCTGCATTCTCGAGACGAAAAGAGGAAAAAAAAAAAAAAAAAAAAAAAACATTTGCAGTTTATAACTCGTTCCCGGCCTAAAGGCCTGGGCACGAGTAATTAGCCTTGGAGAAGATTTTACAATAAACTTAACGTGCGCTTATCATGACCCAGTGACTTTTCATTTTTATCAAACAACGTGTTCATTAGAACAAGTGACCGGTTTGCTGAGCATGCGCGACATGCGTGATTTATCATGACCTCAAGGAAGCCATGTTTTGATTTTTGTGTGAAGTACACTTCAAAATTCTTCGTTTTTCTACGTATGTAAAGGATAATTCAGCCTTGATGATCAATCTTGATGTTGGATTTGTATTCCTCGACCCTATTCAAGTCAATATTGGCTAATCACTCTTCGCTAAGAGTAACTTTAATACCATAAAGTTTGGTTCAACAAGTAGAGAAAATGGCGACCGTTGTCATTGTCTACATACTTCGTCTTCGATTTTTGTCTTGAAGAACTGCTGTTATTTGGAATTTTCCCTAGCAAGGTAAGTTTTTGTCATTTTTATATATAATGAAGATTGTTTGCAGTAAAATCGGCACTAGATATATCCCTTTTCTTTCGTGTCAAAGATGGGTAATGTGACTTTATTGAGCATATTTGTAGTGAGCTTATTTGTCATCACACTCAAACTACCAGTATGATCTAAGCAGATATGAGAACTTTAATATGTGTTTACAATGTTTAATGGGTAATCTTTGTCTTGAAAATTGGAGTAGTCATATTTTTGGGGGTTTCGGACATCGTGGATATTGTTTACATGGCAAAAATATACTGTTCGAAAAGTTGTTCCTCGACAATTATTCGAGACTTTAAGAATGAATATGTAGTTATGTATCATAGCTGACAGGAAATTATTGGTTTCCCAGGGATCGAACAATCTTTAGTGCTAGTTACGGAGCAATAAAGCAATGATATTATTTTGCTTCCAGGCTGTGAAATGCTCAACAAACATTTCTGGTTTATATTTAAAACTACCACACATATTCCAATTGATTAAGTACCAGGAATTATTGTATTAACGAACTATTGGGCCAGAATTTTTTTAAAAATTGGAGTACATAGAGAAATTTTCAATTTTAAGTAAAAACCCTTCGTTTTGCTTTTAATTAGCATATGCTTCATTGAATATGCAAAATTTTTTGTATAGTTTTAAAACTTTATATTATGTAAAATATATTATCCCTTGGTAGTGAAGTAAGCTCACATATACATATATATTTTTGTCTGATAGTTTTTGATTCATACTGTGGTACACAATTAGCCTGATGTGCATTTGATTATTTCATAACAAAACATGGACAATTTGTCTCTCTAAACAAATATTTAGGGTAAGGTATTTCTCTGATAGTTGATTCATACTGTAGCGCACAAGCCTGATGCATATTTGATTGTTTCATAAAAGAACATTAACAATTTGTTTGTATAAAAAAATATTTACAACTGTAGTGTAAGATTGTCTAACAAAGTTAAACATTGCTTGCTAGCACAGTAATATTTGCTCCATCAATTTGACTATTCCAGTCACGGCCACACATGTACTCCATATATAAGACCAAACTATCAACATGTTCATAACTGCACACAGCAATCAATCCACCACGATTGTGACCATGGGGGTGACTTTCAAAAAGTGCAATCTTCCTGAACTGAGTATGAAAACACATCAGCATAGATTTATCGGGTGGCACTGTTACAATAGCACTTCTGTCATCAGTTGATAAGCATATATCTACAAGCGTTGTTCTGAACATTGAAGCAGAGACAACACCAATATCCCCAATTATTCTTAGTCCAAAATGGTCTTGTCTTGTCTGCAGTGCTTCTTGAGGTGTGAGATTGGGTTGGCCTAATGGAAGGTTGAGGGTATTGTACAGGAGATTGCCTTCAACCATTGAATCTGCAAATTTAGCTATGGACTGCATAATACTTATTGATGATGGGATAGGTAGGATGCCATTGAAAAATTTCATTGCACCAATAGCAGCAATAATACAGCAGGCGTTGCTGCCTATTGGTACCCCAAAGATTGTTGCCTGAGATATATTGATTGGTAGACTCCATTCAGTGATGTGACCAAAGTAGATACTTGTTAGCAGTGTGTTTACTTGGTTATCTGGCTGAGCTGGTTGTTGATTTTGATTACAGCTTTGGACACACACACCCTCTGGACATGCTGCACACTTGGGAGGACCATTCTTGGGGTTTGTATGCCCTTTTCGTGGATGACCACAGTTCTTGCATTTTGGTGTTCGTTTAGGTGCAGATGGTTGTGATGGTTGTGGATTATGAGAAGATACACAAGGTAATGGTGGAGCTTTTGGAAATGGTAGTGCTGATATTGATTCTACTGCAGATTGGACCTGGCTGTCTACAGATGGTGTTTGTACTTGGTCACTCTCTGTTAGTATGTGTGAGGTATTGTCATCATCATCATTGTTGTTTTCATCTACATCATCATTGCTTGTTGTCTTTGGATTTAAAATTGCATCTTTTGCTGTAGTAGCCAAACTCTCTGCTTTTGCTGCAAGGAATTTCTGACAGAGTGGACAGAAACTGCAATCATCTAGACAATCATTGTGAAAAGAATGAGAACATCCCTCAAATAGAGTCCAAGGCTCATCCTGAATAACTTTGCACCCAGGCAAGTCACATCGTTGGTCTTGCTGTGCAGTTGTTAAACCGCAGTATCCTAGTGGTAATACTTTAGTTTTGACTGCTTCTGTACCGAATAATCTAGGTAATGCAACCAGCTTCTTTTTTCCCTTGACAACAATGTTTCCTTTTCCAGGTTCTTTTCCTATTTCACAAAATTTTTTTGCGAGGATGGATGCACATTTGGCCTTCATGGAGCGTAGATGGTTTAGAACACTTTTATTTTTTTGGGTTGGTGTAAAATTTTCTTTGAAGCTTTTTTGTGCCTGTTTGGAGTGGAATATTGCTTTAGCCTTTTTTTCTAGCTGCTCTGTACTGTCACATACATTTGTCTTTGAACGAATGATACTATGTGCATTCTCGACGGGATATTCATCAAATATAGTCAAGTATTGTCTAATCAGGTTGTACATACCAGGGTGGTGCATTCCCCAGTATGTACACATGGCTATCCATACAAGAGGAGATTTATTGTAGTGATGCCTTTCCAAGCAAACAAACATGGTCCAGATTCTTATCACTGCCTTGAAATACTCAGTAAAATTGTTTAGTTTAAATGTCACACTGTAAATTGTTAGAACAAGGGGCAGATAGTTGTCCAGAAGGTTTAATAGTGTTCTGTACTCTAGATCTTTGCACTGGGAAAATTTCTCTTTGACAGAATCTCTTAAAAAGAGCCAACCACCATAAGTCACCTCCAACAGATAGCTTATTCTCCAGGGCTTTGGCTTCTTAGCAAGCTTGCTTTTAGGGAATAAGTTAGTGTAAATGGCTTCAAAAAAGGGGCGGAAATCATTGAATAATGTTTCTCTAGCATTTAGGGAAATGTGTAATGGTCCAATACAAGGTATTACTGATAATATTCTTGGTTGGTTATTGTTGTTTATGGTTTGTCTTTTCCTTTCAGGTTCACTGGAACTGGCAGTTGAATATGAATGATCTTCATGAATAGTTGGAACATCTGTGTGGTTTGATGATTCATGATGCATTACAGAGGAATATGAATGGTCAAAGTGATGAACACCAGCAGTAGCTTCTTGTGTCAGTGATGGAGTTGGTGGAAAAAACTTCACAAGACTTTCATAAACTATCTGACGCGAGTAGAACTGGGCTGGCCAGTCACCAGGTTGTGGAGTTAAGAACATGTTGAAGTAGTCAGCTAGTTTAGTACTTAAAATAGCATCAAAAGCAGCCTCAAAATCATTTTTGCTTTTGAGAGTTAATGGAAAAAAATTAACCAAGTAAACATCATCCATTTGTCTCATTGATTGCACTGACTCATGATCACAGTATTCATGTGCTGTAACTCTATGTCTCTCAAATTCAGAACTGAAAAATGAATCCTTAATCCATGGTGGCATAGTTGACAAGTATGTGTATGCAAGTTGGTGCATAGTGGAGGGGCCCGAAACAGTTTTCACACAAGAAGTAATATCGAGAGCATGGACATCATGGTAGTAATTAGCAGGCCCTGCAGCTATTGCCTTGACGTTTTTAAATACTTTAATCACAATTGTACACATATACTTTGGATTAGACAATATTGGAGAATTGGGACGTCTTATAGAGTGCACGGAGGTGTAGTCATCTACTATGACAACCAACTGCCATGAATTTCGTATTGCTTCTGCTACAATTTCGTCTATTTTTTTCGCGTTTCCCTCAGATAGCGCAACCATCCGCTCGTTTGTTGTGGTTTTTGAGCATGAAGCTCCCATGACATGCTGGGTTTGTATCCCTTCTTGATTGATGTTAGACGTTTTTAAATATAGAGCCTGATCGGTCTGCATCCAATTGCAGACCTGGCTCAATCCAAAGCACAACTTGTAGATCATGGCGACTGTTCTTTTTCGGTTTTCCGTTGTACGGCTGATTGAGTGCCTTTCATTGGTCATCGCATCGAGAATAGTATTGAATATGGTTGTGGCGCCAGCTTTTAAACAAAGTTTCTCAAATTCGTCGGGGTCATATACCGGCGGATTCTTCAATGTTGTAAACTCATAATACATGACCTCCTTTAGACGCTTTAGTTCGAATGGAAGATCGCACCCTGTCATAGTAAAAAAATAGGAAATATCTCTAAGTGTAATAAAACACAATGGTTATCACAATATGTTCTCCTTGTTTTATAACGCAATATTCTTTGTTATTGGGGAATAGGCTTACGTTTAGAAAGGTGTTTCATTTCATCCTGAACTTCGTCAAAGAGGCCAGGTGGAAAAATTACGCTGCCGCACGGACCTCGCAGAATTTCTCCAAAACACGTTTCTTGCACTTGCCAGTTCTCTAGTGCCATGACATTTTCCTCTGTCTGACAGTGCTCACTTTTAGTCGTGGGCTCTTTGATGGGCGGTGTTCGTCGTAATGCGCTCGGCCTTCCAACCTTCCGCTTGCATTTTCCCACTCTCTGTTTCGGACATGCTAAATAAGTTTTTGTATTTTTCTTGGTTGAAATTATGAAAGAATCGTAATACTTACCCTTGATAATTGATTGCTGGATGTAGATAGTGCTGAATATCTGCATGCTCCACAAATTCGCGCGTCGTCTGACAGCTCAGCTGTTAATTTGAACTTACTGGCGTAAGGCTTCGCAGGCCTGCTATTTTTATGATCTTTAGAAGAAATGGCTTTATTACACACAGCACACTTCTTAAAATAATTGCTTCCATCACAAACGATAAAAATTAAAAGAAAAAACGAGATATACAGCAGCAAACTATAACTCCGAAACATTTTTGAACAAATAATATAACCGGGAGCCCTGTGGTGAGCCTTCAATACAACTCTGTCGTTCAGCAGCTACGCGCATGGCCATGCAAAACGGCCACTTGTTGTTCATTAGAGTGAAGCGTGATGCGTATCTGAAGATCACGTGATTTAGCTCCACAAAGCTTGAACATTAAGTTAATATAGTGTATACACTGGGTTAGGAACATAATAAAATACAAGTGATGAAAAAATTAAAAATAATGACAATGATTTAATAATGGTCTAGATGTAAGCCTTACACTCAAGTGACTCTAGGGCCCTCAGTTTATATGAATTCAGCTGGGATAACTCTTGATTTTCGTGTCCCCAAGCCTGAAAGCAATTGAAAACAAAAGAGTCGATTCTTGCTATCAGGAATATAAACTCACCGGCCTTCATATAAACATTCTTCACTTTTCGTAAGGCCTCTAGAAAGTAGACTAGATACATTTCAGTTGTATTAGATTCTGTCACTAGTTTATCTCGTACCAACATCTCTATAGCTCAAAGGCCTTTGCAATACACAAAAGCAGGAAAGAAATAAACTAAGTATTCAGTTGAAAAACACTCACATTAGACTGCCTTCATAAGCCGTAGCTGTAGTTGTTGTTGTCAATCGGACAATGAAACAGACTACATCATCAGGAAAGACTTTCTCTCTATCAGATGCTGAAGTATTTTTGCTATAGAAGCTCAGACCATCATCGGAATATTCATAGCGAAATGGATTGAGTAGAAAGCTGTTGTCGTCACGCAACACTTTCTCCCCTGAGTAGGGGAGAAAGCGTTGCGTGACGACACTGGTAGCGGATGCGACGGAGGCTAGTCGCCAGCCTGCATGGTTAAATAAATGTCAGGAATAAGCGGTTTGTTTAATAAATGTAATTAAGGAATAGGCGGTTTGCTCATACAATTCTTGGTGGACGCTCACGTTATCGAAAATATATTATTACATCGTGACGTGTTGCACGTCATAACAACGCGTCACGTGGTACAAACTGACCAATCAGAAAATCAGAATTTGTACAGTGTATGAAAATTGAATAATAATACTGATTAATATTTAATTGACTTATTTTAACCATAAAGCAGTAAATTTTACCGAATTTTTAACCGTCATCCGTTAAAGGTATAACCCCATTGATGAGATTATCTTTTAAAACAGTCAATGAAAATCAGCGGGGTGAAGTAGAACCTCCACTAACGGCCACGTCTCTACAGCGATCTAAATCAATTCATTCTATACATTTACCCTGCCTGGGTATTATACAAACGGTCACATTTCAATGACGGCTACGTTGATAAGCCTACAAGAAGGTCGTTACACAAAGGCTCTACTAGGTACCAGCATGAAAAACGAAATATCAATTTGATGGAAAGATGGGCTAGGGAGGTGCCCCACACAGACGATCTCAAGTCTAATCCGGCTACCGACGTAAAACGTAAACATAATAAGGAGAACGAATCAATTGGATGCAAAAAATTAGGGAATTACTAATTGGAGGACGTGCCCGTTCAATCCGGTAGTCTTTGGGTTGTGGTCGTTATGGACCAAACAAGTCTAAGGGCTATTTATAACAATGTATCACTAGTCTTTATTTCTAAACTGATGCCAAGTGGTTAAGAATTTTTTGTTATCTTTGTAATAAGGTAATTATCTTCTATTGTTATTTTATCATCATTGTCCAAGCCACCAAATCTTTCTTCCTCCAGCTCCTCGATGCTCTTTTCCAATTCTTCGTCAGAGTACTTGTGAAAATTTGACATGAAACGACCTCGTATCATTTCATACCATCTCTTCTTTTCCACCTCCCACGAGAAAATCTCATCAAATATCTCAGTTAAAGCATCGCTTCTCTTTTGAATGTGAGGAATAACATTGTAAGATGCCGTTGGAAGCGACCGAAGTTCCTGCCTGTGAATGCGTGGAAAAGGCAGTGGCCACTTGTGTTTCGGTCGCTCTGCAATAACACAGATTCCTCCTTTTGGAAGAAAGTCAATGATGTTGTCAAGGCAACGTAATGGGTCGGTGAAGTGATGGAGAGCACCAATAATTATTACCTTGTTGAACGGAGCCTGGAATCAGTGTTGTAGTTAATATATACTCAAGACACTAAGGCAAAATGAGTGCGCACAATCGTGTTGGGCTTTTCATGCAGGCGACAGACTATATATCACAAATCTAAAATGTCCTCGATGTCCTGAAATGATCGGCGGCACTCGAAAAGCAAGAGAAACACTCGGCTACGCCTCGTGTCCCTAAGCTTGCTTTTCTCTTGCTCTACATCTTCCATCGTGTTTATATCACAGTACAGAGACATGCGCGCGCGTTTTATATTCCTTAAGGTTGGTGCCTACTATTGTCCGCGCGCACTGCTTTCTGCGCATGCAAAAACACTGAACATATCAAACAATTGTCAATAAAAAGTTGTCATTCGCTCGGCAGTCAACTCTATTCCATATTTGGGCAGGCATTACCTTATTTGGAAGTCGCGTTGATCCATTTTTGCTGATTTTTCGGCAAAACAGTCGAAAATTTGACCAAAACTTGCAGAAATTGTAGCTACGAAACACATCACATTGTCCACCATCTTGAAAATTACTTAGAAACCTCGCTTTTCAATAAACAGGAAACCCAATGGTAAATACACAGGGAGCCCGCGAAAGGCAACAATTGTTTGATATGTTTTTGTCGGTAAAGCAATCGTAAAAGCAAGGCCTTTTTACGACTCTTTGAAGAAATAAACTTGCAGAATTAAAGGAAAACCATTTAGCCTCTCCTATATTTGAATGAAATTTACAGTTGATAAATAGAACCTGAGTTACAACGCCTGTTTTGACTATCATTTCTACCAGAAACGATCTGTTTTCGCCGCCATCTTGAAAATTTCCCACAATGCATTGTAATTCGCTCTACTTTCCGGGGAGGGCTAGGGAATTTTTTATCATTTTCGCGAATTCTGATCAGTTTTCGCGCGTTTATCGGCAAATAACTTTCTAAATCGCACGGATACCCCTATTTTTTATTTCTGTAAATTGTAAAGTGGAGATTAACCTACAATTTTAAAATACTTTTATGAATTTAAAATTGAAACTTGATTGCAAAAATTGGACTTTTCATTTGGCGGTCATGAACCAAAACAGGTCTAAAACTAGTAAAAAGTCATTGAAAAAAATTGTTATTCTGGTTTTTCATATTTCGTATAGCATTGATAAGTAAGAGAATTGTGTTGTAAACGTTTTAGTAAAAAAAGTTTGACATTTTTTCAAAATATGGAGTATTTATGATTTTTTCTTTGGGCCTCTAGAATAGGCAGATTTTGCAACATTTGATGGCGTGTAACTCATTAATATGCACGGTGACCCCCAATTTTTTCCTTGGATTCTAGCTCCCTATGATGGGCTCTTTGATACCCATGTGGTTTTTGGCCAAAAAAATTAACTTCCCATTAGTAGGCACCAACCTTAAACATAGCATTATTTTGGATACTCACTCACGGAATGAGTTCACTCAAACTGGACGTAACTGCTAAACTCATACGTGGTTAAACTGGACTGAAAGTCCGAAGTTAAAAGCTACGTCCAGTATGCAGATGGACCCAGTTACCCTATTTGACATACTTATAGATAGAAGAAATCAGAAAAAAGCCAAGAGAAAACTGAGAAAATCATCATGTTTCCACAATCTTTGCTGACTGCATCTCGATGTTGCTGAAAGTTATCACAGGAAAAAAAAAAGTAAATTCCCAACTTGGGGTTTCCTGGGTCTAATATAAACTGGGAATCTGTTCTATTCGGGAAACCTGTAATACTCAAACTTGTAAAAATAGAACAGATTCATTCCCTGGTTAGACCCGGGAAAGCCCCGCGTTTTACCCAAGTTGGGAATTGTCATTATTTCTTGTGTTTGTAAAAGCCGCCTAATACATGTATAAAGGAAGAGACATACCTTAATTTTTCCATCCAACACGTTCTGTAACAACTCCTCATAATATTCTTCTGCTGTATTTTGTACAACAGCAACCCCATCCAACTTGTTTAGTTGTTGAACAAATGCTTCACAGGGCTCCACGCATGTGACAGGGTTCTTGAATTAAGTATGTTTTATTGCATTTAATATTTTGAAATATTTTTTTAACACTGTTAGAAAGTTCCCCTTGGAGATCGTCTTTTAAGGTGCGCTTGTGGTATTTATTAAGACGATACTGATCATGATCATGACGATGATAACTGATTATGATAACGAAGAAAATGATGAATGATGAAAACAAGAACATCAACTGAGACTGCGTCAATATGCTTAATGATGTTATTAATAAAGATGATGATGATGACGACGACCGACGATGGTTATAATTATGATGACGCCGGATAACGATGGAAATGATGAATGATGAAAACAGAACATCATGTTCAACTGAAACTGCGTCAATATGCTTAATGATGTTATTTATAAAGATGATGATGATGACGACAACGACGATGGTTATAATTATGATGACGATAACGATGGAAATGATGAATGATGAAAACAGAACATCATGATCAACTGAAACTGAGTCAATATGCTTAATGATGTTATTAATAAAGATGATGATGATGACGACGACGACGATGGTTAATATAATTATGATGAAGATAACGATGGAAATGATGAATGATGAAAACATTCAAGGTCATCAACAGAAGCTACGCCAATATACCTTTAAATCCACGATATTCCGTATAAAGGAAGTGACTTGTCCTGTACCAGCTCCAAGGTCCAGAAGCTGATCGTCTGGGTGGAGATGAAGGTGTTTTAACAAGACGTGACGCGTAAGTGCACCGTTTGGGAGCTTCTGGAAGTAGTTGTACTTTTCTGCTATTTGCTTATAATGGGAGTCCATTAATTTTATCTATAATTGATAACAAGAAAAAAGTAACCTTAGCTGCCTAGTAATTGTTATGTCTTCTACGAAGTGGATCTCAACGAAGTGGCACGTCAGAAAGTGCTTTGGTTCACCGCCAGCGTACGCCCACTTAGACATCGGAAATTGGGCTGAATTTTATCAAAATTCATACAAAAACGTTTAGTGCTCCTAAAGAAAGATTTTTTGGTCAACTGTTTTCTCCCTTTGGTGAGAGGCTGCTTTGCTTTTAAAATTATTGAATCGAAACTGAAAAGAAATTGTGATTTTGGGGGTTGCAAAATTGCGCCTCGAATAATTCAAAATCCGCTTGTACGAATTTCTCGATCCAAAACCCGTATGCTGCTAGGCAAAGTCCTAAATATTAACGTATTGTGTGTCGTTTTAAACGTTTAGGTCGAAAAACGCGTAAAATTGCTTGGGATCTAAAGGCGCTGTTACACTGTGCAATTTTCCCAGCAACTTGTCTCGAACGGCGTTTCAAAACAAGTTGCAGAGAAAATTATGGCGCTGTTACACTGTGCAATTTTCCCCAGCAACTGGCCAAAAATATTGCAAGTTGCTAGGGAAAATTGCACAGTGTAACAGCGCCATAATTTTCTCTGCAACTTGTTTTGCAACGCCGTTGCGAGACAGGCGAAGCTCGGTTTTAATCTAAGTTCCTTTGAGCGTACTCCTGAAATTACTCCTGAAATTACTCCTGAAATTACTCCTGAAATTACTCCTGAAATTACTCCTGAAAGTCAAAACGAGCATCGATCCTTCTGAGCCGTATAAATGAGCGCTATTAAAACAATGAACCATGCACAGCTGGTAGTATTCTTGATTCAGGCGCCGTTCAAATCATGATTTACAAACAATAGCACCACTTGTTCCTGATAAATTTCGAGATTTCGACAATTATGCATTATGTTATGGAACAGAGTCATGATTTAGAGGATAAAGGCAAAGTCTAGTTCGATACGTACCTTGAAATCCCTTTCCAACGTGCCGTTGGGATGGTATTTGAATGCTGATAACTCAGTATCATTAGACCTTTTTTGGTTTATCACTATTTTCCAACTTCGTGCATCTTGAAACAAAGAGCAGCACCGTAGAATGTACGGAATGTGAACTTCTTTTGTTTGAAATAAAACTTCTCTTTGTCTTCCATATGGCTCCGATCCAAGTTTTTTTGCTCGGAGCCTTATTTTCTGCTGCAATTTCTATTACATTACACAATAACATATAGTCGCGGCGTTTTGCGAAGTCCGGAACCAGTATGTAAAAGTTATTAGTCACTTCTATGGGAAGTTTTACTTTAGACACGTTCAGTAGTTTAGCGTGTGTATATAGCTGGTCCTATGGTTGTAATATCCATTCCCTCATTCCCTGAAGAAGTCTCCGTTAGAGACGAAACGCGTCGGAAATTAAAAGAAAGTTTACAACTACACGAGTTCTCCTCTGTGCTGCTCACTAGTCCTAGTTAAAAAAATTAGAAAATCAAAATATATTTAATAAAATAACAAAATAATAATAATAATAAAAAAGAATTCAAAAAAATTGGTGTTTGAAAACGATTCTGGATTCCCAAACGGGGACTTGTCATTTTATCCCCACTCTCTTCTCCCCTCCATTTTTCCCTCCCCTCCCCTCCAAGAGCGTTACATTTTTCATCACGCGGCTTGAAATATTTCTCCACCACCCTCCCATCACAAATATACCGTCGTCGTGACGTATTATTGAATCTGTGAACATTCCACATTCCTTAATCCAGTAGAGATGCAAGATTTTTTGTTTATGGTTTACCCCGGGGGGGGGAGGGGGGGTGTTCTTCGGGGTCAAAACACTAGGGATGATCGTCGGAAACCTCCAAAACGTACCCTAAAAATACCCAAATGCCAAAATTTTCGACCCTAAAAAATACCTAACAGCTCAAAAATACCCCTAAAAATACCAAAAATCAAACAAAAAACTAACAAAGAAAATAATTCTAATAAAAAGGCAGTAAGTAAAATAATCGTCTCGTTTATTTTATTTTGTACCCCTAAAAAATACCATCTTTTCTGAAAAACCTTGGATTTTCTCTGACGACCCCTAAAAAATACCAAATCGGCGATTTCAACCCCTAAAAAATACGACGATCATCCCTAGCACACCAACATAGAGAGTACCCCCGGGTGGTTTACTTTAAACTTTAGAGCGTTTGATTTAGCGTCAATTCTGACAGCAGAACTTTAATTCTAAGCCGCTTTATTGTACTATCGCGTAATTAAGACAACAAAAACGAGACGCTATCATCAATTAAAGCAAAAAATTGGACTCAAAGTAAACAAATTCGATGATTTTATCGGCTATAATGGTTGATGTGCTCTCGAAGTACTTCCTGAAGTGCGTTCCTTGAAGTTTTCATTCACAAAATCGCAACAGTGTTTTTAAGGTTGTGTGCTAGAGAAAGAGGCAGCGTTGGAACTAAAGGAAGGAAAAATGTTGAGCAGAAGAGAGTCGTTTAAGACAGCAGACGTGAGGTTTGTGGTTTTTGGCGAGCGTCAAGTCGGCAAATCAGGTAAGTCAACCGATCACATAGAGACACACGCATTTTTCATGTACAAATGAAAAGACGAAAACCCTTAACGAAAATTTGTTGAGGAAAGTCCACTTTAACTGGCAACATCTTTGAAGAAAATTTTATGTTCTCGCAAACATACGAGATGATAATGAATAAGTTCTATTTGCCTCGTGAAAGCTTTCATTTATCAAGGCATATTTAATCGCTTTAACAGAACCCATTAAACCGTAGTGACGACAGGCAAAGTTTTCTTCACCCAAAATTTTAATTCATTGTTACTTTACAAAGCAGTCTTTCTCACAAACTATAATTTTTGAAACAACTTTTTCGCCGTTATTTGGTCCAGATGAAGCATTTTCAAAAATTAATGTATCGTGAGTAGCTTTTGAGTGCATGTGATGCAGAGTTTCATATACACTGTGTTAGCTCTACGTTCTGAGGTCAAACTTTGGCAATTGTTCAAATGAGAAATTTTGTAACCTTTAACATCTAAATGGAGTTTTAAAAGATACAACAAAGGCAGAATTGGTGACTTATGTCATGAAATGTATGTATGGGAAACGCTGACTTTTCGGTACAAACACAGCACCTCAACAATCAAGGAATGCAGTGCCAGTCATTTCGGTTGCTAAAGAGGTCGAGGGATTTGCTGCTCCAGTTTTTGATGAGGAATGGATCATATTCGGCGCGCTGAACGTAGCGTGTAAAAATGGTTCGCAGAGAAAAAAGACGTCAATGTTATCAAGTTTTGCTTTTCAATACCTCTGTTTTGCTTGGGTCAATGAAACTTGCAAAAAGAGAATCGCAATTGTTTGATAGTTTTGATGTTTTTCACTTTTTGAAGTTTTCCCTGTTACAGCTAGGAGTTCAGGAAATATATTTTTTCATCGGCCTTGACGTGTTTCATGGGCGTGACGTCGTACCACGAAAAACCTAGCAGGAGCAATCGTGATACAAAAATCTTAGAGTCTGAAGCGCTACCCTTGAAACTGATGTCAAGTTAGATACTTCAAATACCAAAGGAAGTTGCAATCCCAAATGTGTGTCTGTTGGTGTGTTTGTGCAAGTTTTAAAACTACTCCAGGCTAGTTCAACTGAAGATCATAAATATTAGTGTTAACTAAGATTATTTACTTTGACAAGAACTCAATTGGTTTGCAAAACAAAGCCTTGAAAATAGTTTTCATTTTAGATTTTGGTTAAATAAACTACGTGTACCATTGTTTTGTTTAAAATGAAATTATTTGGGAAAATTAAACCGTTTTAGCGATAAAAATTGCACGGCACTCTAATGAGGGTCTGGAAATGCCCAAAATTTAACTGACAACCGACAAATGCCTTAGAATTTAAATGGCAACTGACATTTGTGTAGCCTGTTTTTAACTGACAATTCAACCAAAATCCGACAAAAATAGTCGTTTTTCTCCATAACCCATCTCTCCCAGGGACAGTTGCATGTGACAAAGTTCAAGTGGATGTCAAATTGCTGAATTTTGGTCGTAAAACTGGCTTAGATAGAAAAAATGTCATGAGAAATAAATAAAAGCCTTTGTTAATCATTAATTTCCACTTAACTGACAACCGACAAAAAGGCCAAAATCTAACTGACAACTGACATTTGCACACCCCCATCCAGACCCTCTCTAATCAGGCCAACAAATTTTATCATACATAATTAAGGGTGCCGTGCCAGAAATGATAGCCTGCCCCGTGTACCACAAAAGGTTTTCTATAGTAAACCGGGCTTAAATGAAAGAACTCTCATATAGCATTTATATATCAACAACCGCCGCCCGGTTGGATCAGCTGGTTGAGCGACATGGTCTTTCTGCGGGAGGTCGGGGTTCGATTCCTAGCCGAACGTCAACCGTCACTCAGGTTTTTAAGGCTGAGGAGAAGATGCTGCATTTGTATTTACGTACACTTGGAAACGGCCGCGGGTTAGAGCTTCACTTCTTCTCGGATGAGGACGTTAAACCGAAGGCTCCATCTCTCCACTCACTAATATACACTAACACTGATTCAGAGGGAAGTGAAAGAACTCACAGAACTCTTCAGGAAGAATACAGAGATGTTGGTGTGTGTGTGTGTGTGGTCTGTCGCTCAAGCTCATGAGAATCTTCTCGTAGCTGAAGGAGATAGACTACACTTGCATGGAAGAAAGGGAAGAAGTGGAATTCTAAGCATTAGTACTTGTAGTAAAATGGAGTCCAAACTCAAACTGGCTGGTAATCATAATTGATCCGTAATTGGACCAACTTGTTTAGATTGGTTTGATGGTTTGCGTACTCGATTATAATGCGTTTTTCGATCCGTCTTGGTTCAAATAATCCTAACACTGAAGATGACATTGGACAATGTCGAAACATGTCTGTGACTATTAAAAAGTTTTTCGTATATTTCAAGTGTATTAATCCTACCTTAATTAGACATTAAGTTGTTTGGACAAGAATTATAGATCGATGTCACTGTCTAGACAGTTTATTTCAGCACAATATATAGTTACAAATCATACTGGTATAAAAGTTGTGTTACAGCTTACCGCAGTTGTGTTATAGAGAAAGAGTAGAATTCTCTCTCGGTCGTGACTTGGTTGGAGAAACTAGTGTAAACACAGTTGTTTCGATCTGCTGTTCTGTTTGGTTTCTCTGAGACAGCGCGGCTTTAGAGAAGGTTTTCCTCACTAGGACCGTTTTCCGAACTCGCGCGGGTTCACTCAAACCAGATTACTGAGTTAGTGATGTAGTCCCAAGTATGTAAGTGTATCTGTGGAGAGTATATGTGTGTGTGTGCTACAAGGTAGCTATATTTATATTGACTAATCAGCATTTCATAGTAGTTGAGACGTTGCTAATTTGTAAAGCTGGTTCTAACTAGATGATGTATAGTTAAGAATTACACATGATGGTTAATCTAAGGAAAAACCTATCTCATCTTTTTGTGGATGAGTATTGAATATATGATCCGTGGACGCAATCCTAACGACAAGATTGGTAGCTACATTTTGGCTATAACATACTAATAAAATTCAATGTTTACAATTAACATTTAATTGATAGAAAGCGGTCTTAATTCGGTATGTTCAGGTATGTTTGTCTTGGGCAAACATTCGCCAGTTTATGATATTTAATAGTGCGCATGTCCGATGAGTAAACTGAGATGAGGAAGTTCCTAGTCATTATTAACGCAAGTTGGCGGTGTTTGCATAACTTGACACTACGAGCATTAAGATGTCAAACCGTATACTCATGATCAAACATAGTCTGCCAGCCTTTGTGCCACTGAGATTGAAAGTTTATACTAACAGCTGCTTTTTCACTAAAGTATTAAAAATGGATGTGTGACTCAATATGAAGCCAAGGATATGATTTGCAGCGTTTCTGTACATTTGGCAGATTTGGTATATCAAAGGCTCGGACACACGATGCATCATTTGCTGTAACATTGTCTGCAACATCGTGCATGCGCAACACAGTGTTGAACCATGTATTCACCTCTGAACCCCTATTGCGCGCAACAGTTACAGCTGGTTTAAGATCTAGTTCTGCTTCTACAACATTTTCTGCAGCACCTTCTATAAAATTCGTGTTCAACACGCGTTCAATATCTTCTGTAACATTACGGTTCAAGCTGTGTTGCGCGCGATGATCCAAGAAATGTTGCATCGTGTATCGCTTGGGCCTAAAAGCGCCAGCCTAGCTAGTGCAACTTTAATTTGAATATGAATTAATCATACATATTGTGACAATAACATTATATCGTTCGTTTTTCATATACACCTATTTCAAAAAAGGTTGTCGTACGAGAGGTCTCAAGCCCACGCGACTAGACCGAAAAGGACTATGGGTATTAGGTAAAAAATCACTCTCTTTTCAGGTTTGGTCTTGATTTTAGCATTAGCAAGTGAAGTTCTTTAGTATTTAAGGTCAAGGTAAGCTATTTTGAGTTGTCAAATGGCTGACTTATGTGGTTTTATAGCTTTACTAATTTCTACCCATACTCCCTTTCGGGTGAGTCGCGTAAGCTTTTGCCGACAACATTAATTGAAATAGGTATATATATTCGTTGTCTTTCTCTTTCTTTTTTTTGTTTTACAGCAGTGGCTGTGAGATTCATTACAAAGCGATTTATAGGAGAATACGACTCATCTCAAGGTACGTACGAACACACGTACGAATACAAGAACACACAAGCCGATACTAGTAGAGCCCCACTAACTCGAACTTCCAGGGGAAGCGAAATCTTGTTTGAGATAGCGGAGGTTCGAGATAGTAATTCTTGGCCACATTGCAAGCATTTACCAAAGAATGTGTAGACGACATGGTAGACATGTCAGTGGTCTTGACAAAAGAACATCGCGATCAATTTTTGCCATGTATTTGTTTCGGTTCGCTCTCCTGGGAATGGTTGCAAACCAAGAATTGTCTGAAAGAAAACAACAAAACGACTCAAGAGAAATGGGTTTGTTCTTGAGTGGGGTTTTCTAGTTAAAAGGGTTCAAGTTAGCGGAGTTCTAGTGAAGTTGATTTAAAGGGAACCTGTACAATCGCTTCGCCATGTCCATGGAAATTTACTTCTATGAGCCTGCGGTATTTTTAATCAGTTCACTGGCTTTGATTGATTTCTCGAATCTCGGTTTACTGGCCGGTGCTTTGTAGATATTCAAAAAAAAAAACAGCAAAATAAAGTCGGTGTCAAGGGAAAATGTTTATTTTTCAGACTTCCATTACCAATGTCAAGTTAACATTGATGACGAACACATCAACATAGAAGTACTTGACCCAGGCCCTTTGGTAAGTTAACAGAATACACAGGCTATCCGTCACAAAAAGCTTCTCAAAATTGTCACTTAAAGCTGTCTCGAACTATTTTTTTTCACTATGTACTACGCACTTCGAGTGTTTGATTAAGGAATCAACCAGCTTGTCTTAGACGGATTCAAATGACTTTAGCACAAGTTATCAGTCTGAAGTGGACGTTTTGATTTTCAAACTTTGAAAATGGTCCGAGTAAGAGCGTAAGCATGCATCTCTAATGCAGGGCATGCAGCAAGGTGTTGATTGTATATTGTTCAATACGCCCATCTAATTGGTTCTAATTGGCTAAGACAACTATACCATAACTTTATCGAGTATTACATATATATTTCTTTATAACATAACCCAAAATAACTCATACATGCAGTGTCACCCAGTTATGGCAAAAGCGCCAGAAGACATTACACAGTTCAATAAAGCAGTTATTCAAATTAACCTTTTTAACTATCTTAATTAGCTGCGCTCGCCAACAAATACTTTTTATATATCTTAATAATAATTTGTAACATCAAAAAAAAAAAAAAAGCAGTGCAAATAAAGTTTCCATCCGCCATTTTATTACTCAATTTAGCCCTCCTCCCCCTCGAGTATAACACCTCTAAATTTGAATTCAGTGCTAAACTAAACTCTCTTTATGTTGTTATCCTAGCCATGTGGTCAAGCTAGAGATCGAATCCTAGAAAACCATGTCCTCTGGGGTGATAGTTACGTCTTAATCTACTCTATCACTGACCGTAATAGTTTCAATTCTATCATCAACTACTACCAAACGTTATGTAACGTTAAATCCAAACCAGTGGTTGTATTGTTGGCGAATAAAAGTGACTTGGAACATAAGAGACAGGTAAGGAAATTACAGCGAAAATCGTTGCATTGCGACCTCCAACGTCGGTAAGATTTTGGTCTTTTCTGATCCGTCCATCATTCTTGGGGGCGGAGCTTTCACGGGCTCGTTCAGTGATTGGTTGATTTGAAAGAAGCTACGCCCCCAAACTGATTGACGGCTCAGAAAAACCCAAAATAAAATTTAATTTGTAATTTACTTGTCGCGATGCAACGATTTTGGCTGTAATATAGGCTATGTTTATACAGTCTTGTATGCAAAGCAAATTCAGATGATTTTGGTCCAAAGATCGAGGCGGACATTTGGAATAGGCAGGTTTTGGGAAATCTTGTT
The DNA here is from genome assembly GCA_029948255.1 of Telmatactis stephensoni. Classification (NCBI taxonomy): domain Eukaryota; kingdom Metazoa; phylum Cnidaria; class Anthozoa; order Actiniaria; family Isophelliidae; genus Telmatactis; species Telmatactis stephensoni. The sequence continues at coordinate 703,489 of JALIZF010001842.1, read as the reverse complement.
TTCTTATCACTGTGAAATTCACTGAGTTTTCACAAACAACTTTTACAAATTTGCGAACCTAAAAACCGGAACCTGTGGCGCCGGACATTCATATATATTAACTTGATCCCTCCGAGTATCAGTTAAGCTTTCCGGAACCCAATTAGTCCAGCCATTTTACAAAAAATATGGTCAACCCAGAACAAAATCCCAGTTTTTACTTCGAAAACCTTTTCGAAATAATTTTTAAAGAACATACTAAAAGTCCCAAAAAATCCAAACACGGCAACATCCCAAGATTTAAGAAAACGCTTACCAGCTCTTTCCTGCAACGTTGAACAAAAATAATAACAACTAAACAACAATTACAAAACCAACAGCAGCAAAACAAAATATAATAAAATTACTGAATTATATCTCAGCTGCACTCTTCACTCTGCACTCTGCGCATGCTTAACTGTCGAGACGTTACTGCAAATAAGACTTTTTGTTTCTTAGGTTATGAAGTCCGAAGGAAATCAGCTAGCTGATGAAATGAAGTGTTCATTCTACGAGTGTTCTGCCTCTGATGGTTTTGAAGAAATAACACACGCATTTCACGATCTTTACCGTGATGGAGTGAGAAGAAAGAAAGAACGAAAATACTCCCTATCACCTCGCCCACTTAGAAGTGCAATGGGGAAGCTATTCCGTAGAAATAGTTCTAAAGGAAATCTATTGTCGCCAGAACCATAGATCTAAATTATTGGTATATCTCATGTCTCATTACATGTGATTGGTCGAGAGTTTTGTTTCAGCCAAGTATGGACGCATTGATGACGTCATAGAAGTGCGATGGGAAGCTATTCCGTAGAATAGTTCAATATATATAGGAAAATTCATTGGATGATTCATTGGAATTCCACGCTTAATTATATAGCTAGAATTAAGACATTTAACGATATAAACTGTCTCTAAATCAAATATTGCCAACAGATAGATTTTTCTTTAATTTTGGTTGACTGTCCATTTTTTCTTAAATTGGACACTTGAATTTGGACAGTTTACCAAAAATAAAGATAAGTGGTCATAATATCGGTTAAAATCGCTTTTTTTGCAATGAAAACTCATTCTAATTGCCATTTATGATAAGTACAAATTTCCTTATATGGGCAAATTTCCTTATAAGGATCTCGCGCAACTGAGCGCGCCCGAAAACAGCACATTTTTATAACAAATTCCTTGATATGAGTGAGACCTCATGACCATTGACAATGATGCTGCAAAAGTCGAAACCCAACAAAAGATAGAAAGTGTCAGAGGGAGAGGTGTCTTCTTTGCCAAACCCAAGGTAAAGGAGATTGCTCGAAGAACGGGATCTAGTACGAGATAGAATGTCAAGGATGATGTATCACAGCTATTTAAGGGTGCTGGGACATATTTCGTTACTAAGCAAAGTGGTTGCTATGTTGGCTGTAAAAGCGAGTGCCAGAGCTCATTGACGCCTTCGATTTTACGATTTTTTGAGAAAATGTCACTTTTGGAATGCCCCCGTTTCTTTGGGTCTTAAAGATTCGCATTTCTATCGAGAGAGCGGGAAATAAATCTTTTTATCAAAATTGATTCAACAAAATATGCTACAAATTTCTCAAATTATCAGTCGGCCGAGGCTAAGCAAAATAATGGGTCAAACCATTGTAAGTAAAAGTATAAGCATATTGAAGCTATTCATTATGATACAGCCGAGCTATACTAAAGTGTCAAACATCTGAAATCTCCAGTGCGCTTGCGCAAACAGCTGGTTTTCATTTTAAATTTTATAATCTTTGAGGAGTTTGCATGTAAAACAATTTTTATCTTGAAGTGTTTTATGTATTATGCTCCACAAAGTTACGTATGGGTTTTCTAGAAAAGTGTAAATTAGCGAAGTTATCAGCAAAACGTTCTTAAAGCTCTAAAAATTTATATAAGAGCATAGGTATCCTGCCATTGGCAAGCATTTTGTTGATAAGCATATGATGGCGTTAACACTTCTATTTTCAATAGTCTTTTTTCTATTATAAGGAAATGCCAAACTAAGTTTGATTGTCTCCTTTATGAAATGTTTTTTATTAAAAAACTCAAACCTAAGTTAAATACACAGAACGACTCCATTCGTGCCAAACATTTTACTTGATTGCATCGTCTCTAGGGGTTTCAGCATTCCTACATGCTTTATTTTTCATAAATAGCTTTACCTATTAGTTAGTTTTCATTGCTTGACTTACAAAAATATGAAGTTTCCCTAGCAACGGGCTCCAAAGCGAGTCATGTTTGCTAGGATAATGGTAAGATAAGGCAGGACAAGCTACCGGAAGATGGCGTACTGACAGTTGTTAGCCTGTTTCTGCAGTGTATTCAAATTGAATAATAAAAAGATTAATACACTCTTTGCTCGTGAATTATCGGGATTTACCTTCACTCGTTCACTAACAATGAACTCGAAATTTTTTCATATTTTTCTCAATTTAATATTTCTCGTTCATTGTTAGCGAAGTCGTACAGGTAAATCTCGATCACTCACTCGCTCGAGTGCGTTAACCTTAACCTTAATAATATTTTTGATCTTTAAAACGTATTTCCTGTAGATACATCTAAGATTGTTTACAAAATTTCATGAACTTTGTTGAAAAATCCCTCCTTCGATTGAATATACAAAGTTTTCACGTGATTGCTGGCCCGCGTACGAGCGCATTTTTACTCGTGCCCAGGCCGTAGGCCGGGAACGAATGATATACTGCAAATGTGTTTTTCCCCTCTGTTCGTCCTGAGGCACTTCTGATTGGTTAAGAACGTAAAAACAATGTCCTTCATTCATCACCTTTGAGCGACTGCGAACGCAAGCCAGAAACTTTAGGAATGCAAGATGGCCGACTACAAAGAAAATAGCTTTCAGAGACAGGCTCTTCCAGCAGTAAAACAATGTAAAATGGAGTTTTTAACTCGAGATATACCTAGAAACTTATAAGAGCTTCAAAATGGGCTGTTATGTTGAGCTTGATCTCCAATACTTTGACCACTGAAATATCGAACTCTCAATGGAGTACTTGCAATTAAGCTCCCGCGATAAAGACTGCCGTCCTTTGAGCTGGAAATCACACGAATTTCTCACCCAACATGTTGCTAAACGACACATATAGAGACAAGTCAATTATATTTCTCATTCAAGCATTCAAGAGATCTTGAGAGGTTTTTGTACTGAATTTTAATATCGAAATTCTGGACCAGACCATTGCATGGAACTTATATTTTGACCTGTTGCGTTTGGTCACGTAATGCTGAATCTGAAACATGAACGAAAAAAAACACGATTTGTTATTATGTCAAAAACGCCGTTGTAAAAGTCTTTACAGCAAACAATTTAGATATATAGTAAAATAAAAAAGTTGAATAAACTGGTATATTCGCAGGTAATATTTTTGCATGTGAGATATATAATACCCATGATAATAGAAGGACAAAGGCCATACTAGTAGTTGCTGACAGACAAATTGACTAATCAGATAAGGACGGACCATCTGATCCGGCATCACCCGGTGGTCGACGATAACAAGCTCCTATTTTTAAAATTACTGGGCTTACAAAAGTTCAATTTCTTTAAATTTAGTTAGCTGATTCAAAAAAAGGTCTTCACTACTGCGGCTTGTTGAACTACAGGCAACCAGTGCACGCTTCGAGAAGCATCTTAAAAAGTTTATTAACAACAACATGTCAATCACTCTTACTCTAGCGGCAGCTAATCTAAATGTCCTTTTTAAGCCGATTTTGGGCTCCCTTCCACATGGGCACGAGTGAACGCACGAGTGCGTCTAGTTCATTATAAAATCGGCGGTAATGTTTCTGTCGATAAAAACGAAAATTCTTTATTTTCGTATCCAGCGGTTGTGGATATATAATCAAACGATTATTCCACTCAATCTTGACGAACATGGCTAATAGCCGACTCAGGGCTAGCGGAGGACCAGAGATAAACCCTTTTATTTAAAATAGAGCAAATATAATTTGATCGCTTGTGACTGATTTGCTCTTCCCAAACTTGAGCAAAGAAGAAACCATACTTTTCATTAAAGTGTCTTTGTAACGTAATTGTAAGGACCAGTATTGAAGTTCTTTTAGGCACAAATAAAACATGGTTTTGCTGGTTTCTCTAAGAAGTGTGAAGGTTAAAACATTGTTTTTTTCATTATTTTGTTTGTTGATAGGATTGTGCATGATGGCCTCATTTCTATACAGCTATCAGAATGCTTTCCAATTTTTTAATTTCTTATCAGTTCAGATTATTTATTCCGCTTGAGAACAGTAGAACAATGACTTTTTGTAATGATTTTACAAAAGAAAGCCGGCAAGGCATTCTGGGATGATGTAGCCAAATAACACTACAGTCATTCAAATTTCCTATTCCTTGGAATTACTTGTTAGTGTTTGCATTTTGGTAAAGAGTTTAGTCCTAAAATACTCGTTACCAAGGTACGTAGCGTGTTTTAAAATTGTCATTTTTGATTGAAACAATCCGTATTTGTGGATCTCCTTCAGCTGTGCAAATAATAATATAGAAAGAGATTTTGTGTTATTTCACGACAGTAAGCGGACCAAACCAGAGTTTCTTAGCAGCCTTCAGTGCAGTCTCAATAAGAAGCCTGATTGACAGAAATCATATCGTCACAAAAAGTAAGTCTAAATTTGACAAACACTAACCTCTAACTTTGTTTGTTGAACTATAAGATAGATATATTTTGGCACACGGCTCGACGTTCTGAACGATTGATCTTTTGAAATTATAATTTTGCCGCTGAATACAAAGTAAACTACTGGGGCCGGTTGTACGAAGGGTGAATAGCGCTATGCAGCGGATAAATCCTTATCTAGCGGATAAAATCTATACAAAATTTATATAGTGGACAACTCTTATCCGGTGGATAACTTTATCCGACCTTCGTACAACCGGGCCCTGGTTTTGATCGAGCCTCAATATTTCCACTAACCAAGTTTTAATGGTTAAAGTGACTCATTTGCAATTCAGGAGGAATTCGGCCTTGACAAACTTTTGGTCACAACGTTTTAGAATCGCGTTCAATTTCAATAGTCTTTTAAGAACTTTGACTCCGATTATCCAGCTACAATTTAGTCTAAAGCGATTTTGTTGAAGAGCAATATTTTTGGAGTAATTTCAACAAAACCTGATCGACCCCACTGTTTAGAAATGACCCACTCTAAATCAAAATTTTGTTGGCATAAATGGATGAAACACAGGGAATCAAACTACATTTAATCAATCTTCAAGCTGAGTGAGTTCCACAAAAATCGTCGGAGTAGAAATGCGAGGACGACTGGCTGTCAAAAGTGTCCCCTAAAAGTGCTCTGAAATTGTCATGAATCTTTAGGCACCCCTTGTACTCTGAGAATAACAACTACGAACTTCAAATGACAACGAAAAGGTGACTTGATGTCTGCCTAATAAAAGTGCTAAACCGATCGCCCACAGAACAAGCATTAAAGAGTATAAGCAATGTTTATAATGTTAGTTTAAAACACTGAAAATGGTCGAAAATCTTGGACGCACTTTAATGCCAGAATTGGAAAAATTTTGCAGTGAAACTGCTTTTTCAAAGCTAGAAACAATAAATTCAAAGTTCCATCAAATGACTGTACTGAGTTTTGTTTTGGTACACAACATAGACTAGGAGAAATACATTTTACAATTTACATTACCCTGCACGAACGCTTAAAACCAGATTTCTTGCGGTTTTGTTTTGAATGCAAACGAATGCATTTCAAGAATTTACACCTTTGTCAGGGAGTGCCTTGGGAGATGAAGTGGCCGTAAATAGGTTGCTATCAATACGGAAGTCATATCCCGTCCCGTGCGGAAATTTTACCAGCTGAATTGTAAGCCGTGATTCAAAAGAATTCTTAATGGTTGAAAGTTTTTAACCCCCAGTTAATCGGTTTTTGACGTCCTCCAGCCAACGCAGATAATGAGATTCAACAGCTGATTGATAGCAACCTAGCTATTGATTCATCCTTTTCTCAAATTTAGAGATAGAAAAGACTTAAAAGAGTTTTCCAGGAAGAAATTTACAGGGCTAACTTATTGCAGCACAGATGTATCAATGCAAACACATCAGTGCAACTGGAACTACACAAACAAAAGATGGACTCCATGTAGTTCAAATAAACAAAGACGGATGACTCGATGATATTTCGGTTGAACACGAAAAGAAAGGCGCTCAGAAATAGATCTCGGCAAACGTGAATACGATTCACACTCAAGCTACCAGGGACAGTTTTTCCCCAAAAATCGTTTTCCTTTGAGATAACAAAGCATTAGCCGAACTTTATTAAATTGGGTGCATACAAACAATTCCGCAAGGTGTTATGAGATGATCATGAGCGTTTGAAAAACATCAGGATATAAGCTTTTTGTCTTTTACCGCCCGTGAAAGAAAGATGACTAGTTTGTACTAGTTGATGAAAAGTAAGAAATAGGTTTAAAGTCTACTGCCAACTAATATGCGTACTAGAGAATTGCAAAAAAACTTTGAAATAGTTATTATAATGACAGATACTAGTAGACCTTTTCTTTTGCATCTATTAGTCAACTATTAACACGCTAACATTTTATTTCACGGATTTATTGCAATCACTCTAATTTTTCACGGTCAAAATATATTCACTCTACTAGTGCAAGATTTGTAGGCACATCGGTGATTTACACAATTACCGCACGCTTTCTATTTACCGTTGTCGACACTTCATATTGCTTTTGTTTCCTTTATTTATTTCAGTTTTTGAATATAAAATACCGAGATTTGATTGATCCTCGGCTAAAAAATTAGAAATGATCCCGATGCCAAAACAGCAACAAAAACAACTACAACTTCAAAAACACAACTTTTGTAGAATAAATTGACATTATCTCCATGCATCGGACACTGTTGATACAATTCAATAAATAAACAAGAGACTTCAACTAATTAAGTACGACATGAAAGCTTACGTACATAGAACACAGACAATCTTATTAACGGTTGTCCGCGGCCCGATAAAAAGGCGGCATTTCGAACTATCATATCACGTGGTTCATAAAATATTCATCATTCTGATCTAGCGTGTTTAGAAAGAGCTTGCAAAGGTTTTTCGCTTTCATTGGCTCTCAAGCTAGTTGTGAATTCCACGAGCACGGACAATAGTTCACGCAAGAAACGAATATTTAACTAGACACGTGATTTTGTACAAAAAATGTCTTTTTCAGCTGGACAACGTTAATGTGATTGACTGTATGTTTCGTTGCACACACACAAAATTGAAAACACACCCTTCTTTTCCCTCTTGTAGCTCTCCACAGTGAAACGGGGTTTTCTTATGCTTAGCGGTTTTGATTTTTCAGTCAAGCCTGTAATTCGAACGTCACTTATTGTATTTCAAGGAAAAGGAAAAACAATTAAAAACATTCCATACATTCTAAATTGAACTTGCTTCGAATTTTTCGCTGTCAAGCGCAGAAGCAGAGGTAGAGTCGATATACGCAGTCTCAGTTGCATTTCGTGAGGGACGTCAATGGGCAGTGCATCACTGAGTCTGCGTATGTTGCTTAAGCATCTGCTTCCGTCGCTCGTGTAAACCAGGCTACAACATTCATGTTTATGTTTCTTTTTCTCCGTCTTCGCTTCCACATTGAAAATGCGCTATTTTTCTCTTGTTTTGTTGTTGTTGTTATTGTTTTTTTTTTAAAAAAAGAAGAAAAAACTAAAACCCTTCTATTTAAAAACACTCTACTTTAGTGCGGACGAGAAGCCTAACCGTACAAAAACAATTGCGTTTTCAAATTTAATTTAATTCAAATTATTGTGGGCGTAGTCTTAATCACGTGCATACTTTAGATCGCGAAAAAATTAATCGCTTCCGGCGCGATACAGAAACAGGAACAGGAAACTAGAAATGTCAACATTTTCATGTAAGGGCGTTGACCGCGTGTGTTCTTTCAGGTGCAAAAGATGGAAAAGCAAGCCAACCAAGTCATTCCCAGCTTCGAGCCATTTCGCATCAAATCCATTGAGAAAATCAAACCAACGACACGCGACGAGCGCTTGAAACATCTCAAAGAAGCTTTCTACAATCCATTTATGGTCAAATCAGAGAATATCATGATTGACTTATTAACAGACTCCGGCACAGGCGCGATGAGCTCCGACCAGTGGTCAGCGATGATGCACGGAGACGAAGCGTACGCAGGCTCGCGTAGCTTTCACAAATTTGAAGCCGTTGTCAAGGAGATCTATGGTTACCGTCACGTGATCCCAACCCACCAAGGCCGGGCTGCTGAGCGCATTCTTTTCAAATGTGCTTTGGACCCAGGCGATATAGTCCCTAACAACGCTCACTTTGATACTACAAGGGCCAATGTTGAGGCACAAGGCGCCTTTGCTGTGAATTTCCCCTCTTCCGAAGCAATGGACTATGGTGTTGACCATCCATTTAAGGGTAATATGAACGTCGAGAGGCTTGAAAAATTGTTATCAAGTCAGCAGAGAGAGAAAGTACGAATGGTGTTATTAACTATCACAAACAATGCTCTAGGTACGTACATCTTTTTGGGGTAGGATACGGGCGGATATTTTAAATGATAATAAAAATTTGTCAGCTTCTAGAACGCATTTTCCACGGTGAAATGATCAAATGCGCTATAACTAAATCATATAAATGAAACATAAATGGATTAAGAATCAAAAAAAAAAAAAAAAGAAAAAAAGAAAAAAAAGTGAGTACCACTCTCCCCAAAATCTAATAAGTGATCCAAAATACAGTAGAAAAGATGACTCGAATATAGATTCTTGCTTGTGGATGTATATTTCCACCGTTCTTCTGAAAATTGCATGTTTTTACGGCTTTATAAAATTCGTTCTGAAACTGGAACTATGTAAACTGATTTAATGGTACGCGAGTTTTTGTCCATCCCAGTAAAACCGGTTTCATCCCAGTAAAACTGGTTTCACGGTTACCAAATACGGTGCACTTACATGATGATCATGCATTTCCACATCATGTATACAGTAAAAAAGTAGTTCGCTGAAAGGTGAATATCCGTTATATACACAGTTCAACATTTCATGAAAATTCATTGATTAATATCTGGCAAGAATTGCATGGAAGCCTTCCATGCATGGCATGCATGGATTTGGTTGGAAATAAAACATAATTCTCAAGACTTACTATTCTGGTAAAGCAAACTAGTTAAGAGATTAAAAAAAATCTTCGCTCAAAATTAGATCAGATTAAGTTAAGCCTACCAAAAACATCTCCTCACCCTAGTCCAGTCCCAGACTCTCTTTCTTGCCGCTCCAGGACTCGCGGAGAAAGAGAGTCCAGTATAACTTGCATGCGCATGTGCAAAATGAGCCAATCAGATAAAAAGTTTTGTTTTGAGAGCTTGCAATATGCAAATTTCAGTGTTTGGTAGTGGTAGTGATGCGTATCGAAAAATTCACAAATACGTCTTTCACAACTGTCCATCCGTAAATGGTCTGTAACTGCTCAAACTTTGGTAAAAGATTATAGTTGGTTTTTCCAAGTGCATAGCTCACTGAATCAACAAATGGCTTTCCGAAATGAGACTGATATCGTGTATACAAAACACTTTCTTCTTCAGCCATCTTGAATCATTAGACGACTTTATTTAGGATTTGTAACCACGCGATCACCACATGAATGTGGTGATCGCGTGGTCACTAAGCTGACATGCGCATGCAAGTTATACTGGACTCCCTTTCTCCGCGAGTCCTGGAGCGGCAAGAAAGAGAGTCTGGGACTGGACTACTCCTCACCCTAGATATATACCTAGAAACTTATAAGAGCTTCAAAATGGGCTGTTATGTTGAGCTTGATCTCCAATACTTTGACCACTTAAATATCGAACTCTCAATGGAGTACTTGCAATTAAGCTCCCGCGATAAAGACTGCCGTCCTTTGAGCTGGAAATCACACGAATTTCTCACCCTACATGTTGCTAAACGACACATATAGAGACAAGTCAATTATATTTCTCATTCAAGCATTCAAGAGATCTTGAGAGGTTTTTGTACTGAATTTTAATATCGAAATTCTGGACCAGACCATTGCATGGAACTTATATTTTGACCTGTTGCGTTTGGTCACGTAATGCTGAATCTGAAACATGAACGAAAAAAAACACGATTTGTTATTATGTCAAAAACGCCGTTGTAAAAGTCTTTACAGCAAACAATTTAGATATATAGTAAAATAAAAAAGTTGAATAAACTGGTATATTCGCAGGTAATATTTTTGCATGTGAGATATATAATACCCATGATAATAGAAGGACAAAGGCCATACTAGTAGCTGCTGACAGACAAATTGACTAATCAGATAAGGACGGACCATCTGATCCGGCATCACCCGGTGGTCGACGATAACAAGCTCCTATTTTTAAAATTACTGGGCTTACAAAAGTTCAATTTCTTTAAATTTAGTTAGCTGATTCAAAAAAAGGTCTTCACTACTGCGGCTTGTTGAACTACAAGCAACCAGTGCACGCTTCGAGAAGCATCTTAAAAAGTTTATTAACAACAACATGTCAATCACTCTTACTCTAGCGGCAGCTAATCTAAATGTCCTTTTTAAGCCGATTTTGGGCTCCCTTCCACATGGGCACGAGTGAACGCACGAGTGCGTCTAGTTCATTATAAAATCGGCGGTAATGTTTCTGTCGATAAAAACGAAAATTCTTTATTTTCGTATCCAGCGGTTGTGGATATATAATCAAACGATTATTCCACTCAATCTTGACGAACATGGCTAATAGCCGACTCAGGGCTAGCGGAGGACCAGAGATAAACCCTTTTATTTAAAATAGAGCAAATATAATTTGATCGCTTGTGACTGATTTGCTCTTCCCAAACTTGAGCAAAGAAGAAACCATACTTTTCATTAAAGTGTCTTTGTAACGTAATTGTAAGGACCAGTATTGAAGTTCTTTTAGGCACAAATAAAACATGGTTTTGCTGGTTTCTCTAAGAAGTGTGAAGGTTAAAACATTGTTTTTTTCATTATTTTGTTTGTTGATAGGATTGTGCATGATGGCCTCATTTCTATACAGCTATCAGAATGCTTTCCAATTTTTTAATTTCTTATCAGTTCAGATTATTTATTCCGCTTGAGAACAGTAGAACAATGACTTTTTGTAATGATTTTACAAAAGAAAGCCGGCAAGGCATTCTGGGATGATGTAGCCAAATAACACTACAGTCATTCAAATTTCCTATTCCTTGGAATTACTTGTTAGTGTTTGCATTTTGGTAAAGAGTTTAGTCCTAAAATACTCGTTACCAAGGTACGTAGCGTGTTTTAAAATTGTCATTTTTGATTGAAACAATCCGTATTTGTGGATCTCCTTCAGCTGTGCAAATAATAATATAGAAAGAGATTTTGTGTTATTTCACGACAGTAAGCGGACCAAACCAGAGTTTCTTAGCAGCCTTCAGTGCAGTCTCAATAAGAAGCCTGATTGACAGAAATCATATCGTCACAAAAAGTAAGTCTAAATTTGACAAACACTAACCTCTAACTTTGTTTGTTGAACTATAAGATAGATATATTTTGGCACACGGCTCGACGTTCTGAACGATTGATCTTTTGAAATTATAATTTTGCCGCTGAATACAAAGTAAACTACTGGGGCCGGTTGTACGAAGGGTGAATAGCGCTATGCAGCGGATAAATCCTTATCTAGCGGATAAAATCTATACAAAATTTATACAGTGGACAACTCTTATCCGGTGGATAACTTTATCCGACCTTCGTACAACCGGGCCCTGGTTTTGATCGAGCCTCAATACTTCCACTAACCAAGTTTTAATGGTTAAAGTGACTCATTTGCAATTCAGGAGGAATTCGGCCTTGACAAACTTTTGGTCACAACGTTTTAGAATCGCGTTCAATTTCAATAGTCTTTTAAGAACTTTGACTCCGATTATCCAGCTACAATTTAGTCTAAAGCGATTTTGTTGAAGAGCAATATTTTTGGAGTAATTTCAACAAAACCTGATCGACCCCACTGTTTAGAAATGACCCACTCTAAATCAAAATTTTGTTGGCATAAATGGATGAAACACAGGGAATCAAACTACATTTAATCAATCTTCAAGCTGAGTGAGTTCCACAAAAATCGTCGGAGTAGAAATGCGAGGACGACTGGCTGTCAAAAGTGTCCCCTAAAAGTGCTCTGAAATTGTCATGAATCTTTAGGCACCCCTTGTACTCTGAGAATAACAACTACGAACTTCAAATGACAACGAAAAGGTGACTTGATGTCTGCCTAATAAAAGTGCTAAACCGATCGCCCACAGAACAAGCATTAAAGAGTATAAGCAATGTTTATAATGTTAGTTTAAAACACTGAAAATGGTCGAAAATCTTGGACGCACTTTAATGCCAGAATTGGAAAAATTTTGCAGTGAAACTGCTTTTTCAAAGCTAGAAACAATAAATTCAAGGTTCCATGAAATGACTGTACTGAGTTTTGTTTTGGTACACAACACAGACTAGGAGAAATACATTTTACAATTTACATTACCCTGCACGAACGCTTAAAACCAGATTTCTTGCGGTTTTGTTTTGAATGCAAACGAATGCATTTCAAGAATTTACACCTTTGTCAGGGAGTGCCTTGGGAGATGAAGTGGCCGTAAATAGGTTGCTATCAATACGGAAGTCATATCCCGTCCCGTGCGGAAATTTTACCAGCTGAATTGTAAGCCGTGATTCAAAAGAATTCTTAATGGTTGAAAGTTTTTAACCCCCAGTTAATCGGTTTTTGACGTCCTCCAGCCAACGCAGATAATGAGATTCAACAGCTGATTGATAGCAACCTAGCTATTGATTCATCCTTTTCTCAAATTTAGAGATAGAAAAGACTTAAAAGAGTTTTCCAGGAAGAAATTTACAGGGCTAACTTATTGCAGCACAGATGTATCAATGCAAACACATCAGTGCAACTGGAACTACACAAACAAAAGATGGACTCCATGTAGTTCAAATAAACAAAGACGGATGACTCGATGATATTTCGGTTGAACACGAAAAGAAAGGCGCTCAGAAATAGATCTCGGCAAACGTGAATACGATTCACACTCAAGCTACCAGGGACAGTTTTTCCCCAAAAATCGTTTTCCTTTGAGATAACAAAGCATTAGCCGAACTTTATTAAATTGGGTGCATACAAACAATTCCGCAAGGTGTTATGAGATGATCATGAGCGTTTGAAAAACATCAGGATATAAGCTTTTTGTCTTTTACCGCCCGTGAAAGAAAGATGACTAGTTTGTACTAGTTGATGAAAAGTAAGAAATAGGTTTAAAGTCTACTGCCAACTAATATGCGTACTAGAGAATTGCAAAAAAACTTTGAAATAGTTATTATAATGACAGATACTAGTAGACCTTTTCTTTTGCATCTATTAGTCAACTATTAACACACTAACATTTTATTTCACGGATTTATTGCAATCACTCTAATTTTTCACGGTCAAAATATATTCACTCTACTAGTGCAAGATTTGTAGGCACATCGGTGATTTACACAATTACCGCACGCTTTCTATTTACCGTTGTCGACACTTCATATTGCTTTTGTTTCCTTTATTTATTTCAGTTTTTGAATATAAAATACCGAGATTTGATTGATCCTCGGCTAAAAAATTAGAAATGATCCCGATGCCAAAACAGCAACAAAAACAACTACAACTTCAAAAACACAACTTTTGTAGAATAAATTGACATTATCTCCATGCATCGGACACTGTTGATATAATTCAATAAATAAAAACAAGAGACTTCAACTAATTAAGTACGACATGAAAGCTTACGTACATAGAACACAGACAATCTTATTAACGGTTGTCCGCGGCCCGATAAAAAGGCGGCATTTCGAACTATCATATCACGTGGTTCATAAAATATTCATCATTCTGATCTAGCGTGTTTAGAAAGAGCTTGCAAAGGTTTTTCGCTTTCATTGGCTCTCAAGCTAGTTGTGAATTCCACGAGCACGGACAATAGTTCACGCAAGAAACGAATATTTAACTAGACACGTGATTTTGTACAAAAAATGTCTTTTTCAGCTGGACAACGTTAATGTGATTGACTGTATGTTTCGTTGCACACACACAAAATTGAAAACACACCCTTCTTTTCCCTCTTGTAGCTCTCCACAGTGAAACGGGGTTTTCTTATGCTTAGCGGTTTTGATTTTTCAGTCAAGCCTGTAATTCGAACGTCACTTATTGTATTTCAAGGAAAAGGAAAAACAATTAAAAACATTCCATACATTCTAAATTGAACTTGCTTCGAATTTTTCGCTGTCAAGCGCAGAAGCAGAGGTAGAGTCGATATACGCAGTCTCAGTTGCATTTCGTGAGGGACGTCAATGGGCAGTGCATCACTGAGTCTGCGTATGTTGCTTAAGCATCTGCTTCCGTCGCTCGTGTAAACCAGGCTACAACATTCATGTTTATGTTTCTTTTTCTCCGTCTTCGCTTCCACATTGAAAATGCGCTATTTTTCTCTTGTTTTGTTGTTGTTGTTGTTTTTCAAAAAAAAAAAAAAAAAAAAAAACTAAAACCCTTCTATTTAAAAACACTCTACTTTAGTGCGGACGAGAAGCCTAACCGTACAAAAACAATTGCGTTTTCAAATTTAATTTAATTCAAATTATTGTGGGCGTAGTCTTAATCACGTGCATACTTTAGATCGCGAAAAAATTAATCGCTTCCGGCGCGATACAGAAACAGGAACAGGAAACTAGAAATGTCAACATTTTCATGTAAGGGCGTTGACCGCGTGTGTTCTTTCAGGTGCAAAAGATGGAAAAGCAAGCCAACCAAGTCATTCCCAGCTTCGAGCCATTTCGCATCAAATCCATTGAGAAAATCAAACCAACGACACGCGACGAGCGCTTGAAACATCTCAAAGAAGCTTTCTACAATCCATTTATGGTCAAATCAGAGAATATCATGATTGACTTATTAACAGACTCCGGCACAGGCGCGATGAGCTCCGACCAGTGGTCAGCGATGATGCACGGAGACGAAGCGTACGCAGGCTCGCGTAGCTTTCACAAATTTGAAGCCGTTGTCAAGGAGATCTATGGTTACCGTCACGTGATCCCAACCCACCAAGGCCGGGCTGCTGAGCGCATTCTTTTCAAATGTGCTTTGGACCCAGGCGATATAGTCCCTAACAACGCTCACTTTGATACTACAAGGGCCAATGTTGAGGCACAAGGCGCCTTTGCTGTGAATTTCCCCTCTTCCGAAGCAATGGACTATGGTGTTGACCATCCATTTAAGGGTAATATGAACGTCGAGAGGCTTGAAAAATTGTTATCAAGTCAGCAGAGAGAGAAAGTACGAATGGTGTTATTAACTATCACAAACAATGCTCTAGGTACGTACATCTTTTTGGGGTAGGATACGGGCGGATATTTTAAATGATAATAAAAATTTGTCAGCTTCTAGAGCGCATTTTCCACGGTGAAATGATCAAATGCGCTATAACTAAATCATATAAATGAAACATAAATGGATTAAGAATCAAAAAAAAAAAAAAAAAAAAGAAAAAAAGAAAAAAAAGTGAGTACCACTCTCCCCAAAATCTAATAAGTGATCCAAAATACAGTAGAAAAGATGACTCGAATATAGATTCTTGCTTGTGGATGTATATTTCCACCGTTCTTCTGAAAATTGCATGTTTTTACGACTTTATAAAATTCGTTCTGAAACTGGAACTATGTAAACTGATTTAATGGTACGCGAGTTTTTGTCCATCCCAGTAAAACCGGTTTCATCCCAGTAAAACTGGTTTCACGGTTACCAAATACGGTGCACTTACATGATGATCATGCATTTCCACATCATGTATACAGTAAAAAAGTAGTTCGCTGAAAGGTGAATATCCGTTATATACACAGTTCAACATTTCATGAAAATTCATTGATTAATATCTGGCAAGAATTGCATGGAAGCCTTCCATGCATGGCATGCATGGATTTGGTTGGAAATAAAACATAATTCTCAAGACTTACTATTCTGGTAAAGCAAACTAGTTAAGAGATTAAAAAAAATCTTCGCTCAAAATTAGATCAGATTAAGTTAAGCCTACCAAAAACATCTCCTCACCCTAGACCGTAGCTTGCAAATGCAGCCGCTTCAAACCACGCGCCGCAAAATGGGGCACCCGCAAGACAGCGGGACGACTGCCGGTAGCCTAGAGTGCTTCACTAATTTGAATTGTCTTTCCCTATAAGGTGGTTCAGCCGTGAGCATGTCTAACATCAAAGCCGTATCCAAAGTTTGTCGTGCCTACGACATACCACTTTTCTTTGACGCCTGCCGCTTCGCAGAGAACGCATGGTTTATCAAGACTAAAGAGCCTGGGTACGAGTACAAAACTCCTAAAGAAATCTCACAAGAGATATTCTCTTATGGTGATGGATGCACTATGTCAGCGAAGAAGAACGGATTGACGAACATTGGTGGATTTTTGGCCATGAATGACAATGATATCGCTGATAAGTATGATATTTCAGTTTGAACTTTAGCACAGGAATCCCAACTTCATTTAGAAAGCTCCCTTCTCTTAGGAGTAGGAAAAACGAAACGAAACGAAAACAAAACAAAAATAAAAGTGGAACAGGGCAGATCGAGCAGAACACAATAGAGCAATAAAATGCAACTCGGCCAAGGAATGGCGCCGGGTGTCTGAATAGAATGTTGAGGTGTTCGTGAAACCGTTTGCATAATTACGCGTCTCGCCAGACAAAGTCTTGACTGTGAATTGGCTTCCCGATAGGCTTCCTTGAATCCAGCAAAGTGTTAAGATACCAATGGTGAAATCTCCGCCTCTGCTTGGATTTTTGGTAGCCTACCGACCAATTCTTAGTCGAGACTTTAGTCTGACGGGGTGCGTAATTAAGCAAACGGTGATAAATACAGACACGACTGTATTATAGTGGTGTCTGCACCTCCAACCTCAACCTACGTACATACATAAACTTTATTATTATATGGCAGCTCGGTCCGCAGAAAAATGGAAAAATATGATTGGTTCTTAGAGCGGTCGGAATCCTGCAGTCCGGACTGGCGTTCCGGACCGGCTTTGCTTTCCGGACCGGCGCTGACTCCACTTTTTAACGTTTCTTGGCTGTTTATTTTCTCTCGTGTAAAAAGCTAACAGTTGATACGGGTGAAAGATACAGCAAAAAATCAAATGACCTGAATTCATGTTAGAATAAACTTTGGACATTTTTGAAAAGATAAAACGATGCCGATCCAGTACAAACACTCAATAGACTGGCTGTGTGTAGGCAAAAAATAATATGTTTGCTATAATTTTCTTAAAAAGTATCTCATGTTTGCATTATTGAACAACTGATGAGAATTTGGTGAAATGGAGATGCATATCCAAATAGTTGTATAAGCAATTAAGCTTACAACAGATAACAAGACATAAGCTTACATTACAATCAAACTTACCGAGACATCATGCAAAATACGCCTTGAGAAAATCAATTATCCTTTCAAATATTCTCTTCAAAATGACTTGTTTTCTCCAGCCAACGTCTTCAAGAGCCGCGTAGATTTGGTACCAAAGTGATAATAGACATTTTGAGAGAGTCTAGGTGTCAGCTTTAACTTATTTCTTCCTTTTAAAATTCAGTGAAGACCATGACCTTTTAGGCGACGATCGAGCAACCAAACTCAACAAATGTGCAAAAGATATGTTGTTTACAGTTCCAAAAAATTACTTCTAGCCCAATTACAACAGCTTGAAGTCGGCAAATTGAAGCAGAAGCTATTTTTCTGTCCTTTTTTCTGTCCTTCATTTTAAAATCAGCTCAGTTCGAAGCGAAAAGTCACTGAGTTTGCTATTTATATCAAAGAAGCACAGTGGAATTCCCGCGATTCGGTGTGAAAACGCGCGCGTCCGCCGTGACAGAAAGCGCGGGAATTTTTTGCTAATTGTTTTGATGATTTGTTTGGCTAGGACAAAAAAGTTTTTTGTAAAGTTTTTTTTACTTTAGATTTTTGGCTATTTTTCTTTGGAATGGCTCTTAATATCTTACAAAGTGATGATATCTGTATTTGCATTGACAATTTCTGTTCCTTGCTAGTGCAACCGGAAGTCAACTGTACGAAGCTAATCAAAACCGGCGATTTTTTCTTTATCGAGTTTACCAACGAACATTTTAAATTTTTGGAATCGGCTGGTCAGCCATATAATAAATAAGTTATTGACCGAGCATGAGGTCCGAATAGAAGGATATTTGGTCGAGTTCTTTTTTGCGTGCAGGTACGGACCTCGCCTATCGGCTCGGTCCGTACCTGCACGCAAAAAGGAACTCGACCAAATATCCTTCTATCCGGACCTCACGCTCGGTCAATAACATGTATTTAAAGTGTCTTGTCGTTCTAGCGCCTTATACCAACTAAGTCATCTTTAGCTATACTGTCCTACATCACAAAATATTTGCTTGTTCTAGATGCCGAACTGAGCTTGTCATATCAGAAGGGTTCGTTACATATGGTGGTTTAGCTGGCCGTGACCTGGAAGCCATGGCAGTTGGTTTCCAGGAAATTCTCGAGGAATCTTACTTGGAATATCAAATCGAGTTTGTCAAGCGTCTAGCAGATATGCTAAAGAAGAATGGGGTCCCAGTCCTTACTCCCCCAGGAGGGCACGCGGTACGCAGAGAATAGCTACAATCTTTGTCAAAACTGTTGGTACGATAGGTATTTTTCAAACGCGCACATTTTTGTGACTCTATGTTTCTCCGGTTTCCCCGTACTTCAAATCAATTTTAGGGTGGAACAAATGACAAAAGCCATTTCTAGCTAGTAGTTCACTACACCCTGCTGGTAACCCTGAACACCGCAACATTGTATAGGGGCGTAGGGGACTGCAAACGACATGGAAAATGCTTAGATGTCCCCAAAATTGATAAATATTTTATTGTACCAACTAGTTTTGTCAATGATTGTAGATTTTGCAAATACGATGCAACGTGAAATAAAAAGGCGCGTATGCTGACGATCAATCAAAATGACCATTGAAGTCATCGAGGGCCTAAAGAGGACATAATAACAGATGAAATGGCGTCCTGGCCGCCGTAGCGTCGCGACGCGCGGTATCACAGTAGTCGCGTGATGTTAAATTCAAGTCATGAAAGCTAATTTTTGGCTGGTTCATAGCGTTTGAATAAGCCCCCAACCTCAGCCCAACCTCAGAGGGGGGAGGGGGAAGGGGGCGGGGGAGGCACTAAGGGTATTTTTGGGTACTCTATGGGGCGGAACATACCCGTATAGCATATATAGGGGAGTACCCCCCCTCTCGGGCCCTGTAGTGAAACCTCTGAAAAACTGCCCTCTCTCCACAACTACAACACAATCTGTCTCCATGGTGACCGTGTGACAAGGTACGATTGTATTGAAATATTTTCTTTCTTTCATTGTTTGTTTTAGGTTTACATTGATGCCGAAGCCATGCTGCCACACATTCCACGGCACATGTTCCCAGCATGGGCCTTGAATTGTGCTCTGTACATCGAAGGAGGAGTACGAGGAGGTGAACTTGGCGGAGTCATGTACGGTGGGGTTGCCAAAGATGAGCGTCTGCCCAGTGAAATTGCCGATGACCACAATGTTGATGATGAACCTGAACTCTTGAGGCTTGCTATTCCAAGACGAACGTATACAGAATCTCACATGAGGTAATGGGGGAGGGGGGGGGGGGGATTTATGAGAAAATGATTCTGTTAGTGCACATGCGCGCAGATCTCGGATCATCAATCGGAAGAACCAACCAACCAACCAACCAATCGGATGGAAAGAATTACTCTGAAGGCGAGTTGTTTCTGGTAAAGAGTTTTAAGGGATAACCCACCTTATAATCAGGATACATGACAAAACTAAAGAAAGTTAATCAGTTTAATTTGAGATAGAAAAATTCGCATATTTCCAAACAGTTACTTTAGAAAATTAGAGATCAAGATATATAAAAAATATCAAATATAAGAGATCAAAATATTAAATATAATTAAATATAATTTTTTTCGCTTTTACTTTGTTTCTTACTTGTTCGTTTTCTATTTGTTTTTGTTTGTTGGTTGGTGGTTGGTTGCGCTTTTAAATCCTTGCGACAATCGTTTTAATTAATAACTTCATAATCATCGTTATCTTCATCCGTCATCATGACTTCTTTATTTCCTTTCAATAACTGAGCTTTCCTTTCAGGTACGTGGCTGAGATCTTGGGTCATATTGTGAAGCACAGTTCTGAAGTCACTGGTTACGAAATCATTTGGTCAGCCAAGGCACTACGTCATTTTACGGCCCGTTTGGCCCCAGTTTCCCCTGACAAGTTCTCTGCGAAGAAACCTTCAGCAATCGTTGATCAAAACAGTTATGTCGAAAAGAAGAAAAAGGATGACAATGTTCCTGTTAAAAGAAAACTTTCCATCTTAACATTAGATTGACTGATTTCTTTGGAACATTGACTTAAACTGATTGCTAACATTCAAACGGTTTTCTTTAACCACTTATTCATTTTTGGCTTATTCATTACTTGCACGTGCCCCACAATACCTTTTTTTTTGGGGGGGGGGGGGATTATTATTATGCAAAACAAACAAAATGGCGTCGCGACGATAACGACGCAGCATAAAATCTGATAAAAATGTTTACAGAATGACAAAAGCAAAACTCAAAACATGCTGCAGATAATTTAATTTGAAAAGTTTTATTTCTAGAAAGCGATCGACTATCTAGGTCCTAGGTGCCCCCAAGGCGAAGGCATTTAATGGACATGTGAAAGTAAGGAATTCTGGAGCTTTTCCAAGTTTATAAAAATGCCCGAAGTACGGCTCGAATTGTAGGATTCAAATGCCATTTGATAAATCGATTCTATGCTTGAGGAAACCAATTATAATTAAGTGCTTACAAAGTTCATTCAAATGTTGACAGATTAATGCTTTGTCTTTTTGTTTTTGTTTGTTCGTTCCTTCTTGCAATGCAATGAATTTCTTTGAATATCGATGTCTTCAATATATTGGTAGCTTTCTGAAATACTTTAATGAAGTCGGGTTTTTGTCTTAAACAAAAAGTCGACCTTTCTCTGTATTTCCCTTGACAATACTTTTGAACTTCGTACACTGATGCTATAGTACATGATATCGTTAATTGTACTGAATTGTAGATTGTACTACTATTATTTATTATTTAAATGCTATTGATCATTCACGCTTAATATTTAAGAAAGTTTTTTGCATGCTTTTAGCTGCAACACTCTTGCTCATATTTATTTATTGTTTTTTCATCATTTTGATTAATATGTTAAGATCAATTGTCTTTTTTCCTTTTATGTATGTTTTAATTGTTTACTAGTTTAAATGGAATTATTAGAATTATAGTTGCAGCGGTTATTATTATTATTATATTTTGTGTGAAATGTATCTAAAGAAAATATACATTAGATATTTACATAACTTAATAAAAAATGGAGATTGGACAAATTATTTACCATCATGTATATTGCGTGTCATTCAAACTCCAGCTAAACAAAATGACAATGAACAAACGAACAAACGCCGGGAGGAAAGAACGTATACTGACGAACGAACGAACGAACGATCGAACGAACGAACGAACGAACGAACGAACGAACGCCGGAACGAAAAAACGAATTTACGAACGAACGATTAACTAAGGTCGCCTGTCAGTACCCATATAACGAGTTATTTTAAATTTATCGATAGCATGAGTATGGCTGCTAATTTTTTTAGCTTTGTTTCAACTTATCTATATAATAATTGCCGTGTTTAGCCTTGAGCGTTTTATTGATGTTTAACCTAAGTCAAAGACGTTGGACAATGCTGTTTAATTAGTAGCACTGGTTAACACTCTAGTGTAAACACGCGGCAAGGGATGGTGAAGTGGTTTGCCACTCGCCTGTCACCACTGTAGTCCGAGTTTGAGTCCCTCCGGCTTGGGTGCTAGATCACATGCAGTGATTTGAATTTGTTTGATGTGTCATTCTCTCCCTTGGTACGACGATTTTTCCTCTGGTTTTTCCACCCTCAAGCAAATACCAACATGCGAGCTGAGTGTCTTAAGGAAGAATAGTTGGATGTATAGTGGTAGCTAGTGTGTGTGTACAAGTGACAGCAGATCGACCCGTATCAGCGGAATGGTTGCCAATTAACCTGCTGAATTAACGAATAACGTATTTATTTATTTTCATTCTACTGTTTAAGTGAATGATGATTAAGCAAATGGAAAAGTAATCGAAATTTTGAATGAAGAATAATAATAATGAGAAGAGATTTTGATATCAGAGCACTGAGTATTGAATACAGTCACGAAAAGCAATTACACTCTCCCAAAATCCTCAATTAAGTTCAAATTTCAAAATTTGCTCATTTGCTTTCTTGTCTTATTTCTTATTAGTAACCGATGTCAAACTAAACATTCACGCGTCTCTATAGCAACGCAACTCTTTTTTACATCAATGCGACAATCACTGACAGCCAAATCCTTCCATGCAAAGCCATAAAAATTACAAGGGCTTGTCTTGTTGACTGGAACTGACAAACGGACGGAATATTAGTTCACTGAATTGTAAGTATAGTTCTTAGAGTTTGTCAAATGAAGTCAGTTGTTGAGTATTAGATAGAGCTTATCTCTGATTATGTCATCTATTTCTATTTAAACCGATCTGGTATATACTTTTAATTGTCCAGCATATGTGATAAAAACTGGTTGCACTAATCCTGCATGATGATTATTCTTTAGAATAGTGTTGCGAGAGCTAAGCTCCTATATTATTTGGGAAAATTAAGAAGTTTATTAAAGCTAGGAAAAGAGAGAAGGAAAGAGGCAAGCAGGAAGGAAGGAAGAAAGGAAAGAGAGAAAGGAAGGAAGGAAGCAAGCTAGCAAGCGAGTAAGCAAGGAAGCAAGGAAAGAAAGAAGGAAGGAAGCGAGGAAGCAACTATCCGGATAAATAAAAGTTTACAGCTAGAGGACTACAGGAGAAACAAACATTGGCTGCTTACGATATCTGAAATTCCGCGATTTCGTTTCCTTGAAGTTAACAAAAACTTTCGCAACCAAATAAAATTTATCTCCCCCGGCAAAAAGTAAAAGAAAAAAAGTGAAAATCATATGCAATGAATTTCAAGTTTAAACAGTCATTTTGCGAATTTTATCATTTTCTAAAGGCTATCCGAAAATATATTTAGCAAGAAATCACACTACATTATTGTTTGTGGGCAGAAATCATGAGCTTTTATCATGTAATTCCAAAAGTCACAGTACAGAAATATAATTACATACCATAGCTGGAAAGAGCACGTCAAAATTAGTAAAACTGTGAAGTTTGAATGAAATAACTTTTAAACTCACGAACATATGAATTTTCCGAAATCGAAATTTTGTATGAAAACATTCGCTGGTAAGCAAAGTTTTTCTTACAAATTCACACTTTTCAAAAATTCATATTCTCGCGAGTTTTGGATTTAATTCCTTCAAACTTCACTGTCTTGCTAATTTTAACATGCTCTTTCCAGCTATATGGTAATTCTTTTTCTGTTTTACGAATTTAAAAATACCCGATAAAAGCTCATTAAGTCTTAAAATACGTATTGCCTCATTTCCAGTTGTCATGGTGATTGCACAGTGTAGCCACCTTAATTAAAAGTGCCCGAGTGGCCGTTTCAAATACTCAACTGAACTAAAATAAGCGAACTTTCAGTTCTGTGGATATGATTGCCAGGGTTTTCTATTTTGTATACCATTCCTTTTTCCATTTTGATTTATTTGACGTTTTTAAAACTAAATGTAATTTTTTCGTTCAAAAGACAATTCTTGATATTCCTTCAAAAAGCAAATTATATATTATCATCATCATGTCCTCCGGTTTTCCTTCCTCAGGCAAAAAAAGAACTACTGTATAAGGAGAGTTGTGTACATGCTGATTAGAATGTAGTATGTGTGATGTGTACATGTAAGAGTGCAGTTTCCCCCAATTAGTGCGCAAGTGCTAAAAGACTCTACAAATAAAAAATAAACAAAGCAAAAGAAAAATAGTAAGTAGTAATTTGTGACTGAAATTTTGTTTCTAGAAACAAGCCCAATGAAGACCTTTGTGACCCTGTTGACTTTGTTTGCGTTGTGTCGTAAGTAAAGACTTCACGTTAGTCGCATGCACTGTAACCGATCACCACTTCAGTAGCAATTCTCAGGCTCGTAACATGGTATATGGGATCAGGGATCAAGCCCCAAATTATGACCAGAATCAGCTAGGGATCAGAGGCCAGGGCTCAGGGATCAAATGGGTGGGATCGAGGATTAGGGACATTGGGCCAGGATCAGGGATCAGCTCAGTTTTTTGCACCAATTAGAGATCAAAAATTTCTAAAAATATGGACTCAGGGATCAAAATTTCCGTAAAATCCCGGGATCAGTGGGACGAAAATATACCATGTTACGAGCCTGAATTCTGGGCACTGATGAAATATTGTTTCTTCCCAACTAATAACTCAGCAGTTATAGTTGTCTATAGACTTCGTTTATATGGCCAGTATTAGCTTGGAGGTTTGACGGGGTCCCACTGCATTTGTTTTATAAAACATTAATTAATGTTACTAGTAATAAGATAAAGACATATGAAGTCTTTCATCGATTTTTTCATGTAACAAACCATGCACCCTAACTCCTTCAATTCCTTCATCAGTACTTTCACCCGACAGTGAATTTCTTATGGGATGGGCAGTGCGCCCTTTATCTTTCTCCTTCTTAATTAACCATTAGTGCTCTGTGTCACGGCTATTGAAAGATACTCAAAAGATATACAGATTAGAGGCACCTTTTTCTGAGTATCAGGTTTTCAAGTCGTCTTTGCTTCTTTAAAAACTACTTTGTTTTTATTCCAGAGGCAACAAAGCCCCATGTGACGTGTGCACGAAACTATCGTATGATTGGGTGCTACTCTGGCAAAACCAAATCATTACCAGAGCTGCTGACAACAGACCGTGACAAACACAGCCCTCAGTACTCAGGACATTCAGTTGACTGGAACGATTGGGATCGGTACCTTCATAGGTAAGTCGCATGATCATGCATTTAGCCACGTGATCATGTCCCGTGATCTTGTTTACAATACGCCTGAACGAACACGCATATACTGAACTGACCAATGGAACTAGATGTTTTTGAGATTATCTCAACACAGAGTTTGAGTGCATGCACAACAATTCGAGTGGGGTGTCATTGGGTGATATCCAAGGGAGCATTGTCACATTGTTAAATACACCTAAGTATAATACATAGGGTATAATTAAATGCTGGTTAAATTTCTCGTTTTTATTCTTTCTCTATGAAGACTTTTAAACCAAACCATGTAGTTACATATTTCAGCTTAGCCTGTCGATGTGCTGCCAAAGCGAAGGAACTAAACTACAAAGTATTTGGACTACAGAACTTTGCCGAGTGTTGGAGTGGTCCTGGGGCTGAAAAGGAATACGCACGTGATGGTACATCAAAGGAATGCTATGACAACCACTACAATCCGTGTGACGTCAGTAGCCCTCGTGAATGTGTTGGCGGACCGCGCTCGAACTACGTTTATGAATTGACCGAAGGTAAGCAATGTAGTTACATTGTAGATACACGGTCTAAAAGGACAGATTTCTGTCTATTTTAAATCTACATCCGTACTGAATTCGTACAAATAGATCACTTTCAATATGTTGTATACCGTATTTACTCGAATAAGCGCCTCCCCCGAATAAGCGCCCCCTTTGGACAGAAAAAATTAATAGGCGCCTCCCCCGAATAAGCGCCTCGCACCTCGTTATAGTATACTAATACCATGCAGTACTGTTGTAGTAGTATAACATTGATATTATTGATATTAAAAGAAAAGCATATACTTTGACAGTTGTGTACGCGTTTCCTCCCGCTGAATAAGCGCCTCCCTCGAATAAGCGCCTCCCCCGAATAAGCGCCCCGTTTTAGACGTGAAAAATTTAATAAGCGCCGGGGCGCTTATTCGATTAAATACGGTAAGTGAAAGCAAACAATGGGGTCAAGTCGAGGCTCAAAGAAAATAAAATGTTAATTACGGTTTCTCCATTAAACTGGAGCCCGTACGCGTTTTGAATTAATTGCTTTGTGCGTGATCACTCAACCAAAATATCGAAAGTGGTCTATTTGCTGTTAGGGCTTCTGTCTACACTAAGACTTCGCGCACTTTCATGCTGATTCCATGCTGATTTCAAATCAACCAATAATTGGTTGATTACCTAAGCTCCGCTCCCAAGGATGATCGGCGGATGAGGAAAGTTGGAAAAAACACTGGTCGACATGTAACGATTTTGCTGTAGTAATTAGTGGCTTTAGGCGTGGTTCCACTTAATTGAGAATTGAAGAAACTTTGCTAATAAGAAAAACAGCAGAAGTTGGGTATCAAGGATGTTTATCTTCAAATAAAATCAATGTACTGCTGAAGCAAACAGTACGTCTTTGGTAATTTTTTCTTATTGTCCCAGATGATCCATGTAAGTCAGGTCCTTGTAAGAACGGTGGTACCTGTAGTAAAGGACCACATGGCTTCTTGTGTGCTTGTCCAACAAATTTTGAAGGCTCAACGTGTGAAAATGGTAAGTACAGACTTTAGTCAAAAACTCTTCAGTTGAAGATTATGATAAAATATTTGAGATGTATATCGCGCCAGCTGATTGGTTGACTACCATGTTATTATCTAGGATAGAGACGGGTAGCACTAAACCGTCGCAATTTTTTTTATAGAAGGAATATGAACATTCGTTTAGTGAATATATACATTTCCTGACTTACAAGGAAAATTAAAAAGAACGTACGAGAACGCCTTTTTATGATAACAAAAGATAATAAAAAATTAAAAAAGAAAGAAACAGAGCGAGAGATAAAAGAAAAAGAAAGAAAAAGAAAAAGAAAAAGAAAAAGGAAAAGAAAAAGAAAAAGAAAAAGAAAAAGAAAAAGAAAAAGGAAAAGACAAAGACAAAGACAAAGACAAAGACAAAGACAAAGACAAAGACAAAGACAAAGAAGAAGAAAAAGAAAAAGAAAAAGAAAAAGAAAAAGAAGAAGAAGAAGAAGAAGAAGAAGAAAAATAGTGGTTTCCCAGTGGGGCCTGTGAACCCGTGACTGCTTTCTTTTCCTTTCCTTTTCTTTCTCTTTCTTTCTTTCTTTCTTTCTTTCTTTCTTTCTTTCTTTCTTTCTTTCTTTCTTTCTTTCTTTCTTTCTTTCTTTCTTTCTTTCTTTTCTTTTTTTTTCTTCTCGTTTCCTTTTTTATCTTCTCTTCTAATTTATTTAAATATCCTTCACCGTTTTGATTTTGTTTGGTTTTGTAGCACTTTTATTTGTCAGTTCATTCCACCACCACAGAAAAGAAATCCATATTGATTTATTCAAAATATTTATATATGGAAAATCATGTTGTCCATGCAGTGGGCGAGCGAGGGGCATATGATTCAACATTATTCCGTTCACTCCATCCTAAATACAGTTTAGATAGGAGACCAAATAAATGCTAATTCGTTTTGTTAGATGTAAATGAATGTCTCAAAAGTCCTTGTAAGAACGGAGCATCATGCAAGAATACCCATGGAAACTTTGATTGTATTTGCGCTAAAGGATACAAGGGAAAACTGTGCGAACAATGTACGTAAGTATATAAATAGATAGATTTATAATAGTTCAGTATTCAAATCAAATCAAATCAAATCGAATCGAATCGAATCGAATCGAATCGAATCGAATCGAATCGAATCGAATCGAATCGAATCAAATCGAATCGAATCAAATCAAATCAAATCAAATCAAATCAAATCAAATCAAATCAAATCAAATCAAATCAAATCAATAAATTACAACCGAAAGAAGGAAGAATACTTCCCGTGACCCATCATTAGAGAAAGAGTTGTTAGAAAATTCAACGTTTAAAATTTATTTTCGCGGTGTTCTTTTCTTTCTTTCTTTTTTTTCTTCTTTCCTTTATTTTTCATTCTAATTTGGCTTCCGTACTAAATTTCGGCTCAAAATTTGTCCGAAGGAGGATTCGAAAGCCGATTACAATAACTGTTGAACAGAAATAAAGCAAATTCTTTTGCGGCCATGAGGGCACAAACAAATTTTTCAATAGTCACATCGTCACGGTGTGAACAAAATACGTTACAGGCGTAAAGATCGCCTTCAATATTTGCGCCTGTGGTTGTTTGACAATATTCTTTTTCTTGCAGCCTGTTCCACACCTATTGTTGACCTTTGTATCGTGGTGGATGGTTCTGGTAGTATTGGAAACAACAATTATATGGCAATAAAGAGATTTTTGGTATAAGATTTAACCAATTAGAATGTTTGTATGTTGTTTTTCTGGCTTCGGTATAGCCTGTGTACAGCCGTATCCCACCCCCTCCTCCCTACGGGGAAAACAGGCCGGGGAGCGAACTCCGTTTTTCCCCGTGGGGGGCATTCATGGTCTTGTTCTCATGAATGGTTGCCAGTCCTTATTCGCTTTTCAAGGCCGTAATTTTTGAAAATCGTGTATTGTTTTTTAGTTATCTTTCGTGGACAAACTCGACATTGGTGCAGCCAAAACCCACATGGCCATCATTTACTACAGTGATACGCCCCACGTCCACGGGAAATTCAATAACCACTTTCTATACCATCCTATTACACTGAACTTAAGACTACTAACAATGCCTTTCCCTGATGGTAAAACCAGGACCGATCTCGCTCTTAAAAAAGCAAATGAGGTGGTTTTTACCAAAAAAGAGGGTGATCGAGATTCAGTGCCTGATGTATTGATGGTAATTACTGATGGCAAGCATGGACCTGGAAGTGCTCCTATAAAAGATGTTGTCAAGCCTTTGAAGGTAATATTCAAAAACTTCGCCGATTATTATATAGGTATGAGCTGCAGGGTAAAATAGAAATTATGATATTAAAAAGCTTTGATTACAATCGCGTAATAAATGGATTTCATGATTATTAGCATATTAAATCGAACTTCAAGGGAGTAAACCTGAGGCTCAACAAATAGAATGAGATGATCATATTTAGTAGCAATGTCTGAAAATTTCGATATGTTAAGTAGATTTGGAGTTACAAGGCTTTCAAAACAGCAAAAATTCAAGGCTGGCAAGAGTTGTGACCCAGAAGTAAATTTACTGTAAAAGTTTACAACTTTAAAAGCTAATACATCGAAAAGTGAATGTGTCTGAATGCACTTAATTTTCCACTCACCACTGGGTGGAATATTTTCCTTACTTTACCAAATTTGTTTGTTTAGAGCTTGAAATCTCATGCTATGTACATGTATATAGGCGTTTATGACTGGAGTTCGCCTATAGATTACTGGGGCGTTGCCTTTGGATTAGGTGGGCGTGTCTCGATGCCGGACAAAGAACTGATCATGATTAAGGCAACGCCAAGCCATTCCTACAGTTCTTCTTTCCCTAGCTGTAATAAATGTTATTAATTTCAGGATCGAGGTGTGCGTATGCTCGCTGTTGCAGTCGACAAATCCGCTGACCAGGCTGGACTCAATGAAATCGCTTCAGGGAATACACAGAATGTTTTCCTGGCAAATGACGGTATAGAGAAGATAAACCTGCGTCAGCTTATTAGTGCTGTCAAAAACGCGTGTTAGGAAACAACGTCTATCAAATCTGTGTGGACAATCGTGGGAGTTGTAGCAATCGTCCTTCATAATTTTTGGGTTCCCTGTGTCATTCTTTTTTGCGCTGTTTTCTTGAATCTGGAAGAAAGAATTAAACTCTATTAGCTACAAGTCACAAAAATGGAAAACGAAAGAATGGAAAATAGAAATAAAGAAGCAATTTAAACATTGTGTCTTAACCGTATTGTCCTTCATACTTTTAAACCAACATTTTTTGTTGAGAGTAGTTGTTAGTATTTTTAAAATCTACTCGGTATAATTCGTTCCTAGTTTTTTAAGAGCTTACCTTAAATCAACATAGGTCATTTCTTGTTTTCATCGCGCCAACAAGTTTTAAAGTGGAAATTTAGTTCAGTTTACTTAGTTTACTCGCTTTTCCTTTCTACGAACAACAGCGCTTTTGCGCCAATTGACATCAGACCCTGTAGTGTAATAGACCAGACCACACACACCGGCAACTTCATGGCCTAGCTATTATATTGTTATAGTGGTATGGATTCTTCAACGTACCTCCAAAGGAAGGGTATGTGTAGTAGCTTTTGTAGAGACGGGGCCTACGGTTTCACGTCCTTATCCGAAAAGACATGAAGGTCTAACCGTTTGCAGATGTTATTACAAAGGCAGCACCTTCTCCTCAATATTTTTAAGACCCAGAGTGTTGGTCCGGCCGGGGCTTGAACCCACGAACTCCCGCACGAAAGACCGATGCTCAACCAACTGAGCTAACCGGGCGGCGGCGAAGAGAAATCCTCGGTGGGATCTCTCTTCTAGCATTTCACCTTTCACTCAAATTAATTTCAAAGTGGGTTTCTCTGGTGCTTTAGCAAATTAATTTTGATTGTAATACAGCGAAACAACGATTCATATGAATCACATTTTATTGCTAAATAAATATTTCAAATTTTACTATAAAAATATTGTCTAATTATTCACATATGTTCAATCAAGTCATGTGTTACATAAATACATTTTTATATAATACAAATATATAACTAGGTTGATAATCTTCTTATATTACAAAGCTAATTTACATAGGTTCTGAAAAAGCTTCAAGCAAAGATGATTACATGATGTGTAGTAATTGACGTATATATAATCAGTAGGCACAACAAAGCCTTGAGCCTACTGTTGTTTGGTTAATGATCTTGTCCTTTGTTTGCAAAGCTCCTTTAAAATGTTTAGTAATTGTTTTTAGATTGTAAATTTATATGTCCAGATTCAATTATTGAGTTACGATATAGATATAACCACGATATATGAACTTGAGACAAAACCGACTATAACACTGTTCCCTCCAAAGTGACAATTGTCACTTGATGAAAAAGTGGTCGCATTGGAGAGGTTTTACTCTTTCGTGTAAAATGTATTATATACATGGGTTTTCGTTATTTCTGTTTGAATTATAACCATTCATTGATTTCACATTCAAGTCAAAGTTAAATAACAAGCACAAATTTCAGGAATCACACATTTCTCGCGCGAATCAAATTGATTTTTTCGCATGTTCGAATGACCAATAGCTAGCAGGCAATATGATTCGATCTCCTGATATCGAGGAACCAATCACTTTCTACCTTGCTTCAAGCTCATTTTTTCCCATCGCGGGGCAAGTATATTTGGAGTTTGCAGCTTTGACGTCAGAGAGGGTCACGTGATTAGTGACCCATCATTTTCTGGCATTAGTACGAGCACGTGCAAGTGCACGTGATACAAGCATCTGAGCTTCAAGTTCAGCTTTCTCCATCGCCGCGAGTTGGTCCTGCCTTGCCTTATTTGGAGCTTTAGGCTGTGACGTCAAATGGGAAATTTTGACCCCACGTGGTTTGGGAGGACCATTCGATACACCGTCGGGCTCATCTCGTAACTTTTCGCGCTCGAATCGGTCGACTTGTTTTTTGGCAGTGTCTAACATGGTTCTTGCCTGGACATACGGGTCCCTGGGAGCTATATCCGAACGGGGAGTTCCCATATACCTTGGTGATGTCCCTAAACTCCGCTGCGTTGATGCTGAAGTAGGTCGTGTGTTACTTCGACTTCCGGTAAAATCAACCGGGTGAACTTCACTTCTTGGATACCCTGCAGGATCTTCATAGTGCCGAGGCTCTCTCTTCACGTATGTCGGCGAGGGACTAGAACGAGCAGAGGAAGGCCTCGTACTTCTACCTCCCTGTGGGTTTGGTCTCAACGAAGTCGGCCTCCCCCTTGAAGGTTGTGACGTCAGATGTGGGTGTGGTTTGAGAATGTCGCTTGGGTAAGCGCTTCGGACGTAGACGTTTTGCGGGGTAATGAGGGGGGCAGGGTGCGGCCTAGTGATGTGTGATTGAGGAATGGAGGCTGGAGTAAACAGTGGTTCCTCGTACAGGTTTTCTGGTGAGCGTGGGCTCATGCCATCTGTAACTATTTCATGTTGCGGGACGTTCAAATCAGGACCTAAAAAAGGAATAAATTAATTGTATTTCCTCCCGCCGAAACTGGTTTAGGGAAAGTACATCACAAAATCATATCATTTTCTTTTACTTTTGTTTAAAAATTACCTAAAGGTAGTTGATAAGGGTTTTCTTCCTGGTCGAGCTCGTCTTCAGGAACATCAACCAAGAAAGATTCACGTGGACTTGATACCGGCTCTATCGCGGGCTCAATTAAAGGTGAAATCACAGGATAACCTCTGTTCAGCAAATCTTGAATATAGGCGTTCTGTGGATGTACTTGAGGGACGACCTGAGAAAAATTCAAATTATGAATCGATAAACTACTATTAGCTATATGTATTTAACAAATAGCTGTGCATCGATTAGAGTACAGACGCACGGAAAAATGGAATCTATCTGTTTTACATAATATTTATCGAAACATTCCAACCAATCAGAGCGCGCGTAAGATTTGATGACGCCATCTATGTGTGCGTACTCTAATCACACATGGTTGTTCGACCAATCAGAGCGCGCGTAATATGCCAATTATTATATAAAAGAAGATAATTGATAGTCTATACTATTTACCTGTTGTACAATAGGTCGTTGGGTGTAGATTGGAAGAGGAGTTGATTGAATTGTCTGACTGTAATCACTCTCCTGTTTGAAAGATAAGAAATATAGCTAATTGAATTCGTTATATACCTTTTTACGATGTTATTATATGATTGAGTCGGTTTTCTTTATTATTTGTAGGGCTTTATATCGCATATTTCCCTAGTCATCATAAATTCAAGGGCATTGTACAGATATTGCCCTCGTACGAGGGCATTATACAGATATTGCCCTCGTATGAGGGCAATATACAGATATTGCCCTCGCCCCATACTTCCCTAGGTAATCTTATACAATGCCTTCCAAGACCATACTAAAATACACTCTCGATTTTATACGTGAATGTAGAACTCAGTCCCGTACTGTTATAGTTGAGCTCGAGAGTTTTGTAATCGAAAAACTGTCGTCGAGGATTTCTTGTACTAATAACCATTTTCATACTTACAAAACCAATAAGGGTATATTTCATTATTAGACCACGGCGATCGGCAATTTTGGTGGAACGCCTTCAACATGTCATCTAATCCCCCTCTTTCGGAATAGCACTCTATTGATATTTTAACGATATGATCCCTTTCCAGCAAGCATTCAAAAATGACGTACCCCTCCCCTTAAATTTGCTGACCTCAATGTTCTAATGAAGGGAAGCCCTCTAAATGTACCAAAAGTTGCACTCTTACCGTGTCACGTGGTCTGACAGTTACTAGCTGTACCCCAGGCGTTTCGTTGGTCACCCAATTAGATTCACGAAGTGCATCTTGTGCCACCGCTCTGGGTGCAACACCCGTGACCTTTACTTCGTTGCCTCTTTCTGCATCCTAAAAAGTAAAAGTATAAAAACTTTTTTTCAGTATTTACTTATAGTATTTTATTAATAGGATGCCTACAAGTACCGTAAAGAGGGATTTCGTGACAGCAATCTCTGAAGGCAAGAAGAATGAAATTGTTTATGATAACAAAGGGTTTTTCTACTCTTTGGAGGAAAGGTAAATTATATATTTTGACCACAAAGGTGGCGGTCTAGAAATCCCTCTATTGCTGTAGAAACCCAGTGCTATAAAATTTAAGTATCGTGTTGTTAAATTTGAGCAAAAATGTCGTGTAATTCAAACGAATTTGACTTTCATTCATAGCATTTCTACCTTTCCACATCCTGTTCAGGCGCTATTGCATGCTGCATGAAACTTTTATCGGAAACTTGTGCCGATCGCCGCTGCGAGACGAGTTTCACAACGCATTACACCGTGTAACATGGTCATTTAGCTCAAACT
Organism: Telmatactis stephensoni; assembly: GCA_029948255.1. NCBI lineage: Eukaryota > Metazoa > Cnidaria > Anthozoa > Actiniaria > Isophelliidae > Telmatactis > Telmatactis stephensoni. The sequence continues at coordinate 669,407 of JALIZF010001842.1, read as the reverse complement.
TTTTTCGAATTTCCATTGTGAGACAGTTTCACAAAAAGTAGAACTGCTTTCTACTTGTGCAACAGAAACGTGTGTCGCAAATTATACACCAGGGGTACCAGATAAATCATTCTATTTCTAAACTGACCTTTTCAGCTTTTCTTCGTTTTTTCTTCTTGATTTTCTCGAGTTTTTTCTTCAGTAGTTCTTCTTCCTTTCGTTTCTCTTCTGAGTCGATTTCTGTTTCACTGCTGTCCATCGATGTGCTTGTGCCCACGCGGTTATGTATCCAGCGGTCTTTCCTGATTTTCTTTTTCCTTCTGGAAATAACGTTTTGAACAGATGGTCTGAGACACGCAATGAGATTCAAATTGCAAAGCAATTGTTACGATAGAACCGTTAAATCTCTGGTATTAACCATCAGGAAAAATGATGAATGGATGGATGGAAGGAAAATGACTTCAGGAAGGAAGGAAAGAAGGAAGGAAAAAAGTAGGGTGACAAAAAAAACAAGCTACATAACTCGTAATTTTTGAAATAATTAAGTCATACTTACAATGAATCCAGAGATGGTGCAGAAGTGACCTAAAAACAAACAAGAATTACTTAAAATAACAACAACAGTAACAACAACAACAAGGAAAACAAACAAAAGAAACATCAACAAACATAAACAACAAAATGAATAAAACAAAACAGAAAAAAAAAACCCAGAAAACAAACAAACAAAATTACCTCAATGTTATCTTGTGATTCAGCCGACTCAATTCCACGTTCTTTTTTTAACTCTTTCTCTTTAAGTCGTTCTTTCTCTCTCATGTCTTGGCGGATTTTTTCTCGTTGTCTTATCTTATTTCTCATTCGTTCGACACTTGCCTGTTATGAGGAAGGAAACATAAGAAAATAGGCTTACGAAAAGTGTACCTCTGACAAAGGCGTTGCAGACAATAAATTGAGTTTTTACGAATTCAAAAGTCTTAACGCCATCGCCGTGAGAGCTCCACCAATTCACCTTCGCCGTCGAGACTCAAGCCTCACTTTGCTTTACCTTTACCTTTACTTGGATTGCGAAAATTTAGCCATCGGCAGGCAATGTTCGCATAACCAAATAATATTTCCTACACGTCCGTCAAACTTCCTTAGATCTTAGCGAAATCTGATTCAGATACATTTGGACACTCACTCACGGCAACCGCTGATATCTTTATGAGCGCCCATGGATTTTTAGTCCAATCGTGCGGAATTAGCATGTTAATTATTCTTTAACATATTATTTCTCTGAACCCTTCGCAATGTGCCTTATAACAATTTCATAAAATGTTCGTGTAAGTCCACAGATTCTAAAGAAAAAAAGGTTTAATTCACCATTTATTTAAGCTTCTTTTTACTTATCATTGTCTTTACTTTTACGTTGCTCGAAGCAGCTTACTGATGTAAATTAAATGTTTATGTTAATAGTTCAATTAGACATTTTATGTTTTACCTTTTGGTAGAAATCTGATTCATCTGTTTTATTGCTAGTTTTAGTGACTTCATAAATTTTATGCTGTTCGTTTAATTCGTTAGCCTGAGAAATAAAAAAGTTATTCAAACAAGTTTTACTTGTCAAGCAGGTTTAACATTATGAATATATAAGACGTGAATAAGGTTGGACAAACACGGAACGGTTTATGGAACGGTTTAAAACAGCGTAACCGGTTTAGTTATACCTAACAACATCATCTTGCCTTGTTGATCAGGCATCCCGAACTGGTTTGGAAACATTTTGATTATAAATATAATACATAAATTTTCCATATTGACTCCGTGGCGCAATGGTAGCGCGTCTGACTCCAGATCAGAAGGCTGCGTGTTCAAATCACGTCGGGGTCAATTCTCATTCTTTTTTTCTCGTTTTATCATTTTTCCATCATCCTTATTTAGAAGTGACAAAAGAAAATCATATAAAAAAAGTTTTTCTTTTCACAAGTCAATCTCAACCAAAAGTGATCCAGCAAACTTGAAACTACGGGCTTTTGGATGCCGCATTGAATAAAATAATTCTGTAACTCACAAGAACATGCGAATATCTTCTTTACGTATCGAATCCAAGGCGCAATGGCCGGTAGCGCGTCTGACTCGAACATACAGATCATATCAGTAGGCTGTTTGGTCGAGTCTTACTTCTCAGGTCCGCACCAAATTTTTATCCTATATCTCCAATTCTTTTATCAGACTATTGAAACTAACCCCCCCCCCCCCCCCCCCTCCCCATTTCCTGGTCCCGAAGGCGTCCACTTACGGGAGTCTCAACCGTTATTCTTTCATACCTGTGGTAATTCTTTTGGTTCAGTTTTCTTGTCTTCCTTGTCTTCAGCTTCAAAAGCTTGGCGTGGAGTTGAGGAGACAAGAGGCGTTTGCACCAATGGTGGCAGAGCAGAGAATCGTACAGGGATGGGTTTCTCATTGGGATCTTCTTCCTGCAGAAGGTTTTGTCCTAGCTTGGGCTCATTCTCTATGACTCCTGCCAAATTTTGCATCTGTCCAAATGTAGGAATTGATAACATAAACAGAGCTAAACCTCTAGATACAGGGGTAGTCATTGTAGGGAGGTTGTCATTGTGAATAGACAGAGAGAAAACTACTAACAATTGTGCTTCATATTATAAACGTAACATTAAAATATAAACAGACGCGTTTTACCTCGACGTCCTTTTCACTATCTCGTTTGGCATGTCTTTCTTTCTGTCTACGTTTGGATCTCCTGTGTTTGCTCTCATCTCGCCTTAGACGGCGCTCTTTCGGTTGACGAATTTCCACCTCTGGTTCGCGAGGGATGGTCGGTAATGGGCGCTTTTTGTAATATTCGTCATCAGAAGTGCTTGACCTAACAAAGAAAGAAGAAAGCAAAAAAATGACTTTGAGAAAGTGAGGTAGTGCGGTAAAATATATCAATCATCCTGAATTGGCCATCATGCTTTAAGGGACCCTTCAACGGATAAACTGTGGGCAAGAGAGAATGAGGCAAGAGAACGAATCCCCGTGCCCATCATTTGCCCTGTTTGATGCTATTTTTAGAACCTCGACACCAGGACCGCGCGGATGTTCGACATAACTAAGACCATTTTCGAATTTCTTTTCTACTCCATCAGTTGCCCTTTTTCTCAAGTTTAAACTCTTTTTCGTCGACAAAAGTTATACACCCTTTTTTGCCATTGTGATTCTGAGGCAACATGTCAAAATATTTGTTAAGAAATACTCTTATAGCTCTGATGTGCATTCATGCATAGGGCTTACCAAATTACAAAAAAATGTTCGTGAAAGTTTGTAGAATCGTCGATATCCCAAGAAAAAAAATGTTCAAATCCCTACCCGGATCATGTATCTTTAATGTTAAAGCTTTCATTTGGCATATATATTTTCGTATGAGTTGAAAAAAAAAAAAAAAACCTCCGTCACTTTGACGATATATTTGGACCACTATCATTTGGTACAATTACTGTATTTACTTAACGGCTCATTGATTATTCACGGTACACTATTCCTACTCTAAACGTTAATAAATAAAAACACAATCTTTACATGGCTTTATTTTCATGATATGGCTATAGTACACGGGTTCTTTGATTTATTGGAACATATTTCTTGTTGTTATATTGTTTAAATGCTAACAAATTTACTGTCGGCATAAGATAAATCAAATCTTCGTTTTGCAAAGCAATTGTTTCGTATGCGAAAGCTCGCGCGCTCTCGTCCAATCAGATTCACCCTAAAAATAGCATCAAACGGGGCATATGATTGTCCAAAGACCTAATACACGGGACTCCTTCTCTTACCTCATCTTCTCTTGCTTTGGGACTTACCTTAAGCGAAATTGGTTGCTCACTGACATCGTCGTTACCCCAATATAGTTCGAGAAAAATGCAACTTTTAACAAAACCGAACATTCATTACTTGATTGAACTTTACCTTCTCCTAGGAGGCCGTCCTTGATAGAGGTCTCTTGGCTTAGAAGGACCAGCAACAACAAAATGTGGTGGTTGCGGACCTTCTTCCATTTGTTTTGTAGGTTCTTGTGGCTGTTTGGGTAGATAAGTAAATTATCGGTGTTACTCAAAAGAAGAAGAATGGCGGAAAAAAGGGTGAAGGTGGAAAAGAATAAGGAGAGGGAGGGGTGTAAGGAGAAGCAGAAGCAGAAGGAGAAGAGGAAGGGGAAAGAGAAAAGGGGAAGAGACGGAGAAAGGAGGAGAGGGATGATCGAGGAGAAGAAGAAACTAAAAGAGGTCTCACGCAGTCTAATTCGTTTTGAAATCAGCTCTTACAAACCTTTTCTTTAGGCTGAAAACTCTGCCTGACCCTTTTTCTTCTTCGAGAAACGCACTTAATGAACATAAACAACACTAAAAGTAGAAATACAACAGCTGCAACCACAGAGACAGCAGCAATGGTAAGCATATTGTTATCTCTAGCACTTGGCTGAAGAGATGGTTCAGTGGCTGCCAAAGGGACGGGTGGCCGTAAAACCTATGTATAATCAAGAACGCAATTGTTAGTTTGCCTTCCATCAGAAATGCAAACAATTACACAAGCACAAAGAATTGGGACAAACGAACAACAAAACAAACAAACAAACAATCTTTGGTTTTGGTTTGTTCGAAAACATTCATGTGCTCTACCTGGACATGTGTGTTCCCTACTGTTAACGCTAACCCAACGGAACTTTCTCGGCCCCCTTTCCCTCGACAGGGCACAAACAACAACAGCAATAACGAAGACCATTACTAACCGGGTGCTTCAGTGCGTACGTTAGTTCATTCTTAGTCAACTTGTTGGTCGTTTCAGCAACTTGCTGAGCTGGAACAATCTTGTTGTCGTCCAACACACGATATCTAATATCGACGTTCTCACTCTTGTCATTTGGAGTTCTCTTGATTGATGTAACCTTTGAAGTCACAAAAAATATCTATCAGTGTTTTGACTGATCATAGATAGAAAAGTTTGACCACGCCAAATTTGTCACATAAAGTTTGACCAAACCGTGTTGTCGAGACAATACAGTTTTGACACTTTCAGAGAAGGTTCCTTTTTGAAGGAACTAGATAAAAATCCCATCCTTATAATCTCTGCAACAATCACCTTTTCTGAAACAAAGCACAAAAACGGTTGAGGTCCTTCTACCCCAAAAACGTTTTATCACCTGAGCTCTATAGTTGTCCGCTGCCCTTCTAAATCGTTTACGAAGACGTCGTCCTACAGCAAAATCATGTGATCGATCATCATCATTTGCTTTAACTGTATTTTGCTGCTCCTTTAAATTGTTCATGAAGTGTTGCAGGACATTTTTCACGGCTCTCTTCTTTTTGTGCTTTCCTAGCTTAATTAGATATTCTGTGAGGTCTTTGTGCATTTTACTCATGGTATCATTTTCAGTGTGACGACGCTTTCGGCGTCGAGCTTCCTTTTCAAGCCCCAACCTAGAAATGAAGTCAAGTAAACAAAGATTTATAGGGTTAATAACTAATACAAAGGGAAAGAGAGAATAAGCTAGATTCTGTAACAAGGACAAATTAGACAGTTAAGTAAGTTAAGTTTAAGTTGGTCTGATTTTCATCGAAAATCCGAAAGTTTGATAGGTACAAATTCATCAAACATAATCTGCGTTATTATTGCCATCAGCAATTTCATCATCATCATCATCATCATCATCATCATCACTTTTTTCTCATTTTCGCCCACTACCATCCCACTCTGACGGAAAGTAATTGCTTACCTGAAAACTTCTAGTAGCTTTCTCTCCATGTCAGTTTTAAATTCCTCCGACTCAATGTCGACGGTCAGGGGAACGAAAATCTCTATCGACACAAGTTCCTCCGTGTCATTAACACTCGGCAAGAACACTGACGAAGAAGAGACGACAACAGTTGTGGGGGATGGCTCCAGAACCGTCAGAGAGGAGCTTGATGCCAGCGTCGAAATTGGCAAAAGCCCACTTGTCGATAAGCTAGTATGAAGTATAGAGGAATTCATGCGAGACTCTGACATCGTTGTATATGTTACAGTAGATTGTGTGACGTAAGGTCTTGAAGGTGAGATTTGAATTGAATAAGAGCTTTGGGGAGACGATGAAGTTAAGACGAAGGATATTGAGGTAGATGGCGTTACATCGAGACTTGATGAGCTGATCTCAATTGCTGAAGTGTCATTTGAGGAAGTGGACGACGTTATGATTATTATAGATGAACGTGTTACAAAACGTGACAATGTTGACTGTGTTACCACAACCTTGAACGAGCTTGTTTCATAAACCAAAGAACTGGATAAAACTGGTACAGAAATCGACGAAATTGTTTTATTTGAAATCGTTTTAGTTGATGAATACCGGCTAAATCCCATAGATATAGAGGATGCTTTGACCGTTGAACTGCTTTTAAACAGAACAAAACTAGTGGAGGAAGGACTGACACTGACCAAACTAGGTGAGGTAGTGACAAGTATAAGCACAGACGATGTTGTACTCCTGCCTGGCATAGCAGAGCTTGAACTGGATACAACTTCAGTAACAGTGGACGACAACAAAGACGAAGAGTTTGAGCCAACTATTATTGACGTGAAACTAGGACGTACGCTTAAACTGATTATTGACATCGCATCGCTTGCTGATGAGAATATTATGGATAACGAAGGCGTTACCGTTAAATTTAATAATACTGTTTTATTAATCACAACTAATGGACTACTTGTAGAAATGATGATCGAAGGAGTTGGTGATACAGCAGCCGAACTACTGTCGGGTAAACCAGTGCTAACGGAAGGTGAGGATGACACAGAAGTGGAATTCAATGACACCGTCCTATTCAAATCAATGATTAAAGAGCTGTTGGATGGAAAAACGCTCATAGTACCGGAAGGCAACACTGCGGAAACATTCAATGTCATGGTACTATTCAAACTCAGGATTGAAGAGCTGTTGGATGGAGTGATGCTGATGGTTGGCAAAGGCGCCAGAGAAGTGACGCTGAGTGACACAGACGTTGGATGAGGCAAAACTGAAGTAACATTCAACGAAGCAGTCTTATTGAAAACCAGAATTGACGACCTGTTGGATGGTTTGATACTGATCGTTGTTGAGTGCAACACTGATGTCACATTCAAAGACATAGTCCTATTCAAATCAAAGATGGAAGAACTGTTCGATGGAGTAATGCTGATTGTTGGTGAGGGCAACACAGATGTGACATTAACCGAAACAGTCTTATTGAAAACAAAGATGGAAGAAATGTTGGATGGAGTAATGCTGACCGTTGGAGAAGGCAACATTGATGTGTCATTCACTAAGACAGTCCTACTGAAATCCAGGATGACAGAACTATTGGAAGGAGTAATGCTGATGGTTGGAGAAGGCAGCGCTGAAGTAACATTCAAGGACACAGTCTTACTGAAAACCAGGATGGAGGAAATGTTCGATGGAGTAGTGATGATCGTTGGAGATGGCAGCACTGAGGTAACATTCAATGCAACAGTCCTATTCAAATCCAGGATGAAGGAACTGTTGGATGGAGTAATGCTGATCGTTGGTGAAGGCAGCACAGAAGTAACATTCAATGACATACTCCTATTGAAAACCAGGATTGAAGAGCTGTTGGATGGTGTAACACTGATCGTTGTAGAGGGCAACATTGATGTGACATTCAGTGACACAGTCCTATTCAAATCAAGGATGGAAGAACTGTTAGATGGAGTAATGCTGATCGTTGGTGAAGGCAACATTGTTGTGTCATTCACTGAGACAGTCCTATTGAACTCAGGCATGAACGAACTAGTAGGTAGAGTAATACTCATCGTTGGAGAAGGCAGCACAGAAGTAACATTCAAGGACACAGTCTTATTCAAATCCAGGATGAAGGAACTGTTGGATGGAGTAATGCTGATCGTTGGTGAAGGCAATATTGTTGTATCATTCCCTGAGACAGTCCTATTGAACTCAGGCATGAACGAACTATTGGATGGAGTAATACTGATCGTTGGAGAAGGCAGCACAGAAGTAACATTCAATGACATACTCCTATTGAAAACCAGGATTGAAGAGCTGTTGGATGGTGTAACACTGATCGTTGTTGAGGGCAACATTGATGTGACATTCAGTGACACAGTCCTATTCAAATCCAGAACAAAAGAGCTGATATTTGGAGTAATGCTGATCGTTGCAGAGGGTAGCACTGAAGTAACATTCAATGACTCAGTCCTATTGGAATCCAAGACGAAGGAACTGTTCGATGGAGTAATGCTGATTGTTGGTGAGGGCAACATTGTTGTGGCATTGACTGAGACACTCCTATTGAAATCCAGGATGGACGAACTATTGGATGGAGTAATACTGAATGATGGAGAATGCAGCACTGAAGTAACATTCAATGACATAGTCTTATTGAAAACCAGGATGGAGGAGCTGTTGATTGGAGTGATGATAATCGTTGGAGAAGGCGCCATAGAAGTGACATTGAGTGACGCAGTTCTACTGAAATCCTGAATGGAAGAACTGTCGGATGGAGTAATGTTGATCGTTGGTGAGGGAAACACCGATGTGACATTCACTGAGACAGTCTTATTCAAATCCAGGACAGAAGAGCTATTCGATGGAGTGATGCTGATCGTTGGAGAAGGCGCCATAGAAGTGACATTACGTGACACGGTCTTACTGAGATCCAGGATGGAAGAGCTGTTAGATGGAGTAACGCTGATTGATGGCTGAGGGCAACACTGATGTGACATTCAACGAAACAGTCCTATTCAAATCCAGGATGAAGGAACTGTTGGATGGAGTAATGCTGATCGTTGGTGAAGGCAATATTGTTGTGTCATTCCCTGAGACAGTCCTATTGAACTCAGGCATGAACGAACTATTGGATGGAGTAATACTGATCGTTGGAGAAGGCAGCACAGAAGTAACATTCAAGGACATACTCCTATTGAAAACCAGGATTGAAGAGCTGTTGGATGGTGTAACACTGATCGTTGTTGAGGGCAACATTGATGTGACATTCAGTGACACAGTCCTATTCAAATCCAGAACAAAAGAGCTGATATTTGGAGTAATGCTGATCGTTGCAGAGGGTAGCACTGAAGTAACATTCAATGACACAGTCCTATTGGAATCCAAGACGAAGGAACTGTTCGATGGAGTAATGCTGATTGTTGGTGAGGGCAACATTGTTGTGGCATTGACTGAGACACTCCTATTGAAATCCAGGATGGACGAACTATTGGATGGAGTAATACTGAATGATGGAGAATGCAGCACTGAAGTAACATTCAATGACATAGTCTTATTGAAAACCAGGATGAAGGAGCTGTTGGACGGAGTGATGATAATCGTTGGAGAAGGCGCCATAGAAGTGACATTGAGTGACGCAGTTCTACTGAAATCCTGAATGGAAGAACTGTCGGATGGAGTAATGTTGATCGTTGGTGAGGGAAACACCGATGTGACATTCACTGAGACAGTCTTATTCAAATCCAGGACAGAAGAGCTATTCGATGGAGTGATGCTGATCGTTGGAGAAGGCGCCATAGAAGTGACATTACGTGACACGGTCTTACTGAGATCCAGGATGGAAGAGCTGTTAGATGGAGTAACGCTGATTGATGGTGAGGGCAACACTGATGTGACATTCAACGAAACAGTCCTATTCAAATCCAGGATGAAGGAACTGTTGGATGGAGTAATGCTGATCGTTGGTGAAGGCAATATTGTTGTGTCATTCCCTGAGACAGTCCTATTGAACTCAGGCATGAACGAACTATTGGATGGAGTAATACTGATCGTTGGAGAAGGCAGCACAGAAGTAACATTCAATGACATACTCCTATTGAAAACCAGGATTGAAGAGCTGTTGGATGGTGTAACACTGATCGTTGTAGAGGGCAACATTGATGTGACATTCAATGAAACAGTCTTATTCAAATCCAGGATGAAGGAACTGTTAGATGGAGTAATGCTGATCGTTGGTGAAGGCAACATTGTTGTGTCATTCACTGAGACAGTCCTATTGAACTCAGGGATGAACGAACTAGTGGGAAGAGTAATACTCATCGTTGGAGAAGGCAGCACAGAAGTAACATTCAATGAAACAGTCTTATTCAAATCCAGGATGAAGGAACTGTTAGATGGAGTAATGCTGATCGTTGATGAAGGCAACATTGTTGTGTCATTCCCTGAGACAGTCCTATTGACCTCAGGGATGAACGAACTAGTGGATAGAGTAATACTCATCGTTGGAGAAGGCAGCACAGAAGTAACATTCAAGGACATACTCCTATTGAAAACCGGGATTGAAGAGCTGTTGGATGGTGTAACACTGATCGTTGTTGAGGGCAACATTGATGTGACATTCAGTGACACAGTCCTATTCAAATCCAGAACAAAAGAGCTGATATTTGGAGTAATGCTGATCGTTGCAGAGGGTAGCACTGAAGTAACATTCAATGACACAGTCCTATTGGAATCCAAGACGAAGGAACTGTTCGATGGAGTAATGCTGATTGTTAGGTGAGGGCAACATTGATGTGGCATTGACTGAGACACTCCTATTGAAATCCAGGATGGACGAACTATTGGATGGAGTAATACTGAATGATGGAGAATGCAGCACTGAAGTAACATTCAATGACATAGTCTTATTGAAAACCAGGATGAAGGAGCTGTTGGACGGAGTGATGATAATCGTTGGAGAAGGCGCCATAGAAGTGACATTGAGTGACGCAGTTCTACTGAAATCCTGAATGGAAGAACTGTCAGGATGGAGTAATGTTGATCGTTGGTGAGGGAAACACTGATGTGACATTCACTGAGACAGTCTTATTCAAATCCAGGACAGAAGAGCTATTCGATGGAGTGATGCTGATCGTTGGAGAAGGCGCCATAGAAGTGACATTACGTGACACGGTCTTACTGAGATCCAGGATGGAAGAGCTGTTAGATGGAGTAACGCTGATTGATGGCTGAGGGCAACACTGATGTGACATTCAATGAAACAGTCCTATTCAAATCCAGAATGGAAGAACTGTCGGATGGAGTAATGTTGATCGTTGGTGACGACAACACTGATGTGCCATTAACCGAGACAGTCTTATTCAAATCCAGGACGGAAGAACTGTTCATTAGAGTAATGCTGATTGTTCGAGAGGCTAGCACTGAAGTAACACTGGAGGACATTGTCGTATTGAAAACCGGGATTGAAGAGCTGTTGGATGGTGTAACACTGATCGTTGTTGAAGGCAACATTGATGTGACATTCACTGACACAGTCCTATTGAAATCAAGGACGGACGAATTGTAGGACGGAGTAATGCTGATCATTGGAGAAGATAGCGCTGAAGTAACATTCAAGGACACAGTCATATTCAAAACCAGGATAGAAGAATCGTTGATTGGAATAATGCTGATCGCTGGAGAAGGCAGCACCGAAGTAACATTCAATGACACTGTCCTACTCAAATCCAGGATGGACGAATTGTAGGATGGTGTAATGATGATCGTTTGTGATGGCAAGACAGAAGTACCATTCATTGACAAAGTGATATCGAAATCAAAGATCGACGAGCTGATAGATGGAGTAATGCTGGTCGTTGGAGAAGGCAATACCAAAGTAACATTCAACGACAAAGTGTTATTCAAATCAAGGAAGGAAGAGCTATTGGATGGAGTAATGCTGATCGTAGGAGACGGCAACACTGAACTAACATTCACTGATAAACTAGTTTTCAAATCCAGGATTGAAGAGCTGTTAGATGGAATAATGCTTATCGTCGGAGAAGGCAACAGTGACGTGATATTAAACGAGACGGTTCTATTCAAATCCGAGATGGAGGAGCTGTTGGAAGGAGTAATGTTGATCGTGGATGAAGACAACACTGAAGTTACATACAAGGACACAGTCCTATTCAAATCGAAGATTGACGAATTGATGGATGGAGGAAGGCTGGTAGTATGAGAAGGCAACACTGAACTGAACTTCAATGAATCAGTCATATTCAAATCCAGGATGGAAGAGCTGTTGGATGGAGTAATGCTGACGGTAAAAGGTAATGATGAGGTAACCTTCACTGATACAGACCCATTCAAGTGCAAGATAGAGGAACTGTTCAACGCAGTAATGCTGGTAGTAGGAGAAGGCAATACTGAAGTGACACTCACAGACACAGTCCTGTTCAAATTCAGGGTTAAGGAGCCATTGGTGGAAGTAATGCTGGTTGTTTGAGAAGTCACCACAGGAGTTCCGTTTACTGGTACTGTAATATAGGATGAAGAAGCACTTAATACAGTCGAGGTAATCACAGTCGCAGTTTCATTTACTTGTACAGTACTGTTAGTAGAAAAAGTGCTCAGTGCAGGCGATGGCATCACAGCAGTTTCATTTACTTGTATGGTACTTTTAGTAGAAACAGTGCTCACCGCAGGCGGTGGCATCACAGCAGTTTGATTTACTTGTACAGTGCTGCTAGTAGAAACAGTACTCACTGCAGGCGATGGCACCACAGCAGTTTCATTTACTTGTACGGTACTGCTAGTAGAAACAGTGCTCACTGCAGGCGATGGCATCACAGCAGTTTCATTTACTTGTACGGTACTGTTAGTAGAAACAGTGCTCACTGCAGGCGATGGTATCACAACAGTTTCATTTACTTGTACGGTACTGTTAGTAGAAACAGTGCTCACTGCAGGCGATGGCATCACAACAGTTTCATTTACTTGTACGGTACTGTTAGTAGAAACAGTGCTCACTGCAGGCGATGGTATCACAACAGTTTCATTTACTTGTACGGCACTGCTAGTAGAAACAGTGCTCACCGCAGGCGATGGCATCACAACAGTTTCATTTACTTGTACGGTACTGTTAGTAGAAACAGTGCGCACTGCAGGCGATGGCATCACAGCAGTTTGATTTACTTGTACGGTACTGTTAGTAGAAACAGTGCTCACTGAAGGCGATGGCAACACAGAAGTTTCATTTACTTGTATGGTACTTTTAGTAGAAACAGTGCTCACTGCAGGCGATGGCAACACAACAGTTCCATTTACTTGTATGGTACTTTTAGTAGAAACAGTGCTCACCGCAGGCGGTGGTATCACAGCAGTTTGATTTACTTGTACAGTGCTGCTAGTAGAAACAGTACTCACTGCGGGCGATGGCACCACAGCAGTTTCATTTACTTGTACGGTACTGTTAGTAGAAACAGTGCTCACTGCAGGCGATGGCATCACAGCAGTTTCATTTACTTGTACGGTACTGTTAGTAGAAACAGTGCTCACCGCAGGCGGTGGCATCACAGCAGTTTGATTTACTTGTACAGTGCTGCTAGTAGAAACAGTACTCACTGCAGGCGATGGCACCACAGCAGTTTCATTTACTTGTACGGTACTGTTAGTAGAAACAGTGCTCACTGCAGGCGATGGCATCACAGCAGTTTCATTTACTTGTACGGTACTGTTAGTAGAAACAGTGCTCACTGAAGGCGATGGCATCACAGAAGTTTCATTTACTTGTACGGTACTGTTAGTAGGAGCAGTGCTCACCGCAGGCGATGGCATCACAGCAGTTTCATTTACTTGTACAGTGCTGTTAGTAGAAACAGTGCTTACTGAAGGCGATGGCAACACACCGGTTTCATTTACTTGTACGGTACTGTTAGTAGGAACAGTGCTCACCGCAGGCGATGGCATCACAGAAGTTTTATTTATTTGTACGGTACTGTCAGTAGAAACAGTGCTCACTGCAGGGGATGGCATCATAGCAGTTTCATTTACTTGTTCGGTACTCTTAGTGGGAACAGTGCTCACCGCAGGCGATGGCAACACAGAAGTTTCATTTACTTGTACAGTGCTGCTAGTAGAAACAGTGCTTACTGAAGGCGATGGCATCACAGCAGTTTCATTTACTTGTACGGTACTGTTAGTAGAAACAGTGCTCACCGCAGGCGATGGCATAACAGCAGTTTCATTTACTTGTTCGGTACTCTTAGTGGGAACAGTGCTCACCGCAGGCGATGGCAACACAGAAGTTTCATTTACTTGTAAAGTGCTGCTAGTAGAAACAGTGCTTACTGAAGGCGATGGCATAACAGCAGTTTCATTTACTTGTTCGGTACTCTTAGTGGGAACAGTGCTCACCGCAGGCGATGGCAACACAACAGTTTCATTTACTTGTACGGTACTGTTAGTAGAAACAGTGCTCACTGAAGGCGATGGCAACACAGAAGTTTCATTTACTTGTATGGTACTTTTAGTAGAAACAGTGCTCACTGCAGGCGATGGCAACACAACAGTTTCATTTACTTGTACGGTACTGTTAGTAGAAACAGTGCTCACTGCAGGCGATGCCATCACAGCAGTTTCATTTACTTGTACAGTATTGTTAGTAGAAACAGTGCTTACTGAAGGCGATGGCAACACACCAGTTCCATTTACCTGTACGGTACTGTTAGTAGAAACAGTGCTCACCGCAAGCGATGGCATCACAGCAGTTTCATTTACTTGTACGGTGCTGCTAGTAGAAACAGTGCTTACTGAAGGCGATGGCATCACAGCAGTTTGATTTACTTGTACAGTGCTGTTAGTATAGACAGTGCCTACTGAAGGCGATGGCAACACACCAGTTCCATTTACCTGTACGGTACTCTTAGAGGGAACAGTGCTCACTGCAGGCGATGGCATCACAGAAGTTTCATTTACTTGTACGGTACTGTTAGTAGAAACAGTGCTCACTGCAGGCGATTGCATCACAGAAGTTGCATTTACTTGTACAGTGCTGTTAGTAGAAACAGTGCTCACTGCAGGCGATGGCACCACAGCAGTTGCATTTACTTGTACAGTGCTGTTAGTAGAAACAGTGCTCACTGCAGGCGATGGCATCACAGAAGTTTCATTTACTTGTACGGTACTGTTAGTAGAAACAGTGCTCACTGTAGACGATGGTATCACAGTAGTTTCTTTTTCTTGTACTGTATTATTATTAGAAACAGTGCTCACTGAAAGCGATGGCGGCACAGCTGCTGTAGTCACTTGTACAGTACTTTTAGAAAGAAAAGCGGTCACTGCAGGTGAGGGAATTACAGTAGTTCTATTAACTTTGGTGCTGCTACGCGGAATATTGCTAACTGTAGGAGTATTTGCGCTGGTATTGTTGTTAATGCTGAACGACCGTAAAGGCGTCTGTAATGTTTCACTAACGTAAGTGCTGCTCGTTATTGAAGAAGGCTTCGTAGTACTATAATTCACTTGGCTGCTGATATGAGTATGATCAATGCTTTTATCAATTTGAGAAGTTCTTGGTAAATATACAAATTCGGTTGAATTTAAATGCACGGAACTGTTCGGTGAAACATTTTGTGTTTCGTCAATAATTTCGCTAAAACTCGTTGTAGTTGCAGGTGAAGGGTGTAAATTTGTATTAACAGATGTGCTGCTTGAAGCAACTAATAATGTACTAGCGTGTTCTTCTAAACTGCGATTTGTTGAAGACGAAACCGAAGGGCTCGAGGTAGACTTTAATGTTCCATTGGGAAAAAGTGTGGAGCTTTGTGGAAAAACAGTTGAGTTCAAATTCCATGTGTAAGACTGAGGTAATGAAGTTGAAGATGCAGCTATAGAATTATGATCGCCATTTGTAATGTTTCTTGAAATTCTTGATGATGTGACAATTGTTATACTGTTGGTAAAATTACTGGAGGGTATTGATGCATTTTCAGCAACTGCAAAGAAAGAAGTATAGTAATCTTAGGGACCGGTCATTATTTACAGGGAGGGGGGGCTGGTGGAAATATGGGGGGGGGGGGGGTCATTATTTTTCATGCACACACTGCATTATTGTTATAAGAGAATGTATGTGGAAAGGGGGGTGGGGTCATCAAAAATTGTGCAGCATATTTCTCATTTCCACCAGCCCCCCCCCCCCCCCCCCCCCCCCTTCCCCCTCCCTGTAAATAATGGCCGGTCCCTTACAGGGTCCGGCCCTAATTCATCAAGAATCTTATTTAAAAATAAACTTTACAAATTTCATTGATGTTCGCATTTGCGTACACGTATATTTGGAATGTAGAATCACAATGGTATTACGTGGGTTTCCTTGTGGCAGAGATAGATTGATAGAGTTTTCTGTTTGGGCTCCCTGTGTAATTGCAGTGTCCCAAAATAATTTTAAAAGAATTAAAATAATTAAGAATTGGTGTAGCTCATCACCCTTCCTTGCAGCACAAGTGCTGAATTACGAAGGGCGCAGCTCAACGTGATCGAGTCGAAGGTACACCTATTTCATAAAACGATGTCGGTGAAAGGTCTTGCCCGAAAATTAAAGGAGTACGGATAGAAATTACTAGACATAGAAAAGGCACATGAATATCGACACGACAATTCACAACTATCTTGCTTCTACTTTATACAACAAAGGACTTTTTCTACAACAAAGAACGTTTTTTCAAAAAGCTTTTAATTCAAAAAGGGAAGATCTAGAGCAGGAAAATGTCTGAATTTATAACTGGGTTCGGTTGTACGAAGGGTGAATAGCGCTATCCAGCGGATAAATCCTTATCCAGCGGATAAAATCTATACAAAATCTATACAGTGGATAACTCTTATCCGGTGGATAACTTTATCCAACCTTCGTACAACCGGGCCCTGGACAGTAATTTTGACACATTTATCAGTCGAAATGTGACTGATCAATATGGCGCGTAATTTAGGCTGCGCGCGCCGTTGTCCCTATTCATCTTCACACCTGAAAAAACGAGCCGTCGTGAATTCAAATTTAATTCGTTTCTAAGACAACGTTTAGAACTAATATAGAGGATATTACATGGCCGCGCGGAGATATGGAATTTATCTTCGAACACGAGAAGATAAATTCCATATCTCCAAGCGATAATGTAATTTACTTTTTATTATATGACAGTCAGTGGTACAACACACAGATTTTCTCTTTTAGTTTTATAACTGAGTAACCATAAACGCGCGCCGAAACATAGTCTCCTTGGCTGCGAAGGAGCTAGACTAGCCGAAACAGGGCCCAACAACAGTTGAGCATTTGAATGTCAGTTGAAGGTTTATTTACGTTTATTTTGTAACAAAAATTGCAGTAAACATCATTTGTTAGAACTGTGAAAAGAACATTTCTCACGAAGAGTACTTTTTTTTCAAAACAAAAAAGTGCTCAAATAAGGAGCAAACTCGAAAGTTTATAAGCTTACCTGACTGTATTGAAAAAAACTGCTTTTAGCCGTACTAGTACTACTTCTTATATAAAATCTTGACTCAAAATGTACCGTTGCGAATGGGCTTTCACTTCAGCAAAATCAAATGAACAATCATTCTTTGTTTAAGCTTCAATATTTCATAAAATGAATAACTTCAATGACAATTGTCTTTACAAAGAAGTGAGTTATCGCGTTTCACTCGCCGAGGTTTGTCCGGCATGACCTGCCTTCCGGAATGAAAACAGTTCAATCTTACTGTTAATTTTCACAGAGAATCATAAAATACAGTGTTTAACTTACAGTTTGACCAAACATCTCATTTGAATCACTCAGTCCTCCTTTTATATGGATCCATGCTTGAATTTCTCTTGCCGAAATACAGACTGAATTGGCAAAACAGCAAGCAGGTAGATCTATAAGTCTTATGCGAATGAATCATTCTTTTTTCTGTTTTGGAGTCCAAGCCATGGCTGTAATAATTTCAATTTCAAGCCGGCCTTCGGTGTATTTCCAAAGTCTTCAAGTTAGATAAGTGGTAGACAAAGCTGGAAACTTGCAGTCCAAGTAAGTTAGTATTATCAGTCTCTTCTCATTGCTGAGCGGACTTGCATGAAAGGCCAATTTTTCGGCTCAGTCAAAAGTTGAATTTCAAAATATCTTGAGTTCAGAAAAAACGATTCCTCAATTATCCTTGAAGTTGTGAAAGCAAAAGTCCATTTTCGTAACCATTTTAGGTTAAATCAGAGAAGATAAACTTGAATTTGATCACATTTTCGCGGGATCAGTTAGCCGAAGTTAGCACAACGCGTCCTGAACTGAAAGCCGTGAGAAGCGGGAAAATACTAGCTCGTGATTGGTCGAAAAATGATATCTTCACATGTTGATATGGATTTTACGATGTTGCTATCCGCCAGTATACCACTGATTGTCATATAATAAAAAAGGATATTAGTCGGTCTGCTAGAGGCTGTTTGACGTTGGCGTTTGAAAAGCTAAGCCTCTTAATGAGCTATCTTTTTATTGGTTTGAAATTAAAATGAAAAACCTCCGACGCAACGTAATGTCATTGTAATTAGCTGTAGGCCATATTTTTAAAGGCTATGAAATGCTTGGATTTGCAATACGGTAATTATTGCTGCTTTTTATTGATGTCAGCTATATTTTAGAAATGTCATAATTGTGCGTTGCCTAGCAACCGATTTTTCAGACAATTCAAAAACATGTTTTTGGAAGATTTTTTCTGTAATAAAAACTTAAAGCGGGACTATGATCAAAATTGTTCGAAATTCAATTTAGCTGAAACTTCACTGAATAACTATTAAGAGGTCTAATAATCACTGGTTAAAATCTTTTCTCGATATTACAAACGGAAGTGCTATATTTTTATGAATCTTTCGAAGTATCAGTGACGCCAACACAAACATTGAGCTCCATACATTTCTAGGTATTTTATAATCGAAATATCTCAACATAATTGTTAATATACATCGATGAAAATTGACCAGATCATGAATCTTAAGAAAACGTAATGTAAGAAAACCCCTTTACAAATTTCAAAGAAATAAAATTGTTCAAGCTTGGGAATATCGAAACAGAAAGAAATGTATGGAGCGAAGCAGTGTGTTGAGTAGATTACCTCAGTGACAGTTCTAAAAAATAATTTCTCGATAAATAAATATGATGTCTAAATTTCCTTGTCATAACTGATATCGATCCAATATAATTTAAGTTTTTCTCTGAGGAGCATAATAAAATTTCATTAAAATTACAGATTTAATATTGTATGCTCTTTTGAAATAGTGAACTTAAAATGGTTTCCGGAGGCGAAATTGCGATTATTTCTAGTAAGAAAAGTGATGTACATAAAAGCCGGTGAGATATATTTGCGCAAATATCTACAAAAAAAGTAATTACGACAGAATGTTTGTTTTTATTTCAAAAATGTGTTTAACTTTTTTCCGAGTTCCATAGTGAAAACAATTTTGCAAGAATTTCATAGGGAAAAAGTTTATTTTTCAGTTGATCATGTTCAGTAAAATTTGATGTTGAGCGTGCAAAACTATTATTAATTAATAATTAGCTTATTTTAATATTTATAATTTTTATAAAGCTGGTTGCTCTATAGAGAAGTTTGACCTAAACACCTCAAACGTCAGACTCAATAAAGTTAAAGGAGTATTTAGACGCTTCTTTGGTGTACATAAGCAAAATAGAAATCTTGTTGCGATGTCTAAAATTTGCTAATTTGTAAATCAAACATTCAGCAAAGTCATATATATGCTTACGAATTTACACCAATGCAAGCTAAGCGAGCGATAATACGGAACAGAATAAATCCTGGAACAAAAATAGGACACTTTTGAAGAACGTACATAAAACTATTGATACATTTCACTTGAATTTGCACGATTCAAAAAAGCTTTCGTTAAGAAGACATGCGAAGAACAAACATCAAAGGACAACATTATGTTCATCTTTCGTAGAACTGCTTTTAGTCGAAATTCTAATTTCCAAGGATCATTTCAAGACCACAAAGGCTGCAGTAATTATTGAATTTATAACATTCGAATACAAACCACTACAATGATAAAGAATACAAATTACTTACCGCTCGGCTGGATAGGAACCGTAAAAGTTGTAACAATTGCGAGACTAGAGACGAAAGTTAAACTTGAACCTTCTACGGTCGATATACTGTTCTTCTGACCTGGTATTCCTCCGAAAATTAGCAAAACCACAAGCACAAATCCAACTTTCAAATTGGCGCTCAATTTAACTGAATGTTCTCTTGGATTATGTTCTCTTGTATCCGGCCAAAAGCCGTGGTGTGATTTCCAATAAATCATTTATCGATAACTTAAGGCATTACTGGTAAATATTACATAGCTTGAACAGAATAAAGCTGTGAAATATTGGCTCAGATGAACAAATTTTCAGTGCGATTTGAGTAAATTTTCGTCTGAATCCTGAGTTGCCATACCGTCTAACATAGCAACAAGCCAATGCAAGACCGTAGCAACCGTGTCATACAAGTTAATGGTTAACGATCGAGGGACAATTGGAATTCAATTAACCTCACGCCTGTTCTTTTGTATGCTAATGAGATGAAGGCTGTCAGTCGCGGAAGTCACGCATTGCCGTCACGCTTCATAGCCCAACACAGGAATCTCGCAAAAAAAAAAAAAAAAAAAAAAAAACCTAAACGTCCTCGGAGACCCAGGGCGTCAGGGAGGGGGGAGGGGAGCGGAGGGGAAAGGAAAGAGGGGAAAAGGACGCCCTGGGCTTTTGACTACCCCTAACTTGTCTTGAGGCCAAAATTAATCCAATTTAACTCATTGCTATTGCAAAATATATGAAAGAGATTACGTATATATTGTTTAAAAGCTTAAGTCCGCGCGCTGAGCTGGAAACATGGTTCTTTTCAAACAAAACGTGACAAGTACAGCTTGTATATTGTTTAAAGTCGTGGCGATGCGTGGGGTCAACTTGCTTACTGGTTATGTTAGATGATTTTTAATTTTTATTTCTTTTTTATTTCTTCTTTTCATTATTTTTTATGCATGTTTTGTTTATTTATTTATTTTCTCCCATTTCACTATTTTAGCTATCCACTTATCTATTTTTTCTTCTCTTTTCAAAACATTTTCCTCTTTTTCTTTTTCTTTTTGTTTTATCCCCCCTTTTTTACCTATTTATTTAGTTTAACCCTATTTTTACTTATTTATTTTTCTTTCTATTTTTCATTCCACCTTAATTTTTACCTATTTTTTTAGTTCCTTAATTGCATACCCTATATACACTATATATACACACTATTTTTTTGCACACAACCAAATGCCCTATTGAATTGCATATCCTATATATATACACAATTAAAATCTAATGGCACAAACGCTTCTGATTGGCCTCATTATAATTTAATTATAATGAGGCCAATCAGAGCCTTTGTTGACGTTTGGCCTCAAGACAAGTTAGGGGTAGTCAAAAGCCCAGGGCGTCCTTTTCCCCTCTTTCCTTTCCCCTCCGCTCCCCTCCCCCCTCCCTGACGCCCTGGGTCTCCGAGGACGAAACCTAAAGGAAGTTTAATTAATTTTAAAAGTAAAATACGCCAAATGGCTGGACCGTTCGATGTTGCACATATATGACCGTGTATGAGAATTGAACCGGGTTTTGGGTTGCTACAAGACAAAGAAAAAATTAGAAAGAAGATGAAACAGTGTACTAATTTATTAAAACAAAAAGAAAACGAAAATGGGAAAAACTGTCAGAAAAGAAATAACATGTTTAGCAACTGAAAAGGAGGGATATAGAACGAATCATAACTAAGAAAACAGTACATCAACTGTGACCAGCTTCTTATTTGAAGGAAAAACGGTACATGGGATGCATGGGGGAAGGGTACATAGAAAGAGCTAGGCGGGGGACGGGTATTGTCCTTCATCAATCTTGATCAATCTCCCTCTGAGACAAACGTGCTCTAAAATAGCCTGCCAACTATGCACCGGTCTTGATCTTTTTTTCCATGCATGCAAGTTGCTAAACCTGTGCGAAGGTACCCAGGGATAATACGAAGAATTAAGCTAAACAATAAGTAGAAAAAGCTAAAAGAAAGACAGACGTACAGAAAGACAGCAAGAAAGGAAGAAAACAAGTAAGCAAGCAAAAGAAAAGAAAAGCAAGCAAGCACGTAAGCAAGCAAGCACGTAAGAAAGAAAGAAAGAAAGAAAGAAAGAAAGAAAAATGGAAGGAAATATAAGAAAGAAAAAAACAATGTAAAGAAAACTTAAAGAAACTGAATAAAAGAAAAAAATCATAATTCAAAAAGTGACATTCACAACTTTAATATCTTTATTTTATTTATTTCCTGACCCTCCTCTGGGATTTAACCTAAAATAGCAAAACATTCCATTTTTCACTGCCCATTTTTTCATGACCCTCCCTTTTCACGGGCCCCTGCTAATTTCTGACAAGTCCCTAAGTGTCTGACGAACTGTGACTAATGAAATATTGACTACCAGTATATATAGTCATGTCCTTCCGTATAGGGACGTTAAACCGTGGACCTCTTTTTACATTCTTTTCGCAATACCGTATTTACTCGAATAAGCGCCTCCCCCGAATAAGCGCCTCCTTTGGACAAAAAATAAAAAATTAATAAAAAATTAATAAGCGCCTCCCCCGAATAAGCGCCCCGTACCTCGTTATAGTATACTAATACCAGTACTGTTGTAGTAGTATAACATTAATATTATTGATATTAAGAGGAAAGCATACTTTGACAGTTGTGTACGCGTTTCCTCCCGCTGAATAAGCGCCTCCCTCGAATAAGTGCCTCCCCCGAATAAGCGCCCCGTTTTAGACGTGAAAAATTTAAGCGGGGCGCTTATTCGAGTAAATACGGTATTCCAAACGATGTGGATGTCCTATATATACGCTTTTATGAGCAGGGCGACAAATCCCGCAGCACCTTCGTAAATGATCCACAAAGATGCAAAATCTGTGTCAACCTCTGATCGTCAACAGGGAGTTTAATGGTTCCCTAAAATCTTGGACAAAACCCGTTAGGACTTTTTCAGTTTCTAACATGATTTCATGTCATTGCTGGAAGAATTCAAGGTTTTCAAATAATTTGTCATGCAATCCCCCTCTCCTCCCTACCAATGTTGAAGCCGAATGGTGGCTGTTCAGTTTGCAAGTACATTCACAACACCATTGAATTGTATGGTGAGGGGGAGGAGTTTTGGGAAGTATCCTGAGCAACATAAAAGAGATCCTAAAAGGCCGAAATTAGTCCTAACAGTTATAACGTCTGAGATTGTAGTTAGGATGTATGTACACGGGCTAGCTAAGCCCTGAATTATGTACAAACGTAGTCATTGTGCGTGCAACTTTTGAAGACAGAGAATGACACTCGTATGCATTCGGCTGAGGAATCTTCTTGAGGTTCTGAAGTCGGAGCGACCTTAATTGATATACAATATAAATAGCTGGTATGTTACGCGCGTTCTGATTGGCCGAGAAAAGTACACACACACAGATAAATCATTGCATCTTATTATATTATACGCCACATTTTGACGTCATCTGTGCATCTATTAGAGTACAGATGCACTGAAAGATGGAATCTACTTGTTAGAGAATGATACTCGTATGCACTCAGCTGCACTCACTCTGTAGGCGGTGCGACTTTAATATAGTTAATAAATCAATAAATATTTTCATTGAAATAATATATCATTCAGGTTTCCTCCCAACCCAGCGTCTGCTTCCAACATGTTCATGAACATAGCCATAGTTTCTTCATTCTGTTGTAACGGGCTTTCCATCGACTCAATCGCTTGTTGCATACCAATCAACTGCTCCAGCAAGTGCGGATGCGATATATGTGGTCCACCTGGTGCGGTTGATCCTGAAAGCAACGAGGTCATTGGTCCTCCTTGGGAGCTTACATCTTGGCCTCTGTCCAGGGCGTTTGTCATGGAGGAGCTTGGATTTGAGCTTGTCATGGACATTATGTCGGAGACGTGTGTGTTTGGAGCTGGATTGGGAGATCCTAGTATTGCATGTTGTTTGCTGTGAAAGATTGAAATGTGACACGAATAAGTATAAATATGACACGTATAAGTATTCCAGAATTCAAGATTCCTTGGTTTGTGAAAAATATTAGCGTAAGTGCCAGCTATAGAGACACTGTGCTCAATACAAGCACTGCCAATGAGTATAGTACACCAACGAGTTTGTGCAACTAGTACATTATGGAGTATATGCATGTTGCTTGTTCTAAGATTTAGTGCTGAATTCATCTCATAGGTGTGAGAAAAGATATGGCACTACCAATGAGTAGTACATTACTTGTGTTTATGCTTCGGGAAAAAAAAACAGAAACAGAAACAGAAACATACTTCTTCACTGGGTTGCTTTGTCCTTGAGCTACCTCAGCGATAAATGAACCTATCTTTGCAGGTTCACTGTTAACAGCCCCTGAAGAAAACGATAGATTGTTAGTTTCATTTGACTAATTAAATGCAATTAAATGCTACATAAAGTATTGTCGAAGGAACCTCATAACTGATATCAGATTTACAACCATAAATAAAAGGAAGGATGGATGGATAAACGGATGGATGGATGGATAAATAAGCAAGCGAACAGGGAAAGGAAGGAAGGAAGGAAGGAAGGAACAGGAAGCGACTTTTATTACTGCAATCGAACTTTGTAATAAGTACATACCATTTTCCTGATCGCCGTCCTGTGCCATAATTTCACTAACGCTTCTACGGTTTTGCTGTGCACCGTCTCCAGCAGCGATGGCTTGTGAATCTTGGGCTGGTAAAATAGGTCGTGGGTGGGTGATGTTAGATTGGACGATTGGGTGTGCTCTGGAAGTACTGTGAAGTTATATAAAATGGGTATTAAATGGATCCTACAGCTACACTAATGGCCGATTTACACGATGTGACTATTGCCTACAACTGTTGCATGCAACTTGCTTACGACATAGTTTAGCGGCTATTTACACGCGCGCAACTTTGCATGCAACTTTCAGTCACACAAAAAGGCGGAGCCTTTCTAAACATCATTTGTGTGATATTGTGTTCGATTGACTGAAGCCTGTCGACCAATTCCCATTCAAGACGTTTATCTGGTGCAGCTCGTAATTACGGAAACGGAGTCAAGTGTCCCTAAAGAAAAATAATCAAACGATTGCCCTATTGCAATGGGTACGGCTACCCAAACTTAATGGTACAGTGTCTTAGTTTAGTTTATTAACCATTTGTGTAGGTGTAATTACAAAGGCAGCAACTTCTCAGTTATTCAAAGACCCTGAGTGTTGGTCTGGCTGGGAATCGAATCCTGAACTTCCACAATGAAGCCCAGCGCTCCACCAACAGATCCAACCAGGTGGCATTTAATTAAATTTGTCAAGTTGTAATCTCAATCTTACTCGACTACGTTGACGCAGATGATAAATTCGAGTTCTTTAGTCCATGGGTTTCGAAAGATGCTCGACTTGGACCGCAGATAAACATAATGACCTGAAGATTATCAAAAACAGTTATTACTGAATGCAAGGGAAGTCGGGATAGCGTTACTGAGTGACAGCGAAGCTGAAGATTTTGATAGCGTTACCGAGTGACAGTGAAGAAATAGTGATTGCATTACTGAATAATGGCGAAGATGTTGTGACTACGTTACTGAGTGACAGCGTAGAAGTGATTGCAATATTCAGTGAAGTAGTGATAGCAGCGGCGGATCTAGACGTTTTGAAAGGGAGGGGCACCATCGAGATTAAAAGAGCCAATTTTTGGGAGTGGGTTATTTTTAGCATGTGTGCGCTCAAAAAAGTAATTTTAGGACAACTTTTATCTGATCTATTGTGCGCGTAAGCGGGATTATTTTGCCTTCTAAAATAATTTTCTCAAAAGAAAAAAAAATGTATCCAACTGAAAGTAGGGGGCACCGGCCTCCCAGGTCCCTCCCCTGGATTCCGCCACTGGATTGCGTTACTGAGTTATAGCACAGTAGTTATTGTATTACTGAGTAACAATGAAGAAGTCATTGTTGCGTTGATTTACCGATTATTGTGTTAATGAGTAATGAGCAAAAGCGAGTCGTGATTGTGTCGTGATTGCGTTACTGAGTGACAATGAAGAAGTCTTGGTTGCGTTGATTTACCGATTATTGTGTTAATGAGTAATGAGCAAAAGCGAGTCGTCATTGTTTCGTGATTGCGTTACTTAGTGACAATGAAGAAGTCTTGGTTGCGTTACTGAGTGACAGCGAAGACGCAAAGGATAACGCGACCCTACCTTCTTTACATAAGAATCGATAAGGTTGTGTTTCTGAAGCATCTTTTTCTAAACAAATTTTATGAGATTCGGCAATTCCTCCAATATCATGCGGGTGAAAAAAGTCATATGCAGAAATACCAATCAATTCTTGAGGTAAATATCCACATATTGATGTCACTCTAAAACAAAAAAACAAACAAAAAAAATTCATTTCAAATTATTTGGTGAAAAATTGGTGCATGGGACAAACCCAGTCCGACAGTTCAGTCCTCCGATCGTTCGTTCATTCTTCTTTGTATTTGTTATTTGTTCAATCATTCGTCCCTTCGATTTTAGTTTTTCTTGTCTTTCATTCATTCGTTCGTTTAGTTGGTCAGTTGTTATTTGATTGATCAGCTGCTATTTGATTGGTTAGCTGCTATTCAGAGTAACTGAACTTGTGGCCAGCCAAGGGGAGGGGAAGGGAGGAAAAGGAAGAATGAGGCTCTTTCTTGCTTGCTCCCGGCCAAGCAGAATCTTTCATCAGTGACCATGACGATAACAACAACAACGATGACGACAATTTGACATTAACAATAGCAGCAATGCTGTGCTTGCTATCTGATACCTGCAGGTTATATGAGTATCAGTGTCTAAGAGCTACTAAAGCAGTTTTCATGTGTTTGAAATGAAGCACATTTGAAATTTCTCTTGTTGCTGTGCCAACCGTGACCAGGTCTTTTTCAGAGTCATTAAAAAATCATCATCATCATCATCACCATCATCTTCATCGTCATGTCAAATACAAATAATAAATTTGTGCATGATCACATAGCATAGGTTGCTTACAAAATACTCTTCATCTATAATAGTTTATTGAAAAGATTGGATTTAAATGTACCTTTGATCTAAGTATATAAATTTTCCATCAATACTATGTCGTGAAACAAACTCCGAAGGGAACTTTTCCATGCTAAAGTTTGTATTCAAATCAGCAACAGCGACTTCGCGACCAACAGCAATAAGACAACTGAGATTTTTAGATTCCTGTTCGTCATCTTCGTCATCTAATGCTATGCCTGTTGGTGGCCAAGATTTGAGGTATCCTGTGAAGTTGACTAAGAAAAGAAAAAATCAAAAATGCATTACTGACTGTATAAAAGGACAATCTAAGTGAACAACTACAAATGGAAATAATGGAAATACATAAATGGATGTGAATGGATGGATGGATGGATGGATGGATGGAATCAAAGATGGAAGGAAGGAAGGAAGAAAAGAAGGAAAGAGGGAGGGAGGAAAGAAGAAAGGAAGGAAGGAAGGAAGGAAGGAAGGAAGGAAGGAAGGAAGGAAGGAAGGAAGGAAGGAAGGAAGGAAGGAAGGAAGGAAGGAAGGAAGGAAGGAAGGAAGGAAGGAAGGAAGGAAGGGAAGGAGGGAGGAACAAACAAACAAACAAAAAAGGAAGGAATGAGTGAACAAACATAAAGGGATGGAAGGAGGGATGGAAGGAGGGAGGGAGGGAGGGAGGGAGGGAGGGAGGGAGGGAGGGAGGGAGGGAGGGAGGGAGGGAAAGAAAGATGATCACATTTAAAGTAACCTACCCATTACAAATTTTTTCTTTTCAGATGCAGCATTATTTTTAAGTTTAGCTTTTTTATTCATAATACACAAATCAGGGTTGGTTTCATCATTCCCTTTAGATTTTCTGGGTTTGATTCCACTCTTCATCCGACAAATGAATGATCGTCGAGCACCAGAGCACATTTGTTTGGAAACCTATGAAATAACACAAACAGCAATGACATTTCACCCTCTGACAATGGTCTTTGGAAATAGATTGAATTTGACTGCTGTATTTTGTGCTGTTGAGTCTTATTATTCATGTTATTTGGGTTTGAGAACCAAAAATTAGAAACAATTGATACTAACAGGAAGGTGACATATAAGACACCAAAATATGAGAATTGAAGTTGGAAAATTTTTACAATCATCAAGGGTCTAAATATAAGCATTTCAGTCAGTGTTGATGTAGGAAGACAAAATACTGTATTTCAATAGGAATAACATTATTCTAATAAGAAGGCAAAATAGACATAACAAACAGCAAACAAATAAACTAATGAATGAATGTGAAAAGTAAGAAAGGAACAAACACACAAAATAACAAACAGGAACTTGTTTCTTGAAGGTGGGTTAGCATTTACCCAGGGTTAAATCCAAAGGTTTTCTTTTAACTTAACCCTAACACTAATTAGTCATCAATCATCATCAGATTGAATGAATTGGAGTGTGATATCATAATTATACACAACCACTTGTGTGGTTGACAAAGGAATGCATTAGTTAAAAAGTTATAATAATTGAATAGATTGGCCTTGTTCATTGCGTTTAGGGTTATCTTATTTTGGAACGCCTCAGTATGTTTGCTTGTTCCTTTATTTCTTCGACCAACTGGACTCAGATAAACAAGTAGACAAAAGATGTGTAGTTGACAGAAAAACAAAACAAGTAAAACAAACAAAAATTGACCAGCCACAGAAAGGGATCCTTGATGCATGATGCATGTATGTGCATGATTGTGCTCTTTTTGGAATGCCTTTTTACATGCAATAATCAATAAATGTGCCTATTCTTATAACTGTACCTGTTTATTCTCATTTTTACCACAAAGAACACTTTCTTTTTCAGATGTTTTATCTCCACGTGGTGGCATTTCCATAAACGAAACTTGGTCTTTTACTGTTGCAATGTCCTTTGAATGCAACAGGTCAAAAAAGCTTTGGCCAACAAGATCAGACTGTGTAGAAGAAGAGAAACTAATTAAAAATAAATTTAAATTTAAAGGAATATCATACAAAAAAGATAAGAGATAAGAAAATTATTTTGTTCTTGAAAATTCACAAGTGATTTGTTAGGAAGGGGAGTCTTTACTATAATGAGTATATGGTAGGCACTCTCCGAGAGGGGCATATTCTTTTTCAGCCTGGGGGGTACAGTATATAAAAGAGTTACCTTTTTCTGACCGGAGGATATTGTATATGGAAGGAATACCTTTTTCATGCTTGCTGGAAGCATTAGAAAAAGGTAGCTAGATTTCACCAGATATAAAATAGATTTCAGGTGGAGTTTTTGCAAGTTGAAGTAAAATTTGACTGAGTGTAGGAAAAACTAACCATTTCTATCTTTTAAAGGGAGTACTATTTCCATTTACTAACTAAAGGTAATATTAAAACAGTACTCTCAAAAATGGTATATGAAAAGGCAAGAATTAATTCGGAGACCACTTCAGTAAAAAAAATTGAGTACCATCCCCAGGGTAGATTTACAGTAGGGGAGGGGAGGGGTGCAGGAGATGTACATCCCTCCTGAGAAAACTTTTGGACCTTCTTCTCAATTTTTTTTTCAAAAAAATGCTTTGTATCCTTTGAAGGCTGGATCCACCTCTGCTCCCAGGCTAATATGTTATCTTCAAGCAAAAATCAATGAGGAAAATTTCAAATATATACTAGAGAGCTGAGAGTAGTGTGTACATAATATTAAGAATGTAGTGGTTAGTGTTTTAGTGGGTGCCCTAATTGATTTGTGCAAATACAAAAACAAACATTGGATCAGACTCAAATCAACATTTATTTAATATATTATTGAGCAACGTCAAAATTCCTACAATGACTGTATGCCTTCTTACCTGTTGTTGAGAAAGAACTTTCTGCACAGAATCAGAAACATACAAAATCCTGCCCCGATCACAACCCACCACAACTAAAAACCCATCAGCTGACTCAAGCACCAAATTTTTTAAGTCTTCATCAGAGAGAAAAGATGGTTTGTAGTTGGTCTCAGAAACTGGAGCTGAGGAACCTTAGAAAAAACAAGATTAACAAAAACTTAATATAATTATACAGTTTATATATTGGACTTCTATGCTTAGGAAACAGGAATATAAGTCAGCTGACATTTCTTACATTTATTTCTTGCACCTATTGTGAAATTTCAAGTACAACGACCTCCCCACCTCCCCCAAGAAAAATAAAGAAACACCCCCTGCATCTAATCGAGAAAATAGGATATAATAAGCCACTGATATTTTTTCTGAATTGTAGGTATTCCAGAATTCACAGTCAAAATTGACAAAATTTCAGCGTTCTCAACATTATTATTAATA
This sequence comes from Telmatactis stephensoni, assembly GCA_029948255.1. Classification (NCBI taxonomy): domain Eukaryota; kingdom Metazoa; phylum Cnidaria; class Anthozoa; order Actiniaria; family Isophelliidae; genus Telmatactis; species Telmatactis stephensoni. The sequence continues at coordinate 639,272 of JALIZF010001842.1, read as the reverse complement.
GTACCTCTAAGAGCTCTCATGTGTTGGACAGCCATTCTTAATACAGTTAGTTTGTCCAGCTTGCGTGACATTGCATTACACATTGGAATCATTGAAGACAGTTCATTGATATAAGTGTTCATCTTGTCACGCCGTCTCTTCTCAATTTCACTGTGATTTTGCCTAAACCAAAAGATAATGTTATTCATGACTATGGTGATAACACAGACTTACCAATCTCTTCATTATACCCATATATATATACCTATTAATATACTCACAGCCGTCTCAAGAAAAGATTTAGGGGTGATAGGGTCATGTGACCTGTTAGTGCATAATTATGGCCTATTGAGGAATAAATTGACTTCTTACTTCACTTGTCCCTTGAAAGAACCTCTTTTACCACCAAACTCTCTGTAAATTATAAAAATGAAAAAATAAATTGTACATCTATTGGTAGTTTATTAGTCTCCCTCGCAGCCATTTTTTGTATCGGGATCCCTGTCTCTCTGGGGATCCCAATACAAAAAATGGCTGCGAGGGAGACTAGTAGTTTGTTTCCCATGTGTAAATTAATTAGTCATATAATCAATCAAAAATAAACTGAAATAAACAGATACAATTAAATACAATTAAATGACCAAATAATCAATAAGAGTACTCTTTTGACTAAGAAATGTACTCTGTAGAAGTTGACAACTGGTAGTTAAGTCCAACAGTTTTGAAGGCAAAGACATATACATGCTTGCAAGCTCTTTTTGTGAAGTTTGGTATTAATTTGTTTCTCAGTTTTAACCCTCACTCAGTAATGGCACATTTCTGCCCCATGTTCAAATTTTTACGGCAACCTACTTTGAGTCAGCAATGCTTCCCATTTCTGTGTCACTATCATCACTAAAAGAAATTGATAGTTAATTAATGTTAAATTTATAAAAACTATTTAAAGTTACCAAACAATAGAGTATTAAAGTGAGAAGTCACAATTTCTTTTTCCAATTTCACAATTTTTGATTCCACATTCTGTAGATGATACATTGTCATTATGGAATAAAATGAATTTCTAGCTCTTTTTGGAAGTTTATCAAATTTCTATTTTCTAAAACCTTCCCTTGGAATGTAAAAATATGTCATCTATTGCAGACTTCAGCTCATGGTTATATATGTGTATATTCACCTTGCGCTACACCCCTGGTACAGTAAATATATCACTAATTGGTCTTGTCTGCAGACAACTACTAGTATTTAATATCGAAAAAATACAGCCAATCAGAAAGCAGGAAAGCCATTGTATATTTGGCAGTATTCAACTGATCCTTCCCATGATACATTGCACCAAATTGCTGTATTTTTTCTGGCATGGAATAAAATGGTTATACAATAGTTTCTGGTGGCAATACTATGGATATATCCCACTCGTCACTTGTATTTTCTTTGTATACACACTTGCCTAAAGGCTCGTGCATATACTAGAAAATACAAGTGACTTGTGGGATATTCCACTCGAAACCATTGTATAACTACTATATATTTACCTCAGAAAAGGGTTCTGCTTAACTTCAGAATACTCAGCCACTTGTTTGAATAGCAATAGAAGCTGGGTTTTTTTGCTTTGTTTTCAAAGAGTTCTGCTTTAGAATACATTTGATGGTGGATGGGTATTCTGAAGTTAGTGGGTATTTACATGAGACTGGGACAAAGTCAGACCAGAACAAACTTGTACCAGTACAGAATTTTTGCAGCTGTTTACATGAGACAGGAATGAACTCAAAAACACCAATAACTTGGAGTTATAACCTCGCTCAGACCTTAAAGTATGCAGGTTTTGAAATTCCAGACCGGTCTGAGATTGTTTGTGTTTACATGAGACCTGGACGAACTCAGACCGGGATGAAAACCACTCATCTTCGTCCAGCAACCGAGATGAAGCCAGACCAGTCTGACTAATTCATTTTCAGACAGGTCTCATGTGAACACAAGTAATGTATGGAAACCGATATCAACTGACAGACCGGTCTGACTTCGTCCCGGTCTCATATGTTATACCACCTTACACCAAATAAAGAAACCCTTATTCAACAGACACCCTCTATTAAGCATTTCACCGAGCGATCTACACAGAAGAGCTCAGGATATTAAAAAAAAAGGTAGCTCAAAACAGCAGACACTTCATCGAACGACCCACACAAAACAGCTCAAAATATTAGTCAATATATTTCTATGAAACTATCATCTAGTTATATATAGGGCTTGTACGTTGCTTTAATGGCGTTGGCCAAATAGAAATACATTGCTTTTCGACTTATAAGTAGATTTAGAATTTCAACGAGCTTAAAAAACAGATCTGACAAATTACATTGACAGAACATCACAACTTAACAAGTGCTATACTCACTCTTGGAAAGCATGCTGTCTCTCTCTTTTTCGAAAGGAAGCATCCATTTTTACCAAAATGACTGTCAGAAGTATAACTTCAATTCTCTTGCTTAATAGTGCACCTCAAACATGCTGAAAAAGTTTGGTTTGAGAGTTTAGGATTGGCGAAAATGTCTTCCAGGCAGACATCACGGAAACGACGGAAACAAGCAACCTCGTTCCCAGGCTCTCCCTTCTCGCTTTTTTTTCAAAATGGCGGGCGCTCGAAGGGAAGACCCTGGTGTTGGCTGGATTGTCACGCGTTTTGATTGGCTGTTGATAAAAATTCTTACAACCATTCTGATTGGCTAACGAAGCTTTCCTTCAAATATGGCGGATTTTTGCCCCATGTAAATGGAGCACGGAAGCACGAGAATCATTGGTGATTTTTTACAAACAGTTTATTTATTTTGAATATGGAAGCACTTGCAAGCTTAGAGTGGATACTTTGCTTGATGGAAAAAGGCCACAAAACTTGTGAGAAGCGCTAGACACGTTTTGGCAGCGTTCGGGATGGAGGACGATAGTTTGAACAGCTGACTTGAATTCCTATTCTAAGTTAAGCTTAATATTCCTATTTTATCTTTTATATTTGGTCTTCCTTGGCTAAAGTTACTGTTGAGGATGATTCATTGCTGTCTCAAGGCCCTTCAGTGCCAAAATTGCATTTAAAAAGGTATTTCAATGGATATAACCTTGTTTTCGGTAGAAGTCTAACCAAACGAGTGAAATTACTCTAATGATATCTTCAAAGTTATCAAACCACTGGCAACCAGTGCATGGATAGTTTGGATAGTCTAGTTTGAAACAACTGTTGAATTTTTTTTTGAACAGCTAGGATTTTGAATAATAAGTAATATATTCTTACAATTCACAAACAGCAACAATATGTATTTATTCTAATTTGAATATATACAATGTACAGTGTGACTAAATTCATCCACAGCAAGAACAATAGACTGGTAAAAACATTAATTCTGATCTGATAAGATTATGGAGTTCATTTACTTATTGTTTGTTTGAGCCTCCACAGTTCTTAAATATTTAATAAACTAGCAAAGCTATGAGTGTATATAGTCATCAACTTTTAAATCATGTTACAAATGAAGGGTTCTCTGTGAAAATGACCTAAGTGACTTTTTGATGGATGTCTAGACATTGAACTTTAGGCACAGAAATGGTAATTGATATCATTTTATACAATTGGAAAAAAATCAAATAAGTCACTTTAGTCATTTTCATAGGGAGCCTTCATAATGTTTACTCTAAATGGCTTAATTTGTGTTTGATGCAATAAGATTCTTGTAAGCTATTTGCATGGGGTAGCACATACAATTAACAAATATTCAGAAGGTCCAAACCAAACAAAACCATATAGCTAGAATGATTTTCTTTGCTACCCTCTACGGGAAAGAAACAGAAAGTGCAAAACTGCTCCTAAACTTATTAGATATTTTAACAGTACAAAATGTATTTCAATTGCACGTCTTAAAATTTATGCACTCCTGGCATAATGGCATATTACCAGACATTTTCAAAGACATGTTCAAATATGCTAGGAGTGTACATAACTACAACACCAGATATGCAAGTAACGAAAATCTTTATAAATCACGCGTGAAAACTAACATAGGCAAACAAACAATTTCTTTCATAGCAATTGACATTTGGTCTAACATTCCAACAGAACTCAAACTATTAAACACATTTTCATTTAATAAAAAAGTAAAAATGTATTTGCTCAGTAAACAACTAGAACACTGAATTGAACACTCTCAGTACTGCTCTTTTCTTCTCTTTTTTTTTCTTATCAATATAGCTTGATGTTAAACCTTTCTGTTTAATTCCTTTTCCTGTTTTATGTTATCAAAATATAAAGACTAGGGGCTAACAAGAAAACTTCCCAGTTAATTTAGCCCCTGGGCTCTAAACTTATAAAAAGAATTGTAATTGTAAATTGAAAACTTATTACCTATTTTTTTAATTTTCTTTCTTATTCATTATATCATAACTGTAAAAAACTGTAAAATATAAAGAGCAATAAAGAACAATTCAATTCATTTCAATTCAATTCAATTCAAAGTGAAAATATATGGAAGCAGCAATGAATTATTATTCAAACAGATCCTTGAGTGGAAAATTTAAAAATGCTTTATACAGAATTGAATTTGAACTAAGTGCTGCAACATTTTCTGTAATCAAGGCAAAAACATTGAATGTAATACTGCACAGGAAATGTGCAATCGAACATGCAAAAATGTTGTCAAAAGCATGCCAATAAAACAAAGAAGGCAATGCTTAGAGCTTCCAAAGCAGCTGCTGGAGTTCAACAGATTGTTTCCAAGTTTGACAAGAGTTCCAGCCTCCACAAAAATTCACAGAAGCATTCAACCAGAAGTTCAAAGGAAGATGAAATTTTGATATTCAACGAGCTTAGAAAACTGCGTCCTTTTCATATTACACCAAAAAGGAGCCACTGAACCTTCATTGATATTGAAATGTCGCCTTTGGTTGGTGTTGACATATGGCTGAGTTTCACTCCTGGCTGGAAAAGCACAAAAAACAAATCTCAATGGGAATGTAAAAATACAAGAGGTACATGTATGTAAATTGAAAACAACTTTCTAGCATTAGATATTTTTCTACTAAGCTTCTTCTTCCCTATAAAAAGAGCGAAGCGAGAATTTTTTGCTTCGCTCTTGTGAGAAGAAGCCAGCCAGTATTAAGCTGAAAACTAACCTTTTACTGGTCAAATATCCAAGTAAATAAGCAACGGTGAGCATCCAGTAGTATATTTTGTAGTAACTCCAAGTTTACGAGTCCAAATGAAATTGTAGTATTCAGAACAACCCGAATGTTTATCATTGTAAATTATCACAGACAGCCATTTTGTTTTTGTGATCACGTGATCAAAATCTCCAAGATTTTTGGAGATTTATCACGTGACAATCCAGCCAACACCAGGGTCTTCCCTTCGAGCGCCCGCCATTTTGAAAAAAAAGCGAGAAGGGAGAGCCTGGGAACGAGGTTGGGAAACAAGTTCTTTTTAGCCGAGGAGGGCTAGGTACGAATTCTCAAGAAAACGTTCGACCACAGGCAGCCCAAACTAAAAACGCACTCAGAAGCATGGTTTCACGAGAACGAGAACAAGTCAGCAGCCAACCAGGCATGTATACAATTTGTCTGCGCATGTCTGTATTTTGGGCTTGAAATTCATTTGCATATCGAATGCAAGAAATTTTATGTTGACATGGAACATTTGGCTGGCTATCTCGTTCTTCAAAATTATGTTCAACTACCGAAATACTAAGACAACTGAAACATGAGCAGTCTACCTACCGCTAGTGCGTTGTGGATAATTATCCAAACTGGAGGCACTCCAGATGGGAAAATATCGCGCGTCAAAGTTAGTAGAAAGTTGTGAGAAGAACCAGACCTCCTCACTTTCGAGTAATAATGTGGGCGCTGAATTTATATGTAAGGTACGTTAAGCAGTGAAAGCCATTAACAACAAGTTACTGTGTAGATTAGACCCGATAAGGGTATTTTAGACTCCATCGATCGTTCAATAATTTACCATGTTTACTGGAATGTCGCTCAAAGTTCTTGCAATTCACTTTCAAAATTTGACATCTGAGACTGCGCCCCCCAGCAAAATTATTTAGTAATTTGCTTTTTCCACGTTTCTTTCTTGCAAAACTGAGCTTTTTTAGTCCAAACTCGTGGTCCCTACATGTGATCCAAAGCATTTTTGTGAACGTGTTTCCAAGCACGTTGTTTGCATGCAAATTTCAGCGATGAATTTATTGCTCTTTTATAAAGTATAAAACGCTGCTTCATACGGCCCAAACTGTATGCCTCACCATGTATAAAAATAGGTCATTAACGTCTAGATAAATGTTGCAGATTATAAAATATAGGCTACCGAATTTAGTCAATTTTAACAAGGCTTGAACCCGACTGTAAACATTGCTTGAAATCACATGGAGGGACCAGAAGTTTCCAGCAAGAAAGCTCTGTTTTACAAGAACGAAGCATGGAAAAAGCGTATTATTAAATAATTTTGCTGGGGGGCGCTGTCAAAGATGTAAAATTTTCAGAATGAATTGCAAGAATTTTGCGCGAAAAAGTACGACATTCCAGTAAACATGGCTAATTATTCAACAATCAATGAAGTCCAGAGTACTCTTATTGGATCCAATTCACACAGTACCATGTTGGTAATGACATCCATTACTAAATTTACCTTATACATGAATTCAACGCCAACATTATAACTCGAAAGTGCGGAGTTCTGGTCCTTCTCACAACTTTCTACTGACTTTGACGCGTGATATTTTCCCATCTGGGGTGCCTTCGATCTGGATAGTTATCCACAGCGCACTAGCGGTAGGTAGACTGCTCATGTTTCAGTTGTCTTAGTATTTCGGTAGTTGAACATAATTTTGAAGAACGAGATAGCCAGCAAAATATTCCGTGTCAACATAAAATTTCTTGCATTCGATATGCAAATGAATTTCAAGCCCAAAACACAGACATGCGCAGACAAATTGTATACATGCTACGCCAACCTCCATGCCGAATCTAAGACCACAGGAAACCCGAGAAGAATTTATCAGATTTATCGGAAACAAAATAAAAACGTTAAAATAAAGATTTATCGTTACCTTTTGATATATTCTCCTATACTTGGACCGCTGTACAATGGGATAAGAAAACTCCTCATTATACCACAGGCACGCCAGGCAGAAGAAGAGGGAAGAAAAAAAAAATATATATAAAAGCTTAAAATGCTTTACTTCGAAACCAGAAAAAATACATACAAACGCATGAAAAGATAATATTTACTACATAACAAGGCGAAAAAGTTTTTTTATTCCATGATCGAGCTAGGATTCGAATCCGGACCCTTCTATTTGCTTTATATTGCTTTGTATGCTGATGTTACGCGCGGCTCTAAAATGATTGCAGGGGATGCCTGTTATTATACGAAAGCTTTTTAAACATGAGATGTTTTGGGCTTCCTGTGGTCAAGACAAAAGCCAGCTCGTGCGCAGACGTTTGACATGACCGCGGTGTTCACCCAAAGAGTTATGCGTTCACCCAAAGAGTTATGCGTTTACCCATTTTAATTCTTAATTATGCGTTGGTTAATTCTCTTTCATATTCGTCGGAATGGTCTTTTGATCGTCATAGGTTTCCGACCACACCAGTCGGACTTTTTTGATTTTTTGGATTCTGAGTGTATCGTGATTGCACAAAAAAAACCATTGAAATAGCTAGCTAGTATTTTAGACTAATAGACACTAGTAGACTTTATTTCCGTTGCATGTTTCTTTTGTGTCCATTAGACTAGAGTGATTTTCATAAACCTGTGAAATAAAACTTAGCTTATTAAACACTACTAAACTCTAAAGCTTTTGTTTTCTATTGTTTGAATTTAATTATTACACATTAATAGCTAAAATTTGTTTCACGGGTTTATGAAAATCACTCTATACACACTATCATTCAAATTTTAATTAACGGGTTTAGAGTGATTTTCATCGGACTGTGAAATAGTTACTAAGCTAATAGACACTAATAGACTCTGCACGCATTGTCTTCTATTGTAGCAATACAACTATTAGACACTATTAAACACTGACTGTTAGTAATTGTTTCACAGTCCGATGAAAATCACTCTATCGTCAGTAATCATGCACTCTATGCAATATGTCGAGAGAATAAACAGTATTTAAGTGCGACTTTAAATAGACAAGGCTCAAACCTGAAAAAGTCGATCGCAAAAAGTGAAGAAGGCATTTTGGGGTAGAGGCTGGTAACATAACTATTCTAAACTAATCTTTTATGCTGAATCCGAATATGACTGTTACCAAGACGTATTCAGCAATCTTAATACGTGTAAATGACGTATTTTGTGAATTGTTACAGTCATTTCATACTAACAGCTTTTTCATGTAATTCCAAAAGTTCCCAAACTTAAAAACAATTACCATGGCTGGAAAGAGCATATCAAAATCAGTAAAACTGTGAAGTTTGAAGGATATCAGTTGAAAAATCAAGGAGATACGAAATTTAAAAAAACGAAATTTTGTATAAAAACACTTACAGTTATGCAAGAGATACCGAAACAAATTTCGATTTTTGAAAATTCGTATCTCCTTGATTTTTCAACTGATATCCTTCAACCTTCACAGTTTTACTGATTTTGATGTGCTCTTTCCAGCTATGGTAATTGTTTTTAAGTTTGGGAACTTTTGGAATTACGTGAAAAAGCCGTTAGCATGAAATGACTGTAGCAATTCACAAAATACGTCATTTACACGTATAAGATTGCAGAATGCGTCTTGGTAACAGTCATATTCGCATTCAGCATGAAAAATTGGTTTAGAATAGTTATGTTACCAGCCTCTACCCCAAAATGCCTCCAGGTATCTGATTTTTCGAAAATGCGCCTTGTCTAAAAGTAGCATAAATATGCTTCGTCGTCCGAGTGTCAATCGTAGGTTCGAACAAAGTTCCGCCTACAAAAATATTTTTTTCGTAGGCTAGAGCAATGTCATGTTTTTTCAAAATTTTATATGATATAGATTTATACGTTTGTTGTCAATTAAGAGAATCAGGGAAAGATATGATTACGTGGAAATCAAGCTAAAATCACCACAAGGTGGCTCGACCGGGTTTTGTTTGATCGCAAAATGCGTTGGTGCCAAAAACCTAATTTCAAAAAAAAAAATATTTCATAGCCCGGAATTCTTGGGATAGACTCAAGTTTTTTTGACGTTTATTAATTAGCTGAAACCGAAAGAGATGTTCACTAATTACTAACAAACATATCCACATCATTGATTGACTGTAATGCTAATGTGCCAACATTTGCACAATAACTTATAACAAGTTTCTTTGAAAAAATAGCCAATCGCCAAGCCAATCGATCTGTGACATGGTTGGCATATGAATGACAAAGGCTTACGTCAACGTAAACCGACGCTATAGACGTACGTAAGTTTTAAAGCATTTATAGATTCCTTTGCGGAAAAGACAAAATTGAAAGGTAAATTTGTCATATTTTTTTAACAGCTGATAGACGAAAATTACCATTCTGTATTATTATCAGTGTTGCATTTTAGAAATCCATGGTGAATGCATAGAAGCGTAAACCATTGTTAGCGTAAGAAAGCGCAATTCATTCACTACAATTGAACAAAGCAGAACTACAAAACCCATTGTAACAATGGTTGGTATATCAGCATTACAAAGTCAACACTTGAATAGAGTGATTTTCATTTGACCGTGAAAGAATAGACAAACTAATAATTGGTAGTAGACTCTAAAGTCATTGTTTTCTTTTGTTTCATATCAACTGCTACAAACTAAATAGTCATTTTTCTTTCACGGTCAAATGAAAATCACTCTAGTATGTATCTCTACAAGTAACTCATGCAAGTACCATAAAGGTTGTCCAGGGAACTGACATCAACTAAGATCTTCTAACTGAGTTAAATAAGGTATGAATGAAAGTCTCAACAATGACAATACTTGCTAGAAAACATATGACTGAGAAACGAAGCGTTGTGTACTACCAATTTAGGATACAAGTTTCGTCCTAGGATTTGTGCACACTATCTGAAACAGTATTTGAGTTGCCTGTACACTAGCTATTTTAGCCAGTTTTATGTTGTGGGTGGCATGGTTGGCCGAGCGGTTAGAGTGCTGGCCTTTCACCGCTGTGGTCCAGGTTCGAGTCCCAGCTCGAGCGCCTGGATCATATGTGAATTGAGTTTGTTTGATGTGTTGTTCTCTACCATGCCGGCCATGAGGGTTTTTTCTCCGGGTTCTCCGGTTTTTCCTCCCTCAGCAAAAATCACCATGTGAGTCGAGTGATTATTTGCAAAATACTTAATGTAGAGGTATAGTGAGTGTGAGAGTATAGTGTCCCCCAATTAGTGCGCAAGCGCTAGAAGATTTGGACACTTAAATAAACAGTTATTTATTTATTTATTTATTTTAATTTTAATTTCGTAGAACATAGCCTTGCTCCAATTGCTTTTCTCTCTCTCGAATTTTACACTTATTTAATTTCAAACAACAACAATGGGAAAAAAGGAAATTAAGGCGCCGTTACACGCTGAAACTTTTATCTGAAACTTGTGTCGATCACTGATGCGAGACTAGTTTCATAAGGAGTGTTCCACGCTGAAATTTCGTCCTGAAACTTGTTCGCGACACACGTTTCTGTTGCAGGAGTAGAAAGTAGTTCTACTTTTCGTGAAACCATCTCGTGAAACCGACCAGGGGAAAGTTTCAGCCAAATGACCATGTTACACGGTGCAATGCGTTGTGAAACTTGTCTCGCAACGGCCATTGAGGCAAGTTTCAGAGAAATTAAAGTTTCAGCGTCTAACAGCGCCTTTATACACACACACATCACGGTTCAAAGATGACAATAAACTCAAATCAAACGTATTTTGAGCGCAATATAGTATACTAACAAGCAGATGAAAATGCTCACATTTTGTAATTAGTTCAAACATAAATCAGCATTCATTTTGCATTGGTCTTGACTTGACGTTTTTAAAATACTGGTTCCTTTTGTTTGCAGTATCTCTTCGAAACCATCTCTTTGTCGTTACTGAGTCAAAATGCCCCCAAAGAAAGGAGATGGATCTGGCGGGAAAGGAAAAATTCACATTAACATAGTCGTCATCGGCCATGTTGATTCAGGGAAATCTACAACTACTGGCCATCTTATTTACAAATGTGGTGGCATCGACAAACGAACCATTGAAAAGTATGAGAAAGAAGCTCAAGAGGTAGGCATAATAGAAGATTTATTGATTTAGTTATTTTAAGATTTATTGATTTAGATTGCCTTAGTGTGTAGTTTATTGCCCATGTAGTCCCTTGTCTAGAGCTGCTCGAGTTCGAGAGATATTTTAGAAAAAATTGATTTCAACCATCTTTGTTTACCGTCGCTATGACAACACAAATCGAAGTGAAATAGACAAATTAAAATCAAAACTTTGATTCAAGTTCAATAACTGGTTTGAAAACCGTTTTGGTTGGTCAAGAGTAAGTTGCTCAATTCGTGAAGTGAAAAACGGAAGCATTGTCAAAAAAAAAAAAAAACTATATCGAGCCACCTTTTAAGGTGGCTTAAAAGAGGTAAGCTTCAGTAAGAGGAAGTAGATTTATTAATTTGGTCATTTCTTTACTCAGGAGCCGGCTATGCAGCTCGTACGCGTAAAAATTATTTCTGGTCGTATTTTTTTGATTTTCTTCGTCGAACAAAATCATAGATATTATAACGACAAGAAGCTTGTAGAAATAAAATGACGGTTTTATCGATATTCATAAAATCATATCTTTGATTCCTTTGTGGCAGTTTATAGGCATGAAAGGAATTCAAACTGCATATATAGCTGTATATCAATGATATGGTTGTCGTTTCAACCCAAAAATGACCTTATTTGCTAAAGCCTTTGTTGGCGGAGTACAATAGGCTCAATCACTCTGACACATCTGCCGAATGCCATGGTACTTCATTCACCATCAACGATTGTTTGTATTCTATTCTAGCTATTCTATTATATATATCGCCTCCTTTGAAAGACGTTTCTCCATCTATAGAAAATGTTCGGTCTAAAAATTGAACTCAGATCGGAAATATAAAGTCAAACTTATCTTTTGCCTCTTTGCTTCTTTGTAATATTGTCCTCTGATTACAATTACATATAGATTGAAATACAATATTGATGTGTTTTGGGGAGATCGGACGGAATATCACGTGAAACACGTCACATGTGTTTTAGCTTCGGGTCGAATTTTGGCTCTCAAATGCTTTTCTAAGGAAAAAGCTCGTCGCTACATATACCTTGGATGTTTGCCTTCCTCTGAAGGAAATCAAACCGAAATCTACAAGTCGGATTTGGAGATATTTTAGTTCCTTTAAATTAAGGGGTATAATTTATGCAAAAATTAAAGACCACACTCCTCTTGGCAAATTCTTTACTACTTCTTGGATTTTTATTTACCCCCAACATCACTCATTCCATTTTCATATCCCCCTATTACTTCATGGAATAACTGGAAGGATATACAGTAACGCGATTTTGCCAAAGCGAATTATATGTGAATGAAGCTGAAAACTTAATGTTTACATTTTCTCCGGTTTTACGGGCATTTTTTGCAAAACATGCGATTATTTGAAAACTGCTCGTTTTTAACTCGTGGATTGCGTTATTGTGAGGGGTCGAATATGCAAATGATCAGCTTACTACTTCGTGTATGACAACATAAAATGTCACTATTCAATCTATCTATTGATATAAAAGTGTTCATTCTAAAAACAAATTCTTTTTTTAAGAACATTATTGAAAATATTTCAAAGGGACTTTTATATAATTGTGTTTTGTTGTTGTTGTTGTTGTTGTTTCCTAGATGGGTAAAGGTTCTTTTAAATATGCCTGGGTGCTGGACAAGCTAAAAGCTGAACGAGAACGTGGTATAACCATTGATATCGCCCTTTGGAAGTTCGAGACCGAAAAGTATTACATCACGGTCATTGATGCTCCTGGACATCGTGATTTTATCAAGAACATGATCACGGGGACTTCACAGGTGAACTGCACGATTTAGGGCCTCACTGTATGAACCGGGTTAGTCCGGTTAGGCGGGCTGGCTTCTTTTGTTTTGTGGCCCCAAGGTAAAGGAAAACAAAAAAGGCAGCCCGCTTAATCGAGGCAGCCCAGTTCATATAATCAGGCCCTTAACAGACATCAAACAACTTTCATTAAGGTGATGTTACACGGGTCGATCGATTCGCAACAACGATTTTCCGTGCAACAAATGCAACCCGTAAAGTTTATGCCGTGGAAAATACAAAACGTAACTATTTTTAGCAATACTTTTGCTTAGTGAATAAGTTGCAAATGTTTGATATGAATTTTAAAAACTTTGAATGCAAAACTATCAATTTAACCAAGTGTTGCGCGGAAAATCGTTGTCAGTTGCGAACCGACCCGTGTATACATCATCTTTAGCCATCGTTGATCGTCGGTCTTTCAAGTCGGGGTTCGACTCTGTCCTGCATGGGCATCGTGCGAATTGCAGAAAGGGTATCGTGCGTAAGTCGACATTTTTACTTGCTAAGCCCACGATGTAGTCTCCTTCGCAGCCGTTATTAGGGTCGGGTTCCCTGTGACCACAGGGAACCCGACTAAGGAGACTACCCACGATGAAGAAGACATTACAAAAAATGTCATTGTTTTTATGTTATGAGGAAATATTTTTCAATATGGATAAATCATGGCCAAAACTGCCAAAAACTAGCCCTTCTTGCAAGCATTATTTCAAATTTTCGCTTTGGATTAAAACTCAAATTTTATTTTCACTAGTTAGAAACTGATCTCATAAGTATTGTAAAGAAAGGTCTGAACCCAGGTGAATATATGTTTATCGAAGTAACAATATTTGTTATATGATCATCCGGGTGGATGTAGTCCTGTGTAGGACTGTTTGGTGTGACTGACGTTTCGACAACCTGTGCGGAAGTCATCTTCAGAGTGAAGATCTCATAAGATAAAATCGTAAAAATAAAATAAAATAAGATAAAATCGTTTAAAACGTAATTGTCTTTGGAATTGTACAAAGTTGCTATATCGTATATTATATTTTATCTAAATTAAGAAGCGTTCACGCTGATTGTAAAGAACATACATGGGAAATGGAGGCCTAAACCTCATTTTGGATTCAAACTTTCACTTTGGGTTAATTACACTTAAATTTGACTTTTATCAACCTACACTAACTACAAACAACCTAAACTTTCTGAAAGAAATAAGTTTAGATATGAAATATTCAAATAGAGGTTCATGTCACACAACTGAGCTAAGTAGTAATCTAATTTAAAAATGGCAAAAGCCGGTGAGAGAAATAAAAACCCCACAGAAACATTCCAGCATTTTATTCGACAAAATGGCCAGATCGAGAAGTCATATTGACTCTTGTTAATTCAAGACGCCGTTTTACTTGTCTCGTACTCTTCTCTTCGAACGACGACAGTCTTTTTGAAATAGATCATCCATCACAGCATGCGCGACTCGTTCACGTCGCCGCTTTGCCAAATGTACAGAATAGAAAGAAAATAGAGTTCCATCTGGTACATCGTCCACTTTAGGGGCGGATCCAGTATAATCCTTAACGAAGATCGATCGAGGGGATACCCTTATAGGAATCAAAAACCGTCCAGTGGATATACATAGTTTGGAAAGGTATCAAGAAGAAAAGGGCTCAAAGTCATCTCAGGATAGGGTGCGCACCCCTTGACCCCGTCCCCTAAATCCGCCCCTGCGCCCATTTGAAACGTTTATACTAGGTAATACACCTTGCTGAGTTGGTCTTGTTACTAATTTATGAGTTTATATCTTTTATCGTTCGAACAGGCCGATTGTGCTGTTCTCATTGTAGCCAGTGGAACTGGTGAATTTGAGGCAGGGATTTCCAAGCAAGGGCAAACACGTGAGCATGCGCTATTGGCTTACACTCTTGGCGTCAAACAAATGATCTGTGCCTGCAACAAAATGGATAGCACTGAACCACCTTACAGTGAAGCAAGGTTCAACGAAATTACCAAAGAAGTTGGTAGTTATTTGAAGAAAATTGGATACGACCCCAAAGCTGTTGCATTCGTTCCTATTTCTGGGTTTCATGGAGATAATATGCTCGCGCCGGCTGAGAAGGTACGTGTTGTAAACGATTACCATCGCCTTTATTTACCTAACTTGTTACGTAACTGACAGCACCTACTGACCACACAAATGGCCAATTAAAGATAGTGATTTCATTGTAGATTTTTAATGTATCCCTGAATAAGGGTGCGTCTAGTAAATATACCACGATAACTTTCGCTGACTCAGTAGTTTACTGCTTGAGGAATTTGTTTCCGCTTTCGACTCCAACTGGAAAGTTGATCACAGTATGCAGTCAGAGGTTGGACACCGTCCGCAAAGGATCATGGTTCAAAATGAAATTCTAACTCAGTTGACTCCAACCACCGAGGTGATAACATCAATAGAGGTTATCAAACAGCAACACTATCGACCAAGAATATAGATTTTCGAGAATAACGACTTAGTAATAATACACTGTGTCAAGTTTCCCATGACAAGGTGAAAGCTAGTATGTCACGTACCTTTTTGATAAGGCTACTTGATAAAGAAAACAACGGCAATTCTTACTCCATCTATCAAGAGTAATTATTACTCAAAGCAGTGAGTACGTTTTACTTAAATTAGAGTAATAAAACTCAATACTTTGAGTAACCGATTACGCCTTAAGCCTGGTTTTCACTTCGACGGAAGCAGAAGCGGAAGCAACATACGCAGACTCAGTAATGTACTGCTCATTAGCAGTGCTTGTCTTTTCTCACACCTAGGTGATAAACGCGATACTGAGTCTGCGTATGTTGCTTCCGCTTCTGCTTCCGTCGAAGTGAAAACCAGGCCTTATGATGAGTTGGTTTAACTCGACACTATAAAGTCAATTCATATTTTAAAGAAAGAGACTGCATGTGAAGATATCGAGTAATGTATAATCAAATCAATTTCATTCTTTCTTTGAGTAAAATTCAGCCTTTACTCAATATTACTATAATAATCAATAAAAATCAACTCATTCTAAAAAAATAACATTTTAGGATAAACCGAATAACATGACATGGTTCAAGGGCTGGGCAATCGAGAGGAAAGAGGGTAATGCATCGGGACACACTCTTTATCATGCCCTGGACGCAATTCTTCCTCCAAAACGACCAACTGAAAAACCACTCAGACTTCCTTTGCAAGACGTCTACAAAATTGGAGGTAAGAATGTACGCATTGTGTATACATAATGTGTCATTACCTTGAAAGTTTAGACAAGCAACCGTTCACCATAATACAACTTTGAGAGAAAATATAATATTTTTGAGAAACAGTGCAAACTCCATTCTGTTCCATCATATCAAATAAATGTAGCACTGTGTGTATATATATACTATATATCTGCTTTTTTTCAGGTATTGGTACCGTTCCTGTTGGTCGTGTCGAAACAGGCATCATGAAACCAGGTGTAATTGTCACCTTTGCACCTGTAAGCCTGACAACTGAAGTGAAATCAGTTGAAATGCATCATGAAGCTCTAACAGAGGCGGTGCCCGGGGACAACGTTGGTTTCAACGTCAAGAACGTGTCTATCAAAGAAATCAGGAGAGGCTATGTTGCTGGTGATAGTAAGAATGACCCTCCAAAGAACACCGAATGCTTTGACGCTCAGGTACAGGACGCTTCATTTAGAACACTTCTAGACTTGGACTAGCACTTACATTTGGTCATCGTTAATGACTTACTAAACTGTATAAACATAAGCATAGATGGATTTAGAATTCAAACCGCACGAGGGCATGCTTGTAAATGTACAAGCATAGTCGAGAAATTGAATTTGAACTAGAAGCTACTAGAGAGAACAAATTCAACCTGAGCTAGTGGTCTCAGACTCAGCGGGGACTCAAACTGAAGACCCCCCCCCCCCCCCCCCACCCCCTAGACAGACAGAGGACAAAAGTTATATACTGTACTGGATTAAAAGACCGCCGACGCTCCTGGTCATCTTGACACTGCCTCCTCAATGGTAACATATTCCCGGAGCGCAACGAAATAAACAAGACATTGTACACTTAATTGTAATTAACATTAATCGGAACAATATCAAACCAAAACGTCACCAATCCCAAAAATTTAATTTACATGTCATTCATATACTACAAAATATACCAACATAACTACACAAATTTACCGTTTAGGTTATAATCTTGAATCATCCCGGTGAAATCCACAATGGTTATTCTCCAGTACTTGATTGCCACACTGCTCATATTGCCTGCAAGTTCACCGAACTCAAAGAGAAGGTTGACCGCCGAAGTGGAAAGAAACTGGAAGATCTTCCTAAGTGTGTAAAATCTGGAGACGCCGCAATAGTTACCCTTACTCCGTCTAAGCCAATGTGCGTCGAAAGTTTCTCCGATTATCCACCACTTGGTCGTTTTGCAGTTCGTGACATGAAGCAAACTGTGGCAGTTGGTGTCATTAAATCAGTCACTAAAAAGGAGACTGCGGGCAAGAAAACCAAGGCTGCTGAGAAAGCATCAAAGAAAAAGTAGAACGAGTGCCCTCTCTCTGCCTTCCTAATTTTCGCTGCAATTACTATTTTAAAATAGAACGATTTTATAAGAGTCAGCTTTTACGGATGGAAAAATTGAATGTTTTATAATAACAAAGCAATTCCTAGATGTATTCCTAGGCACTCTTTTGCATGCATTGCACAATTATATTTACCCACGGTGTTTGGCCAACTGAAAACAACTTAAACGATCGACTTAGGGCCTCCACAGACGAGACGATTAGTTGTCGACAAGTATTTTTTATCGACAACTAAATGTGGTCGACAACCAAAAAACATCGTCTGTGGGACAAGTTGTCGACAACTAAACACGAAAATATTAAGTTGTCGACGACTAGCAGTTTCCCTTCTGAAAAAGGGAAACTGCTCAGTTGTCGACAACAGATTGTTATCGACAACTTCACGTCCGACCATTTTTTCTCGTCTGTGAGGATGAATCATATGGTTGTCGACAACTATCATATCTGCGCCGTCTCTGAGCATGCGTAGAGAAAGCTAGTTCCCAAGCTGTCGCTGATTTTGCATAGTTATCGACAACAAACTATTTAGCTAGTGTGTGGAATGCTTTCACTGGATCACAAAAAGTAATCTACCACATTTAGTTGTCGATAAAAAAAAATAGTTGTCGACAACTAATCGTCTCGTCCGTGGAGACCCTTAATTACACAATAATTACCAATTGCACGATAAGAAGTTATAATAAAAATGATTGCCAATCAAATCAATAGCCGTTAATTAACTTCTTGATTTAAGAAATAAAAAACTTACATGTTTTCCGTATTTGATAGCCTGTATGAAACACGAGAGAACGTAGTGGAAGCACGCGGAGCCGTAGGCTCTAGAATTTTATAACACAAATTTACGAAAAATTCGAAAAGGTGATGTACACTCAGCAAGCACGGTTTTTGGCCAATCTGAGCGCAAGTTATATAATAGTTATTTTATAAATCATATTCATTAAACACTTGTCCCTTCTACCTCCCTTTAAGGTCCATTTCAAAGTCCAAGCTTCTAGATTAAGTAGAAAACGCAAGTTAATGAAAAAGTTGTTTTGTTACTTTGAGTTGCTTTGGATCTGGCCATTGCAACTGTGTCAGATCCAGCAATGCAACGGTTTCTTGCAAATTAGTTGCGAGCAACAGTACTGTTTAAATTTTCGTATTTAAATTACAGCCTAATGAAATTAAAAAAGAGGTGGTGTGGAATGGCTGCAAGGAGATTGAGCGCCATGTCTGTTATGTGCTCTGCATGGTACATTGTACGTTCAGGAACACCGCTGACAACCATGTATGCATCACTTATCGTTTCAACCTTCAAAAAAATACAAACAAGTCATCATTTATAGAGTAGGAAAAGAGATTTTATAAAACGAATTTGAAAGATAAAGTAACGGGGCGAATTAGTTGCGAAGTGCAAGCGCATACAGATAAGCATTCGACTTGCATTATTCTAGAGCACTCTATTGACAACTCTCAAAAAATGGCGGTCTAGTATATGAGAACGAGGCCACAAAGGTCTTGTTACCAGAAAATAAACGTGGTGACACATCTATTGCTATCAAAGACGACGTGTTCCTCTTTTTGAATACCTATTTTCTTTGCATTTTACAGGATATACTTTGACTCATTTGATGACATGATAATTTTAGAGGCCTTTCTGGCCTCGTTCTCGTGAACAATGAACCCAACATTTTTGAAAGTCGTCTATATTTGCTAGTCAATAGGTATAGTTGTGTCCCTAGAGAACGTCAATTATATAAACTAAACGCGATTTTGAGACGACATTACCGGTTTATAATGACGGCTAGTTGGGAGAAAATATATTCGGTATTGGCGGAGTCGCTGTCCTTAATTTCTCCCAACGCCGCCATTATAAACCGATAATGCCAACGCATTTTGTATAGTGATTCTAACTATTTTTTTGCGAAGAAAAAAGAGAAAAGTTATCATTTTTGATTGCGATTGAACGCGAGATTCTCTTTACCTGCAAAGTTGTGGATCATCCACTGCTGTTAGAACAAAGCTCGCAATTTCTTAAAACGACAAAAACAAAGAATATTTGGATTATTCCGAACAATGTCTTTTTGTTCTACTTGTCGCCTGTGGCATTGTTTCCTTCCGATCGTAGTGTATCACTGAAAGTTGTAGGAATTACAGTTTCTATGGCAATTTCTTTCTTTCTTTGCAAGAAGAAGGCCAAAAAAGAAATGGCGGCCAGCCGACCCGGGAAGCTTTCTCACGCTTAAAAGAGGTGATTTAATTAATTGTTTCAAACCAGTTATCTACAATCTACATAACAGTTCCAAACTTTTTTTTCTGTTTCCTTTAATTAAAAACAACCCAACTCAACCAACTCAAAACCAATCCAAACAAGCAACATAACCAAATTCGTGCACAAACCACCTCTGTCAGCTCACCTCCTCCCCTGATTCACGAAAATGCGTTCATCAAAATAATTTTTGTTCAGCGGAGAATAAAACAATACTCCCACAAGTTGTTCTAAGCATAACTTGAGTGTAACTGGAGCTCCTGCTGTTAAAAACAAAAGAAGCCTTCGAGATCATTCAAACGGTAAAGCGTCGATTACTTGGGAGCGTCAGTATCGAGAACAAACTAGATATTGAATAAATCGCGTTTCAAGGAAATACAGGAAAAATACATATCTTCATTATTCGATCGAGAACGAACGACTTGATCTCTAGCTTGTGTAAAAGCTTGAATTAAGGTAAGAAAGAGCAGATAATGAAAACATTTTATTTACTGGATATCTAATGGCATATTTTATGTATAACCCTTACATTTTCAGTTATGTATAACCCTTACTAACTAGAGAGTTATAATTAAAAGAATTGCAATATATCAGTAGAAGTGAGCTTTTTTCGGCTATGTCGAAAAACGTATTTCAATATAAATTACATTTACAAAAAGCACTAGTTATTAGTAAGCATACTAAAAAGTAATGAATGCGACACTATATCAAGAGAGTTTAGGCGAGTTAAGTTGAGCTAGTGGGGTAAAATGGCCCTTCCAAAACCCTGCGAGTTTAAGCGAGTAAAAGCGAGTTAAGACGAGTTAAGGGAAAATGGCCCCTCCTCAATTGCTTTTATATAATCCTTTGCGAAATACGGCGAGTTGGTGCGAGTTAAGGCGAGTTTAGCAAAATTAAACATACTCTTTTGGTAGTACGAGTTGAGGTGATTAAGGCGAGTTTAGACCCCAAAGTAGGCCTTAAGAGTGTATACTATTGTATTTTCAATATCACTTAAAGGGAGATCGAACACGTTCGATCGACAATATATATATATATGATATATCAGTAGATCTTATTAGACAGTTTTGTGTGTAATATGGCCGATATTTTACTAATCACGCAGTATTTCATGTAGTATTTAAAGGCGAGCCAAATTACAAGTTGACGAGTAAAATATCCAGCCATATTACACACAAAATTGTCTAAGAAGTTATTTATTATCCAACTGAGCTCAGTTTTATCCCAAAAGGGAGATTTTTCTGAAACCATTTTATTGTCGCGTGACGTTGCGTTATTCAACGTGACCAGTAACGTGACGACTTTTGATTGGTTAATACGCACAAACTGGTTAAACAATATTACTGAAAAAATACACTGAAATTAATGAACTGAAAAAATTAAAAAACCCTCGATCTGAAAGTTAGCTCTCTTTCATCAATTAAACTGAACATACCTTTATTTTCTTGACCAAAATCCCTTAGGGATGAAACACAAAACTATTCCGCTAAAAACTTGCTCAACAAAGTTACTAGCACTCAAATGGCTGTAAGTTCAGCCTGGAATACGGGTAATTTCTTCAACTATTTCTTATTTTATGCAATCAAATGCCGTACGCGTGTTTTGTCCAAAGTTACTTGTAGTTATTAAAAGCTACAGAATAAACTCTTTTTGGACCTTGTTTCTAACTTGACTCGAGACTTTGTCGCAAATTTTCTTCATTTGAGACCCTAGCTGGAGACTTCATTTAGTCATGAGCTTTGTAGTTACAATTTTCCAAAAGATTTAGTTTGTCTTATGGTCAACAAATTTTAACATGCAGAAAACAGACGAATTTAGTTGAAAATTCAACCATAGGATGAGTGAATGTAACTATGTCCACCTGTTAGAAAACTTGTTTAACCAGTTTGTGCATATTAGCCAATCAAAAATCGTCTTGCTGGTCAGGTTGAGTAACGCAAAGTCACGCGACAGTAAAATGGTTACAGAAAATTCTCCTTTTGGGCTAAAAATGAGTTCAGTTGAAAAATTTACTTATTATACAGTTAGTATTTATGTGTAGTATGGCAGGATATTGTAACTCGTCAGCTTGTCTATGATTTTGGCTCGCCATATACTTGTTCCTTTTGTTTGCAGTATCTCTTCTTGTCGGTAAGTCAAAATGCCCCCAAAGAAAGGAGATGGATCTGGCGGGAAAGGAAAAATTCACATTAACATAGTCGTCATCGGCCATGTTGATTCAGGGAAATCTACAACTACTGGCCATCTTATTTACAAATGTGGTGGCATCGACAAACGAACCATTGAAAAGTATGAGACCGAAGCTAGAGAGGTAGGCATAAGGGGAGATTTACTGATTTAGTTATGTCATTTATTTTATTAGTAAATTGAATTTCAAACCATTGAAAAGTATGAGAAAGACGAGACTGCATACAATTGGCGTTGTCAACGAATGTTCATGGCCCAAATTTTCCCAGATATAAAAGTGTCCATTCTAAAAAAATAATTCTTTTTTAAAAACATTTATTGAAAATAATTCAAAGGGACTTTTATATAATTTATATAATTGTGTTTTTTTTTCCTAGATGGGAAAGGGTTCCTTCAAGTATGCCTGGGTACTGGACAAGCTAAAAGCTGAACGAGAACGTGGTATAACCATTGATATCGCCCTTTGGAAGTTCGAGACCGAAAAGTATTACGTCACCGTCATTGATGCTCCTGGACATCGTGATTTTATCAAGAACATGATCACTGGGACTTCACAGGTGAACTGCATGATTTAGGGCCTGATTATATGAACCGGGTTGGTCCGGTTAAGCGGGCTGATTTCTTTTGTTCTGTCGCCTCAAGGGAAAACTGAAAAAACAAAAGAAGGCAGCCCGCTTAACCGGGCTAGCCCAGTTCATATAATCAGGCCCTTAACAGACATCAAAACTTCCATTAAGGTGATGTCACACGAGTTGATTCGCAACAACGATTTTGCCAAATGTACACAATAGAAAGAAAATAGACTGAGTTCCATCTTGCACATCATCCACTTTAGGGACCGATCCAGTATAATCCTTAAAGAAGATCGAGGCGATACCCAAAAAACCGCCCAGTGGATATACATAGCTTAGAAAGGTATCGAGAAGAAAAGAGCTCAAAGACATCTCAAGATAGGGTGTGCACCACCCCTTGACCCCGTCCCCTAAATCCGCCCCTGCTCCTATTTGAAACATATATACTAGGCACACACCTTGCTGATTTGGTCTTGTTACCAATTTATGAGTTTTTATCTTTTATCGTTCGAACAGGCCGATTGTGCTGTTCTCATTGTAGCCAGTGGAACTGGTGAATTTGAGGCAGGGATTTCCAAGCAAGGGCAAACACGTGAGCATGCACTCTTGGCTTACACTCTTGGAGTCAAGCAAATAATCTGTGCCTGCAACAAAATGGATAGCACTGAGCCACCTTACAGTGAAGCAAGGTTCAACGAAATTACGAAAGAAGTTGGTAGTTATTTGAAGAAAGTTGGATACAACCCCAAAGCTGTTGCATTTGTTCCTATTTCTGGGTTTCATGGAGATAATATGCTCGCTGAGAAGGTACGTGTTGTAAGCGATTACCATAGCCTTCATTTACCTAACTTGTTACGTAACTGACAGCACCTACTGACCACCTAAATGGCCAATTAAAGATAGTGATTTCATTGTAGATTTTTAATGTATCCCTGAATAAGGGTGCGTCTAAATATACCACGATAATTTTTAACTTTCGCTGACTCAGTAGTTTACCGCTTGAGGAATTTGTTTGCGCTTTCGACTCCAACTGGAAACTTGATTGTAGTATGCAGTCCCGCTTGATTCTTGTTTTTATAAACCTTGAAATCAATTGACTGCAGAGGGTGGTTCCAGAGGTAAGCAAGAGTAGACAGCTGAAAATAATATAAAATGAGTGTACTGAGCAACTAAAGTTAATATAATAATATAATTGTAACACAAGTACAGAGGAATATTCATTCCATGGATAGTTTCTACCCAGGACAACATGCAGATATATTTTAATTCCGTCCCGGGAGAAATGAAATTGTAGTGTCTGTACTGTCCGATCACCTGGATGCATCGCGTTTACATCGATCAATTCTGTAAGACGTTTCATCCCAGTGCTGGAGACAGGTACTAGGGCTGAAAATGTGCTGCACAGAAGATGTCCAAAATCATATAAGCATCTGGAAAGCAATGATTAGACACCTAGGTGAAGCTTTAAGTACCCGATTACGCCTTATGATGAGTTGGTTTAGCTCGACACTGCACAAGCGTCATTCTGGATGCATTGGATTACTCAATATATTTTGAGTTGTATCAACCCAGCCGTTTTTACAGTGAGAAAGAACTTGTTAGTAGATATTGAATAATTGTATACCAATATGTTGAGTAACTGCTAACCTTTACTAGAAAGAGTTGGGTCAACTCACTTAAGAAATAGACTGTAAAGATATCATTGAGTAACGTGTAATCAAATCTAACTCTTTCTTTACTAAGTCAGCCTTTACTCAATATTACTATTAATAATAATCAATAAAAATCAACTCATTCTAAACTCATTTTAGGAGAAAAATAACATGCCATGGTTCAAGGGCTGGTCAGTCGAGAGGAAAGAAGGTAATGCATCAGGTCATAGTCTTTTTCAAGCCCTGGACGCAATTCTTCCTCCAAAACGACCAACTGACAAGCCACTCAGACTTCCTTTGCAAGACGTCTACAAAATTGGAGGTACACATAATGTGACATTACCTTGAAATGTTTAGACAAGCAATTTATTTCAAGTGACTCATAATCGTTTACTATAATATAACTTTGAGAGAAACTATAATATTTTTGCCGGAGAAACCAGGGGCGGATCGAGGAGGATGTCCATAGGTGCACCGGACACCACCTTAGCGCCATTAGACTAGGCGCAAAACTCAAAAAGTCGACCGCAAAAAGTGCAGAAGGCATTTTAGGGTAGAGGCTGATAACATAACTATTCTAAACTAATTTTTCATGCTGAATCCGAATATGACAGTTACCAAGACGTATTCGGTAATCTTATACGTGTAAATGACATATTCTGTGAATTGCTACAGTCATTTCATACTAACGGCTTTTTCATGTAATTCCAAATTTCCCAAACTTAAAAATTAACAGTGATAATAGCTGGAAAGGGCACATCAAAATCAGTAAAACTGTGAAGTTTGAAGGGTATAAGTTGAAAAATCAAGGAGATACGAATTTTCAAAAATCGAAATTTTCGGTATAAAACACTTGTTGCTAATGCAAGAAATACCAACATATATATAACTGCAGACAGTACTGTTTCGGCCTTCTGCAGGGCCTCATCAGTGCAGTGCTAATGCTTGAGTCGAGGTTATATATCAGCTTTTTTTCAGGTATTGGTACCGTTCCTGTTGGTCGTGTCGAAACAGGCATCATGAAACCAGGTGTAATTGTCACCTTTGCACCTGTAAACCTCACAACTGAAGTGAAATCAGTTGAAATGCATCATGAAGCTCTAACAGAGGCGGTGCCCGGGGACAACGTTGGTTTCAACGTCAAGAATGTGTCTGTCAAAGATATCAAGAGAGGCTATGTTGCTGGTGATAGTAAGAATGACCCTCCAAAGAACACCGAATGCTTTGAAGCTCAGGTACAGGACGCTTCATGTAGAACACTTCTAGACTAGCACTTATACATTAGGTTATGGTTAATGACTTACTAAACTGTATAAACATAAGCATAGATGGATTGAGAATTCAAACCACACGAGGGCATGCTTGTAAATGTACAAGCATAGTCGAGAAATTGAATTTGAACTAGAAGCTACCAGAGAGAACAAATTCAACCTCAGCTATTGGTCTCAGACTCAGCGGGGACTCAGGCGCAGGACCATCCGGGAGTACAAGACCGACGCTCCTGCTCATCTCGACACTGCCTCCTCAATGGTAACATATTCTCGGAGCGCAACGAAATAAACAAGACAGTGTACACTTAATTATAATTAACATTAATCAGAACGATATCAAACCAAAATGTCACGAATCCCCAAAATATCATTTACATACCATTCATATACTGCGATATACTAACATAACTACACAAATTCTTTACCGTTTAGGTCATAATTTTGAATCATCCCGGTGAAATACACAATGGTTATTCTCCCGTACTTGATTGCCACACTGCTCATATTGCCTGCAAGTTCACCGAAATCAAAGAGAAGATTGACCGCCGAAGTGGAAAATCACTGGAAGATTTTCCTAAGTGTGTAAAATCTGGAGACGCCGCAATAGTTACCCTCACTCCATCTAAGCCAATGTGCGTCGAAAGTTTCTCCGATTATCCACCACTTGGTCGTTTTGCAGTTCGTGACATGAAGCAAACTGTAGCAGTTGGTGTCATTAAATCAGTCACTAAAAAGGAGACTGCGGGCAAGAAAACCAAGGCTGCAGAGAAAGCATCAAAGAAAAAGTAGAATGAATGCCCTCTCTCTGCCTTCCTAATCTAACTGCAATTACTGTTTAGATATAGTAGACAAGAACGATGTTATTAGAGTCAGCTTTCACGGAGGGAAAAATAGAATGTCTTATAATAACTAAGCAATTCCTAGATGTATTCCTAGACACTCTTTTGCATGCGTTGCACCTTAAAATTTAGCCAAGGTGTTTGGCCAACTGAAAACAACTTAAACGACTTAGACTAATAGGCCATATGCACTAACAGGTCACGTGACCCTATCTCCCCTAAATCAAGCAGCACCATCAAAATGAACTCCAAAAAGTGAAAGAGCACCTCGACATTAGTAAAAGTGCAAAGTTTCAGTTGGATAAAAGGTGAATAAGAGAAAAAATGACAGTAAATTTAAGATTGGATATTTTCTTAAGATTCGTTCGGAAAAGCGCGTTGGATGGCAAGCTCGTGCCATCCAACGCGCTTTTCCGAACGAATCTTAAGAAAAAATCCAATCTTAAATTTACTGTCATTTCTCCTGTATTACATCTTATGAGCTGAAAATTTGCACCTTTACTAATATCGAGGTGCTCTTTCTATTTCTGGCGTTCATTTTGACGGTGCTGCTTGATTTAGGGGAGATAGGGTCACGTGACCTGTTAGTGCATATGGCCTATTACACAATAATTACCAATTGCACGATAGTAAGTTATAATAAAAATGATTACCAATCAAATCAAAGTCGTAGCTTCTTGATTTAAGAAATAAAAAACTGTTTTCCCTGTTTGATAGCCTGATCAACACGAGGGAGACGTGGGCAAGTGCTTTCACAGCTCTAGAATTTTATAATATATCAAGAGCACAAATTTACGAAAAGTTCGAAAAGGTGATGTGAGCGTGCATGTTTGATACTCTCATCAAGCACGGTTTTTGGCCAATCTGAGCGCAAGTTATATAATAGTTCTTTATAAATCATATTCATTAAACACTTGTCCCTTCTACTTCCCTCTAAGGTCCATTTCAAAGTCCAAGCTTCTAGTTTAAGTAGAAAACGCAAGTAAATGAAAAACTGAGTTGTTTTGTTACTTTGAGTTGCTTTGGATCTGGCCATTGCAACTGTGTCAGATCCAGCGATGCAACGGTTTCTTGCAAAGTTGCGAGCAACGTTAATAACAGTACTGTTTAAATTTTCGTATTTAAATTACAGCCTAATGAAATTAAAAAAAAGAGGTGGTGTGGCATGGCTGCAAGGAGATTGATCGCCATGTCTAGTTATGTACTCTGTATGGTACATTGTACGTTCAGGAACACCGCTTACAACCATGTATGCATCACTTATATAACAGCTATTCTGTTCAAAGGACTGACAGCAGATGAGTACAATGTGTAACTCATAAACACTTGATGCCCTTGGTGCATGGGGGTTCAAGTCTCTTGAATGTTCTGGTTGAGTGATAGTAAAATAGTTACTAAAAAACAACAACTATTACGCGCTAAAAAGTTAGTAACTATTTCACGGATTAAGTGCGTGCACTCTAAGGTCCTTTTGAGAATCTCAAGATGAGCATTTACCCCAGTGAACTCTGGAAAACTTGTCTTTAAGTATTCGAATAAAGCTTGTCGTTGAGATAACCCCGTGGATGTGATTGCCCAATGCACCAGCCGCTCGGATCAACTGAACCAATTATTATGATTATTCGTGGTCTTCTTTTTGGTGTTAAATGTTCTCTTGATTGTGTCAAGATTTTCTAATTATCTTTTATTTCAAAATCCATGTTGCTAAAAACTACTCAACAAATAAAGTGAAAATGCGAGTATATAGAACAGAAAATTTGCAGAATCTTTGAATCACTTGACATGACATATTGTGCAGCGTGTTTCTCTGTTTCTTTATTTAACACTAACACTGTTCATTTATTCATTCATTCCTCTGTTTATTTATTTATTCATTAATTATTGAATCAATTAATTAGTTAATTAATATTAATTAATTCACTATATTTATTTAAAAGATTCTCAAGTGCATTGTACATTTTCACTTGCCCTCATTTTAACACATAGATGTCTGTGTTCGAAATTAAAATGTTGTTGCTACTTCTGTTTCAAACAAGTGACAACAAACGTTTGCTAAGTGAACAAGAAAATAATGATATTAATAATAATTCACAGGTCGTTCTAATGATATCTTGAGAGTGACTAGAGTGACTGCTGTCACAAACGAAAAGAAGCATTCGAGGTCACTCAAACGGTTTTAAAAGCGTCTATTACTTAGTGGAAGCACCAGTATCAAGAACAGAGGATATATATTGAATAAATCGCTTACCAGGAAAAGTACCTCCATTCTTCCATTGAGAACGAACGCCTTAACTCTAACTTATCTGATGTTAAAGCTGAATTAAGGTAAGAAAGAGCGATTAAAGAAAACATTTCCTAGATCCTAACAACATGTTTTATGTACAATTTGATTTATCGTGTTTGTTAGAAAACTGGAAATATAACCTTTAATAAACTAGTCAGTTAATAGAATCGCATTAAGAAAGCTGTTTAGGCTATGTTGAATGAAGTATTCTGATATAAATTACATTTACAAAAAGCACGAGGTATTACTAAGCACACTAAAAAGTAATTAATGCGATACTATCAAAAAATCACTACTAAGAGTGCATAATTGTCAGACATGGTCAGACATGCGTGAGAATACGTTCTATCGACAACAGCTTATATACCATACTGTTTTTTTTTAATTTGTTTGCAGTATCTCTCCTTAGCTGTCTTTACCTCAAAATGCCTCCAAAGAAAACAGAAGGATCTAGCGGCAAAGGAAAAACTCACATTAACATAGTCGTCATCGGCCATGTTGATTCAGGGAAATCTACAACTACTGGCCATCTTATTTACAAATGTGGTGGCATCGACAAACGAACCATTGACAAGTATGAGGCCGAAGCTAGAGAGGTAGGCATAATAGAAGATTTGTTGATTGAGTTATTTCTTTACTCAGGGAACTATGGCAGTTCCCAAAATTGATTTTCGATCAGTCGCAATATTTTTGATTTTTTCGTATATTTGTCGAACAGAACCATAGATATCATAACGACAAGAAGCTTTTAGAAACAAAATGGCGGACTAATGAATATTCATAAATCATGTTTTTGATTCCTTTTGTTGGAGATGATGTTTTTTGTAGTTTGAAATTCTCTAACATCGCTCTTTAAAATGCGTATAATAAAATTATCAATCGAGCAAATGACAATTTTTCTAGCATCAAAAAATAGAGATGACGTCATTTTCCCGCCAAAAACCTCAGAGAAAACGAACAGATTATTAAGAAGTTCGACAAGCTCTTTAACATTTCGATGAAATGCCTGATGAAACATTTTTGACCCATTATGACCCAACGTGTACATCAAATGAACATTCATTAGCATAACTTTAAAATCACTATTTTTAGCGAAAAATTAGTAATTTTAGGGACTCTCTCGCTATCTTTGTCCTCGCTAAAATTAGTATTCTTGGATATTCTTGGTCAATCGTAGCAAAAATCGTCATTTCCCTCCGAAAATCGCTAAATTAAGTAGCGGCTAAATCTTTTTCGGGAGAATTTGTTAAATTTAGTAGTTCCTAAAAACAGTAACCTTAAGACATTTTTAAGCTCACGACCGCTCATAACAACAGCTTATCGATTGCTTAACTGGCTACCAAAATACAGATTCACCCATGCAGACCCTAGCCTGTTCTAGTAATTCCGCCAAAATATCTCTAAGCAAAAATGGAGACTGTTAGGCTTTATGAGAATATGCGCAAGAATATGATTTTTTGTTGTTGAAAGTCTCTATGATCATAAACCTTTTTTTCACAATTTTCAAAATTACTTCTGTTTTTGAGAGCATATATATTGAAAATATTTTCATATTTTCTAAATGGACTTCATATTTTCCCGAGATATAAAAGTGTAAATTCGTAAATTCTAAAAATAATTCTTTTTAAAATGATTTTAAAGAATTATTTCAAAAATATTTTTCCTAGATGGGAAAGGGTTCCTTCAAAGTATGCCTGGGTACTGGACAAGCTAAAAGCTGAACGAGAACGTGGTATAACCATTGATATCGCCCTTTGGAAGTTCGAGACCGAAAAGTATTACGTCACCGTCATTGATGCTCCTGGACATCGTGATTTTATCAAGAACATGATCACTGGG
Organism: Telmatactis stephensoni; assembly: GCA_029948255.1. Taxonomy (NCBI): domain Eukaryota; kingdom Metazoa; phylum Cnidaria; class Anthozoa; order Actiniaria; family Isophelliidae; genus Telmatactis; species Telmatactis stephensoni. Next base: position 608,750 of record JALIZF010001842.1, on the reverse strand, counting down.
ACTTCACAGGTGAACCAGCTGATTTAATGGACACAATTAGCATAAGCCATGTCGATCGTTGGTCTTTAATTTCACTTCACTTGCGCAGGTCGGAGTCCTCACTCACTGGGCGTACACTCAGGGTATTGCGCGTAAGTCTACGCCGCATGGCATTTACTCGCTAAGTCCACGATGAAGAAGAAAACACAAAAAATTATTTTCAGAAAGAGCTATGTTAATGAACATATCTATGGAACGCGATTAATGAAGTCGTGTAGAAATATATCGAATTTGTTCTTTTCGTTAAAAGGTTGCGACGACCTGTTAACTCAGGACGCCATTTTGCCTGTCTTGTCCTCTTGGAACGACGACAGTCTTTTTGAGCATCATCCATCATAGCATGCACGACTCCTCTTTCACGTCGCCGCGTTTGCCAAATGTACACAATCTCTCTGTCGGTTGCGTCATCCTTGGGGGAAACGACGGACAAGGGGCCTTAAAATAATAGAAAGAATAATGGGGTTTCACCTAGTACATTATCCCCTTTAGAGGCGGATCCATGTCAGGATAATTCTTCGGGAAAAGGGATCCGCCAGAACGCCCATTGGATATACACATAGTTTTGAAACTATCCGAGACGAAAAGGTCTAAGGGTCTTCTCAGGAAGGGAGTGACGTCCCCTAAATCCGCTCTACTACTTATTTGAAACATTTATACTAGGCACATGTCTTGAAGATCTGTTTTTGTAATTAAAGTACGTTTTATTTTTCATCGTACAAACTAGGCCGATTGTGCTGTTCTCATTGTAGCCAGTGGAACTGGTGAATTTGAGGCAGGGATTTCCAAGCAAGGGCAAACACGTGAGCATGCACTCTTGGCTTACACTCTTGGCGTCAAACAAATGATCTGTGCCTGCAACAAAATGGACAGCACTGAAGCCACCTTACAGTGAAGCAAGGTTCAATGAAATTACGAAAGAAGTTGGAAGTTATCTGAAGAAAGTTGGATTCAACCCCAAAGCTGTTCCATTTGTACCTATTTCCGGATTTCATGGAGATAATATGCTCGAGCCGTCTGAAAAGGTACGTGTTGTAAACGTATGCCATCGCCTTCATTACTTATGAACTATCTGGTTACGTCACTGACAACACGTACTGACCACGATGGCCAGTTATAGTTAGCGATTTGCTTTGTAGATTTTCGATGTATCTCTGAATTAGGGTGCGTCTAAATGGAAACCAGGATGATTAGGGCGATAAAATTCCAGAACAAGAATTTCGTTTTACATGAAAATGCTTTGTGTTATATGAAACATTTTCAACTTTTGCTAGCTGATTCAGTAGTTTTCCTGAGGAATTCGTTTGCGCTTTCAACTCTAAATGGAATCTTGGTCACATTATGCAGTCTCGCTTGATTTCTTGGTTTTATAAACCTTGAACGTGAGCAAATCGTGAGCAAATCTTGACCTTGTCAAGTTTTCTCTAACATGGGAAAAGCTGGAACGTCAACTTTTTATAACACGGCAACCTGATAAGGAAAAAATGGTAATTTTTTGTCGTCTCACAAGCAATTAAACTTGCTCGCGTATAGATGAGGTTTTACTCACTCTAACGGATTTGTTACAAATCTATTAATTAGTTTCCTTTAATTTCATTATCACTAATAAGCTATACATTTTGTTTGATAAGATGGCATGGTTCAAGGGCTGGTCAGTCGAGAGGAAAGAAGGCAATGCATCAGGGCACACTCTTTTTCAAGCCCTGGACACAATTCTTCCTCCAAAACGACCAACTGAAAAACCACTCAGACTTCCTTTGCAAGACGTCTACAAAATTGGAGGTAGGATGTACACAAAAGTGTAATTACCCAGAAATTAAAACAAGCGACCTATTGCACGTTACTCGTCACCAATAATTTAATTATAACTTCGAGAGAAACTATAATATCTTTGATGACGGTGCAAACTTCATTCTGTTTCATCATATCGGTAGAAAGATTGAACACGTCGTGATCACGATAATGCATGAGTGTGGGGGTTTCAGTGGACCAAGTGGCTTTAAACCAAGTGTTTTTTCTTCTTCAAACTTTGATAAATTTGGTGATGTTAAAATGATAAAACATTTATATTATAATTAGCTTCACTTTTCAGGTATTGGCACTGTCCCTGTTGGTCGTGTCGAAACAGGCATCCTCAAACCAGGTATGGTTGTCACCTTTGCGCCTCCAAACTTGTCAACTGAAGTGAAATCTGTTGAAATGCATCATGAGGCCTTACCAGAAGCTTTGCCTGGGGACAACGTTGGTTTCAATATTAAGAACGTGTCTGTCAAAGAAATCAAGAGAGGGTATGTTGCTGGTGATAGTAAGCATGACCCTCCAAAGAACACCGAATGCTTTGACGCTCAGGTGCGCAATGCTTCATTTAGCAGAGTTTTAGACTTAAATTAGCACTTACATTGGGTCATACTTATATCTTGAAAACTGTATAAACATGCATAAACAAAGCGGATGTAGAATCCCAATTGGTAGGAGGGAATGCTTGTAAATGTACAAACATGGCCAAGAAACTGAATTTTGAACTAGGACTACCAATGAGAACACATTCAGCCTCAGCTAGTGGTCTCAGCAGGGACTTGGACTCGGGACCATCCGGAATTATAAGACCGACGCTCTTACTACTCGGCCACACTGCCTCCTCAGCGGTAATTATATTCCCGGAGCGTAACCAAATAACAAGACATTGTACACTTGCAACTAACATTAATCAGAAAGATATCAAAACAAAATGTCACCAATCCCCAAAATATCTCTTGAGCATGCTTCGTTTTTTCACACGAATTACGCCAAAAAGAGGCCTACTCCGATCCACATGAGGCCCTAAAATCGCCGTTATTTTGGGCGATCTTGGGCGATATTAGGCGATCTTAGGCGATATTGGGAATTTTAGCCATTTCGAGTTGGCGCTCTTAGGCGCTCTTGGGCGATATTGAGCGATCTTGGGCGATCTTAGGCGATCTTAGGCGATTTTAGGGCCCGGAGTAGGCCTAAAAAGTTGCAACTCATTCATATACTGCGAGGTATACTAACATAACTACAAATATTAATTACTGTTTAGGTCATAATCTTGAATCATCCCGGTGAAATACACAATGGTTATTCTCCAGTACTTGATTGCCACACTGCTCACATTGCCTGCAAGTTCGCCGAAATCAAAGAGAAGATTGACCGCCGGAGTGGAAAATCACTGGAAGATTTTCCTAAGTGTGTAAAATCTGGAGACGCCGCAATAGTTACCCTCACTCCGTCTAAGCCAATGTGCGTCGAAAGTTTCTCGGATTATCCACCACTTGGTCGTTTTGCAGTTCGTGACATGAAGCAAACTGTAGCAGTTGGTGTCATTAAATCAGTCACTAAAAAGGAGACTGCGGGCAAGAAAACCAAGGCTGCTGAGAAAGCATCAAAGAAAAAGTAGAACGAATGCCTTCTTTCTGCCTTCCTAATTTAAGTGATTAACTTTAACTAATTTTTACTGTTTTAAAATAGTAGATAAGAACGATGTTATAGGAATCAGCTTTCACGGAGGGGAAAATTAAATGTTTTATAATAACAATGCAATTCTCTTGGGGGAGAGGCTGTAGTGTTGTGATCAACTAGTATTAATAAAGATGCATTCCCAAACATCGTTTGCACTGGTGCCACAATTCCAATAAAACATATGACTGGCCGTTTATCGTCTAGATATCATTGCAGGTATTGTACTCTTTAAATAATATATAATGGCTATCATTTGTAGCTATAAAAAAGTAATAACTTTACAAGTTTCCAGGGCTAGAGCAAGAATTGGCAAACATTAACACAAAAGTGTATGTTTGCTTTGAGTTGCTTTAGGTCCATATATACAGAACTTTGGGTCGGATCAGTCGTGAAAAGTTGCTTCAACAATACATAGCTGAAATTTTAATAACATAAATTGCTGGTTTCTCTGAAAAGCATGATTTGGGAAAGTCAGGCCTTGGCATAACGATACAAAATTGTATTGTTTATCCATCCTTGAAACGACGTCCCAGTAAAATATACCATGCATGCTGTGCCTTATGAAATCCCTTCACCGTCCTTCCCAATTATTAAAACAATTTGGCAGTGAGGCAAACAAAACTTTGACGGCGAAACTCAAGCCACAAAAGCCAAACTCAGCCCCCTAAAGTTTTTGTAGTATATTGTTATGAGTTCATCCACACTGAAAATAAATCTCTGAAGATATGATATGGGGAAATCTAGATTAAAAAATTAAACGGCTAAAAATTACTTGGGATTTCTGTGATATGCGATCAAGACGCGGACCTGCATAAGCCCGTAAAAGCACGGGTATACACAATCATTTTGCAGCAGTGTCACTATGTTAACTCATCAGAATATCGTCGATTTTACCTTAATTTGTAACATTCAAAAATATTTTTGGAGATTAAAACAAAGATAATGAGTCAATTATATAAAAGGTGCACTCGAATGATACAATCAGACAAGCAATTATCAGTTAAGACAATACACCACAGCGCCGCGTACAGGTGGCGGTTTTGCTTACAAGCAGAGAATGCGAATTCTACAATCTTAATATACAAGACTAGACAGTTGCAAATATTGTGTAGATAATCCTTCCCACTCAATGTTGTTACCGACACATGCACACTTTTCCACTTCGTCCTTAGAAAACTTGCATTGATGACTGTGAAATATTTCCAATTTGCACCCATCCTGCTGTTGTAAAAGGTATCTTTCCTTTGAGATACTTGTGGATACTTCAACTCTTTTCTAAAAAAATCAAAAGTTGCATCCCAAGAAAAATATTCAGAAATCATTATGACAAGTCTAAATAATCATTTATAAAATATTTGATATAACGCGCGCGCTGATTGGCTGGCTACCATGGTTATATCAGAGAACAGAGAACATGGCTCACACAAAAACTTTGAAAATAGTTTATAAAAGTAGTATATGACGATCGCTTACGTCTCTGTAATGTGATATTAACCCTCTGGTAACACTCGAAAGCAAGAGAAACACCCGACTACACCCTGTGTCCCAAAGCTTGATTTTCTTGCGCTCTGGCATCTTCTATCTTTTGTGTATAAATCACAGTACAGAGACATGCGTGCGCGTTATATATCGCTTGAATAAAAATCGGATTTTCTTTAGGGTTAAGCTCTCTGAATAAACAACTGGAACTCCGACCTCGATGAAGGAAAGGTCAGTTTCTGTCTGCATCCCAAATCTTCCTCAAGGTGCGCACAGATTAGGGAAACTGGGTCGAATATTCACTTTATTAATATGTAACGTAAATATCACGAACAAATTAATTATTGAATTGCTGTCTTTGCTTAACATCTAGTTGCATTATCCGCTTGACAAAGGACGAAACTTTCGTCTCTGTTTCTAGCACTTTTAGATAAGGTAAGAAAGGATCCATTTTTTAATGTATTCATTAAAACGCTATGCTGTACAAGGAAGAACTCTCCTAAAGCTCGATATAGTAGAAAGTCTTAGTAGCAAAGGAAAAAATAATAACGCGCAAACGCTAAAACCATGACACAATTTATTAACAAATTAGTAATGAATAGTAGAGAATTCTTTGTTTCCCATTGTTTAATTAGTGTATGCTACTTTGTACTATTTAGTGTGTACTGTTTCACTCTTTATATGTGTTATACTTATATTTGATAAACTTTAGGACTGAAAATAGGATGCAAAATTCAAATCTGCTGAGACAAGCAATTTTGAGTAACATTAATGTACTCTATTTAAAGTCGTAGAGGTGAACCTCTGAAGTCCTAGTATTCCAATATGTTCTCAGCTATTCGTTTCTCTTTCACAGGATTTTTCTTATTTAAAATGGCTTCAAGAGGAAGGATGAGAGGATCTAGCAGCAAAGACAAAATCCATATTAATATAGTCGTTATTGGCCATGTTGATTCAGGGAAATCTACAACTACTGGCCATCTTATTTACAAATGTGGTGGCATCGACAAACGAACCATTGAAAAGTATGAGACCGAAGCTAGAGAGGTAGGATAACAGCTAAATGTGTTTATTATTTAATTTCTTTTAAAGATCGATTTCACTTTTCTAAGAGCATTCCAGTATAATCTTTCTAGGAAACATAAAGCATTGTAGTCAAGGTTAGAAAATATCAATCCCAAAACAGGACTAGCTGAAATTATGGAAAATTCTTTTTAGAAGTGAAAGGGCGCAATGATTAAAATCAGAGAATGCTACTAAATTATACCACTTAAGATAATAAAAAAGATAATAAATAAATGAATAAGTTAAAAAGGGTGAAAAAAAAAGGAGAACCACTTATTTGTTTGCCAATTTTTTTGAAGTTGTACTTCGTTAATTGTGTAAAAAAATTAAAAATGGTATACCGGTAACTGCTAAGAGTTATTAAACTTTTGTTTTCCCTATCTTTGTTTCTATGGTATTTACAAATTCCAAACCCCATACGATGACCTGTAAAACACAGCACGATAGTTTGATTACTTTGTATACGTAAGCAGGTTGGATTCATATTTATAGGGGATGCAATATTGATACCTTGATATAATCTTTATATATAACTCATGATGATCTTTATTATTATTTGAAAACAAAAATCACTAAAATCAAAGCTAAGATAGAATCTAGAGGAGAAATTTGAGCTTGTTAATTTTGATTCTCGGTCATTCAGAAACCACTGCCCCCCACTCATGAAGACATTGGTAATCCTGTGGTACACCGCTTTGTGTTTGAATGTTTAGCAACCTCCTTACCAATCTACAAAAAATATTCATTATATCCTATGATTAATTCATTTCTCGTCTTTTTCTAACTTTTTAAACCTAGCTAGGGAAAAGTTCCTTCAAGTTTGCTTGGGTGCTGGACAAACTAAAAGCTGAACGAGAACGTGGTATAACGATTGATATCGCCCTTTGGAAGTTCGAGACCGAAAAGTATTACATCACAGTCATTGATGCTCCTGGACATCGTGATTTTATCAAGAACATGATCACTGGGACTTCACAGGTACGTAGATTACAGTGAAGAGAGTTAAAAGCAGAAAGCTCGCTTACGTTAATAATTAGTACTAATCAATTCCGTCATCCATTCTTGATATCTACGATCGCAAAACATTTATGAATTGTTTGGATGGGCAAAAAACGTCAGAGGTGTGGAGTAACGTGCGACCCATGCAAATATTTTCGAAATCAAAGCAGTTATTTAAAACGATGCACGGAAAATGAAAATTATTTTGCTTATATAAATTTTACGAAACCATTTCAACCAATCACAGCGATCCATTGTGACGTCATTGCATAGTTTCCAATCAGTGCGCGCGTAGAATGCCGATTATTATTTTGGAAATATAATTCGTACATATTAACGAACAAGAATTTCTTGGCGTAATCACGTTGCACCGAACTAACAATTTTTTGTTTTTGTTGACATTTTTTTCCTGTTTTACAGGCCGATTGTGCACTTCTCATTGTGGCCAGTGCAACCGGAGAGTTTGAGGCTGGTATTTCCAAGCAAGGGCAAACACGTGAGCATGCACTATTGGCTTACACTCTTGGCGTCAAACAAATGATCTGCGCCTGCAACAAAATGGATAAAACTGAGCCGCCTTACAGTGAGCCAAGATTCGAGGAAATTCGTAAAGAAGTTAGTAACTACTTGAAGAAAACTGGATACAACCCAAAAGCTGTTGCTTTTGTCCCTATTTCTGGTTGGCATGGTGACAATATGCTAGAACCTTCTACCAAAGTGAGTTTGTCATGTAATTAACGGAAGAACATAAGGTCATGTAAATAACATAAGAACCTCTACAGTCATTCCAAGGTCATAAAAAGCTGTAAAGATAGATTGAAATGTCTGGTTGACGAGATGTTATTTATTAAAGCACTAAAGTCAGTTACCGGAACATACAATCAACTTACAATCAGACTAATTTAAGGCAAAGGTTTTCCCACAGAACTTTAGTTGACTTATTTACTCTCTAACATTGTTATATGCAATTGTAATTCACTTCTCTTTTGAAAATGACGTATGTACGCGTCGAAGGGTCGAGTCGAACAAACTTATCTCAAACTTTGTAATCAAAATTTTCAACACCAAATTTTAGTAAATAACATAAAGCAAATATTCTTGTGACAAAAAAGCTTTCTCGGACTATCGTCGGAAATATGAAAGTATATCACATTCGTACATTCAACAAAGTCATGACCTTTTTGCAGGCTTGCTGTGGGTGAAGGAGAAAGGGAAGCGGAGGAGGGGAGGGGAGGGGAGGGGAGGGGAGGGGAAGGAAATGAGGGAAATATATAAGAAATAAAGATTCTCTTTATATAACTACCAAATATTTTGTTTACAAGCCTTTACTCAATATTACTATAATAATCAATAAAAATCAACTCATTCTAAACTCATTTTAGGAGGAAAATAACATGCTATGGTTCAAGGGCTGGAAAGTCGAGAGGAAAGAAGGCAACGCATCAGGGCAAACTCTTTTAGAAGCTCTTGACGCAGTTACTCCTCCATCACGACCAACTGACAAACCCCTCAGACTTCCTTTGCAAGACGTCTACAAAATTGGAGGTAAATGACAACTACAAACAGCATTACTTGGAAAAATCAATAGAATTTGCAAGCACAATTTTTAAGTACTGTACAGTCGTCTCTACAAATTAACATCCATCTCTTCACAACGGTTAGCATTTTCCATTCCATTCCAGCATAAAAACACAACTATCCATGTACTTTGGGCAGCAGCATCGAGAAACAAAAACAAACTTCGTCCAAGTGCGGAGTACATTGAGATAACATTTGAATATAGTGAAGTATATTCAAAGTAAAACTTTAAAGTGATATCATTGACATCATCCTTCAGATGAAGGCTCAAGTCCAAAATTGTCCCCCCCCCCACCTCCCCCTGGCGCCCCTCTCGCTACGCCACTGCGCTAGCCAGTCTACTACTAACAAAGGACTGATAGGAGACCTGGGAAGGTAACAAAAGCTGAGACAATTTTGTTATCACTCGTATAATTTCAGACCAAATCGCACTCTACTCAGTTCAATTACCGTAATATATTTTACAGGTATTGGTACTGTCCCTGTTGGTCGTGTCGAAACAGGCATCCTCAAACCAGGTATGGTTGTCACCTTTGCACCTACAAACTTGTCAACTGAAGTGAAATCAGTTGAAATGCATCATGAAGCTCTAACAGAGGCGGTGCCCGGGGACAACGTTGGTTTCAACGTCAAGAACGTGTCTATCAAAGAAATCAGGAGAGGATTTGTTGCTGGTGATAGTAAGAATGATCCTCCAAAAGGGACCGAAAATTTTACAGCCCAGGTAACACTTTGAAATTCGATTTTCAGTTTTGTCGTTAGTATCCTGTACAAAACTCCTCTGGATTGACTGTCCATCAAGGATATATACTGGGAAAAACAGTGAGGATTTCACAAAAAAGACGTGGAAGAAAAGACGTGTCTAATTCAGTGTGCTTTTGGTGTCAGAATTAACCATTTTCACCCCAAATCAGGTCCTTTTTGCCGAATGAAAATTGTTTTATAAACAACTGAAAATAATGAATCCTCACTCTCTAAAAAGGGGGAAAACCTATCAAATGTTCTTATCAGGTAAGCAGGTCATTGAAAATAGTCTTCCTCTTAAGCTTGAACGAGAAAACATCAAAAACGCGTAAAATTTTGAAACATTTTGCACTTTTTGAATAACATTGATGAAAACAATTTTTCATAAATTGAAATTCATAATATATAGCACACAGATTGTTGGTATATCAGATCTTCTCTTCTCAGTTTCTTTTATTTCTTGAGGAAAAATCAATCCAGAACAATTTTTGTCCCGTGTAAGATTTATGTACTCCTTTCGACAGCTTTTTTAAAGACGGGCTATAATTTAAGTACTTGATTGATGAATGACAGCGTGCGAAATATACTTAAACAATTAATATACATAACACCCCTCTTTCAGGTGATTGTTTTGAATCATCCAGGTCAAATACACAATGGTTATTCTCCAGTACTTGATTGCCACACTGCTCATATTGCCTGCAAGTTCACTGAGATCATAGAAAAAATCGACCGCCGAAGTGGAAAGAAACTGGAAGACCTTCCTACTTCCATCAAATCTGGCGACGCCGCAATTATTTTACTCACTCCCACCAGACAGTTGTGTGTGGAGAGTTTCTATGATTATCCACCACTTGGTCGCTTTGCAGTTCGTGATATGAAGCAAACTGTAGCAGTTGGTGTCATTAAAACAGTCAATAAAAGGGAAAGTTCTGGAAAAAAAACAAGGGCTGCTGAGAAAGCATCAAAGAAAAAGTAGTACCGCTGCAAATACGCCCGCGTAAATTTACTCCAAAACTTGAGTAAATCGGTGCATCCACAGTAACTCACTTATCCGAATAAACTCAGTTATTTGAGTAACTGAGTATCCTTTTCTCAAATAACTGACTATAACTGCGTACCCTTTACTACTAAAATAACTTAATAAATTTACTCGGATAAGTGAGTTACTGTGGACGCATCGATTTACTTGTTTTTGAGTAAATTTACTCGTTCGTTTTTGCAGTGTGAATGTCGTACATTTTGCCTCGCAAGATGAGAAGTGAAGGTTTTACTAACCACTAAGTTATGTAGTCAAGTTCGCCGATTCATAACAGTGTCAATGTAGATAGGTAGTCAACGTGGAGATTTGGACATTGTAGAAGGGTGTGGTCATTTAGATGGGAGGTCAATGTAGAGAGGTGGTCATTGTGATCGTTGTAGTTAGGTGGTCATTGTATGGTGGTGGTCATTGTAGAGTGGTGGTCATATTTTGGGAAGGGAATGCTTCTGCGGCCAATTTGTCATTTGTTTATCCCTTTCTTAACCGCAAAACTTTTCATATATGTTAGCTTCTCTTTTTCTTTTTTCTGTTTGGCACTTCTTTGTTTTGACAATTAATAATTATGCACATTTTAAAATTGTTTGCACTTTAAGTTCAAGTTATTGGTCGTTTTCAGACTAGAAGGACTGAAATCGTCCAGACGGGCGAGTCGTCTCAGATCGTCATAGTGTAAAAATAGGATGACGCTCTTTGGGATGCAAAGTCGTCTGATTTTGTACATCTGTTTGATTGTCTTTTGAGACGTTTTATCGGTGTGTGTAATTTTTGTATGTGTTGACTGGCAAATCTTCCGAAAAGACTTAAATTCACACTAGCTATTTGAACAAATTATCGTATACTCAAAGGAGAATAGCACAAGTGCGGGGAGTGTTGGTTTTTCATTGCCGCCTTTTTCGAATTCGGTAAATAGTACGTTAATCAAAACTCGGACTTACAGCGGTATTAATTCTATATTCTGCAAAGTCTAGCCTTCAAACAGACCAAACAGTTCGTTGGACTAAAGACGAATAAACTATTAACAGACTAATCCGTTCAGGCAATAGCCGACTTCCGAGATACACTTCACTTGCCACACACAAAGGAATCAAGACGAGGCTACGTGCATAAAGCTCAGTCATTCGTAACAAGACAAACGTTTTAGCGCCTAAGCCTCGTTCTGGATCCTTTGTATGTGGCAGGTGAAGCATATTTCGGAACTGGATTATTGATCTGTTTGTCTTCTAGTGCGAAAACAACCAATGACTATCTTGCATTTTTTTTAAGTTATCAATTAAAATTTGATGTAAAATAAAATGGGACTAGTTAAAACTACAATAGTTTTACAATGTATAGTTAATTGATAAATGTGAAGTAGAATCCCATAGCTCACACGAAACTCGCGCGCTGATTGGCTATCAACTGTGTGAATTCAGCGTGGAATTCAACACTAACAAGTCTTGACACCTGAAAAGCGTGTCAAGTCTGCTGGGCATATGACAACTAAAATATACGGAGAAATTGTGGGGTTTAGTAATTTTCAGTTGAGAGTGAAGAATGTCGATGTAATCCAAAGGGTGTTACTAACTTGTTGTGGTGTAAGAATTCTTTACTGGATGTTTCAATGTATGCCGGCTTCAGTGGCCTATAGAAGGAGAGCCAGGAGGGCAATTGCCCCCCGAAAAAAATATTTTTGGACTTGAGCCTTCATCTGAAGGATGTCAATGGCATCACTTTAAAGTTTTACTTTTAATTTAATTCACAATATTCAAATGTTATCTCAAGTATACTCTGCACTTGGACGAAGTTTTGCTTTTGTCCGAAAACGTGCTTCCTGGGGAAATTAGGAAATAGGTATATTTTGGCGAGAACTGGACCTTGAATTTTAAGCTTTCCATTGACTGTCCCCCCTTTTGCTCAGGCCTCGCTACACCCCTGGCCGACTTCTCTGGTCGGAGGGGTTATAAAGGACAGACCATTAGAAAAATGATAGGGGTAGGGGGGATGAAAAATATTGCAGAGTGAGAAATGAGACTATATTTAATATAAATAACATTTTAAGCTCAGCATCAATCATCGAGGGTTTTGACTCGTAAATTGCCCATCACAGACCACGTGACAATCACTTGAGAATGTTTTATGGTGAACGCACAAAAATATTAGTCACATGAAATAAGACATTCGCAAGGGTGGTATCACGTGGTCTGAAATTGGAAAACAACGTAACGAAGCGAAAAACGGTAACGATTGGGTACATAATACCAAAGGAACCCCAGTCAGCATCATACCTAGTCCTACTCGTCCTCATTTGTTGAAAATGTCTGTCGAAGACTATGACCTTAAATTTGCTAATATGACAACAAAGTTAAGCAAAAGTTGTCTTTAAACGTATTTTCCTTATTTACATGGCTTTCCTTATTCATCGGAGAAAATCTGTTAACAAATAGTCAGCTATACGATTTCATGCTCACGCCCCCCACATGAGCCCATACAAATAAGGTCTCCAAAACACGGTTTTTGGATCTTTTCTCAAAATAATAGCTATCTAAGCAAAATCAAACAGTGGATACAGTTAATTCAATTATTCAAAGACTGTATTTTATGGTTTTGATCGAATTTAATTGAAAAAAATAACCGTATTTTTCAAGTTGAATGCACACAATTGGATGGTTTTTACAAGAGAAAATGCGTGACTTAACCGGGGTCAAGCTAGAAAATCGGCTCTCTTTGAAATAAAACAGAGCTTGTCAAAAATCAAACAGCGGTTTTGAAATCCCCACGCTTTTCTGAGCATTTTGGTATATAATTCATAGGAATCCGTTAAAATTTTTCACCGTATTTTCGCCGATTTCAGAAGGTCATTCTGTCCGTTTGCTATACATTCGCCTCTTACGGCATCCAAAGACTCGCGGTCTCGAAAAGCTAAAGAAAAGTAGATCATAATAATAATAGACGTAAAACATTACTTACACGCTCTTTAGTGTTATTGTTACATTTTGAGCGGGTTTTGAGCTACTTTGTGTACGAATTGCTCAAAAAGAGAGAGGCTGGGACCGAATTGAGCAAATGTTCCAAATGTATGGGCAATTTTCTCCGATGACAAGACTTTTCTTGTTCACATGACGTACTTTCCTTATTTACAGGAGTTCGTTTTGTTTTTGAAGCTGTGGAGCATATGCTGCCTGTTATAGGAATGCAATCCGGCTATTATTCCATTTTATTTACTTCATAATGGTGAAATGTGCACTCAATGTGTCAAACCCTACCTCATAATGAGTATCTTGTTCTTTTATTCACTTCATAATGTTGAAATGTGCACTTAATGTTTCGATCCCAACCTCATATAATGTCGTATCTTGTTCTTTTGTTTGTTCACTTCATAATGTTGAAATGTGTACTAGCTACTTAATGTTTCGATCCCAACCTCATAATGTCGTATCTTGTTCTTTTGTTTGTTCACTTCATAATTATGTTGAAATGTGCACTTAATGTTTCGATCCCAACCTCATAATGAGTATCTTGTTCTTTTATTCACTTCATAATGTTGAAATGTGCACTTAATGTTTCGATCCCAACCTCATATATAATGTATCTTAATTTTGGCAGCGATCAATCTAGTTGCATTATCCGCTTTACAAAGGACGAAACTGTCGCCTCTATTTCTACTACTTTTAGATAAGGTAAGAAAGGATCCATTTCTTAAAGCATTCATTTAAAAAACGCTATGCTGTACAAGGAAGAGTCTCTTAAAGCTAGATATAGTAGAAAGTCTTAGTAGCAAAGGAAAAACTTAAGATAATATCGCGCAAACGCTAAAACAATAACACAATTTATTAACAAATTAGTAATGAATAGTGCAGAGTTCCTTGTTTTCCATTGTTTGATTAGTGCTACTTTGTACTATTTAGTGTGTACTGTTTCACACTTTATATGTGTTAACTTATATTTGATCAACTTTAGGACTGAAAATAGAATGCAAAATTCAAATCTGCTGAGGCAAGCAATTTTGAGTAACATTAATGTACTCTATTTAAAGTCGCAGATGTGAGCCTCTGAAGTCCTAGTATTCCAATATGTTCTCAGTTATTCATTTCTCTTTCATAGGATTTTTTGACAATCATTTGTCCTATTTAAAATGGCTTCAAGAGGAAAAATAAGAGGATCTAACAGCAAAGACAAAATCCATATTAATATAGTAGTTATCGGCCATGTTGATTCAGGGAAATCTACAACTACTGGCCATCTTATTTACAAATGTGGTGGCATCGACAAACGAACCATTGAAAAGTATGAGACTGAAGCTAGAGAGGTAGGATAACAGCTAAATGTTTTTATTATTTAATCTTTTTGAAAGATCGATTTCACTTTCCTAAGAGCATTCCAGTTCAATCTTCCTAGGAAATAGATATTAGATATATAAAGCACTGTAGTCAAGGCTAGAAAATATCAATCCCAAAACAGGACTGAAATTATGGAAAGTGAAAGGGCGCAACGATTAAAATTTGAGTATGCTACTAAATTATACCACGACACGACAGTTTGATTACTTTGCTGGTATACGTAAGCAGGTTGGATTCAGCATATCATTACAGGGGATGCAATTGATATCTTGATATAATCTTGATATACAACTAACAAAAATCACTAAAATCAAAGCTAAGATAGAATCTAGATCTAGAGGAGAAATTTGAGCTTTGTTAATTTTGATTATCGGTCATTCAGATACCACTGCCCCACTCATGAAGACATTGGTAATCCTGTGGTACACCGCTTTGTGTTTGAATGTTTAGCAATCCTCCTTACCAATCTACAAAAAATATTTATTGTATCCTATGATTAATTCATTTCTCGTCTTTTTCTAACTTTTTAAACCTAGCTAGGGAGAGGTTCCTTCAAATTTGCCTGGGTGCTGGACAAGCTAAAAGCTGAGCGAGAACGTGGTATAACGATTGATATCGCCCTTTGGAAGTTTGAGACCGAAAAGTATTACATCACGGTCATTGATGCTCCTGGACATCGTGATTTTATCAAGAACATGATCACTGGGACTTCACAGGTACGTAGATTACAGCGAAGACAGTTAAAAGCAAAAAGCTCTCGTACGTTAATGATTAGTACTACTTAATCCCGTCATCCATTTTTGATATCTACGATCGCAAAATATTTATCAATTGCTTGGATGGGCAAAAAACGTCAGACGTGTGGAGTAACGTGCGACCCATACAAATATTTTACAAATCAAAACAGTTATTTAAAACGATACACAGAAAATGAAAATTATTTTGCTTATATAATTTTTACGAAACCGGGCATTTCAACTGACCAATCACAGCGATCCATTGTTACGTCATTGTACAGTTTCCAATCAGTGCACTCGTAGAATGCCGATTTTTTTAGAAATACAGTTCGTACACAACGGATAAGAATTTCTTGGCGTAATCACGTTGCACCGAACTAACTATTTTTTTTGCTTTTGTTGAGATTTTTTTTTTCTGTTTTACAGGCCGATTGTGCTCTTCTCATTGTAGCCAGTGGAACCGGAGAGTTTGAGGCAGGAATTTCCAAGCAAGGGCAAACACGTGAGCATGCACTATTGGCTTACACTCTTGGCGTTAAACAAATGATCTGTGCCTGCAACAAAATGGATAAAACTGAGCCACCTTACAGTGAGGCAAGATTCGAGGAAATTCGTAAAGAAGTTAGTAACTACTTGAAAAAAACTGGATACAACCCAAAAGCTGTTGCTTTTGTCCCTATTTGTGGTTGGCAAGGTGACAATATGCTAGAACCTTCTACCAAAGTGAGTTTGTCATGTTTAACATAAGAACATAAGGTCATGTAAATAACATAATGAACCTCTACAGTCATTCCAAGGTCATAAAATGCTGTAAAGATAGATTGAAATGTCTGGTTGACGAGATGTCATTTATTAAAGCACTAAAGTCATCACCGGAACATACAATCAACTTACAATCAGACTAATACTCCATTTTCGAGTTCC
Source organism: Telmatactis stephensoni (assembly GCA_029948255.1). Lineage (NCBI taxonomy): Eukaryota > Metazoa > Cnidaria > Anthozoa > Actiniaria > Isophelliidae > Telmatactis > Telmatactis stephensoni. The sequence goes on along the minus strand of JALIZF010001842.1, from coordinate 592,353 downwards.
TGTTTGCTCAGGCTAAGCCTCGATTACGCGAAATATATTCCATAGAGTTTTAGCAACAGTCCGATGGAATGGAATGAACAAAGAGAATACTTTAGAATTCAACGGGGTTTTTGCTAAAATTCATGAATATTTTACTTGGATTCGAGGCTAAGCCTGAGCAAAACGGAATTCGAAACTGGTCTATTCAAGGCAGAGGTTTTCCCACAGAACTTTAGTTGACTTATTCACTCTCTGACATTGTTATAAGCAATTGTAATTTACTTCTCTGTCACTTTTGAGAATCAGTGACGTATGTACGCGTCGAAAGGTCGAGCACATGTGTTGTCTCAAACTTTGTAATCAAATTTTTCAAAACCATGCAAATGTTTAATTAGTAACATATAGTAACATATAACATATAGCAAAGATTTATGTGACAAAAGCATTCTCGGAGTATCGTCGGAAATCATAAAGTGTATCATATCGTCCATTCAACAATAGATCGTTTTCACTGACGTCATCGAGAAAAATAAAGTCGGTTTCAGAGCATCAAATAAAATAAAAATACTTGTACCTCAAAGAACAACTAAATCTTTGCAACTCTAGAAAATATTGAGTCAAAAGAGCTTTTCACCACGAAGATACGAATGTTTGAATGTGGGCTTGTTGTTGGTAAGAATGTATGGGGCCGCCATATTGGTGTACACCAATATGTACACCAATATGGCGACCATAAATACCAAGCATCGAAATGATATTAAAAATACATTTATTTGTTCATTTTATTGATTATATATATAGAAAATGACAATTAAGTTCATTGCCAAAGCAAATGAGGTGAAATTTGTCGCAAATTGATGTGTTCTTACGTCGTTTGAAAATGCGTGACTGCATGGCGTGACACAATTTTGGTGCCGATAATTTGCCAAGCGATGAACAGAATCAGACCAAATTTCCAGAGACGACTTCTTTTCATGATACATACAAAATATCAGGCAATCAGCTTTCTCCGAATTTTAGTTTAGATTTTAGTCCTCTCGTGACGTCACGTGAAATCGATCTATTGAAAGTCATGACCTTTGTGCAGGCTTGCTGTGAGGGAAGGAGAAAGGGAAGCGAGAGAGGGGAGGGGAAAGGAATGAAGAGAAAATATATAAGAAATAGATAAATCGATATCTATAAGTAAGCATTATCGAAAATACCTAGGGTTGCTGGTAGTTTCTCCCTTCTTTTCTCTTCTTCTAACCCCTTCCTATCATGCAACCCACCAGGGCCGGCCAAACCAATTCGATAAATTTCCTAAGGCACATGCATTTAAGGCACTAAACATGGTAAATGTCCACTAACAAGCTGCAAGATGCGTTTGTTTACTCACATAAGAGAGCGTTTGTTCACGATGTAAGAGAGCAAATCATGATAGGATAATTTGTGTAAAATATTTGTTTGAATGGCCTTAGAAGCAATATGCAAAATTCTCTTTATATAACTACCAATTATTTTGTTTACAAAATATTCAAAGATGCCATGGTTCAAGGGCTGGAAAGTCGAGAGGAAAGAAGGCAACGCATCAGGGCAAACTCTTTTAGAAGCTCTTGACGCAGTTACTCCTCCATCACGACCAACTGACAAACCCCTCAGACTTCCTTTGCAAGACGTCTACAAAATTGGAGGTAAATGACAACTACAAACAGCATTACTTGGAAAAATCAATAGAATTTGCAAGCACAATTTTTAAGTACTGTACAGTCGTCTCTACAAATTAACATCCATCTCTTCACAACGGTTAGCATTTTCCATTCCATTCCAGCATAAAAACACAACTATCCATGTACTTTGGGCAGCAGCATCGAGAAACAAAAACAAACTTCGTCCAAGTGCGGAGTACATTGAGATAACATTTGAATATAGTGAAGTATATTCAAAGTAAAACTTTAAAGTGATATCATTGACATCATCCTTCAGATGAAGGCTCAAGTCCAAAATTGTCCCCCCCACCTCCCCCTGGCGCCCCTCTCGCTACGCCACTGCGCTAGCCAGTCTACTACTAACAAAGGACTGATAGGAGACCTGGGAAGGTAACAAAAGCTGAGACAATTTTGTTATCACTCGTATAATTTCAGACCAAATCGCACTCTACTCAGTTAAATTGCCGTAATATATTTTACAGGTATTGGTACTGTCCCTGTTGGTCGTGTTGAAACAGGCATCCTCAAACCAGGTATGGTTGTCACCTTTGCACCTACAAACTTGTCAACTGAAGTGAAATCAGTTGAAATGCATCATGAAGCTCTAACAGAGGCGGTGCCCGGGGACAACGTTGGTTTTAACGTCAAGAATGTGTCTATCAAAGAAATCAGGAGAGGCTATGTTGCTGGCGATAGTAAGAATGATCCTCCAAAAGGGACCGAAAATTTTACAGCCCAGGTAACACTTTGATTCGATTTTCAGTTTTGTCGTTAGTATCCTTGGACAAAACTCCTCTGGATTGACTGTCCATCAATGATATATACTGGGAAAAAACAGTGAGCTGAGGATTTCACAATAGTATTATCTGTTTTAAATCTTATGAAATTCAGGTCCTTTTTGCGATGAAAATTGTTTTATAAACTGAACAAAAATTGAATCCTCACTCTCTAAAAAGGCGAAAAACCTATCAAATGTTCTTATAAGGTAAGCAAGTCATTGCAAATAGTCTTCCTCTTGAACGAGAAAACATCAAAAACGCAGTAAAACTTTGAAACATTGTGCACTTTTTGAATAACATTGATGAGAACAATTTTTCATAAATTGAAATTCATAATAGCACAGATTATTGGTATATCAGATCTTCTCTTCTCAGTTTCTTTTATTTCTTGAGGAAAAATCAATCCCGAACAATTTTTTGTCCCATGTAAGATTTATGTACTCTTTTCGACAGTTTTTTTAAAGACGGGCTAATTTAAGTACTTGATTAATGAATGACAGCGTGCGAAATATACTTAAAAAATTAATATACATGACGCCCCTCTTTCAGGTGATTGTTTTGAATCATCCAGGTCAAATACACAATGGTTATTCTCCAGTACTTGATTGCCACACTGCACATATTGCCTGCAAGTTCGCCGAAATCAAAGAGAAGATTGACCGCCGAAGTGGAAAGAAACTGGAAGATTTTCCTAAGTGTGTAAAATCTGGAGACGCCGCAATAGTTGCCCTTACTCCGTCTAAGCCAATGTGCGTTGAAAGTTTCTCCGATTATCCACCACTTGGTCGTTTTGCAGTTCGTGACATGAAACAAACTGTAGCAGTTGGTGTCATTAAATCAGTCACTAAAATGGAGACTGCGGGCAAGAAAACCAAGGCTGCTGAGAAAGCATCAAAGAAAAAGTAGTGTACTGCAAATACGCGCGCGCAAATGTACTCCAAAACTTGAGTAAATCGGTGCATCCACAGTAACTCACTTATCCGAGTAAATTTACTCAGTTATTTGAGTAACTGAGTACCCTTTTCTCAAATGACTGAGTAATTGCGTACTTTTTACTACTAAAATAACTGAATAAAATTACTTGGATAAGTGAGCTACTGTGCACGCATCTATTTACTTGTTATTGAGTAAATTTACTCGTGCATTTTTGCAGTGTGCAAATGTCGTACCTTTTGCCTCGCAAGACGAACGAGAAGTGAAGGCTTTATTTACTAACCACTAAGTTATTGTAGTCAAGTTCACCGATTAATAAAAGTGTCAATGTAGATAGGTAGTCACCGTTACATTACATTTTAAAATTGTTTGCACTTTAAGTTCAAATCATTGGTCGTTTTCAGACTAGAAGGACAGACAAATCGTCCAGACGGGCGAGTCGTCTCAGATCGTCATAGTGTGAAAATAGGAGGACGCTCTTTGAGATGCAAAGTCGTCTGATTTTGTGCATCTGTTTTATTGTCTTTTGAGAAGTTTTATCGGTGTGTGTGATTTTTGTATGTGTTGACGGGCATAAAGCTCAGTCATTCATAACAAGACAAACGTTTTAGCACCTAAGCTTCGTTCTGGTCCTTTGTGTGTGGCAGGCGAAGCATATCTGGAACTGAATTATTGATCTGTCTGTCTTCTAGTACCAAAACAACCAATGACTATCTTGTATTTTTTGAAAGTTATCAATTAAAATTTGATGTGAAATAAAATGGGACTAGTTTAAACTACAATAGTTTTACAATGTATATACAGTTAATTTATAAATGTGAAGTAATCTCTAGTTCAATTCTTGCATGAATGTTTTTACAGTTTTTTTTTTTCGTAATTTTCAGTATAATTATTCTTGAAGCATATTTTCTGATTGCATATACAACGCTTGTTGTTGTTTCATGATTCTTGAAGCTCATTTCTACATCTAAAGTTTGGTATCGTAAACATCTCCTTTTCCAATTCCTTTTTTATTGTAATGAGAACTCTGTTGCAAAAGATAAAAATGATGTTATATCATTTGACGCCTGATTCAGGTTTTGCACAATAAAAAAGGTGGCGTTCGCACGGCTATCAATTGTGTCCATATATAGCCAGCTGTAACTTTATTTGGAAGTCACGCAGATCCATTTTTGTTGATTTTTCTGCCACTTTCAGTCTTAAATAAAAATTTGATCAAAATTTGCAGATATTGTAGAAATAAAACACATCACATTGTCCGCCATCTTGAAAATGGCTAAGAAACCTTGCATTTCGATAAACAGGAGGCCCCATCGTAAAAACCACAGGTTTACCATCCTCAACGTTTGTGAATCGGGTTAGTTCCCGTTTAGTGGGTTTGGGATCCCTGTGTTGTAATCCAACCCCTGTGGTAAGAACACAGGAAACCCGCGCGAATGACAACAATTGTTTGATGTTTTAGCGTATCGATATCAGAATCACCTGAAACATGAAACATAAAACTAAAGCAGTGATTGCTTTAGAGCGGTTTTCATATGAGTGGGATAGAGGGTCTCAATGGGGGGGTATCAGTCACGACTCACGCTTAAAAAAATCGCTTTTTCACGACTCACGGTTAATTTTTCCGAATCACGGTTAACGTCAGTAAGCGTTTTGAAGAATTTCCGATATAGCATGAAGAAAAATTTCGTTTTGAATTCAATTGCTGTTTCTTTTTGGCTGCTTGTCTCTTTGGCAAAAATGTTAATACATACTAGTAATGGAAACTCCAAGTCAAGCTGTTGTTGGATAGCAATCCGAAAATTTTCAATCCTTCCGCCCATCTTTGCCAGACGATATAGCTTGAGTTCAAATAAACCCAAGCCGAACGTTTTGGCCTGTTCCTTGAGGCCCAGGTCATCAATTATTTGCCTCTTGAGATCGTTGATCAAAGGTTGGTCATTAATCTTTAAACGGACCTTATCCCGCTCACAGGGCTTCTCTTCACCCGTCCGATAGAAGCTTACCATGCCTCTTATGACGGACATGGTCTTATAAACACAAGAGTTTTCTAAGTATTCGAGTACAAGTACAAGTCGAAGCAAAAACTATCACACGAATTACACAAGTTAGTCAATCATTGACACACTGAGGAAAGTAAAAACTGAGACGCCTGGACAAAGACCACCATGCAAGAGTGACATAGTGAGCGCCTGGCTGACGCCTATTCAACTTGCCCAGGAAGAGCGCCTGGCTGGCGCCTATTCAACTCGCCCAGGAAGACCAGGCAACGCTCAAATGTCATTGGTCTCACGCCCCAGCGCCACAGGAAAGTTCACCTAGACTTTAGATCACTTAAATGTACTATAAAAAACGAAAATCACGACTCACGCTACAAAAATTGTTCACGCCTCACGATTACTTTTTTCGAATTTTCACGACTCACGGTTAATTTTTTAAGCGTTTCACGACTCACGCTTAACCCCATTGAGACCCTCGGGAAACGGTACGGTCCGTAACGTGACCGTATCGGTACCGTAATTTCTATAAAAACATTCAAAAATTCTGCCGTAACTGTGCCGTAACCGTACCATGCCGTGACCGTACTGTTTCCCAGTCATACGAAAACCGCTTTATTGACATAGAATAGATTGACTGTCGTTATCATAGTTAGAGAACCTAGTACGGTAGATGGCCTCTCTCACCTCATTTTCTCTTGCTTACCTTTGGCGGTGAACTGATAACGGTTTCACGAGTATGGCTGTGTGGCGCTTGACGCTCTTTTTCTAGATGTATCCTCTCATTACGTGCAGTTGCTTCTCGTTTGAATACGTATGGGTAGGAAAGGAAGAAAATTGTTAAACAAGAACAAGAATTAACAGAACAAGAACAAGAAAGAAGACTGAACAAAGGACATTGCAAAAAGGAAAACGTTTAATGCTGAGAATTACATATTCATAGAACTAGAATTCTTACCTGTTAGGTCTTTTTTACAACACCACCTTGTAAAATTAAACATTTTTCTGAATTGTGGATTTGAAAACGTGTAAAGAATTGGATTAATTGACGAGTTGATAGGAAGAACAAACACTGCAATCCAGGCGTACGCCTGCCCTTCAGGATCATCAAGGCCTTGTGGTGTCAACGAGATGCAACCAATTATAACTACAGGAATCCAGCATAAGAAATCAGTCAGGATTATCAAAGCTACTCGAAAAGCCAGAGCTGAGTCTTTAGTCATGTTTGAGCGAACAGCTTTGGACGATATTCGAACCTTTACAAATATGGCGAAATAGGAGATAAGAATGAACAGAAAGGCACATCCATTGAAAGCGATGTAAATTGAAACAGCGTACCACCATCCTGCTGGACGCGCATTGGAAAGTTGAAGTGGTAGACAGACGGACGATCGACCGTAAAATGACGCATGCCGCTCCTTGTCAAAGAATGAATAAATTGGCAGGAAACTCATTAAAATCGTGGCAAGCCATATGAAGCAGCAAACTACACGGGCAGCTACCATAGTAAACGGTTTAGCCTTGATATGGAAGACGATACTGTTGAGCCGGTCTGCGGTGATTGTGGTCAAAATGAGAACCGATGCCTCGCTTGCAAGCATGGACATTGCTCCCGCTATTTGACACATTTTGCTACTACGCCACTCGACGTCGTACTCGAAGTAATTTCCCTTCCACTTGATATCATGTGATGCAATTATAATAAGATAAACACCCATCAACAGATCTGACACTGCCAAATTTGTCAATAAAAACGATTGAACTCGAGCCTTTTTACCGCGATCTCCACGATCTACGTCTGCAAAGTGGCTCCAATAAATGATTACCCAAATGTTACCAAGCACCGCCAAGAGTCCCAGAATCCATATGGAAACGCGAAGACTAAAGTTCTTTAATAGATCTTTACAGCTTGAGATCTCGTTGCCGGCAGATTCGCATGGTAAATTAGGGTTGAGTTGCTTTGCATAACAGCACACCACAAAACTGTCAACTTTTCTGTAAACAAACAAATCAATTAAAACTCTGGTATCAATGTTGTGTGTCCCTCTAAACAAAACTGCGGTGCCTGGCGATTGTCGGAAACAACTATACATGGAAGAGGGGTACGGTAAAAGGGATTTGGCAAATGGTTTATAAATGGTAAGCTTTCTCGCATAAGAGTTGGTACTGTCTAAGGAGTTCTGTCCAAGATTGTTGGTTTTAACTATTTGAGTATCATTTTTGAAGGAAATCGTACGCGGTATTTTTAACATGGACCATGCACAGGAAAGCCCATAACAACATCGCCAATTTTTTTTATAAAAATTGTTTTACTTACAGAAAACGGAGACTTTCGAGTGGCGTAAATGCGTTTTTGTCCACGTCCTTTTCGATAATTTTATTGTTGTGTAAATATCTAAAAACAAAAAGAGACTTTACCGCGGAATAATGTGGCACTAGTATAAACTTGACACATTGTCCAAGTAGTCATAAATTTTTTTAGGGAGTTTGCTACAGTAACCAAATAATTTCTGAAAAAATTTGTTAGAAATGATGCAAACCAACAAACAAACTATCAAAACAACAAAACAAAAAAGCAACACTATTTACTTACAATTTTTCTAAGGATGTTAGACCTTCAAAAGCATAACGACCAATTTTTGTGATTTCATTGCTGCTTAGATTTCTAGAGAAAAATTATTTACAATCATATATCAGTATCATTGCTATCACGTTTGTCCAAAGCTTTCAACTTATAAACAGCTTTTCATTCCATATTGATACGACTTCATTATAAATAGCTTAGTATACATTTGCGGTAGAATTAATTCATTCACTGGTTAATTTTAATATTAAATCTCAATCCACTTCATTTTGCTTGTGATGAGGATCATTATTCTAGAAATACAACTTTTAGTGCACTTACAAGGTCTGAAGCTTGCTTTGCATTTTGAAAAGTCCTCTTGGGATACTTTTAATACGATTATGCTGCAAGTATCTGATGAAAACGAAACACAAACCGATTTTTTGTCGTGTTAAAGTCATTGATTCGCTTCCCTCCCTCTTTCCCTCCCTCATTTATCCAATCACCAATTAATTGATATATTCATCCGCTCATATATTCGACATTTCACACATTTTCTTTCGTTCGTTTCTTCCTTGATTAATTTTTTTCTTTCTTTCTTTTCTTCTTTTTTTGAGGGAAGGGGGGGGGGGGGGGTATTAATTCGTTCCTTCGTTCGTCCATCCATCCACCGATTACTCCATCCATCAATCCATCCATCCATCCATCCACCCATCCACCCATCCACCCATCCACCCATCCATTCCGGTTAATTGATCATTTTTCAACTTTCTACATGATAAATTTAAATGAAGCTATTATATCAAATTAATCCATCCCGACAATCCATCCTACTGAAATAATTAAACTTACAGTTGTACTAAGTTTATATTGGCAATCAGCAGGTCTTTAGGGAGAGATTCTATAATGTTACCCTGTAAGTATCTGAAAAACAGAGAGTTTTATTAACTTTTATTGACTAACTGATTGTTCGATCGATCGATTGATTGATTGATTGATTGATTGATTGATTGATTGATTGATTGATTAATTTAATTGTTGTGCCACAAAGGTGGCAGGATACAGTTACAGGGCAATTTTGCCCCGATTTGACGTTTGTTGTATTGGCTAAACATTAATAGTTTGCCACTCTAGAAATGAGATCCGGGAAACTTCCATCTCTTATCCTAGATCAAGGGATTGTTGGAAGACAAATGATCAAAAAGAAGACAACAAAGACGCTGGCTAGACTGATTGTACTGGTGTGTTTTTACTCCCGCAAAGGCACTTAGGACAAATTTTAGCGAAACATGATGGATCATACACATTTTCATCAGTGATTAAACCAGACAAAATAAACTTTGGGGGAGAACAAATTTCACTGATCTATACTTGAAAGAAATACGTCAAGGACTGTAAGTAAACTAACGATCCCAAGTGACTTATTCTAGTTTCTAAAGTGGTGAATTGCAACTTCTATTTTAGCTTACAACAAAAGAAGATTTTGAAGCTTTCGAAAAATGTCTTTGTCTAGTTCCTCGAGAAGATTATTATGAAGATCTCTATAAGAAAAAGAGGTAATAAATTCAATGCAAATGGTGATTACAACCGCTCAGAAAAGTTACTTCCTCATGTTATAAAGTTCGACATACTTACAAAAGTCGCAGTCGGCCTAATGGTTCCAAAACTCTAGGGTCAATTTCTTTAAGAAAATTGTTTCCAAGTTTCCTGTATTCAAGAAAGGAAGCATGAATTTTTAGTCATTAGCATATTTTTTTACTATTTTTATAGGTTTCCATATTTTCGTGCTTACGTCTCTGACCCTACAGCTGATGTTACACGGGACGATTTGCAAAGACGATTATTCGCGCAACGCTAAGTCAATGTCGTTTAACGTACCAATCGCAGAACGATTTTTAGGCGCAATTTTGGCTTCGGCAACACGTTAACACGTTGCAAGTTTTGTTTTGTTTTGTTTCCTGAAATTTGCAAAACAAAATAACGATTTTGAATTCAGCGAAAAATTGTCTTGTGTAAATCAGCGAAATAGATGCACAGATGACATCAAAATATGATAACATGATATTGCATCTATTAGAGAACTGACACAAGGCGAGCTTAATATTTAGCGCAATAATTCAACCAATCAATGCTTGCGCATAAGATTATGTGACTTCATCCGTGAATGTGTCCTGCAATTACACACGGTTCTTAATTTGACCAATCAGAATTCGCGTAATGTACCACTTATTTACTAGGACCGATCCAGACCTATAGTGTTTTCAATTAGGAGCTGAAAATTGATGTGAACATAAAATCGAGGGACGACAAACCATATACTGCTCTCTCTCCCTGAGTTAAGACTCAGGGAGGGAGAGAGAGAGAGAGCAGTAAATGTGAGTGAAGTAAATAAAATGGTATATTCTATTTTAAATATAATTCAGTCTACTTACAAAAATTCAATTCTTGTGCTTGAATAAAATGCGGCGCTATTAATTCTCAGTAATTTGTTTTTGTTTAAGTTTCTTTGGGTGAAAAGAGGAAAACAGACACTTGATTAAAACTCCATATCATTACAACAAGAGCTCAAGACTCCATCCGCCCCCTGTAAACCCTTTCAGCAGGCAGTTATGTCGGACAGCGTTACTCTGCATTCAAGTGAATTTAAAACTCAACTTGCACTACTGCAGCTATCGAATGCCTGACAACAAGATAAAATGAGGGACAGGGAAAGATACTTTACTCCTGGTATAGCCTTTTGAGAAAGAACACGACGCTTATCGTCATCTTTTCCGAAGGTTTTATTAAGGAGGACTTTGTCCTCAGTCGATGTTTGAAACGTCCACGTCCATGCGCTTCTTGGAAATCATGTTATCAAAATGATTTCCCAATGTTCCTTTCGGTCTCAGCTTCTATGCTTTGAAGGGTCAATGTTTGTGCAAATAGGTGTAGATGGAGACGGAGTCTACGGTAAAATCGTCCGCCAACCCGAGAAGACTTGAAGGTCTAATAAGATCTAATAAGCAAAAGTGTATAACTTACAAATACTTTAGCAACTTCACGCCAGCTAGATCCCCGGGATTGAGCTCAAAGATTTGGCCGTCAATGAAATGGCTGTGTTAATAAATTAAAGATCATTAAAAACCGGCATATCAACTTTTCAGTTAGTAAGTTGTCAGCACACATCGCGGGGGTACTTTCATATATTTTTGAACGGTATGATCTTCGTATCTTTTAGAGTATTCATGGTCAGACGCTTGACTTATAAGAAAAATTGGTACCAAATTTGTATTTTTTTATGTTTAATTTTATTGGTACTTTTTGGGAGCAAATATACCTTAAGCCACGCCAAGGTTGCCACAAGGTTACAAATAATTTCCTGTCGATCATCCCCGCCCAATAACCTTATTGTTGTCTGCATTAAAAGGGGGCCGTGTTAACGGGTTTTAGTGTTTTGTCAAAGTTCCTCGTAATTCTGTACAAAAGCACTTACATGGCGGTAGCTTCAGTAGGAAGTAGTCTTGGCATAGCGAACAGGTTTTCCGCTTGTACCACAACTTCCTCTTTGTACCGCGAACATCTCAGTGATGGAGGACAATCTTTGAAGAATAAGGTAAAAGTACTATAAGGCTCGGTTCGGGTCTGCTGTGTTAAATAGGAAAAGGACGTTGAGGAGAGTGGGAGGAACCCGAGAGATGCAAGGACTGAGGAGAGATGGAGAGGGACCGAAGGGAATGCAGACTTCATAGATCAGTATAATAATTATAAATATGTATATAAAAAATCCAGGGGTATTATTTTGTTACAATGTTATAATGTTACCCTTTATGCAGTTCTTCTTGTAATTTTCTATGGAAAAAGAAAAAGCAAATCCTTATATTACATTTTGATCATGAAATTATGGATATAATAAGCAACTCAAATTAAAACTGGATAGTCAACAGGTCAGTACACATTATGACCCCCTTTTCAACCATTCAAACAAACAAACAAAACGAACGAGCGAACGAACAAACAAACAAACAAACAAACAAACAAACAAAAGCTTGTTGATCATAGACGATTTTCAAAAATGGCGGCCTAGTACATGAGAACGAGGCCACAAAGGCCTTGTTACCAGAAAATAAGCGTGGCGACACTTCTATTGCTATCAAAGACGATGTGGTCCTCTTCTTTTTGAAATACCTTTTCTGTGCATTTTACAGGATATACTTAGACACATTTGATACCATGATGATTTTAGAGGCCTTTCGAGCCTCGTTCTCGTGAACAATGCCATTTTTGAAAGTCATCTATTGTACCAAATTAATATTTGCTATGTTCCCTCGAATTTCCCTACCAAGATGAGACGAGTAACGAATCCTAAATCCATTGTGATATGGTCCTTTTAAAGGCTTAAAGATCATAAGGATGTGACCTGTAGTGTCCAGTAATGTTGGATAATTAGTGCCACAGTAACGACGCGGATAAGGTAAAAGGTCACGGACTTCGAGATACGCGTCAGAGCATGATCTAGAAACTGGTAAATCAAATGCCTTGAATTCCAATAGTGTAATGTATCCTTTCTTTGCTCGGATGGACCAGCAATAAGTAGAATTTCCCACATCATAAAAGGTTGGATAATTTGGCGATGTGATTTCGCCAGCTTCACTTGTAAGCTCAGTGGAAACTGAACAACCTATAACAAAAGTTAACATTTGGTTTGTTCTTTTGAAGTTCAACGCTACGCCAGGGATCAGTCCTGGTAGACTATAGCACATTTACCAGGAACTCCACACATTGATAAAAGCTCATTTTAAAGACATTGTAAATGCTGATAACGCATTTTGGCCTCCCTGTGTTGATCGTAATGGATGCTAACGGTCCCTATCAACCTCTTAATTCTACCCTGTCACAATGATTTATATTAATCATCAAATCATTAGCGAAGATTTGTCGAAGGAACATTAAAGTACATTTAAAAATTCGTACCAGGTGATAAGCCTTTTCGATCTTGTTGATGTGCGGGAATGGTATCGCATGCATAGGCTTTTGCAACTTGCAACCCTCCTATTGCTATGTAACCGCGTTTATCTACTTGACCTTTTATGGTTAACTGCAATATAATTAAGAAAAACACTGTTTGCATTCGGTGTAGTAAAGTAGTAGTCGATTCCGATTGATTTGAATAGACCTTTACCTGGAAAATACCTGGAAAGAGGCGAGGGCTGTTAAATTAAAGTTTATAGGAAAATTCATTTTCCTGACTTCGGGAATTCATCAGTTGACTTTCAGCGAGAGAAAGAATATTCACGAGTCGCGAAGCGACGAGTGCGATATCGTTTTTTTCGAGTGAAATTCAACGTGGAATTCCCGAGTCGGGAAATGAATTTTCCTTGAATCCCATAGCGGACATAGAAAAAATAAATAGAGAAGATTTTGTCCATTTTTTCAAAGCGCACGGCAAACCATTCAAGAGCAAGTACACAAAAATAGCCAGCGAATGAGAATGAAGCTGTAGTCGTGAATGAAAATCGTCTCACTTGCAAACTTACTTTGCTTCAATTGAAACTCGTGTCGAGTATTTGAGGAACAAAATTATTGTCAAACTACTGGAAAATGTACTTTATTTGACTGCAATTGGAACTCGAAACCATGTAAACATTGTCCTGGAGGAATGTCGATCTCATGAATGGCAAAACAACACTTGTTTGTCGGGAAAAATGGTCTGAAGCATTTCATTGACACTGCGGAAAAAGTAAGTTAAGCTTAAGTAAAGTCGAAAATTGTGTTCCCCTAACTATCGACTGCTTGCTATTCAGACATGATAATAGTTTTCTATCTTGCTGGTTTTTTTGGTTATGTTTTGAATGCCTTTTTACCGGTGTTTTTTGGATAATTCGTTCTGACAACTTCAGTTGAAAATAAATCGCTCAAACAAATCTATTGGACTGTGTATTTCTGTTGTTTTGTTTTCAAAAACATCTATGACTGCATCCGGATATAATCTATTCTTTATGTTTTGAAATAAGTGATCATTTTTTTCTACTGAAGGGATAAAAGTAATGTCGAAGTTGTCGAAAAACACCAGACCACGATCGACGGACTTCAAGCCCTCGCTTTCATATTAAGTTATGTACTAGGCGTAAAAATGTCCTTTTCCTATTAGTTATTTTCTTTGCTTGTTTTCTCATGATAATTTTTGGCAGCTATTGAAGTTTGTTTTTGAACTATTTTAAATTAAGTTTCGCTAAAAACAAAAAGAAGAAACACAGCAATCGCGGGCTACCTGTGTAAGTATGCAATTCCACACTGAATTCTCACTCCATGTTTTACCGTCAATATCTTTGGAAAAATAGTTTCCTTTGTCTTGAAATCTGTTGAATATTTTTTATTGGCTTGTATTTTCATTTTATATTGAACTACAAAAAATAATTATTTTTCAAACACCGATTATGAGAAGGAAAAGGAATCAAAACGGTTGCGGGCTGCCTGTGTAATTATGCAATTCCACACTGAATTCTCACTCCTCGAAGGACTTGATAGCCAATCAGCGCGCGAGTTTCGTGTGAGCTATGGGATTCTAAGGTAAATATCCAATTATCCTTAAGATTTACATCGGTAGCTCGAAATAATCGATCAACTTCAGAAAGTAAAGCCCAAGGTTGGCATTCCTTCTCTCCTCCTCCTCTCAAATAAGCGGCATGTGTTATAACTTTTTCAAAACTGAACGGTTTTCCATAGTTATGTTGCATATTTACCATGTTCGAAGTGAGTGGGGAGTTGAGTTCAGGTTGCATATACCAACGTTAAGACTATAGATTGTCTGGAAGGACAGATCCGTTAGATTTATAATGCCCTGAACTTCTTCCCAAACAATCCATAGATTCATCACAATTATAACTTAAATACAGGTTCCCACTCATCTCGAAGATGGCGAATTCAACTGGTATGATTTCCCGTTTCCATACATAGTTCAACAGTCTGCGGAATTAGCAATGAAACTGTACTGGTTAATGAGACCCTGACATCATGTGTTATAACAATAACATACTCAAATGAACAAACTACACTATTGTATGTTGCATATTGCATTTCAAGAAGAAGAAGAAGAAGAAGAAGAAGAAGAAGAAGAAGAAGAAGAAGAAGAAGAAGAAGAAGAAGAAGAAGAAGAAGAAGAAGAAGACTATACCCTGTACGATGAGACTGTAGTAATCCACACTTGACCAAAATGCCATGTACTATTTAATGACTTGATTTCATTTTGAGTCCATAACGGCACTTCTTTTAGGGACAGGGGCTCCAGATCTTGAAGCAAAGATAACTTTGCTTTGTCGGTGTTATGAACCTTGTAACGAAATCGAAGACACTTTTTATTGGATTCTGAAGATCTATTGTACCAATGGCTGTGTAATGAGCCAGATATGCTGCCATTGCCGACTTCATATGATTTCAAGACTCTCATAGAACCTGTGAAAATAATTTGACGGTTGGTAGCTTAGCAGCTATCAACAAAACAGTAAGTTATGTGCTTAGCTCTCACATCGATAATAAAACCTTGAGTTTCTCTGCGACCAGTACCTAAAGTTCTAAAAAAGGGGGCTCTGCAAGATCAATTCCTCATGACCTGAAAATTTCGCCCTGATCATGACCAGAGCAATTCCTCAGTCCAGAACTAAAAACTTCCTCTTGACCTGGAAACTTCCCCATGATCTGAAATTAGAAGTTTATCCTGACTCAAAATTCCTAATGAGCTGGAAATTCCTCATGACCTGAAAATTCCCTCCCAGCCTTAAAATTCTTCCTGACCGGAAAATTCACACTGATTTGAAAATTCCTCCCAACCTGAAAAATTCCTTCCAGTCGGATGTACATAATGTACATAAACTTACCGCTTGACCCAAGACATGTAACTGGTTTTGTTATCTGAGAAATAACTGCAAAAGCTTGCAATAGCGTCCACGATACGAGGGACCCAAGACTATGTCGACGTAGACTGCATCCATAGGACATCTCAACGATCTCTTCACCCCTAAGAACATCCTTCCATATGTTCACATTGGTAATCTTGGCAATGGGAACATTCGAGGGATTTTGGGAGGGGCCAAGGTTATTGGCCTTGAGCTGGATAATTCCTTTCCTTATAAAATTGTAGAGATCTCCAAATTTCTTTCCTTTTCCAATAATAAAACCATTTTTAAACATATACCAAATGCCCCAGTTTGATTTCCACGTGAAACACACATAATGCCATTTATTGTCAAAAAGTGTAACGTGAATGGTTCTAAAAGTAAAACAAGAAAGAGTTAGAAAAGAGGGGTAAGGAAGTGCGAGGAAAATGAGGAGAGGAGAGGAAGGGAAATCAAGGAAAGAGAGGAGAGGCGAGAAGGGCAACGCAGAAAGGACCAGTGCTATTCAGAGCAGTGCATTAGCAAATACATCAGAGCAAAGCAGAGACCAGCAGAGAAGAACAATACAGAATGGTACGTGTAAAGCAGAGCAATAAACAGACAACTGTCCTAAAAAAAGCATATTACCTGTTATGGCTGCCGATAATGACTTTAATGTATTCACTTGTCAAAGTGAAGGAAAAAAGACATTCTTTGCTACTGGAGGAGTTTAGATATTTTAGTTGAACAGAAGAACCATTTATTCTGATAGCGTTAATCCACAGGCAAACCGTTAGTTTGCTGATAGATTTGTAGCTGTAAACAGGTACTTGAATTATGCTGTTATGTAACAGATGGACCTCAAGCAAGTCTAAAACAAAATCATAAATACAGTTACCGGACAGTCGAACACCTACAACGAACACCTTGGAGCCAAAATAAATGGCTGTTGTGGAGAGATGACCGTTGAATAGAGGTTCCAATATATAGTACCGGTAAATGTTTGGGATCAATGGCGGGGACACAAAATAAGGTTCGACGGTAATATTTACAATGGAACCCCACAATGCGACCACCCCGTTGATGCCATCATATCACCTCATTTTGGCCGTGTTAACGGGGTTCCGACCCACTGTAATTGAAATTACGACGTGTGAGCGACTCTGTTCGCAGAGCATGTTCATACGAGATCGACTTCTTCAGAATTTTACCAGAGCCAAAAGAGCGGTAAAATCCCTGACTCTCTCCACCATCCACTATCACTAAAATCATTTATTAAAGGGCTGTCTCACTTTTACACTTACCAGATCTTACTTCCCTGTCCTCGTCGGCATTAAAGGTATTGTCCACATTTTCCCATTTGCCTGTAGTTTTATTGTCATTGGTCCATCCTGCCCATTCTTTGGTTTTGTCGTACACAGGCACTACTGTAAACATAGACCAAAATGATGCAGCGTATAATTGCAAATCATTCTAGTAGAAGTCTCTAGAGCAGGTAACAAAAGGCAAAAGAATGGTGCCCGTAATGAAGAGGTAACCAGTTTCAAAAACGTATCGTTTACAAGAAAATATATGGAGAATCGATATCCCACGTTTTCCTCCAGATTGAGTAAACACGAGCTAGGCTTTAGTATGCTTGGACGCGCAGAGAATACGAGGCAGTTGCTTGTCTTGAATCTGAAGGGAAAAGGACGGAGGACAGGACAACTTGCATTCTAGGGAAGTTATCGCGGGGACAAAGTGACCCAACCGTGATAGCTAGAGAGATATTCGTATTTTGGAGGTTCCATTAAGTAAGGAAATGTATGGAGGTTCCAGGATGTTGGGAAGAGATTGACCTGCCTGTTAGAGAAAGAGGAGTGAGTATTATGGAGTTGTCCGTAAGAAGAGACCCTACAGTACCTTCCTCATATGTGGTGCAGATCTGGCTTGATCTCGAAGAAACGGAGAATCCACGGTAAACATAGAAATCTCCACAATTTCGAATAGAGACACCCCCTCGAACCTGACAACAGCCAATCTCGTTAGATGTGCAACTACTTGGTTCTACAAGTTGGTGTTTGAACTGTGGATTCTTGCCAGATATGTACACAGGGTAGGACACACCACAATGGTCTTTCGACACGCAATTTGTCGGGACTTGGTTCCCAGCAGCACCATCGAAGCGATACCACGTGACATGATCAATGTTATCATCGATGTTGTTGGTAATGACTTTGTTCTCAATACGTCGATCGAGTCCGCCGAGGGTTTGGTAATCGTGACAATCAGGAATTGCTGAAATATTAATAAAACATCAAAGTAATATTAAATAGTATAAACGCATTCAGTGAGCTTTAATTTATTAGAGGCACAAAGGACACAAGCACATAAAAACCAGAAGTATATGCGTTATGGTGGGAATGCCCTACCCGAAGTACATAGGCAAATTTTAACATTCTGTAGTACTTACGTTCAATTACTTGGCAATCTTCTTTCATAACCAACAGATTTGACACAGCAATGAGGGGTTGTTCCTGCTCTTTCTTTACGATGAAAGTCAACTATTAAAACAAACACAAACGGTTTGTAATGCAGAGCTTTTTAAATGAAGATTATTTTCAAGAAGAAGAAGAAGAAGAAGAAGAAGAAGAAGAAGAAGAAGAAGAAGAAGAAGAAGAAGAAGAAGAAGAAGAAGACGAACGATAACAACAACGACAACAATAACAGCAACAGCAACAGCAACAACAACAAAAATCAGGTTTGAAATTAGGGCTCGAAATTGATTATGACCGATGGTTCCACTGTGATATAAGAAATAGTCATTTGCGGTGATTCCGTTTCCGGGACGGTGGTACTTCGTCTCACTCCCCATATATAAGCCATACAGATATGTGCGTGAACCTAAAGGGAATATAGTTTTCAGCGTTTTGGTCTGAAATCTGATAAAGACTTATTTTGGCCTCATAAAGAGTATAATCTCTAGTTTTAAAAGGAAAACTGCTACCGTTTCATTTAAGGAATATGTTTTGGAGAGAAAGTCACGTTTTTGGTCTGAAAATATATAGGGTAGTAAGTCATATTTTCTGGTTTGAAAAAGGATAAGGATTTCATCAAGCCGTTCGCACACCTCACAATTTGTTTTTGTTTTTGTTTTTTGGAAAAATAACCCCCTCCTTGAATTCCTGAAGGTATAGGATCTAAGGAAGGGAAGTGGATGTTAAATGAGGGAGAAAACGATGGAGGAAAATTGTTTACTCGTATAATTAATAGTGTACCTTAACATCATCGTCTACCACTGGTAATGAGAGTTGAATGTAGCTAATTGTCTTTACAATAGACTTATACGTCCATAACGTCTTTATTATTTTCCCGGATGTATTCGTCATAGAAACAATAAATTCTCTTTTAAAGAATTGCTGGGTGCTCTTGAACCAAAACGAGACACACCGCCAGCCGTCTTTCTGAGGATTAAACAGTGGACTGGAAATGTTTCTTGCTGATTTACTTCCTTTAATAATGTGTAAGTCCAACATTTTTTCTGGATCTGAAAAGATTTATAGGTTTTCAAGTCAAAAATTAATTATAACATATAGTTGCGATGTAACGGCTGCGCTCTGCAGACTAATTAACTTCTCATGGGAGCAGCTGGAGCATGCGCTCACGAAGTTACTGAGGACAAAATTTCACGCCTTTTGCTCAATTGAATAAAAGGTCCAAAAACAAGACAACTGACGATAAGCTGACGATAAGGATATACACGCGCACCAAATTATAACCCATCCGGTGGTCCAAATTTGTTCCTTTTTGAGTTCAGTCATTTTACAAAAGCATCGTTACACACTTAGCGTGCAACTATCAAGGCTTGAATGCACTTGGTCGGTTGCAGTCAAGAAGCTAGAGGCTAGGCCTCATACAACTCTTTCACTTTTTTGTGCTTAACAATCTCCCACGTGCACCCAAAACTCGAAATATCAAAATGAATAGTGCTTATATTTCTGACCTTTTCCTACTGTCCAGTCATCATGTCCATTCCAATTGCACTTGCTGACAGTTAAAGACACAATTGGGAGGAAACTGAAAGAAGAGCAGTATTGTATTGTTCCAAATATATATATATATATATAAGCAGCCCAAAGGATGATACATTAATGTATTTTCTCCTCAAATCAACGCAGCGGCGCGCTAATAATCCCGTAAGGTTTAGGGGAAATTTTCAACAAAGCGCGCACTATTTTCTTAGTCTGTTGTATTTTATTTTATGAGCAAAATATGAGTGTTAGTGCGCTTCTGAGATTTAAATCTATTGACTGCATTTGTATTACCTTTATAAAAGACGGTAGGACATCCGTTCTTCAGGACATTTACATCATCAATGGCTACAAAGCTTTTTGTTGTTTTAGTAATTCCTTCAATGATCACCTGACAATATTCATGGTAAAGAATTTAATGTTTTCTGCAATTTTGATTACAAAACAGTGATTTGAATTAAAAGAAATTGAGAGTGGTATAGAAAAGGAACAAGGGAGAGAGGGCGGGGGAGGAGGGGCGACGAGGCATTTACACAAATCGATTCTCCTCAGTACTATAGACGAATAAATTAAACAACGAGTTTGAAATCTTAAACCAGTTTCATGCATTGTCCGAAATATTTCTACTGACTGGTTGTTTTGCCTGCTTACTGAAAGACTTAACCGTTATTTTGGTTGTGACGTCATTTCCTGTACAAGCAGGAATGTTCGATGGAATATCGAGATTCCTTCGATTCCATCTCTTCGACCCTGTAAACCCTAACTTACTTTGTATTCTGTGTTATGAGCGATACTAGTCTGCCCAAATGCCCAACTTCCACTGGTTTCCTCCGATTGACTCCAATAGAGAACTTCTTTGGAATCAGCGACTGTAAAAATACTTGAGTGATGCGGAGCCATGTATATAGTACCAAAACTGGAAACAGTTAGTTTTTGTAAAATCTTTATCACCCAGTACTCTACTTTTTGATAGAGACTTCCTCGGATCCCGGAAAAATATATAGTGACCTACAAATAAATTAAAGAAAATTCTGTTATCTTGAAGATTTACATAGAAACATAAAGGGTACGAGTCTGGAGTGTCATTATACAAGAGTTCAGATGAGGTTTCATGAGAGTGGAGAGGAGAGCTGCAGGTTGCTTTTGAAAATGCCTCAATACAGAGTTCAACCCGAAGCCTCTCGGCTGGCTCAGTTGGTTTAGCATCGTGCGGAAGGTCTGGGATCGATTCTCCACCAGACCCGGCAACACTCAGGATCTTTAAATAATTGAGAAGGTGCTGCCTTTGTAGGTTAGATCTTCACGTCTTCTCGGATAAGGACGTTCAAACGTAGGTCCCATCTCCATTTATATGGGGACGTTCCAGCAATAAGCTGGCCCTGCAGGATTAGCGTTCAGAACTACTACTGGTGAATAAGACTTTAGTATCACGTATTACAACTTAAGTAGGAGCGAGCTATATAGGCAGATACTGGAATATAACTGAGAACTATCTAAGAACTTATGCATGAGAGCTCAAAGGGGGTTTCATGAGGGTAGTTATTGTGGGGAGCTGGTTGCTTATGAGAATGTTTCAACACAGAATTTGAGTGCATAAGATTTCAAATGGGGTTTCATGAGGGTGGTTGTTCCCTATGGGAATGTCTCAATACAGAGTTTGAGTGCATAAGATTGCATAGTGTGTTTTAAGGAGAAGCTACAAGTAGGCGTTACCAAGGCTACCCTGCTAAAAGGCTTTAATAGTTTGCCAGGTAAAGTACTAACCACTGGATGACAGATTTGTATGATCAGTTCTAAGAACTCTAGAGTTTACAGCGAGCGTTCTTTCCCATAATGCAGTGCTGTTTCCTAGTTGAAAACTACACCATGTACTTTCAAAAGTACATTCTCCTGGTGAAAATAGTTACAAATAATAATGAATTAATACTTGTGTGATATAGATAAAGGTGTTTCATCAATGACTAGGGATTAAAATTCTCTATCCGGGTGGCTGTTGTGGTTTTGAATGTCGAAATATAGAATATTTCTGTGCTAAGAGTTGTCATACGGTTCCTTTACTATAACTACAGTTATCTCTCAAAATGCTGTTGAATTTATAAACTTGGAGTGCCGATTGTGACGGCAAAACAACAGCAAGGGGAAAATCTTTTTTCTTTTTGTCTCGAAATATTCTTTAGAGATATTCAATTTGTAGTAAATGACATCACAGTGACTTCAAAACAGTAGAGTTGGTTTTAATTAACTTGACAGTTTTGAAAAGTACACTCCTAAATTTGCTCAAAAGCTGTGCTGTGTGCAGATTTAGAGCACTCGGCTAAGTCTCGTGCTTCTCTTAACACTTCTCTCGTGTTCTGATTAATCTCCGCGCGCCCAAAATCTGCACACAGCACGCGTGCGCGTTTTTTATTTCCTCGATAAAGCCTACCATATGGATCATAACAGTCTTCGTTATTCATGTCCTTTAATTTTGCTAAAGAACACTCAATTTCGGGAGCAAAACAAGTATCTATAGACAGAAAATTGAATAAGCGTGAGTAATAAGGAAGTTGATCCCTTTAGCTTTTTGGTAGTTAATTGTAAAAATATAAAAGATGAAATAAAACATTGGAAATTAAATGAAAATTTAACATTGAATTGAATTGAATTGAATTGAATTGAATTGAATTGAATTGAATTGAATTGAATTGAATTGAACAATGAATAAAGATATTTGTTTCTTAAGTTTGTTTTTGTTTGTTTGTTTGTTTTTTTTTAATTCTGGGCACCACCCACCCCCACCCCCACCCCCACCCCCACCCCCACCCCCCCAACCTTTCACCCGGTGCCAGCTGGGTCCTCGCTACGCTCCTGATTGGTCCTAATGATGCCACAGAATTAGAATACAAAAACTCAAATAATTACTTTATGTGGCGCGGTAAATTGGCTGCCGAACTATGAATTTTTCCTTAATTGCACCCATCCCGTAAATCAATATTGACTTTTTGTGTAATGTACCTAATAAGGGTTGTGCTCGACATCTTACCGGATATTGCTGAACTGTTGTGGCAGACCGCAGGCCAGGGTCTACACACACCATCAGGACACATCATACCTTTACATTTACTATCTGTGAATGATAAGCATGAAAAATACCCCGTTAATACGGCCACCCAATTATCACGACCATTTTTTAGGTGGCCGTATCAAAGGGGTTTGCTGAAAATGGTCCAAAACGTATTGTAGAAAGTCAAATTTTATATAAGAAATTCAATTCTAGGTTCGTGAATAAAGGATTGTGCAGCACTTAGTGGGGAGTTACCGACTTCTGGAAACACGCGGGAGGCTGCTAAGCACGAAGGAAGAGCATGAGACGTTGCCGAACACTAGTGACTCTAGCTTTTTGAGTGCTGAATTAAGCAATCAATAAAATGCATCCTAAAGTTAGTAATTGGAAATCAATCAATCAAACAAACAAAAAACAAACAAACACAAAACAACACAAAACAAACAAAAACAAAAACAAAAACAAAAACAAAAACAAAACAAAACAAAAAACAAAAACAAAAACAAAAACAAAAACAAAAACAAAAACAAAAACAAAAACAAAAACAAAAACAAAAACAAAAACAAAACAAAACAAACAAAATACAAACAAACAAACGAAAACAAAAACAAAACAAAAACATATTTTGACGACCAGATGGATTTAAATTGAGTGCGTACACATCCTTGTCGTCATATTATGGTACTCGCGCACGCTTAAAAAATTATTTTTGTTCGATTTTAAAAGTTAAAATATTTATCAATCTACTTTTTTTCCTTATCAAAAAATCATTTTATGTCCATGATTTTTTCACAAAGTCAGTGGATAAAAATGTGTGACGCTGTCCAGCAAGTGAGAGTGTCCGTTATATCATAGCTTTGAACATTTCTTACCACAATTCCTTTCATCCATTCCATCACTGCAGTCTTTCTTGCCGTTGCAAAGCTTAGAAACAGGAACACAATCTCCATTAGAGCACTGGAAATCATTCGATTTGCATGTACAACCCAGCTCATCAGAGCCATCGATACAACCATCTTTTTCGCCATTACAGCGAAGAGAATAGGAATAGCAATCTCCGTTTAAGCATCTTAGTTCGCCTTGCTTACACTTGTACCCTTGTAAAAAAAAAGATTAAGAGTCGATTAGCGATAGTAGGAATTGTCTTTAAAAGAAAAACCGAAGAGAGAAAGAAAAAGAATGAAAGAAAAATAGGATGAAAGCAGGAGCCTATGAAAGAAAGAAAGAAAGAAAGAAAGAAAGAAAGAAAGAAAGAAAGAAAGAAAGAAAGAAAGAAAGAAAGAAAGAAAGAAAGAAAGAAAGAAAGAAAGAAAGAAAGAAAGAAAGAAAGAAAGAAAGAAAGAAAGAAAGAAAGAAAGAAAGAAAACAATAATCTATGGTTTCATGGACTTCAACGCGGATGATCTCTCTACAAATAATATATTTCCCGAGTAAAAAATCAGTTTCTTTAGTTAAAAATAAAAGAGAGAAAGAAAAGGAAAATTGAAATAAAAACGAATAATATATGAAGTGAAAGCGAAAAGGAAAATCCTTAAATTCTATCTACTGTACAGGTAAACCTACCTGGTTGGGCAAACAGCGGGTACGTTTCACATTTTTGTATCTTTATAATCACGTTTCGGATAAAAATATTCGTGTTATTTTGCGTAGAATTACCAACAATCGACATGTTCACAGTATAATTCAGATAAACTTCATTGGTCACGCTAGCTCGGACCCAACTGTTGCCATGGTAACCACTTAATGACCACACCATTCTTTCTGAATGCTCTCTGTTAGAAACATAGACTGCAAGGACGCCAGATGTGTTGCTTGTAATTTTATAGTCAAATGATAAGCAGAAGAAAGTTTTGATTAGAATATTTTGTAGCGGGGTAGGTAATGTGGACAAACGTGATATTCCAGATGAGTTGAAAGATAATGAGCCACTCTCTGCTACAAAAGATGTAAAAAGAGATTAATGCATAGATAAACGAAAAGAAAAAAGCAATTAAATTAATAAGCAAATTATAAGTCAGCTGAAGAGGCTAGTTCAACGGCAAACGGCAGAGAAGATCACTGGGCCTGTTATTTCGCGCCGTGCGTTGTGCGTTTGACCTTGAAACATGACTTTAGCCGCGAAATGACCTTTTGACGTTTTACGTGTAGGCTAACCAACCAACCCAACAAACGATCAAATAAACAAGAAATAGTAAGTACACAAGTCAATCAATCAATGGAAAGTATAAACTCACAATGAAAAACTGAATGATTGAATGAATAATGAACAAACGAATGAATGAATGATCTGAATCAATTAATATATGAACGAATGAAAGAACGAACGAACGAATGGATGAATGAATGAACAAGCTCACTTCAACGCTCATTGGTTGTTTGCCTGGATTACCTAGGTATTTATCTACTCCAGCCTCGCTTTGAATCTGTTGTTATTTGGTTACTCAAACGAATTCTGGAAAGGTCTATTGTAAATAATAGTTCTCACCATGTAATTTCCAGGCATTTTCAGGGGGTGTAGCAGTGATATTCATTTCAGGGCAAAGACTCTCTGTAAATGGGCAATTCAGCAAAAGTGGATCTAAAAACATTGGAATTTTAAAAAATCAGCGATAGGATAGAATAACAACTATCGTCGTTAACACTACACTTTAGGGGGAGGGGGAAGGGTGGGGGGGTTGATCAACCGTTTACAAAGGACGTAAACGTAGCCCGAGACTCCACGCGCTCAGTGCGCTCTATTTTGAAATCTTTTGTGCCAAATGTGACTCAAACAGGGGGAGAGAAAACGAATTGTAAAATTATCATCATAAGTTTGAACAAGGCCTCACTTTCCAAGGAGCATCGATGTGTTGTATATGGAGCATACGTCTCGGCGCGTTCAGAAATTGGGATATTTTTAGAGCATCATTCTGCACTTCCGGTCATGACGTAACTGTTGCTTTTATAGGCGGCCGGAACGTAAAGAAGAAAACAACATAGTGGATAGCAGCCAAGAAAGTCTTTCTTTTTCCTCTCTGAGTGAGAGTGCAACTAGAAAATCTTTTAACGCCGGGTGAAAGCTATTGCCTAGCGATAGTTGAGTAGTTAAAAGTATGTAGCTCTAAAACATTTAGTTTGTAAGTTCATGAACATTTCGTAAGCTTAGATTTATCGCCGGAAACATTAGTTTAGATGATTAAATAAACCATAACGTTTCATTGAATAAATGCAAAGTTGACTACTGAATAATATATCTTGGACTGGCTTCCAATGAAATAAAAACCTTTCAAAGCATGCATAAAAAATGTTCGAGCATTTAGGCCGAATAAATATCCTATGAGAAATTGTCCTATTTTTGTCTCATCGAAAACGAATTAGCTGTTGCAATTGACAGTAAATCACGCTCTAGAAATAACCCATTTCTTGTACGCGCCGTGACGCATAATATTACACGAATACTTCCAGTAATGGACTCCTGATATTAATACCTTCTACGCGAAGCCTCCCAAGAATTCGTTGATAAGTTTCTTGTGCGCCGATAAAACTAAACTTTAGCTTTGAAGAAAACATATACACAAATCATTAGCAATGATCATGTATCTATTTCAATGTTGTACCAGACGATAGCCCATTCTATGGACGACATTGTGCACCTACCTCAACATTGGGTGAGAGGGGGAGAGGGAAGAACAATTAACTGAAAGTGATGGGTTTACTCAAAAAGCAACATTTTTTTCGCTTTGTCTTAACCTTTTTGTCCGGCATTGTAGCCAAATCCTTTTGAATCTAGAAATACATCACATAAATAAACGTGTTATATAAATATTTCCGAATAAAATCAACTCCTCACTGAGAATTAAGACTTCAAATCTGAAAATGCAAATGAGATTACGTCAAAGCAGGAATTATTAAATATACAAATAAACTAGATACGAATTGTATACTATTTTTCTATTTTATTGCTGAAGCACAAGGCATGGTGAGTATTTTTGCTACTTAACTCAAATGCACTTGTTTCAGAACTAGAATCAAAATCAAGCAAATTCCCGCTTTGACGTCATCTTATTTGCATTTTCAGATTTGAATTGCTTAATTCCCGGAGAGGAGTTGATTTTTTTCAGAAATATTTATATAAAACGTTTATTTATATGATGTATTTCTAGATTGAAAAGGATTTGGCTAGGCTTTCAGTTATTGGCACTTTAAGAAAACCGTGAACACCTAAAATATGTGTAGAATGTTCAGAGCGTAGTAAACAATCTTCTGAAAGCTCCTGAAACTACATCTGAAATTACACCTGAAATCACAGGCTGATCAATTTTTGTTCCAAAAATTTTGGCTACATAGTTTTAAACTTGATTTTCATATTATTTTACCACGGGTTGTAGGAGAATCTTTGTTTGGTGACGAGTAACATACTTCAGTTTTTGACATAAATCAATGCAAATGAACTGGTTATTAACTTTCCTAGATATGGATTCTCCTACAACCTGTAATCTTACAAGAAATTAGATTGAAATTAGATTCGCAGAAACATGTTAACTATTATATTCCAGGCATATTTCATATTATTTATTAGTAATAAGTCTGATAATCATTATCAGACTAAGTTAGCTTTAAATACCCTTGAAAGGGAGCACTGATGGAGAGAGGGGGTAAAACGAGCGGCCGTCAGCCTCAAGTTTATTAGTCAATTTGTGACTATTACGAGCTACCGACGTAAAATAAGGACTCTTTACCTTCACTCCTAATAAGTAGTACACTACTGACCAGTCAATGAATATTGCTTGTTATTTTGATTATAATTCTACTGCTAATTGGTATATTCTTACCATGATATCATAGCTTCCAGGTTGCAAATCAGAAGCACCCCAGAATACATCGCCTTTAAATCTATAAACCACACAGTCCATTTTGATCGGTCCGATCGAGAAGCGTGCTTTAGTTGTAATTCGAATCTCAGCTATGATTGGACAGTCAGGACAAAAGATACCATGACAACAGAAACTGTAGTTTCCTAAAATTAATGTAATAAATTAAACAAATAAGTCAATTGCTTTAATGTCAATATTGAAAGTTCGTGCTCTGTAAGAAAATTTTTGAAGCTCATATCGTAGTAAGATGCGAGTAATTTTCCGCTTACAAGATGCATTAAATTTGCTGAAAAAGCCATAGAGGAAGGGATAATAGCTCATTACAACTTGAAAATTATGGGTTAGTTATGGGTTAGTTATTTATTTACAGTGCCATTTTCACAGTCATACTAAATCTACTGTATCTTTATTATCACATAAGTTTTCCTACGTGCGCATTTCCCTAGCGATGGTAATCTCCCTCGCAGCCGTGCTTAGCCTAAACACGGCTGCGACGGAGACTGTCGCGATGGTTGCCTGATGATTTTTTACCTCTTATAGATAGCTTATTAAGAAATGCTACGTTGAGTGTCCCATTCTTTGTGTTGAGCAATGAAAAACTGAAGCTTCGCTTCCCTGAGGAGAAAAAAACCCGATCAGATTTTCTTCGTCATCATCTTCTTCATCATCGTCACCATCACCATCATCACGATCACAGACTTTGCTGACACAAGACATCTTAGCTCAATTCTTCTTTCTCTTCGTATAGAGCGATAGCACTAAAACCGTGAAACAAGTACTAACTAAAAAGTACAAATAGTACTAATGAAACAATAGAAAACAAAGGGTTTTGCTACTATTTGTCTCTATTTAGTTGCTAAGTTATTTCACGGTTTTAGTGTTATCGCTCTATATTGAATCGTCTCTTTGTTGCACATTTTTTCAGCGTTGTATTTCTGAATGTTATTAGGCCTAAAGAGTCCAAAGATCTTTGCTCTTTGCCCTTTATTCGTCTTTATAGGCCCAGACACACTGATTCAACTCCCTGCAACTTTTTTACAAAGTTGCATGCGCGCAAAATATTGTTGCATCGTGTTGTTACATACGTTTGATCCTTAGTAGATTTTACTGCAGTTGGGAGGCGCAACTGTTTCATGAGTACCCGGGTACCAGAGACCAATCCTTATCGGGCCTCTGGTACCAAAGGTATTCCAGGTAGGCATACATGCAGTGTGCTTGTTGTTGCACGCATCGTTGCAGGTAAAGTTGCATTCTTGCATTGTGTCCGGGCCTTGTTGAAGTTGTACTTCTTCCGACTGAGTCATTCGCTTTGCTCAGTTGGTTGAGCGACCGACCAGCAACTGCTAACAATGTTGTATGTTAAGAGCGTTTGTACAAGGCTTTAGATGACCTTACGATGATTACATATTACCTGGTAATTTCCAAAAGATCCTATCATCCGGCAAATCAGTTAGTTTATCACTAATTTCTGGTTTTATCTTGACCAACATATGCCCTCCTCTTCTGTAATTAGGAGTTTGTAGATAGCCTTCTACATAGTAGAAGTGACAGTGGTTTAGGTCCATAACAGTTGACTTCTGTTGTGGATATCTGAAAATGATAAGCAAACGTTCAGGCAAATTATTCTGAGCAGGAGGAGACGATAAGCAAATTAAACCTCATACTCCTTGGGGAAGAGCGTGTTATAGTGGGTTTCGAGGGGATAAGGATCGATAAGCCATCTTCGTAAAAACAGCTTTCTATGACCCACATCTTAGTGCCAGAGTTCAATTAACTTCTAAGGCATCGCTCCAAGAATGTTTTTTCTTTGTTTATAGTTGTATCCTCCAAATAAAGCCGCCAATATATAATGAGTACCCGACAATCAGGTCACAATAATCTCACCAGCCTGAGTATGGGATTTTTACACCTAGCATCATGATTATTTAGGCCGATGATGTGAGATAACTGTATTCGTGGGCTAAGGGATTTTAGGTCCTTGTTCATACGCCGCACCAACTGTTGCAATAAGCTACATGAAAGGTCAACGTTTTAGGGAACTACTCACCCACTGCACAAGAGTCTAACATGATTCAGAGTAGAATTTGACAAGAGTGGCACATAAGAGGTACGGTACACTTACTTCTTAAAGACATTCTCATCAGTCTTTAGCAATGATTTCACATATATCTGCAGTGTCTCTGACCCAGAAGCGATACCTTCTTCCGTAACACGTTTACCCCAGAGTTCACATTCGTAATCACAACTCACAAAAAGTCTTTGTAATGCCAAAGAATGCATCTGAAAATCACATTCCGAATCTTATTTAAAGGAGAACTGTATATTTTCTATTTAAGTTAATATTTATACAGAAAACATGCAGGGGACAGGGGATAGTTAACATTTTAAATCAGTTCATTTACAAAAAATCGAGAATAGCTTCTTGATGTCGTCAAGTATGGAGAATATAATAACATACATTTACTGGAAATTGGAATATCTAATAGGTAAGTAAGTTGGATGCTTAGTTGGTTGGTTAGCTGGCTGCAACTAGTTGGATGGATGGTCGGATAGTTGGATGCTTAGTTGGTCAGTCGGTTGGATGGTCAGATCATCGGTTGGTTGGTTTTCAGTTAATCCGAAGGTACGTTAATTGGTTACATGGGAGTTGAGTTTGTCAATTCGTTATTTCCCTTGCGTCGAGAGGTTTCTCTTGGACCTTCGTTGTTGCTGTTGTTGTTGTTGTTGTTGTTGTTGTTGTTGATGTTGTTGTTGTTGTTCACTCATGATCAGTAAAAACGAACTAGTGAGCTGAGAGTTGTATGCATAGAACATTAGAATGTAGTGAGCGTAGTAAGTGTAAAGGGAAAATGTCCCCAAATTAGTGCGCTGGCGCTAGACACATTTCTAAGAGCATCCCATGTTGCGTATTGGGTATATGGGACGGCATAAAAATAATGATAATTTTTAAAACATTTTTCCTGCGTTAAACAGAAATAGTCGTGGCAAATTATTGTACACTTCCGGTATGACGTAAAAGATAACAACGTGACCTTCGGTGCAAGAGGTCCGAGTTCGATTCCCAGAATGCAATGACCTCGCATCCTTGTTTTGACTTAGCCTCCTCCACCAGCAACCTTTTGAATTTTATATATATTTGGGCTTCCTGTGCTTCCTTCCCATTTCGTGCCAGTCCTCTCCGAGATCCCACAGGAAACCCAAAAGCAATAAAACTCAAAAGAGAGTTGCCTGCGGAGGAAGCTAAACAAAATATATAAACAGCTGGTGTAAAAAGAACGAGTCTTTGGATAGTACAGAATTCACTCAAATGTGTCTTGGGAAACGGTGCTGCCCCCGGCCCATGTTATAATGCTCCATAGATACTTCTAGTAATGGGGTCACTCACCGTAAAAAACGTAGATATGCGTAGACCTCTCGATGGAAGGCTGTGTGTCGTACCTAATGTGATTGCAAATTCCTTGATAGTGTGCACTTCATTTGGTTTGGCATCAAAGTAGGGGTTGAGTCTTAACAGTTGTCCCTTTTGCCTGTAAATGTAGCTTCGACTCCAAACCTCTTGCAAAGCACCACGAGAAAGTTGTAAATCACCTTTTAAGAAATAACAGGACGCTATCATAGCGTTCACTCGGGCTACGAGGAAGGACAAGTAAAAAAGCTTGTTTACAAAGGCCATCTGGGTACGTAATTTTGCACACTTGCTTGTCGGAGACGAACGCAACACCGATCTTGACTCAGTCTACCACAGGTTGATCAAGTAAACATATCAAAGAATTTCAATTCCCTCAAGTGATTATGAAAGCGCTTAAAATATATATCGGTTGTCAAACTACGTCGGTCTATCTTGTACAGAGGAATGTAGTATGGTCTGCACGAAATTAACCCGATTTTTAGGGTGATTGAGGGTTGTGCCACGCCTCCCCTTAGTGACATCCCAATATTATGGTCGCCCTATCAGCACATCACAAGTTCAATAAATACAGCGAAATCTTGCCTTACGGACACCCCGCTATAACGACCACGTCATTTTTGTCACGACAGCTAGAGATTGCACTCAATTGATCTTTTTACAAACTACCTGGTTAATACGGCCACCCCGTTATTACGGCTGGTTATTTTTAGCTCATCGGTGGCCGCATTAATGGGGTTCTCTGTACCTAGAACGAACGTCGTGAATACGACCAGTTTAATATTCTCTTGTTCCGTAATTGTTTGGTTGCATATGACGTCACGGCAGCCATCTTGGATGAACTTCAACAAAAGATTAGTGTTTATTGTTTGTTCATCCAACACGGCTACAACTTTTTTCTCTTTTGATTCCTGAACGACTGGATAAAACTAAGCAATTAAAAAAGCTTCCCAACTTACCGAAACCAAAGATATCGATATTACACAATCCGAACGTCTGTGCTGTATTTGTTGTACGGATTGTTACTTGCTTAGCACGTGTTGGCGGGCTGCAGTCATAGGTTACACCAGACTTGGTGATAAACTTGCTAGAAAGAATGCAACTAACGTCACGCACGTTTTTGTCAAGTGGCGTGACAGTAATTTCAAGTGAAGAGTATTCTGAATTATGCGTCACCAAAGAGACAGCGTGAATGACAGTACTTGTATTGAGAGACACTGTCAAATTCAGCTGTTTTATCTGTAGAAAATAAAAAAACAGAAAAGAAAAGTAAAATTACGTATTTCTATAAAACGGACTGCACCAAATTTCCGGTAATAAAGAGGTGTCCATATCATAGAGGTTTCATTTACAAGGAACATATGCGCATTCCACCTGTCTGTTACAAAGAGGTGCCCTTTTTATAGAAGCTTCGCTTAAAAAGAAATGTTTGGAGATTCCAGCTGACGGCACATAGAAAATTGTCCGTTATACAGAGGTTTTATATTCCAGCTGTCGAGAAATAGAAGCATTATCCATGATAGAGAAGTGTACGTATTGTGGGGGGTGCCTTAGAGGTGGAACCTCTACGCGTGTCACCCTCCACCAAGCTAGCACAATATAATAAACGGAGACTTAAACACCACTGTATAGAGGTTTTCATATGACTGGGAAACAGTATTATCACCGCACGGTACGGTTACGGCAGAATTTTTGCATGTTTTTATAGAAATTACGGTACTGACACGGTCACGGTACGGACCGTACCGTTTCCCACTCATATGAAAACCGCTCTATATAACACATACATACCGCCGGTAAAAAGAGACAGGTTCTCAGATCATTATCTAAGGCAAGTTCTGACTGGTTGGAGTGAAGTATCTGACCATTGTATGCTATATTGATTATCATAAGTCGTTCTAATAAATGGAATTAAAAAGATGTCATCCAATTATAACAAACAGAACGGAAATGTTTAGAAAGCACGAGTCGTATGGTATAGATTTTTACCATTTTGGACTGCTGAGGGGTACACTTTTTTTAAAGGAAAACTCTCATTTTTTGTCTTATTTAAGTAGGAATGAATAAGGTAAACGAAAGGTAAAATTCTGTCGTCTGAAATAATCTCATCAATTTGCACAATCATCCGCCCAAATTTTCGAGATGTACCTCAATCTATACAGCGCCAATCCAGGTGTGCTTAGTATATAATGGCAGTATTAAGTACGACTATGATAGAGCAAATTTCGTATATATGGGGCGATGACTGAAAACGGCATTGCACGGTCGCGGCACGGTTGCGGCAGGAATCTCAAATGTTTTTTTATGGGCGACACGGCACTGATGCAGCCACGGCTTGGCGCGGTCCGTTTAGCACTCATACGAAATCTGCTCTATTACAGTTCAAACATACCTGACGGAGGACCACAGGTGATCTGGTGTAATGGCTTACTACTCTGTATTCGGTATTTGAATGGACATTCCAAGATGGACCGCATATCGTCAGTTCTTCCGTAACAATCAATATCAGATACAAGTAGAGAATTGTTACTTTTTCCGTAAAGTGGTTGAAATACCCAAAGTCCATGTCCTGGAAGACCAAGCATTTTGCAAAGAAACTCTGTTACGTTGAGAGCTCCTGAATAACTAACATATCCCCACTGTCGGTCTATTTGTAACTCGACGAGACCGTGGTTCCAGGCTGGACCACCAACAAGACGAACTAAAATTAAAAGCAAATCAATTAGACGTTTGATATTCTCCTAAATGATAGGATGCATATCATGGGGTGGCATGGTTGACCGAGCTGTGAGAGCACTGCCTTTTCATCTCTGTGGTCCATGAATCAAGTTCCAGCTTAGGCGATGAATCATAATTAAATCGAGTTTGTTTGGTGTGTTGTTCTCTACCACGCCACAGGGTTTTTTTTCTCTTCGAGTTCTAGTACGGTCTTTCCTCCCTCGCCCAAAATCACTGTGTGAGCTGAACGTTGCATTTTACAATAATAGAATGTAGGGGGAGGGGGGAGGGAGTATGGAATTTAGGGAGAGTAAGTGTGACACTAAAGACGGCCCCGTGCCCATGGGAGAATATCGAAAGCTAAATTGGCTCCGCAATATGAGAGTTAGTATTATTTATAAAATTATTTTATCCTTGTTTCGAGCCGAAAAATCCGAGGAAGGAGGTCTAAACTTGCTGTCACTAGAATATACAAAAAGAATTCATTCGACGGATTTTCGAGAAAATCGTCCAAGAAGTAATTTTTTTTTTTTTAATTGACATTTGAGGACTTTGGGACGCGTTTGGATGCCTTCAGTCAAAATTTATTCCCAAAGTCAATTTTAAATAAATAAATAAATTTTGGATAGAGTGATTTTCATAAACCTGTGAAATAAAACTTAGCTTATTAAACACTACTAAACTCTAAAGCTTTTGTTTTCTATTGTTTGAATTTGATTATTACACATTAATAGCTAAAATTTGTTTCACGGGTTTATGAAAATCACTCTAATAATGGCATGAATAGTAAGAAATGCTAACCTCTGAATCGAATATTATTTAAATTATTTGAACCGTTGCTGATCCGTGATGCTGTGCTTCGCGTAAACATTTTTAAATTGCTGCATTAACAACGCGAAGCGAACGAATTAAAGATTTCGCCAAAAATCACTTGACTTATGCTGGAGCCACCTTAAATCTGTCTTCTCGTGTAAACGGGGTCTATGATTTAGCTTTACCTTCAACTTTACTACATATAAGCCCAGCAGCCTTCTCTTTGGTGCATCCTTCGTAAAATCCCAAATTATCATGACTACATTCCATAATGTTAGCCTCGTTTCCACGGCAATTCACATTCCTCAAGAGAGTCGGCCCAGTCCCTTCACCAAAGGCCAAGTTTCTTACGACGTATCCCTCGTTTCCAAGACCCATCGATCGACATAGTACGCGGGCATCAATGGTGTCGAACCCTGTAGTACAGACAGTGCCGTTGATACCATTGACACTCATCTGTATGCGGCCTTGGTTCGCTGTTGAACCACTTCCAGCTAACTGGAATTGAACTTTTAAGAGATAACGAATCAGTAATACGGCATGATGTAAATTAGGCTAATACGTACACACTATGCTCATCCGAAGTTGTTTTTTTTTCTGAGATCGAGAGAAACGGGTAAAAAAATAATGCACCTAGATTCCCGATGATCCAGCCGTCAAGATGTTGTGGATTGCTGAATTTTAGTTATCGTTTATCGTATTCATTTTGGAGGCAAAGATCGCTAACTAATTAATATATCAACTCGCATTAAAAAAATGCAGTCAACAATACATCAACAAATATGCAAATCAAAGTAAATTAGTTTCAAACCTTTCAAAATAAAGCATGCGCAGACTAAATGTGTACGTGCTAGTATTGCGCAGAACTCAACCCGAAACTTTTCTTCAAATTCTTTAGTTGGCTACAATCGGCGCCTTTTTGAATGACACATTTGTGGAAGAAAAGGACCTATCTTACTAAATTTATCCTCACTGGCAACTAAGTTTGTTTTATTCAGTCATTCCCCCCTCCCCCTATTCAATGTTGATGTGAGAAAAGTTTCCCACCCTGGAATCTGAGCAGTGGACAACATTGCTAGCTTAGGGGGCGAGGGGGAAAAAGTCACAATTCATAAACGTAGAATTTTGACCATTTTTTCGCAAGTGTGTCAATTCAAAAAGGCGCCGATTGTAGCTTTGGCTATTCGCCCTTGTCCAACAAACAAATCTATACCCTAAAACTTACTGTCTGGTTTTTCACAAATAACTCCAGCTTCGTCCTTAACAGTACATCCCCTTACAGAACCAAACCCAGAATGTTTGCAATGCAGAACAGAACTCTCATTTCCCAAGCATTGAACATTATCCAAGACAATTCGCCCACTGCCCGAACCAAAGAGATGACCAGCCGTTGAGTAATATGCTTTAGTGTATCCAAGAGATCGGCAAACGACGTTCGCGTTGCTAAGCGACCATTTATTGTGGCAGACTGTACCCCAGTGTCCTCCCAAATTTAGCTCTAATCGGCCAGAACCTGGTACTGAGCTACCAGCAAGGCGAATAGGAACTGAAGGTATTGAAAGAGAGGAAAGTTCAGATTTAGTTAAAGTAGTCATAGTACGGCGGGCGACTGCTAAAGCTCGGCAAACACTGTGGAAAACTTAGACCTGAAGATAGCTTGGGCTTGTTACATTTTAGCGAAAAACTTTCTTAACGGGCGCCATATAGTACAACTACCAGAATGCTTTGCCCACTTTCTTTTGTTAAATAATTAGTGTCAATTGTTTCATATTTTCTGATTTGATTCCACATCGTCTAAGATATGCAAATGCGATGACGTAAAACAAGGCGTCAACTATAGACTTTCTGTGTTCAAGAGGCCAACGTGCGCAAGCTTGCGAAACCTCGCGCATGCGTTATTGTTTTGCCGAAGTGTTTGCTTGACCATTGCTCAGTGTTAGCCTCGATTGCGTGTGTGTAATGTATTAATTAGAACTTTAGTAACAGCCCGTTGAAATATGAGGAATGCACATGAATGAACTAAACAGATATTCTACGGCTTCTTTGCTTAAATTTGCATTGTGAATAGTTTACTTGAAATCGAGGATAAGACTGAGCAACACGGAATTCTCAACTCCTTACAGCATGGCTGCTATCACGTGACCGAACAAAGTCTCCAATTTGACATACCTGTGGAGTTTCTCACTCCGCAAATGACTCCAACCTCTCCGCATAAAGGATGCTCCTTCAGTTCATCAAAACCACATTGAGCAATACCCGTTTCGTTACCATGACAACGGAGATTTTTTAGAAGAAAAAACATTCCATCGTGATTTTGGTCAAACATGTCACCTTTAACTGCAAACATGGCGTCTTGGTAACCAAGGGAACGACATATAACACGTGCTTCTTGCATGTTCCAAACAGAGTCGCATAAAATTGTCCACTCTTTTCGCATCGAGGTGTGTGTACGGCCAAACGCTACAAGCACGATGCCTTCATTGGGGGATTTTCCTCCGACCAACTTAAACTTGACTGAGAAAGAATGATGTAAAATAAAGTTTAAACAATATTAAAACACAGCGGCAACTTGTGCCTGAACTAGTTTGGGCTGGTGTATAGATATGCAATAAAGAACACTGAAATGGACATCTGTAAAGAGGAATCACCAAGTGTAATTACCAATAATGTAAGTACGTTTTATACGGAGTAATACAGATTTCAATTCACCTCTCTACTGTGCAGAAAACAAATATTCTTAGTTGAGTTTCTTGAAAGTGCAAGAGCAACAGTTCTGTCTAAAGACCGATTTACACTCTACGAATTGTCGGTCTGATTTGAGTTCTATCGTTTATTGTGCTTTCATTAATTTTATTTAACTTTCAAAACATCAGCCCGCACATAACAAAATTTCAGTATTTTTATGAGAATTCGGCCGATGCTTCCTTTTCCTGAACAAAGGTGATCAAAAATTGGGCTAACAAATCGTAGCGTGTACTAAAATCGGCCTAAATTAAGCATCGGACTGCAACTACCGGAAGACCCAGAATGCTTTGTACACTTAATAAAAAGAAAAATTGTAAAGCATTCTGGTGGTTGTAGTCAAATGACGCAATCGTTCAAGTGTCACACGCACGGGAAAACTTTTTACTGTGCTTTGCTTTGCTATGTCACATACAAAGAAGTTAGAACGAGGCTACGTGCATACAACTTCTAAGATTTGTATTCTTGGGTTGTTTCCCAAAGAAATGGATGAAACTCAGCAATATACTGTTACGAATGAATGATTCCTTTGTATGCAAGTATGCGCGAACCGCTGGACGGAAGTGGCCTCAATTACGGTTTTAACCTGGCTTAGTGCTACCTCTCTCATAAAGAGAGTCGTATATAGTCTCCCCAACGTTTTTCGGAGCATTACAGTCGAGTGTAAAAGTGCGAACAGCTAGAAATTATCTTTTCAAAATTATCCATTTGTCCAAGACAATAGAAGTTGGAGACATGCGCAGATGTTATCACTTGCTGCTCTCGAAAGACAGCTACTAAATGATGCAAGGTGCCCAAAACGAATGATGAAACATGGAAAATACGCTTCCTAAAAACAAAGGTGAGCCACCTTGATGCAAGCGTGTGCGTAGCATTTCGCCACGTGGATTAGCTTTTAAGAAAACCATCGGGCTTTTAAGAAACGGTCACCAACTGGACATCCATGCATATCGTACCTGACAATTGACCAGCATACAACACCAGCACTGTCACAGCCGGACAGTTTCGACTGTATCATCTTCCAACGGACAGTCGAACAGTGACGTTTCATTTCCATGGCAACCAACTCTCGTCAACAAATCTGGTCTGAGAAATAGCACAAAACCAAAGAAGTTCTTTTTAACAGCATGTGTAGCTTCTGGGAGCCCAAGCATGTTGCATACTACTTTGGCATCGTTTAGGTCCCAGTTATCGTCACAAACAAGTCCTCGTTTTCCTTTGTAAAACACTTCTAATCGACCTTGATTTGGCGACAGACCATCAACCAGAAACACTTCATCTGTTCAAATTATCAAATATAGTGAAACAGTTGAAATATAAGAACGAATGGATAAACAAATAAGTGGATGGATGAACCTGTGAATGAATGAATGAATAAATGGATGGATGGATGATTGGATGATGAAGCTTACAAAAGAACTGTAGAAAAAAATATCACTCTTTTATAACTATGGGATACGTACACAGTATGTATTTTAATGATCACACATTCTTTACCTTTCTGCTGACCACAAACCACGCTTGCCTCTTTCCGACTATAACAGTAATAGCCTTTATCAACGCGTTCGAAGGAACAGTTGACTATCGAAGGCTCCGTGCCAAGGCAACCCACTCTACCAATTGAAAACTGCACACTTCCAGGCTCAAAAATTGGTCCTTTTAGTGCAAGCGTTGCAGGGGGGAGTCCAAGCTCACGGCAAACCACGGACGCATCCTCTATGCTCCATTGCTCTTCACAAATTTTCCCCCATTTTCCATTGAGAAGAATTTCTACTCGACCTTGATTTGAGTGATTGCTTCCTTTTAAACGAACTTTGGCTGCAATAGAATGATTACTAAAGTGAATAGACTTTACCTGTCATATCAGCTAGAGTCAATTGCAACCTGCCAAATGTATACAATTATTTAGGTAGTCCCGTCCGCCTGTGTGCGGCGACGTTGTTTGTTTTTGTTTGTTTGTTTGTTCGTTTGTTTACTTGCTTGCTTGCTTGCTTGCTTGCTTGCTTGCTTGCTTGCTTGCTTGCTTGCTTGCTTGCTTGCTTGCTTGCTTGCTTGTTTGTTTGTAAGTTTGTTTGTTTTCGTTGTTTTCGTGAGTGAAAAAGCTAGTCAGTTTAATTTTGTAATTAAAGCAGTGAGCGCTGATATGGCAGGCGTTTGAACTAAGCCTAACATGAGATACGCTGGTACGCAACAATGTTGAGAGTTTGTTGACATATATTGGTGTTGGAAGCGTTTGCAAGGAATACTGTAGCTATAACAAACAAAGACGAATAAAAAAGGAAAACCTAGAATGAATTCAAAGAAAGCTTAAGTTCTACAGTGATGGTTCGCAACAAAAACCCGTGGGTAGAATCGAAGTAACAGGCAAAAAACAAATTGGGAGACTGCGTGCTACCTCAAGATAAATTAAGCAACCGTCAAAATTCTGTCAAACGATTGACATATATTGCGCGTCCAAAACAGTTAACGGGGAAATTAAAGGCTGGTTGAGCAAAACCGCAGGCTAAATACGATGGGCGGAACGAAGCAAGCCTAAGGCACACCTGGTACGAACCAAGAATTACACTGAGAAATAGTCACCTAGATTTTACTTCAAATACATACTAGTTTTACGGTTGGCGTACTCAAATTAATCTGCTCTCAGCCTGAACTTCCTGGTTTCTTTGCCTCGATCTTTTCTGTGAATTTTCATTTGGAACTGTCTTAATGGTACTCAGTAAAATAATGTTCTTTTAATTGTACTTTCTAGCCGTTTGATGATATATATAGGCTTATTAAAGGTAACTATAGTGGTACTGAATTAATGAAAAATTACGGAGCCTGTATTGCTTTGTTTGTTTGTTTGTTTTCTTTTGCGTCGATCGCGAACTACTAGACTAAAGTCTATACATGTATGCCGTTACGGTCTCAAAGGTGGGCAAAAAATTATATTGGCTGAATTCGTCAACCTTAAAAAGTCTAGTTAGTAAATCATCATTCTGATGATGACCACCAAGTCGAAAACGTTTAAAAGTTTTATAATTTTTTTTCTTTTTTTGCCTTTTGTTTGTAAATAATAAACCACTTAATTTTAGGCATATTTCTTCAGGCAGAATGAGTAAGTTGTTTGAGAAACAGCTAAAAAGTTTCTGCTCTCAGCTTTAACACTTACCTGCATAAACAGAGTTGGTGTCGATTATATATATCACAAGATAAAGAAATATCCATGATATTTTAACTACCATATTGACGGCAGAACCTGCTAAAGATGAAAGCAAATTGCTGATTAAGACAACAACAAAGCAGATGTATTTCTATTTCGCTGTGCAGGTAAATCAATTTAATTCCGAATTTAAACGTCTCAGTATGGCGTCCACAATATGCATGCATATAGAATAATAAATACTACTAATTCTTGGCTGATTTTCGAGCAATAGATTAACAAACAATATTATATTGGTCATCACCTTCTCTTGTATAACGAACATGCTGAAAAGTCACTCAATAGACTTTTTTCGAGTTTGTTCATATCCGGCTGTAAAGTTAGACAACAGAGCATATAGCTAGACAACAGACGCATTGGCGCAGGGTTAGCCTCGAGTCAAGGTAAATTATTCGTAAAATACCAGCTAGAAAAGCAAACCATTTTGACTAGGAACAATAAAGAGATCGATTTTAATCCCATGGGTCTTTCTTGCAAAGGAGGCTAACCCTGCATAAAATGTGCCTTTTGTCAAGAAGCTCAGCGGTCTCTAGTAATTGGAAACTGGACTATTTTAGATTCTTTCGACAACATTTAATGATCAGAGCTCTTATTTATTTTATTTTATATTATAATTTTATTTTAAAAACAAGCGGAAAGCCTTATTAATTATCAATTCAAAGTGATCTCAAAATAATGAAAAACTCTAAATTGAGTGATCTTTTTAAGCATGTTCTTACTCACACTCATTCGTAGTCTCCTACGCAGCCGCAGCGTGACAACAAAACTGCGGCTGCGTAGGAGACTAATAACTCATTCGTAACAAGACAATCAAAAGTTTTAGCATGTAGCCTCATTGTGAATGCCTTAATTTGTATGAGGCAGGTATCTCGGAACTGGACTATTTTCTCCCATATTCTCTATTCAATTGAGGATATGCATATTCGATTGGCATAGAGCACCACAAGCACAAGAGTTAAAGACAACAAAATTTCTGAGAAAACATCTGGTGTTTTTCTTGCAATGAACAGGAAAATAAAGAAAAAAGAGAGAGAAAATAAAACAAAAACAAACAAAAACAACAACAAAAACAAAACAAGACACGGTTGTGGAAACTTGCAAAACAGTGTAGCTCATTAAATTCAAATGTAAAAACGGACTGAAATATTACGTTCATTGTTGTGATCTCTAAAAGCTAACATTACAAGAGCAAGTTAATTAGCGAGCAGAATGAGTACTTCGTTATTCTAAGAACGTGATTACAAAGGGTTTGTATTTATGTATTTGCTAAATGCACAGTATAAATACAAACAAATACCTGCAGATATGACTGGCATATTGATTTTGTGGCAAGATACGTATACTTGTATCATATTCAAGCCGTACTTTTAGTATGGTACAGCATTTTGCAATTAAAGTTCGGTAAGTTTGAATAGATACTATCTTAATTCGTCCCTAAGCATCAAGGCCCTATGCACGAAAAAAAAATTTGGAGGCTGTACCACAATTACTTCGATGCCTGAGAATATATTATATATAAGTTAATTGCAAAAACTGCCAAGCTTCCCCGCACTGACTATATATATTATTACTAAATTAGTTTACAAATTGCTGACGATGATTACCGGATAGATGGTGATCGAAATAATACATTCTGTTGAAAAAGATGATACATATACATTCCTCCTTCCTTCTTTAACTCATATTCATATTGTAGGCCCATATTTTTAGTATTTTCTATTAAATGGGATGTATATTGATATAGACTTACCTATATAGTTTATGAAGACTGCACGCCTTTCAATTTTAAGTTGCACCTTGTGTGTGGGAACGAATCGAAATTTCCGCGTGTGAACTAAACGGCTGCAAAACCAGCAGTCAATTAATGGCAAAGTTTTAAAACCACAATTGAGGTCTCAAAATGAGGTCAAATTAGGACTTAAAAAGCCTTGACAAATTTGGTGTAATTCGAGTCGAGATATCACAAAGTGGGTTGTTTTGAAAAAAACTCAATGGCGTTCGTTGCATGAGGAATATTCAACAGAGACTTCAATTCAAAGTCAATTTTTGTACTCTGAATAAATAAATACACATTCATCTCAACCTTGATCATTCAACTGGACATTTTATTTGCATAAAGCTTTTAGAAAGTAAAATAGAATACTGAGAGAAAAAAGCGCAAGTTTTGTCAAACAGGTAATTTGTAGTTTATTATCAACTAATGGGTACAATTAGAATTATTTTTCTATATCTCAGTATTTAAATAGAGTGACATTTAAGATAAGTATTACGTATCTGATGCAAGGCCTACAGTCATACAAATTAATTATTTAAGAAAGATGAGTCATTAAGTGGTTTCTCACACGTAACGGAAAGGCAATCATTTGGGAAGGTTCTGGCTTCGTCAATAACATTAAGTAGTTAAACCTGATTTTGCTATGACTTCAATTTCGGAACTGCCATTACCTTAGGCTTTTTATGTGTATATGTATGTTTTTGTGTTTGTATTTGCTTTGTTTTGTTTTGTATTGCTTTGTATTGCTATGTTGTGTTTTGTTATTGTTTGTTTGTTTAGCTGTTTGTTTGTTGTTGTTGTTGTTGTTGTTGTTGTTGTTGTTGTTGTTTGGTTAAAAAGGAAAAAAGCAAGTGAACTAGTTGCGTGCAACTCACTCAGTCAGTTCTGGCTAAAAAAATCGTTGGATTAACGTTGTTTTGGAAAAATAAAGAAATTTCCATTTAATCACTTACATACGTCGTAACAACAGGTGTTTAAATACAACTTGGAATAAACAGTGAAAAATTAAAAAAAAGGCATCGTTCCATATCGAACTTTATATTCAAAATATTTGTATTTGCATGGATGATAATTCGCTTTTAAATTTTTACAACTAACACTAAAGCTAAAGAAAAATAAGTAAATAGAAACTAAAAATCGAGGACACACTGCGCTAAAAACTAGTGTTCAAATTGTACATCCAACTACTAGTAGAAAATGGTGATTTATCTTAAAAATTATATCGATTGGATCTATAATATTCTGAGTTAGATCATTTTGGGCTTTGAAAATGAAGTCAAAGTTTGTAGAAATTATGAAAATTCTTTATCCGATCGATGTAAAGGGATCTTCTTTACGGTAGTGATCTCTATCGCGTTTTCTAATGAATTATTAATGACTTTGATAAATAAAAGCGATGCTTTCCAACTGAGATTAGGAGACAACGCATTGGAGTAAATTCAGCAGTTTCTAGAAACCATGCTTTGCAAGCTGCGATTACGATCGTACCCATGCACATTGCTAAATTCTCTTCTAATTTTAAGCATAAACCATAGTTTACAAACTGAGATTTGGAGACACGTTGCTAAATTCAGTTTCTAATTTATTGTTTTAATTACTATTTGTGATCACTTTGAAGCAGTTCTATTCCATTCAGTCTTTATAGTACACTCGTTATAAACGAATAAACGATTTCCGTAAAACCGTTAATTGTAAAAAGCACATGAATATACATGTCCTGTTATATGTGATAGCCTGACGCACCGTTAATTAGTTTTTCAAGTGTAAGATGTAATTATGATGAGAGCTTTTTTTTATTTACGTTATAGATGGCTGATTGAAATCTCCAATTTGTTGCCCGAAACAACAAATGTCTACCTGTCAAGGTCAACCTCAGCAAACATAACTCTTATTCTTATGTGATTCGAGTGATTATTTGCAAAATACTTAATGTAGAAGTAGTGTGTGTGAGAGTACAATGTCCCCCAAATAGTGCGCAAGCTCTAGAAGACTTGGACACTTAAATAAACAGTTATTTCTTTATTATCTATTTATTCCAAAGATGAATCGTGAACTGTACAAGTGGCAGTCATCTCAAAAAGCACGGATACGTTTTTTCAGTCTTTTAAATTGTTTTCCTTCCTTCCTTCCTTTCCTTCCTTCCTTAGTTGGTCGCCAAACGTGCAGAAACTGCATGTGTGTAAGTCAGGCTTTGAAGTACCGATCAGGGTAAAATAAAATCAGAGAGTTATCACGGCTAC
The DNA here is from genome assembly GCA_029948255.1 of Telmatactis stephensoni. Classification (NCBI taxonomy): domain Eukaryota; kingdom Metazoa; phylum Cnidaria; class Anthozoa; order Actiniaria; family Isophelliidae; genus Telmatactis; species Telmatactis stephensoni. Next base: position 547,769 of record JALIZF010001842.1, on the reverse strand, counting down.
CATGACAACTAGCCTTCATATAAACAAAGCGTATAAAACTGAAGCTTATCTTGTTATACTCAGAAATGGTAGCTTATAATCTGTTATAATAATTAAAGGCTCCCTCAGGTTCTCATACATTTGAAAAATCCACGACGGTTGGCAATACTGTTTTTCTTTCACTGTCACCCACAGTTCCTGACATGTGAGAACCTGTCAATATGACTTCCTGACTATCAGGGACAATCTGGAAATTGGTCGAGACGAAATCGCACATCGTCTTTGGTGATCGAGAATAGTCACGTCATTTTGTCTTGTTCTGGCTCACAAGCCGGAGAGTTTTTCTGTATTTTCTTCCTTCCTTCCTTCCTTCCTTCCTTCCTTCCTTCCTTCCTTCCTTCCTTCCTTCCTTCCCTCCCTCCTTTCCCTCCCTCCCTCCCTCCCTCCTTCCTTCCATTCTTTCTTTTTTCTTTCTTCCTTCCATTTTCCTTTCTTTCTTTCTTTCTTTCTTTTCTTCCTTCAATAAACACCAGCTGGGATAATTGAAAAGAAATAAATGAACAGCGGATTCCTTCAAGGATTATCAATTGGACCATTGATTTAGAACGTGTTCGAAATCAATTTGTCAGTATTCCCTGATCCTTACCTGTTGAGAAATCAAACTTTATGAATGCATGTATCGGGCAGTCATCATCATTTATATATTTAAGTGATTATTTAGGTACTCGTTTCAAAAAGCGAACGTAGTGTTGGAGTGCGTAAATCCAAAACGTAAGTGCGTACGAGTTTTCGAAGGCCGAAGCCAGGAAATTCAAGGAATGTACAACGTATTCAAAAACTGTTGTTCTATATCAAAATTACTAGTATTTACCATAAGTTCTATTTACCGTAAGTTCGCAGACTATTCAGTAACCACAGAACATATGCATCTTCCAATTCTAATTATTATACACTGAAATTTTAAAGGGGTACTTGGATGAAAATCAATAAAAATTTAAAATGACTTGAAACTTGGTTCAATGTATCTATATGTGACCAATAGTCACCAAGCAATATATTTTCATCAAATTCCAAAGGTACAGATAACAAGTTATCACGTATTTTAGCATCTACATTGTGTATCTATGACGTCATAAGTACAACCCTATTGTTCTTTTCGATCTTAAACCAAACTTTCTTGGTGATAATATGATTAAAATGCAGAATTTTTGGGATAGTAGGTTTTATATTTATCTATATATTGGTCGTTAATTGACGTCAACTTAGGAATTAACCACTTTCCAATTTTGACCTATTTTCATCCAAGTACCCCTTTAACTTTCTGGGAGGTCACAAGTAACGTAACTGAAAAATATCAAACCAACAAGATAAAAACAATTTGCTAAAGATCAGATTTTTTGTATTTTGATTAATAGCGGCTAAAAGTACCAAAAAATAAACCCTCGTGCAAGTTTTAATTCAAATTTTTGCCTTGGATTAAGAACACTCCAATTCTATTCATCAGCTATCAAGCTAGCTAAGATCTATCAAGATAGTTGTCATCCTGCATTTTTTTTTTTTTTTTTAATTTTAGCAACTTTTAAGCTGAATATAATGTAAAGAATATATACGACAAATGAGTGAGTTGAGGCCTAAACTGATTTTAAATTCAAATTTTTACTTCGGATTAACACTTTATTTCGACTTTTTAATATCAATCAAAACCAACTACAGAAATCCTAAAGACCCTAAACGATATCCTGAGAAGAAATTACTCTAGATTTGTTCAACCCTTATACTAGAGTTAAGTGTTTTTTGTTGCTCTTTGCTTGATTATGAAAAAGAAATCCTCTTAATATATTAAAGACACCTTAATGCTGACAGATTTGATTCGAAGTACTGATCACGGAAATGAATCTTCCAACTGTCCTTATTGATATGATTTTATTCAATACGTGGCGGCAGGTATAAATGTAATGAGATCTGCTTCAAAATCCTTCTTTCTGTCTCCCCAAAATCAGAACTAACTTAATTTTAATCTTAGATCAAAGGTGCAGTATACTATGGAGTTTTACAAGTGAAAGTTACCGTATATATATATAATACATTTTTAAAAAGAAAAAAAATCATCAAAACAATCAAAGCTGATCTCTCTTGATATTTCATCTTATTCATTTACTAACCTGTAGTTGCTCTAAAATCCAATTTAGGGATACCTTATCACGTACCCTTCCTTGCCGCCAAGTGCTGAATAACGAAGGGCGCAGCTGGCAACATGATCGAGTCGAAGGTATATACAAGGGAGCTTTCATCACGTGACAGTTGCACATTTACGTGCATACAAATTTGCATACACACACACGTAGTAGCCACCATACGACCAATGTCTGATCACGGAGCACAGTAGCCTGTGTAGCGGCGTAAGGGGATTGGGGAGAGGGGAGGGGAGAAGAGGGGGATTGGTTAGAGGAAGGGGAGGGAACGCCTCCCTTCCTCTCCACAATCCCCCTCCTCTCCCCTCCCCTCTTCCCAATCCCCTTACGCCGCTACGCAGGCTAGGAGCACAGCTTAGATCGAAACTAGTTCGTTTTTACTGAGGGAAGAAAAACCCGGATATCCGGAGAAAAAACCCTCGAAGCAAGAGAACGAACAAGAAACTCAAGTCATATGTGATGCCTGCAGATAAGATGAGTAATGACCTTGCCTTCTAGTGCACGAATTATGGAAGAGATCAAGTTATTTATCGGGGGAAATGAAACGTTTTACCATTCAAAAATATATGCAATTGTTTTTGCTCAGTCACGTGCACAAATATATAACTTGCCACAAAATATCTCTATTATAGAGGAAAAGGGTTTAATTGATTTTGAAAATAATTCATTATATTGCTATTTAAAAGTTGTATAAAGCAAAACCTTAATTCTTGTTTTAAATCAGTATTCCATCCATTGAAAGGCGGAATAATTAGCTTGTTACGATTGTTATTTCGTCGCATAGTTTTTCAGTGTCGAATATTTTGAATTATATTTAAGTATTTCAGAAATTGTTTAACTATATCAAAAGCAGTAGAAGCCTTTCGTCATAAAATACATGTCTAAACAAAAAGTTTCCATTCAACATTTCAAGACAGGTGTCTTTTGCCCGAACGCAAATTAGAACTTTAATTTGTTGTACCTCAATTTAACTGCAATCTACGTCTAAACTGTAAACTGCATTTCACTCAGCTTGAATTATTAAAATCGATTTGCTCTTCAAAATCTTGCGGCCCTAGTATTTCAACTTGTAAACATACTGACTAATGTCTAACTGTTCGTTAATCAAGATAATTTACTTTTTAGAATTCGACTTGTTCTTCTATCTGACTCTGCCGATTACCATACATCCATGGCAGACATGCACTCGGCCTTGAAATATACTCTCACAATCCAAGTCTTTGAATTGTAGCAAAAAACATGGGTTAGTACTAACTAAAACATCTCTGGCTAACATTTCTGTAAGTCAAGAGATGGTCAACTGAATAAATGGTCACTGAACAATTAGGAATGCAAACTTCCATTGATGTCATTCGATTCCACAGCAAATTCTGTATGTATTCTTCAAGATTTGCGCAAGTAAATCGATCGATTTGGACCCTGTTACGTATACATGACAATTGAATGCTGACTAACATGTTAAGGAGGCTCGCCTGGGTTTTGTAAATACTCACCTACCTAACTTTGAATCATTAGTAACTCTTGTTCCAGAGCTCTACTGGACTAGCCAATTCCCTTTGCAATTCTACTTTTTATGTATTTTGAAATGAGTGTCTGAAGGAGATGGGAATTAATGCGGCTAGGCTCTTATCAAGTCATTAAAATTGCCTCATTACCGCACATTTTCTCGATATCTAGACTTGACCGCTCAAAACCGGAACAATAATAATAAAAATTTATTCATTTCTAATTAATATCAATTTGAGTATTTTCAAATGCGCTAGAACTACCCTACTAATCTACTTGAGCCTGCAACTAAAGCCGTTAGACATTTAAAAAGAGGTCTATGAAGCTAAGCGTTATTTTTTTCGAGAAGATACCATTTAAATATTTTTGTGCGAATTGTTTCTGTTCTTTGACCACCCCCCAAAATTAGATAAAAGTTAAATCAAGGAATTTTTTTTATTGTCCTAATACAATCCAAAATTACTGTTCACTGTCAATAGAAGGGGGTGGGGTGGGGGCAGCCCCACGGGGGCCCCGATTCAAAGGGGGGTAGGGGAGGGGTGGTCCTCATCAGCCCCAAAGCCCCCGTGGGGGCCCCTGGCCCAGAAACGGTATTTGTATACTAATAGCAATTCATGGTTACCCCTATAGGGTACCAATTCAAAAACAAAAAAATAGAAGAATCCCCAAAATCAAGAGCCCATAATACTAAGAGAGCGAAGCTCAGTATTGATGTCTGTGCCATGTTCGTGGCGGCTAAGGCTATTTTTAGTAACTTCGCCATCGCGCGCGCAAGGCTCTCAAACAATAGAATTCAAACGGCCCCGTCCGCGCGCACGTCAAAAATCAAATTCTATTGGTTGAGGGCCTTGCGCGCGCGATGGCGAAATTACTAAAAATAGCCTTAGCCGCCACGAACATGGCACAGACATCAATACTGAGCTTCGCTCTCTTAGTATTATGGTCTCTTGCCAAAATTTAACTCCTTTTTTGATGTGTCCAAGAGACACAAGTCATGTTAGTTTTTTTCACTTACCGAACAACACCCTAAAAGATACCAGCTAAGTCGCTCGTAGTCCACTAACTCCTTTGACACCCTAAAAGGTACCTGATCACTGATTTTGACCCCCCCCCCCTCCCCCGAGGACTGGCTCCCGCTATTGAGTGCACAATGGGTGATCAGGTCAAGATTGCAAAGAAAAAAGCAGCAAAAGATACGTTTGACTTTATATTTGCGCTCTGAGTTCACACAATCTTTTTGATAATTTAATTGAGCTTGAAAACCTCATGGCCTGCATGAGTTCAATTATGGCATAAAGCTATTTTAAAAAGGTTTACGGGGCGAACGGCGAATGGTGATGCATGACCGAAAGGAACTGTGGTGACATATGAATTAATACTGCATGGTACCGGTATTTTTTGAAATCGATCTCTAGCTAGATCTGCCAGGAACGCCTAGAGCATCGCGCTCTTTGCGACTTTATTTGTTTATTCGGACAAAAATTCAGCACACAAAATTTGTAACAAAATTTTAACGTGCTTCTTTGGTCAAGACACAGTTTGCATATATATATTTGATATATATATTGGTACTCGGTAAACAACACGAAAAGGGAACCGGAGAAGACGTACTTATCAAGAATAGTGCGATCGGATAGTAAAAATGCCAGACGATGTGTGACGGTATTTGTATTGACCGTTTGTAAGCGAAGCGCGCGAGAATTGCATGAGGGCACAAGGCGAAAGTCACCTCGCAAAACGGACAAAATAATAATACATGCTCTAGCGAGCGCTAGAGCATGTATGCTTCAGCCGCTCAGCAAAAAATCTTGACGTGTATTTCAAACGGTATTGTACGTGCCTGATTGTTTTTTGATGATATGAAAGCAACACTGCTGGCACAACTTCGAGTATAATATAAATCGTAGAGTACGAAATCGTTAAAAGATATTGACTTGCACTGAGCTCACTAAATCGACTTACCGATGACGATCACGTCCTGGGATCACGTTCTCTGTACTTTATTTTGCGTATTGGCGAATCTTTACGCAGTGTTACTCAATCTCAGTGTAACCGGAGATTGAAGCAAATGGTACTGAACTATTAAAGATTTCTGGACAAATAATACTGGAATCATATTGCTGTCAAGCTCAATTAGGTCTTACATGACAGAAACGTGTCACGAAATGACCCTTATATCGATTTTTATAAAGAACATTTTCTAATGACTTTGCGAAAGCAGTCAGTCACTTCAATGATGCAATGTTTTCACAGGCAGCCCAAGCTCACTGTTAGTGTTGGTTTGCTATAGAATATATGTGGCCATGGCTTAATTAAATCTTCATTTCTTACCTTGAATCACAATAAAATCCCTTGAAACTTGCATGGTGTCCTTTTGATGTACTGCATTACCGCCTGGCTGAGTGTGAGCGAGTTTCGTTCAGTTTAAAATAGCTTTCCCCCGTTTTGTTGAATCGTTTTGTGCCGTTCTTTGTCTTCTTGGTCATTTACGCTGAAATGCAATCTTATTTGTATTGACATTTTTTTAAGATTAAATATTCATTGTCAGTAGTCTAAGATCAAATTTTATCAAAACTTTCTCATTTGCATGCCACTTCACTAGTGTATGGTTTAAAACATTTGTAAATTAATTCAAAACAACATTTAATTTAATTTATTATACTTCAAATTCATCTCCAATCTTACCTCCTTTTCCGAAAAAAACTGTCAATACGCTTCATTATTCCTTCGAATACAGATGAAAAGTTTAAGGACTGATCTCGCGTAACTTGTTCTTTTATACTGCAACGCACGCTAGCACAGGTCTTCGTTTGGCGGGAACAAGGTACTTTGTTTGGCGGGAAAGTACCACAGGGCTCCCAACCGGAAGTGAGTTTAGATCTTATGATGATGATAATTTCAATAATCATAGTTATTAATTTAAGTCAATTTTTTTTGTTAAGTCATATAAAGATTAGAGGTACGGTTATGCTAATAAAACTGTTTGATGCCTATTTTGGGGGACATCAGGCTACTATTATAAGAACGTAATTAACGGGGTGATGAGATAAATGCTGCTATCGCGGCTGCTATCCAATACGGCGTGTTTTACCAGAGTTAATCAAATCTATCACTCTCATAGGGGGGTTGCACCCCACAACCCCTCCCCTAGATCCGCCCTGATATGATAACTCCAAATAACAATGACAACTTTTCGACAACCAGACCAGCTCCGATCCAGTTTTGAGCGATTCACTGCTGACCATAAATTCTGATCATTCCAAGCGTATTTTGATGACATCACAGATCATCGTTCACTCTACGTACAGGTCTACCAAAACTTTCAGATTGCAAGCCCACAAATGACCTTTGCCACCTCGATCGTACGTAACACAGGGAATCCATCGTCACAAATAGTGTCGTTGCTCGCTTCGCTCGCAGCAATAAAAGCATTGTTCTGTGACGTCAACCATGCGTCTGTACTTTCATAGCACACGCTTCCTGACCAACCAGAGCGCACGTAATATACCGATTATTATATATACATGGTGGTAGTGATGGTATTGATGATAAATAATTACGGTAGGAGTTATAATCAAAAAGATTCGACCAATGAGGGTACGTATTACTATGACGTCATCCGTGTGTCTAACTTTCACAGCACACGGTTCCTGGGTTCCAGTTCCTTTCTTTGTCTACCGCAACGAACATATACACTGTATCCATTATTAACTTCGTTCTATTGTTCTCGCTTGATGTCTTTTGTATGTCAACTTGGTCCGTTACAATATATGGTGGTGGTGATGACAATAGTGATGATGATGATGATGACGGTACGTGATTAAGATTACAATCAACAACATGCCAATCTTGGTATAATAATTAGAATATTTATTACAAGTGTCAGCATTAATTATGCATTATCATGTATCATACTAAAATTATTAAATTATAAAAACAATTAATTAATATAATTTCAAAACATCAGTGACCTGAAATATATCTTCAAAGGATCGTCATTGATAAGTCCTGCACAGATCTCGCTTATACATACATCTAAATAAATGATAGCTATCAGATTTAAGCACTCAGTGACGGGAATTCTATATATAATACCTAGAGGGCGTTTCCTTATACATCCCAATTCCAAGAATTCCTTTTTCTATCAGTGTACATGGATTTTATCCCCATGATTAACTTAAGCAGCACCCCATTGGCACAGGGGACAAATGGGGGTGATCTTACACCGGTTAACTTTTGTTTGCTATTCTAAGTCTACTTCTTAACAGCAAAATTATCTCATTTTCACAAAATGTGCTAGTGAATACAAAAAAATATATTATTCACAACCAGCAATTTCAATATGGATGAGCACTTTCCACTTAAGCTCAAACTACTGCATAAATACCTCTACTGCACTGATAACTATTTTTATGATCTATGGTCAACTATGGTGTTCCTGTGGTTTAGCAACACTGAGTCAACTGGAACCCATTTACAGTTTAGTCTGACACATCTTCACATCAATAGAATTTGATGAACTTGGTCCAAGTTCATATTTTTTTCACCTCAGGTAACTCAGTCGAGTTGGTTATCAAAATAGTGGATAAATAGAAGAATAGTTAGTATCTTTACTTTTTTTCACTTTGGGATTTTGTTTGAGTTTCTATTTGGGTTTCCTGTGCTCAAATCGAGCTGAGTGATGCTGAGGCTGAAACAAGAGGAAGCCATCAGCTATTAAATTAGCACCTAGTTTCTGTGTTTTATTTGAACCGCAGGCACAAAAAATCGACCATTTAAGGTATTTGTAGAAGAAACTATACTACGGTTAATACAAACAAAACTTTGGGTGCCCCGTATTTTTCTTCTAGATCAAACAACAACTTGAAGTGTTATGTACATTTCATTAAGAATTTAAAATGATTGCTTCATACAACTTAGTTGACCATAATGGTCGCCATTTTGAAAGGTAACCTGGCCTTTGCATATGAAAAAAGACACATTTTGACACACCTGATGAACTTCCTCACCTATCCGGAGAAATTTGAGAAAGCACGTTTCCCCATTTTCAAACTTACAACACGCAGTCTAGTCTTAACGGAAGGCAAAACGCAACGTATAAGCGTTACGTGCTAGAAAATAAGAGGAGTGAACTGATTACGTCTTTCTCTCTATTTATGTCGCGCAAAAGAGCGGCTTTCGTAACTCTAAGTGTGAAACGGACTGTGCAGTGCTTTGACCATGTCAGTAGTGCCGTGTTGTGTGTAAAAACATTCGGATTTCCTACCGTAACCGTGCTGTGCCAAGACCGTGCCGTTTTCACAGTCATACGAAAACTGCCCAAAGCGCCTAAAGTACTTCATAAAAAGGGCAGGTCACCAAGCAAAATGGCCGCCATGCTGACGATATTTTATTTTATCTTGCATACATTATACTAATTAAGGAGGAATTTATTTAGTTTTAGTTGATTCTTTTGGGTTGTATGGGATTTTAAAGCAGTGGATATTCAAGTGATTACAAATTTGTGTACAGACCGCGACAGAGTAACGAGTGATATCGAATACCATGTGAATCTGAAAAGAGAAGAAACATTATTGAGAAATCGGATAAACTATATTGAAATCTGACCGATGAATTTCACGGATCTTGAATGTCAGTATCTTTTCACCTCATACGCCAAGATGATTACAGCTATTGAAAGCAAGTGAGAACTGAAGTACGTCTACACTAGTTCGCAAAGTTTTGAAAACACATCTTCATTTTCACAATCATGCTATAGTGAATGAGCGTTTCTTTTAATTTTAGGCCTGTTTTTGTTTTTGCAAGCGGCGCGAGGGAGCAGAAGGAGAAGGAGAAGAGAGACACGCAGACCCAGCATTTCATTTTTCATTTCTCACCGAGGAACAGAACAGTACATTACAGAACAGAAAAGAATTAGCAGAGCAGAGCAGAGCAGAGCAGAGCAGAGCAGAGCAGAGCAGAGCAGAGCAGAGCAGAGCAGAGCAGAGCAGAGCAGAGCAGAGCAGAGCAGAGCAGAGCAGAACAGAGCAGAGCAGAGATGAACAAAACTGAACAGAACACAACAAAACAAAACAATAAGCAGTGCACTGATAAATCTGAAAATGTCGCACCATGGTTTTGCAAAACAATGTTGCACGAACCATTGCAGCGCTTAACATCCCCTGCATCGCTCAGCATCATGAGAAAACGATTGCACTAGCGTTTTTCGGCATTGCCACGTGTAACACCCCTGCAGTGGTTCGTGCAACTTGTTTTGCAACATCACTGCGAGACTAGGTAGAGAAAAATTGCACCATGTAACAGAGTCTGAAGTGTGGAAGCAGAAAAAATGCATTTCAAATAATTCGGAATTGTGTGAACGTATAGCCCGAGTCTCATCATCATATTTTACAACTCGATTGTAGCAAAGATCACGTGAGGGAAGCCCAAGTGACTCACCATCATTCCCCATAGGAGTAACTTTTCATCAAATGGGCAACCATAATGAATATTTAGAATTTGGATAATTCCACCAAGCATACATGCATCCTTGATCTCCAAGGGACTTTTTGTCATACATGCAACCTACATGCAAGATATAAAGTATACATGTGTGAGATCTGGTTATTTGACTGAATGATTTATTGATTCAATGAACAATTGATTCAGCGGTCGATAGGTTAAATGATGAACTGATTGATTTTTAGTTGATTTATTGACTGACTGACTGACTGACTGACTGACTGACTGACTGACTGACTGACTGACTGACTGACTGACTGACTGACTGACTGACTGACTGACTGACTGACTGGCTGACTGACTGACGGACTGACTCACTGACTGACTCACTGACTGACTCACTGACTGACTCACTGACTGACTGACTGACTGACTGACTCACTCACTCACTGACTGACTGACTGACTGACTGACTGACTGACTGACTGACTGACTGACTGACTGACTGACTGACTGACTGACTCACTGACTGACTGACTCACTGACTCACTGACTGACTGACTCACTGACTCACTGACTGACTGACTGACTGACTGACTGACTGACTGACTGACTAACTGACTCACTGACTGACTGACTGACTCACTCACTGACTGACTGTACACATGATATAGGGCATTATGCCAATTCTACATACCACTAATTTGAGAGTAACTTTGGTGCCTGCAAAACCATGTGCCATATAAAACAGACAAGGGTTTTTAGCAAAGATAGCTGTAGGTGATCTTGTAGCTACATGGTAAGCTATGTATGTAGTTAAAAATATTGGAAGAAGAGGTGACAGGACACTGGTTCCCTGGAATTGAAAACAAATCAAAGGTGTCTCCATAAGAGCAGAATAGGTGGAACATGTACATACTATATTGCTATTCTGTTGCAACATTGTATTCTGGGACTGTGATCTCAGTTAATAACACCAAGCAAAAGACATCATGGTTTGTAGTAGTAACTTGGGTACAAAATAATGACAAACCACACAAACGTTATCATGACAACTCACATCTTGTGTGACTTGTCCTTCTACACCAATTTGTTGTTAAAAATTGACACAATCAAGGCAAAAGTGACTGAAGTTTTGCATTTGCAGTACCCATATTCCTTTTCAGTCTAGTTGCCTCATTTCTCAAAAGACGCGACATTTTTATGGCCCACTAACCTATCAAATAAATTTTGCATGTGTTGCTTGAAGTACACGTTATTTTCAATTACTATGATTTTACAGGCAAGTTTATGGGTGCTCGTCTGCAACTGTAATTTTTCCAGTAATTTTTTCGTCCAAACAGTTATCAGGTCTTTCATGCAACAGGCCTCCTGTTTTGCTTTAGGCTCCTCACACCCAAACTTTTTCTAAAACTACCAGCACTTGTTCTACAACCACTTTGTAAAATTAATGTACTTACTGCTATTGTTGATCCATTTTTCCCCATACCACCCTGGTAAATATCACTTATTATTGAGACAAAAGATAATATACAGCCCAATATGCATATTCCAATCAGGCAAGTCTTGAGACTAAAACCAATAAAAGGGACCTGAAATTTCAGAGTATAAATAAGAATCAAGGTTTACAATGTTACTCCATCATACAAGACCCCAAACAATTTTCAATCAAATTTCTGAGGCACATTCTTGAGGCTGAACAACAGAATGGCTGAGGCTGTGCATTCTACAGTTGAGAATGTTTCTTGTTGCATAGTATGTGTATGCCATACATACATAAAACAAATTACATGCCTTCCAAGCCATATTGTTTATTGTTTATATAGCTATAATTATTTCAAAAAAGGTGATGGGATGAATAGCAAATGGCAATTTGTGATTGCACGACTGAAAGGAAACTTGGGGTAACAAGAATTGCTTCATTTTCATTGTCAGATTAAATACACAAGCAATGCTGGTACCAAGCAGTAAAGACCTTATTGGACACAACTGTTGATAGGCAATTCATACGGTATCTCCGCACCAGAGCGGTCTAATAGTGTGACCACAGTTCCTTTCGGTTGTGCAATCACCAATCTCTGATCATCATTCGCCGTTCTCCCCATCAACCTTTTTGAAATAGCTATATATACTTGACTGTGATTGCATGAGTTGTGTGAAAATTTGTTTGGGTGTATTCCCACTTTAAGGTTTATGATTTACCAATGGCCTAACAAATATTAAGAAATGAATGGAAATCTATAACATGCATAAAGAGGGCACTGTAAATGTACATTACTGGTTTGAGTCTTTGGCTTTCACTGAAGTAAAAGAGAGTACCTGTTTCTCTTTTATACTGTGATAAAGGGCTAGAGTACTCTATAGTGCATGTATGTATGACAGTGAAAACAGCACAGGCACCACACCACATGGTTAAGACAGGAATTTAAAATGTTTTTGATATAGTCATCACGACACTGACACAGTCATGGCATGGCAGGATCTATTTTATACTCATACAAAATCTGCTCTAGCACCTAAAGTATCAGTAATTTAAACCTTTGTTTCCATATCATAGCTATTACTACCATTTTTGTTCAAGCATTAAGCACGAAACAGTAGCATTTATTTACGTTTTGAGACGTTGTCTGGTGCTGCACCCATGTTTATGATCATGTTTGTTAGAGTTTTTCTTTGGCAGAATTAAAGCTTTTTTCAGGTCTGTTATTAGCTGTGAAGGTTGGAAACTACATTTTTCCTCATCATTTCATATTTTTGTCGTTTTTAATGAAACAAAATGAATCAAAACATGAAATAAAGGAAAAAGATGTAGTTTCCCATGTCCAAACCTAATTATAGACCTGTCAAAACCTTTCATTCTGCACGTGAAAACTCTGAAATGCACGACCAAAACCATTGGTGTGGCACCAGACAACGTCTCGTTTCAAACATAAACAAAAGCGAAATTTGTTTCGTGCTTAATGCTTGAATGAAAATGGTAGTATTGCTGTGATTGCATGCTGAGATGACAGAAAACTGTGTTTGCTGGTCATAGTGATTCTAGTGATTAAAGCATTTGTGATTGCTATGATTGTTGAGATGAAACACAGTGATTGCAATTGCTGCCATCACTATGTATACATTGCTAAATGACAGTAACTACTGTACACTTTAGTGTGGTTTATATATTATTGGTTAACACAATTTTCTACAATAAATTGTACATGTAGTGATCTTAGGAAAAGAGAGTTGAAGTACTCTTTTTATACTGGATCAAGACTTTGCAGAGAACAACATGGTATTGACTTTGATTGCATGTATAAGATAACTGCTCTATTTAAAACACATTTTTGTACAATGTACTGCATACATACCTGATATGCCCAAAATGAAGTACCAAATAATCCAGTGAGTAAGAAGATGAGCATTGTAGAACACTGAAGTTCAGTCACATCAATACTAGAAGTTACAATATAGTTAAATTAAATGACAGTTAAATGTATAAAGAATATACAGTGTAAACGAATTGTTGAATTTTATCAGGGTGTAGAAGATGAGGGAGGAGAGGGGAGCCTAGCAGGGCTAGGGAAATGATACCCAACCCAAACAAAAACAGTCATTTGGAGCACTTGTAAACTGTAATGATTTTGATATACTCACAGTACGATTTTCATATACTCACAGTCCAAACTTCATTGTCCCAGAGACATAAGTCTGCCAATGAGCACCATAGAACAGTACTACACCAGCAAAACATATAATAAACATCCATGTTGGTTCTTTTCCAAGCTCTACAGTAGTGGCAAAAGCCAGGCATAAAACTACCATCCCAACAGCATCACATCCATGGTCCATCAATTCACCCATTGGAGAACTTGTTTTTGTCCTACGAGCCTGCTTGCCATCTATTGCATCCAAGGATTGCTGAACAAACATGCCAACTGCAGACATGAAGTATGCCCAGCCTGGTGCCTATATTTTGGCAGAAGGAAGTCAGATATGTATATTGATAAAAGTATGATTTAATCAGGTCACCCCAATTTAAGAGTTACAGATAATCATACTAAAATGCTACATAATTAAATGCAACCCAGGATACACTGAATATACTCTAGGATACATTATAAAATAATTCATACAAAGCACGCGCTCTGATTGGCGGAGAAGCATTCTCCATAGCTCAACATAGCATGGAACGTGACCATGGTCTTGAATATTTCATCAAAGAATTAGAAAACTCAGCAGCAGTGCTATGTTGAGTTATGGAAGCACTTGGGAATTGTAAGAAGACTTGAAACTCTGCCTCGTTTTCTATTTCTACATTTGTTGTTGTTTCAAGAGGATATGTAGAGTCAAATGTGAACAGATAGGATTCAACCACAACAAATTTCACCTCCTTCTGTCACCAAAATATATACAAACTATAGCAGTTTTCGTATGAGTGGAAAACTGGTTTCGGGAAACTTTCATGTATCCCACTGTATCGTGACCGTGTCAGTTTGGTAACTTGCATGTCTATACAAACATTCCAAATAGGCCATTTGCATGATGGCATCATATACTACAACTACCAGAATGCTTTGCCCACTTTCTTTTGTAAAACTAGTAATAGTTCTCACTAAATCTGCCCCCGCTTGAATATCTGTGATGAACTTCTAAAAAGAATGTTCTGTTGTGAGTTTCAATAAGGTGAGAAAAAATTGTTGAATAAACGAAATTATAATTTGTTACAGTCTTTAACATAGTCTTGTGGTAGTGTAGAAAAAAAGATGAATAAATGACTTATATCGTATATCAACTTTTATTTTTTCAAATAATTTATTAGAGTGATTTTCATTGGACTGTGAAATAGTTCCTAAGCTAATAGACAATAATAGACTCTGCACAAATTGTTTTCTTTTGTTGTGATACAAATATTAGAAACTATTAAACACCGACTATTAATAACTGTTTCACAGTCTGACGAAAACCACTCTAGCAACATAGGGGCCCATCCACATGAGGTAGGGTGCCCCTAGGTAGTAGGGCTACCTCTTTTGTTTTGTATCCCCCAGGGAAAAGGAAAGAAAAGAGATAGCCCTACTACCTAGGGGCACCCTTTCTCATGTGAATGGGCCCTAAGTATTGATAGTACTCTATGAAAGGAATTAGAAGATAATAACTACAGTAATGTAACACAATAACTAAACTGATAACGTATCACTAATGTATACAATAGAGTGAGTGCACTTAACCCGTGAAATAGTTAGTAGAGTACTAGTTACTAGTAGATCTTATTTCCATTGTTTTCTTTTGTGCCTATTGAACTATTACACACTAACATTCAGTTAGTGTTTCACGGATTAAGTGCGCTCACTCTATGAATACAGTGTTTAGTTTGAGTCAATTCAATGTGATATATATCATAGAGTGATTTTCCGTCATCTGTGAATTCTTTTTTTATTGTCTACAAATAAAAGAAATGTTATAAAAGTTAGACATGTGAATCAACTTTGGTCTTATAACTTTTTACTGGTATCGAGCTGTTCAGCTTGCTTATGTTATGACATGTAATGTCAGAGGTTGCAGTAAGCACAAAGAGACTATTAAATGTGGGACTAAGATCAACATAAATGAAACCAGGTTTTTGATCTGTTTTAGACACTCTGTGGTTTGCTGAAGCTTTGGTGGATCGAGTCTGTCGATCCCCTTAGGTTGATGATTTGTGTCTAACAAATCAAGCTATGTAATAAGAAATCACTAAATAATAAGAAAATAACGTTCACAAAATGTTCGTTATAGTCTGCTAGTGGTTTCTGGTAACTAAAACTTTACAAAAAACTAAGATTGATCCTATTTAACTGAAAATGCTTACCTTGACTCTTTTCCCTGGATACTGAAACCTCGTGCGAAGCGAAAAGGACAATTATTCCCGAAAGCCTTTGCCATCTTCGAGTTTCTTAGCGTAATCCTTCATGTATGGTATTCATCAATATCTTGTTATATATTTTACTTCAATGAGACATAAAAATTATGAGACATGGTTTTGCTATCCCAATATCCAGTTGCGCGCCTAGCTGATAAATCGAGATTTTTTCTACCAATACAAACAAAATATCAAACCACTCTCCTTTACACGTGCGGGGGCTGGTAATATGCCTCCTCGGGTTTTGGCCTCTGGGCCAAAACCCTGCGGGGGCAATAATTAGTGCCAATTGTTTGACTATTCTCAAAAGGGAATAAAAATCTGAATAAGAAAGAAAATTCATAGAGCATTCTGGTAGTTGTAGTAAAATGACGCCATCATGCAAATGGCCTATTCCTGTTGTATATTTAACCATACCACCTAGTGACCACACTATTTTCCAACTCATACAAAATTTGCTCTAAAGTAAAGCATGTTACAGTGACATCAAATCCCCAAAGTATGACCAGCTACTGCAAGTCTTGATCATCAGGCAATGCTGTAGACTGGTTGACAGCTTGCAGCTATCATCTACATTTGATTGAAAAATCCTTTCCACACTATATGCCAATACATAATAACAGTGGTCACAATTTTGAGATTAATGACTGCTAGCTGTAACAGTCAGCACAGCAGATTTCATTTCAGCTACAGTACATGTATATACATGTATAACACAATGCCATATTAATTGCAACACAGAAATAAATGGAGCTAATTTACAGCTATTTTATTGTATCGCGACCAGCAAATTACGAATTTCTGTTTGATTTGAGTTTTTCTGATCTGTCAATCATCCTTTGGTGCAGAGCTTATTTTAAATCAATCAATGATTGCACGAGTTGACATATTTTAGCTCTGCCACCAACGATGATGGACGGATTGGAAACAACAAAAATACTGACAGAAAATACAGGTCATGATGTGATGAAAATAGCCAAAAATAATAGTTGTGCCCCATCTGATTTGAAATCACTTAAATGTGTTGTGCATATAGAATCTCATGCCTTTTACAGTGCATGGTACGGTACTTAATTATAATAACTAAATTTACGATTACTGCAGACAATATCACAACAAAAATTTGAATTTCATGTTGTGACCTTTCTTTTATATAATGTAACTTAATACCACTTTTGTCATGAAACAACAGGTACAATCACCTTGACACCAAACGAAAAAATCCTGGATTAAATTTCCAAGTTTAATTTCATTACATTCAAAATACCTGCTGAAGCCAAAATACTGACACCCTACAACCAAACTTTTTAGAATTCAGCATAAACACGCAAATATAAGCCAAATGGGATTAAAACAGTCACGTTTATGCTAGCTTTAAGCATTCGCTGTTGATTTGAAAAACCAAGATTTAACCAGTTTTACCACAAACGACCCAAAGGGTTTCCAGACGTTTTAGTGATAATAAGTTCTTAATAATATATTCAAATTTAGATCTCGATTTCCAGTGTTTGATTTCGATGCATAAATATCTTAACTGAAGGACTTAGAACAATAAAATGTACTTAGATCCATGTATCATATCATCTGAGAGTCGAACACAGAACAAAACAATCGAGGCAGAAATGCTTATACTGCTAAAACACGCGTATCAAATTCTCCGCGCGAAAATTCAACGAAATTAGACACTTTTGAATGCTACCACACAGCTTCAGCGACAAGTAGAAACCGTAGGGGAACGTAAGACAATTTCTGATGTATTTGATATCAAGTTTAGCATATACACTGTAGTATACGTAAGCAGCATCAATCAGTACCGTATAATATATGCAAACAACCGATTTTCTAGCACAACAACTTCAGCAATACAACCATTTTCATAGCTTACCGATCCGATAGCTTGTGGACAATAATACACTAAAATAAACGAAGGGATTAATGTACAAAGAAGTCCCAAAGTTGTCAAAACATTCGGTGCGACCCATAATGGCATTTGTTCGACTAGCCATCTCCAGTACACTTGAAAATAGGGATCCAGAATCGATACACACGTAGCACTGTATTTGTGTTCTGCCAGGCGTTTTAGTTGACTGTCACTTAGTACGGACATCATGTCGTCTATAAGAATGCCAACCACGGCCAATTAAGGGATATTTAGGATGATTTTTGAGGTATAAAATCAGGTTATGTTTGCAAGTTGTGCACTTTCATTCATGAAACCTCGATTTAAAGTTCCATAAGGCTTGGTTACATAAAGGTGAATATTCCCCCAGCCCCACCCCCAACGTCAACGTTACAATCATTTTCGTGAAAATAGAAAATCAGTTTTATATCCAGAATGATTTTCTAGGATATTTGAGTTTCATCTATCATGAAGAATGCAAAATAAAGTAGAATTATGAATGTATTATTTGTAACGTTGAAACGATATGGACGCAATTATGATTTCTACTTCCGCTATAGCGACTTCCGGTTTGTTTTAAGGGCAGAATAAACTTAAAAACAAAACAAAACAAAACAAAAAAAAAACAGATTCATAAATAAACAGATTCACAACCATTTATTAATACCAGATATATTTTTTTATTATTTATTCGTATTTTGTTAAGTTTTGATCAAATAAAAACATTTATTTCTAGGGAGGGGAGGGAGGTCTTGTATACAGGCTTGCTATCGAAGCATGCATAATTTATGAAGACCACTTGTTCAGCAAAGCCAGCAAACCATCCACGATAACGGCCATGATTTTCTTCGCAAAAAGCTCAAAACACCGGTAAACTCGACAGGAATTATACAGAATATCAATTCGAAGGTAATGTATTTTGAAAAATTATTGAAAATCTTATTGTATTTTGAAGTATATTTTGGGATTGTGTCGGTAGACAGCGGTCCGAACTCAGTCAACTCAGGCTCGAAAAAAATGCTAAAAGATTGTATACTTTATGAACTACTCGAGTTTTAGCAAAGTATAATTAGCATATTAGAGCCAAATAGCATTCAAGAAAAGCTTTAGAAATTTCCCAAGATTATCCAATTCATAACCAAATTGAGTAAACTGATTATGCAAGTTTGAAAAGTTTTGAATTTATATTTCAATGCTTGACTCAAATTCCAAGCAATTTTGGGGCTGAAATTAGCTATAAAGCTACTTCCAATTTGAAAAAAAAGTCTGTAAAGTTAAGGCATTGAAAATAATGAGCATTCTTGATGGAATATTTTCTTGGTGGAAAATATTGCCTGACTTTTGAACAGTTGTTTATTTAATATCAACAAAGCCGATAGATCGAATGGTTGAATGACTTGACATCGAGTGGGGTAGGGTAGGGATGAGTAAGTACTCTAAATGATTGGAGGTTTGGGTGTCAATCAAAGCGGGACTGTGATCAAATCATTCGAAATTTAATTCAGCTGAAAACTTCATTGAATAATTCTACAAAAATAAAATAATTACTAGTTAAAAACTTTTCTCGATATTACAGAGGGAAGTACTATGTTTTTATGAATCTTTATGTGTCAGTGCAATGGCCCTAGGACAAAGTCGTTGTGTTTATGTACAGGCCTCAACCAGCCTCCGTTTCTGTGGACAGGGGATGGAGTATGCGATTTTGATGGTGTGGGTTTCCTGTGTAATCTGATCGGCCGTTATAACCCGTAATCGAAATCATACCAATGTTTAAGTTTGTCTTCTAAATTCTATCTTTTCCTTGGACATCACAATTTTGTGTTCAGATTAATATAGTTTTTGAGCTCATTTATGTATTTGTGCTGTGTACTTACAGTCTCAATAAAACCTCAATTTTTGGAAGTCAATACTTCCAAAAATTGACATACTACGTAACAAAGTACATACCAAGGTAAAGTAGATAACATACTGTAGAATTATTAAAGACTCTTTGATGATTGAAGTGATTTGGAATAAAGGACCGGAAACTGGCAAATTTGCATTATATATGTTTTCGCGTTTCATTCGAAAACGGCTTGGTAAAATTTTTTGAATCAACCTCAATTTCTTTATTTTTAATATTATGTAGTTTACTGCTCATATAGTCCCTTGCCTAGAGCTGCTCGTGTTCGAAAGATATTTTAGAAAATTTGATTTCAGCCATCATTGTTTACCGTCGCTATGACAACACAAATCGAAGTGAAATAGACAAAAATATAAAATTTAAGTCCAATAACTAGTGTAAAAACCGTTTTGGTTGGTCAAGAGTACGGATTGCTCAATTCGTGGAATTAAAAACGGAAGCATGGTCAATAAAAAACTATATCGAGCCACCTTAGGTCGAATTTGATTAACTAACGTACTATAGACGACTTTCAAAAATGGCGGCCTAGTACATGAGAACGAGGCCACAAAGGCCTTGTTACCAGAAAATAAGCGTGGCGAAACTTCTATTTCTATTAAAGATGATGTGTTCCTCTTCCTTTTGAAATAACTATTTTCTGTGCATTTTACAGGATATACTTAGGCGCATTTGATGCCATGATAATTTTGAGGCCTTTCTGGCCTCGTTCCAGTCGTGAACAATGAGCCCGCCATTTTTGAAAGTCGTCTATAATCGCTAACGTTTGGCGGAGCGGGGATCGGAACCCAATTTGAAACGGATAGAGATATTGAAACCGTTGGAACGTTCATTTGACCTAAGATAACGCTTTATAACAGCTTCAAAGGACTGACTGATGACAGCAGATTAGTACAATTTGTAACTCGGTTTATTAACACATAAACAAAGCGACTTTGTCCCAGTGCCCTTGGTTAGCTAGTGACGTCATATTCTCAACACAATCATTCAGCTCCATACAATTCTTTGTATTTTATAATCAAAATATCTCAACATAATTGTACTGCAATGATGAAGACTGGCCAGGTCATCAATCCCAAGCATAAGTCAAAAAACACTTGAGAATATCGAAAGTCAGTCAGTCGGCTACTGTGTGGCTCCTTTTAGTGATGTTTTAGTTAAATCCAATTTTGAACGGTTTTGATCATAATCCCGCTTTTAAAACGTTGTAAAGAAGAATGGATGAAAGTGAAACATCACGTCTAATATTGAAATTAGATGAAATAAGATGTAAAACAGGTAAAAAATAGATTTTCGATCTAATTGATTATCACCAGGTATGGAAGACTTGGTTTGTTCCTGGATACTAAATCTTACGATAATCCTCGAAAACAGTTTTAAGTCGACTTGAACTTGTTTGTTCAACGTAGAATGAATGAATGAACGAAAGAACGAACTAGTGAATGAATGAATGAATGAAGATGAATAAACAGTTATAAACGAACAAGGAAATGGATATAATGAACGGAGGAATGAATGGATGAATGAAAGTACGAATGAGTAATTACATGAATTCGTGAATGAATGAATGGTATAATTGAAAATATATGAATGAAGGGCCTTACTGAAAATATATGAACGAGAGAATGAATGAATCAATGAAAGATGAATGAACGAATGAATAAATGACCCTGTAAATAACTAGCATAACTGTTACACAGCAATTACATATCCTTCACATTCTTACTCCAGGGGCCTTTGAGGTACGTATAAAATGGCCGACCAAATATATCGCATGCTCACTGGTGACGTCACGGATTTGCCTCCAAAGGAATCAAACATTGTTAGAATTTTTACAAGTTCGACTTTCACAGGTTTGTACTTTGCCAGATACTTCTTTGGTTTTAAAGATTAATGGCAAACAGGTGGACAGACACCTAAAACAAGGCTGACCGGACAGACACACACAAATCTTGCGGACGGAGACTCGCAAACCTGGCGGAAAGTCACACTGAAAATTATATCCGGCGTACGGACGCAAGCGTGACGCCCGACATAAACAATTTTTGGGACGAAGTTGCCACGTAGCCTCCTTGCAGGCAGCTCTTTTGGGTTGCCTGTGGAGGAGGCTAGTCACAAGGATTACCACTGAAACTTATTAGGGCCATTATACGAGCGAAATAAGACTAGTCGACTTATCAGTAGAATTAAGTGACTTAGATAAGACGCGTGCGCCTCTTTGTATAGACGGCACTTTTTAGTCTAAGACTTAGTGAAGAACAGGGACAAAATAAAAACTGTCGTTTATACGGAGACCTCGCGTCTTATTTATATTGCCTCTTATTTTTGCTTGTATAGATGAGCCTATCAATTCTGTTTTAGATACCTTTGAAGAACGAAACAGACTTATGAAAGATGTCTATCCGAGTCTGCGAACTTATTGTCAGCAGCACAGCCTTGAGTTTCAAGTCGTTGACATGCGTTGGGGAGTACGTGATGAAGCGTCCGCTGACCATAAAACAAGTGAATTGTGTATTGCAGAAATCAAGACTTGCAAGAGATTGACACCGGGACCAAATTATGTGGTATGAGTGAAGCCTTTTGTTTGTTTGTTTGTTTCGTAAAAGCCTAGCCTCCTCCGCAGGTAACTCTTTTGGGTTTCCTTTTGGGATTCCTTTTTTTCTGGCCGGGAAAGAATGGGCCCCATCTTTCTCGTTCGTTTGTATTCCAAAGGAAACCCAAAAGAGTTGCCTGCGGAGGAGGCTAGTAAAAGCCTAAGGTGGCTACGACTGGGCCACTATACGAGCCCAAATAAGATACATCCTTATCTAAGACGCTGCATAAATAAGACGCGAATTCTCCGTACAAACAGTACTTTTTGTCTTAAGATGACAACAAAATTAGAACAGCTCACAACGCTGTACCTTGCTGTACCTTGTAAGTCACGTGGTAGGTTAAAAGTACTGTTTATACGGTGAGATTCCCGTTTTATCTAAGTCGCAGCCAAGAAAAGACGCTTGTATTAATGAATTTAATGATTGTCTGAATAACCTGAAAGTTGCCATGACAATTCTTGAATCGCTCAAGTCATGAGTAAACTGTAAGTATTAGCGGAGCTCTGCGCGGGTCGTAGGGAGTTTTGGGTTTGTAGTTTGAACATTGCATCGTTCCAGATCAGTTAAGAAATATGAACATAATAAACTCAGGCCACAGACGTAGCCTACCTTTGCCGTCAGTTAGGGTACGGAAAGTAGCCATGCAAACCAAGAGACCTTAATACTAAGAGAGCGAAACTCAGTATTGATGTCTGTGCGATGTTCGTGGCGGCTAAGGCTATTTTTAGTAACTTCGCCATCGCGCGCGCAAGGCCCTCAACCAATAGAATTTGATTTTTGACGTGCGCGCGGACGGGACCGTTTGGTTTGGGCTTTGAATTCCATTGTTTAAGAGCCTTGCGCGCGCGATGGCGAAATTACTAAAAATAGCCTTAGGCGCCACGAAGATCGCACAGACATCAATACTGAGTTTCGCTCTCTTAGTATTATGGTCTCTTGTGCAAACTGAATTCAAAGTAGTACTCCAGTGGCGGATCCGATGGGGTTATACTAGGATTTTCCGGCTACCGGCAAAATTCTCTATCTCCAACATGTATATCTGCTCTAATTTAAACTGATATCAGAAAAAAATGTTCAAGAGCTACGCATATAGTATTGACTATATATACTTTATAGTTTGTAATTTTATTTCTTTTGATAGTGTTTTATTGGAAACAAATATGGTTATCGACCATTTCCCTGCAAAATTGCAGAAACAGAATTTGACATCCTTCTTGAAACGGCTAAAAGCAGCGAGGAGATATCTACAGAAGAGATTAAACTATTGCTTGATTGGTTCATCAAGGTACAATGGAAAAACCAACTAATAGATTCAATTTTTTCCCCGCGGGCGTCAGTACTCTAATGGACGGAGAGATGACGTGAAAATCTAGTGAGAACAAAAAAGTACGCCACGAAAACGAGATGAAGTCGAGTCGCGTGATTGTTGTTCGTGCCACATTTTAACGTTTTCTGTGCCTCTATAAGAGTAGAGACGCCTGCAAAAATGGAATCTATTTGTTTTATATAATATGATATAATAATTTATCGACACATTTCAACCAACCTGAGCGCGCGTTAAATAAAAATACAAACTCAACAGAAAACCGGCATTCGGTCAAGCAGAAAGATATAAACCATGCAGTAATAATGGGCCTTGAGATCCGCATGCGTTCATACTTTGGTTTGGCTACCTTACAACCCTTCATTGCTTTTGAAAACACAAAACAGTATTCAGTAATGATTCAACATTCTTAAACTGATTTAGAAAAAAAAATCGGCGATTTTCAGGGTGAAAGCGGGAAAGTATAGGGGCCTGTAAAATAATTACAGCACTGTGTCTTAGACCAAGCAACACGTAAAAGGTAAAAAAGGTAAAGGTAATTTATTTTACTTCGATAATCGCAGGGAGATGTGCCCAATTCTCCCAAGCCAGGGCTCATGTATAAAGCGTTCGAAGGTTCAGCCCTTTACCCCCTCTCTCCATCAGTGCTCCTGCTTCGTGGGTATTTAAAGCTAATTAAAGCTACACGGAAAGGAAAGAAGTTGAAACAAGGATGTGAAGTCACTGGGGATCGAACTAGGGACCTCTCGCACCGAGGGCCGCGCACTAACCAACTGTGCCATCCTTGCTCCTTAACTGTTCTCCTTGGTCCTTACGTACACATACTCAGTAATGTACTGCGCATGCGTATGTGGACGTTTGCAAATCAATGTAACTCTCCTTTAGGATACCAATGCCATCCCTGCTGAATACGTCCTTCAGCCTGTTACCTCCAAGCTTCATCACTTCATGGACATGAGAGAAGAATTCAAAAACCAATATAAACATGAACGCGCAGAATGGTGGAAAATCTTCGAGACGTTTCAGCGTGTATTGAGAACAGCTGCACGTGAAGCTGGTAACCAAGGGAAACTGTCGTCAGAGACGGTCCATAAATACTTCAAATCTGGTTAGTATTCAGGGTGCTGTATGCCTTGTGTTGATGTCGATAACGGGTTAATTGATGCTGATGTTTTTATCATGATGATGATAATGACGGTGATGATGATGATGATGATGATGCGGTTGATTATCTTGCAAGTACGGTGTTACCATGGGTACCAATCCCTCTCGGGCCTCTAGTACCCAGGGTAGTACGGTGTGCACTTATATATAGCTATCAATACGCCATATACGATAATTTTTGTGACGAGGATGTTGATAATGAATTCATCGTGAATTCAGCCATGTTCAACCTTGAATTCAGTGTTTCTGAGGCTGAGAGAGCTTTAATGTCGACAAAATCAAAAATATTTTATGCGCTTTTGAAACAAAGGATTCGATATGGGCGTAGCCTCAGTTTAGATGATGGTGATGCCAATGATGATCAGCTAGTGATGATGTATGCGAAACGTAACTACAAGCAGTCCCACTTTTGCCTCCACGTTCAGAAAAGACAAGTTTTTAGATACTTTTGAATAATTAGTTTAGAATAATTTTGAATAATTTTCCGCTCGTCCACTTATTCTAAAAACTCGCCTTCGCTGAATCTGGAGAGAAAAGTGGGATTGCTTGCAGTCCCACGTAACCAGTCAACCAGTCTTATTCCAATCAATAGTTAATCTTATCCAATATTGTCTATACTCTTCAGTAACTGAAGACGAAGTCGAGCATGGCATCCTAAACTCTAAAGACGCTTCCTCCCAGACTCTCTGCTACGTGCGTGAAATCGAAGACATTCACGTAAACCTTCAAGCTGAGAAAACCCCACTGTATACAGACATAAGGAAAGGACAGCATGATATTGAAGCTCAAGAGCATCTTGATTATCTGAAGCGACAACGCCTCCTTAGCAAACTAGGAGATCAAAATGTAACGCGGTACACTGTGCCTTGGAGTTCGGAGGGGATTAACGCCAACGACAGACGGCATCAGGAATACTTGCAGAATTTTTGTAACAAGTTTGAGTGTGATATGCAAAGGCTTATTGATAAAAGTTTGGATGTTATGAGAAATGACAAGGTAGGTAGGGGAACAGGAGAGAAGTGAGGGATTAAAGGATAGATGAATGAAAACAGGAGCCCGATGAAAGAATAAATCGAATCAATGAGTAAATGAAGTGAAAGTGGTGATGTACGTGAATGAATTAGAGGGTGTATGAATGAATAAAAAAATGAATGAATGAAAAGAGGGAAGAATGAATGAATAAAAGAAAGAAGGAATGTATACATAAGTGAAGGAATATTTGAATGGATAGATGAATAAGTGAAACAACTAACGAACGAATAGGTGGATGGTAAATTGGATTTTCACGTGTGAATTAGTCGTAATAAGTGAAATAATAATAATAATAATGAACATTTATATAGCGCCTATCCAAAATCTGCTCTAGGCGCTTTACAAAAACATATAACATGCATGGTAGACTGTGAGCATAGGATGAAAAAGAAAATGAAGACTCAACTGAGATAAAAACAACGAGCAGAGTGCAAAAAATTATTGCAGCGAATGTAATAGTGACTGATAGAAATAAAGCTTACTTCTCTGTTGATACAACAAAACCACTAAGAGGAAATGAGGTAAGAGAAGGAATCCCCGTGACCCATCATATGCTATTTTTAAATTAGAACCTCGTCACTATGACCTTGACTTAACCAAGACCATTTTCGTTTTTTTTTTTTTTTGTACTCCATTTGCCCTTTTTCTCAAGTCTAAACTCTTTTTCATCGACAAACATTATGCACCCTTTGTCCGCCAATTTGGGGTCTTGAGGCAATGCGAAAGCTCGCGTGCTCTCGACCAATCAGATTCACTCTAAAAATAGTATCAAACGGGGCATATGATTTGATTGTCCAAAAACCTAGTATGTGCGATATTCCTTCTCTTACCTCATCTTCTCTTAACTGAACTCAGTATTAAGCTACCTGCTTTGGATACTAATTTCTTTGCGTTTATTTTAAGGTGGCTCAGAACGTTTTTTACAAAGAGGTCTTACACCATGCATGGTTCTGTAGAGATAAGTGCGCAGCGTTCAGAGGTAGACAAGACACTCTAGAGCACATCAGGTCTTTTATTTCCACCAACACACTCCTAAAACCTCTTATTGTTTACGGTGCTTCTGGATCTGGAAAGACCTCAATTATGGCTGTCATAGTCAGCAAAGCCAAGGAGTGGCTCGGGAAGAACTCGGTTTGCGTTTTTCGTTTCCTCGGGACATCTCCGGATACGTCAAATATTGTCTTAACTCTAACGAGTATTGTCCGACAAATTCACGAAGTTTATGATCTTGGTCCTTTAAAAGAGGAAATTACAGAGGATTTTTCTCAGCTTGTTAGGCATTTTCATGAGGTGTTGCTATCGCCGAAAATTTCTTCAGAAAAACCGTTGCTACTTGTATTTGATTCCATTGATCAACTAACTCCAAGTTTCAACGCACACTTGATGAACTGGTTGCCAAAGACATGCCCTCCGAACGTCAGAATCGTTATTTCTGTGCTACCAGGGTATTACGATATCCTTCCGACTCTTCGCCGAAGCCTTCGCGAAGATAAATGCTACATCGAGGTTCCTTCGCTTACGAAAGAAACCGGGCATCAGATACTAGACGCGTGGTTGGACGGAATCCGCCGAACCCTTACCGAGGCCCAACGTGATGTCGTTATGAGGTCATTTATTGAGTGTCCTCAACCACTGTTTCTTAAGCTCATCTACACTGAAGCGTGCCAGTGGTCCTCTTACACCGACATCAGCGGTGTCTCCCTCGGCGCAAGCGTAAAAGAAGCAATTTCATTCCTGTTTGATCGTCTTGAAAGAAAACATGGCAAAGTCCTGGTTGCGCATGCTCTTGGGTACATCACCGCTGCCCGTCATGGACTAACTGAAAGTGAGCTAGAGGATATCTTGTCGCTTGATGATGACGTCATTGATGACGTTTACCAATACTGGGATCCTCCTGTTGAAGGGGTTGTCCGCTTGCCAAATCTATTGTGGGCTCGCATACGTCATGATATTAATGAGTTTCTCGTTGAGCGTCAAGCTGATAAGAAGACCATTGTCACGTGGTATCATCGGCAGTTTTGGGAGACAGCGGAGTTGCGCTATCTTAGTGATAAGAAAGAAAGGCTTTCACGACATGCTTTGATGTGCGAGTATTTCCAAGGTACCGTGTCACACTTAATCTTTCTGAGATAAAATTTAAACACTGTTAGAGGAATTTTCGTACGACTATGAAAACGCCACGATAACGTCCCAGTTGCGGCAATAATCTCGAATGTTTTAGTGCGGTGTTCATATGAATTGGAAAAGGTACTAGACGGTCCGTACCGTGACGGTGTCAGTACCGTATTTTCTATTAAAACATTCGAAAATTCTGCCGTAACCGTGTCGTAACTGTACCGTGCGGTGACCATACTGTTTCTCAGTCATATGAAAACCGCTCTATATATAGACATCACGGCACTAAACTGATTTAGTAACCACGACGCGATGTGAAAGAGAAAGCCGCGCGCGCGCTTACAAATAACGTTCAAATGACCACCAACCTCGAGAAGAGGACGCTACTGGCCAGTTTTCACGATACAATTTTTTCATGTAAATTGGCTTTAAAACAAGCAGAATAGTATCGTCACGGTAGTCATGTAACGAACGAAATGTGATATATCCGTGATATCGCGTCTTGTTATCGCGTTTTGTCGCGTAGCGTTTGCTAAATCAACCTGTCATGGTCCGTTTCACAGGGTGCGGTCCGTTTTACATTCACACGAAAATTGCTTACAACACACGAAAATTGCATAAAGAGTTATGTATGATGATGATTCTGATAGATATCATTACCATCATAATTTATAGGTACATGGGGAGGAGGCAACAAGAAGCATATCACCCTAACAAGACGCAAGAAAGCTCTACCAGATGCAGATCGTCAAGTCCCTTCCCAACCTCTACTCTTTGCAAAAGGTGTCTACAACTTACGAAAATTGAGTGAGCTGCCATTCCACTTGATAAGGGCCGAGAAACATGACGCACTCAAGAAAGAAATCTTGTTTAATTTTGAATGGATTAGTGCGAAGATTCATGGACAGTCAATGAATGATGTATTGGAAGACTACGATAACGCGTTGCGTGACTGTCACGATGTTGAAATAAGGTAATACAATTCATATCAAAATTTAGGTAGATAGAACGGTGTTACTTAACAGTCACTATGTAGAAATAAGAAACGTAACTTTTCCTGGGTTACATGTGACGTCAGGACTGCTATCTTGGATGAACTTCAACAAAATTAAATGATTTAAGAAATAAAAAACGGCTTTTTTTGATAGCCTGATCAAAACACTTGTGATGTTGAGAGAACACGAGAGAGCGAAGTGGAAACACGAGCTGTAGGCGCGGGGTGCTTTCACAGCTCTCGATCGAGTGTTCTCCAAACATCACAAGTGTTTTGATCAGGCTATCAAAAAAAATGAGTTTTTTACTTCTTTTATAAAATAACAAGCGCACAAATTTACGAAAAATTTGAAAAAAGAAACGTGAGTGTGTTTGGTACTGTCATCAAACACGGTTTTTGGCCAATCAATCAGAGCGCGCCTATCCCTTTTTTTTTTTTTTTTTTACAATTCTCATTAGCGTCTCTTGTTTGTTCAACCAGTATGACTACCGCTTTACAATTTTAAGGGGAATGATCGAATCTCAGCAATCAAAATGACCTATATAATAAAGTACACCCGGTCCCGACAAGAGTCCCATCCGAGTTAATCCTTGGCCAAAAAGGTTAACTAAATTAAGACATTAGGTAGATTTAGCAAACGCCACGCAATGTTAAAGAGGACTCGCCGCGTGCACTGACCCGATTTGCATAATGACGTTGATGCCGCCGATGTTCTGAAGAGGACACGAGAATAAGGGGAATGGCATCCTTTACTTTGTTGGGGTAGGGAGGGGGTATTAACAATAGTTCTCCCAACAATTTAAATGTTTCCATGCGTATTTCCTACGTGTAGTAACAATTTGTTATTCATTTTTATTTTTGAAACATTTTAAAGACTTTTAATGCCGCGGCTGCACGAGCGATTTTTCACTTGCACAGGCGACGCGATTTTCTGAAATCACCAACGAACGGTGACAATCACGTGTGTAAACACCCTTGTACAAGCGACGCGACAGCTAAAAAAATCGCCAAAAACGTTGCGAGAAAATAAATGAGTTGAATTTCTCGCGACTTATTTGGCGACTTTGTAGCTGTCGCGTCGCTTGTACAAGAGTGGCTACACGCGTGGTTTTCCGATTTCAGAAAATCACATCGCCTGTGAAAGCAAAATGTCGCTCGTTTAGCCGCGGCTTAAAGTTTTTAAAGATTGCGAAGATTTTTAAAATTGCCTTACAAAATCTTTGCATTTCCTGTTACAAACACAATTGTCCTATTTCATTATGACGTCACGGCTTGTTTACAATGGGGACAGAATCGTAGAGATATCAACAGGAATTTGAGCAAAATTGTCAAATAACCAAAATGTATTGCATTTGGTGGCTGTTACCGCTTTCCTTCATTCTATAAACTGCATTTTTACATCAATTTTTTATTGTGTTGTTTCTGAGTTTCCCCCTCTTACGACCATAATCCTTAGCGTTTAAACAATAGATTGTTTTGATGTGACGTCATAGTGAAATAGCTAGGGCAATTGCACGTCTTGAGAGCAACAGTGCAGTACTACTGTTGTTTGCGATCTTACTGGAACATTTGTGACGTTCGCACATTTTAGCCTGTTATATGACTGTGCCTCTATCCTCCCTGTGAATATTCATATTGTCCTTCAAAATATTTTCAGACTTGCTAAAGAAACCCTGATACTCTCAAGAAGCAATATCATACACGACAAGGATTCATTAGCGCCTCAGATTATAGCACGTATGCTTGCTTTTAAAGACCATTTTCCTCGCATTGCTACACTCATTGACCACGCCTATCGCTGGTGTTACGCACGAAGTACACCATTCATTATCCCACTGTCACCATGTCTAATTTCTGCAGGTATGGAACCTTTGCATTGCTATTAATATTTTTTAACCTGGGTATTAGGGCCTTTTCCCCTCCTTTCCTCCCCCTCCCCCAAAAGGACCTGATACTCAGTCAGGTTACTATTCTTGCTTCCTTTCTTACTCTTGCTTTTACCAAGTCATAGACTTTCCACATGATTATAGTCCCTGTACTGTCCCCTCCGCCGCTTCCCTCATCACTAACCTTCGGGGACACATTATAGCTGTCACGCGTGACAGCTTTGTCATTTCAGAGTAAGATGCTCTCATTAAGCAATATAAAACGCGCGCACATATCTCTGTTCTTGATATAAACGCGCTAGGAATACGAGGCGTAGCCGAGTGTTCCTCTTGCTTTTCGAGTTCTCTACATCTTCCAGAGTGTTTATATCACAGAGTACAAACCAGACACATAAGCGATCGTTTTATAAGGTATTCCCGACGTTTTGCGCGAGCCATGTCTCTGTCTTCTGATATAAACATGGTACCAGCCAATCAGCGAGCGCGTTATATCTCAAGTATTTTATAATTAACATTCTTTTATAAATAGGAGGACCTCTCATCACTAACCTTCGAGGTCACACAGGGCGTGTCAATGTAATAGCTGTCACGCGTGACAACAACTTCATTGTCACGTCAGGAGAAGATGCTCTCATCAACATCTGGAACACGAACAACCACGATTGTCTGCACACTTTGAAAATGGCGGGCAAAGGTACCTCGTGTCTCGTCCTTTTCCCAGATGATACGCGCATCGCCGCTTCCATTGGACGTGAGCTGGGAGTCTGGGATCTAGACACTGGTAAAACCATTCAAAAGTTTGACAGTGAAGGCAAGGTTAACTTTCTATCCGTGACGCCTGATGGGAATCACGTGGTTTCAGGCTGTGAGGACGGCGTTGTTAGGGTGTGGAGCGTTCAAAGTGGTGTGCTAGACAAGGAACTCAAAGGACATGAAGGTTTGTAAGGTTGTGGTGATACCACACGGCTCTCAATATTTTGATTAATGCGGACCGTTTGCTTCAAACTTACTATGACGTCAGCGGACCAGATCTGGTCCGCCTGAGCTTATGAATATTGATAAGGTGAAGAGTTATACAAGTCTCTCTCGCCTTTCTCACCGTCGGCTTCGGCAACTCTTCGGAATAACGGCCGTTCGGGAATTTCGTCATCGCTCGAGAGTAAAAAGCGAGAGAGACTTGGAGCAAGTCTTATCTCCGACAGAAAATCTACATTTTAAGCTCATTATCACAGAGAAATTTTGGGTTAAAACCTAAAAGAACAATAGGGTTGGGTAATCGACGTCATACTGACATCATTACTCTCAATTGAGATGCTAATAACCTTGAAAATTTGATCCGTTTCTTTTGAGTGTAAAGGAAATATTGTTGTATGGTAATTATTGGCACCGAGTACATAGGTTTCACTAAGTTTCAAGTCATTTTCATTGAATTTGATCCAAGTGCTCCTTTAAGGCACTGCTATCTATTCACAATAGCTGTACATTGAAGTAAATATATATTAATTACTCCTGTTTCCTTCTGTTCAAGGTCCAATCAACAGCATCACATTTGACGTAACGAGTCACGTGATATCCGCATCTCAAGACTCTTCTATAAGAATTTGGGACATAACAAGTGGGGAGGCCCTGAAAGTTTTTCAGGGACATACCAAACCAGTCCTTTGCCTGGTCATGACGGGAGGTGGTAAAACACTGGTGTCGGGCTCTGAGGACAAACAGCTGAAAGTATGGGACCTCGAGTCACGTGATTGTATTACCTTAAAAGGACATACAGGTATGACGTCTTGCCATTGCTTGTAAACAAATCCAATTTTGATGATAATTAGTTATTATGATTTTATTAGGATTTTCATAATACTTAAATGAATCCATGTTATTGTTCTACAACAAAAAGAACTTCTTAGTACGAAAAAGAGTATTTGTATTTCCGTTTAAGTTATCAGAATCTTTAATGGTTTTTCTTTCTTGGGCCCGTTCGATACGCTGCTGCTGTCATGTGACGTAACTAGTTGCAAAATTGAGTTTCAAAAACGAGCGGCGTCTTTGTACGACATCTGTTGTTGGTTAGACAGCAGCCAAAGTCGCTCCAAAGTCGAAGTAAGTAATATTGGGTAAGGCCATGATTGGAGTGGCTTTCTATCACGAGCAGAGTAAAACATTTCAAATGAACTCTAATGAACTCAAGACTTACAAAAAAACTCAATGCAAAAATCATTATGCTTGCTGTGTATATTTTATGTGAAAATGTATTGTATTTGATTCATAATTCAAACTGCTTGTATTACAGGTCTTGTAAAATGTTTGGCCGCAATGCATGACGGACTACGTGTAGTTTCAGGCTCGAAAGACCAACTCCTAAAAATATGGCACCTAACAAGTTTAAAATGTTTACTAACCTTAAAAGGTCATGATAGCCTTATATGGGATTTGGCGGTATCCCAAGATGATCACGTGATCGTATCGGCGTCCAAGGATGACATGCTTAAGGTGTGGCGATCTGACACAGGGGAGTGCTTACAAACTTTAATTGGTCATTCGTCGTGGATTTCTTGTGTTGCTATGACAACTGATGGTAACGTCATTATCTCAGGGTCCAATGACAAGAACTGCAAGCTTTGGAACGCTCGAGGTAATGCTTATGCAAAGGAGCTGTCTGTCCCTAGCGACCACTTCCTACATCATAAGACACAGCCTGAAGCGGTTGCCATGACAACGGATGGACAATGGGGTGTTTCCGGTTCCAAGGAAGACATGGTTAAAATCTGGGATATAAGAAGTCAAAAATGCCTTTATTCGATTCCTGGATCAGTTTCCTGCGCAACAAAAGCCTCCTCTCTTCCATATGTCGTGACAGGCTCACACAACGGAAGCGTGACCATATGGAATTGCGTGACACCAAGAAATGGCATTGCCAGTTTTCAAGGTCATGAAGGTAGCGTGACCAAAGTTGTTGTCACGCAGGATGATTCTCAAATCATTTCGAGTGGAGCTGATGGTACTGTTCGTGTTCGATGCCTCGATGATGAACGTGACGTGAAAGTACTACGTGGCCATAGCAACGCGGTGACAAGTTTTGTATTGCTCAAAGATGGCCGCCATATTTTGACAGGTTAGAAGACGATAATCCCGGGGGGGGTTCTTCGGGGTCAAAACACTAGGGATGATTGTCGGAAACCTCCAAAACGTACCCTAAAAAATACCCAAATGCCAAAATTTTCGACCCTAAAAAATACCTAACAGCTCAAAAATACCCTTAAAAAATACCAAAAAATCAAACAAAAAACTAATAAAGAAAACAATTGAACAGCACTAAAATCGTCTCGTTTATTTTGTACCCCTAAAAAATACCATCTTTTCTGAAAAACCTTGGATTTTCTCTGACGACCCCTAAAAAATACCAAATCGGCGATTTCAACCCCTAAAAAATACGACGATCATCCCTAGCACACCAATATAGGGAGTACCCCCCCGGGACGATAATGCTTACTCCACCACTTAAAGATACAGCACTATATTTAGCGTCGATCGGTAGTTCCTTCAACCCTCTCTCAATCAGTGCTCTGTTTTAAGGGTATTTAAAATTAATGTACTTAAAGCTATATACACAGATTGGAAAGAAGTCGAAACAAATGTGGGGTGACTGGAGATCGATCTCGGACCTCTCGCACTAACAAACTGAGCAGCATACCCACTGCAGTTCTCGCATACCAATATTTTCTTCCCGGGGGGGGGGGGGGGCTCAGGGTGTGGATGCCCGTTTGGAAATTTTCCAAAATGCTCCCTGACAGTTATACCAAGGTGGGCATGACCAGCATAGATTTTTTACCCCTAAAATATCTCAATCTCAGCGGAAAAACAGATAGTATATGTTAATGATACGATCAAAGCCATTAAAAAAGTTGTTATTGCGCTATTGTTATGCAATACTTATCATCTTTAAAAATACCCTAAAAGATACCAGCTTGAATTTTAATGACCCAAAAACCTTTTGCACACCTAAACGATACCGGATCCTTGATTTTTACCCCTAAAAGATACAACAAGCATCCCCTGCCCTTCTAATATATGGGAGGTCACCCCCCCCCCGGGATTTCCTTACCTAATAGGCCTACTCGGGTTCCAAAAGTCGGCTTAAGTCGCTGCGACTGTTTACGTTTAAAAAATCGCTCAGAAATCAGAATGAATTATTCACACGTTTTCTTTCTAAATCTCTTGGATTTAATCAAATTCCTATAGAAATATAATGAGTCTGATTTGTTTGCAAAGAAGAAATTGATAGAATTAAATAAAA
The DNA here is from genome assembly GCA_029948255.1 of Telmatactis stephensoni. Classification (NCBI taxonomy): domain Eukaryota; kingdom Metazoa; phylum Cnidaria; class Anthozoa; order Actiniaria; family Isophelliidae; genus Telmatactis; species Telmatactis stephensoni. The sequence continues at coordinate 512,567 of JALIZF010001842.1, read as the reverse complement.
ACATTGCGATTCTATGGTTTGATTTCCAATAAAACGTAGGCTCGAGTGGCGGATAATCAATAATCAGCAACGACCACTACCTGATCGTCGTCACCAGACCTTGCATTCGCGCCATAGGAAACCCACTCCAAATCTTTGAGAATTTTATTTATTATTTATTGGCATCAATATTTATCCTATGGAGATATTTGAAATCAGCACCCAATCCAATGGAGGGTCCCTTTAATATAATCTACGTACTACAATCCTTACCTTACGAGATGCCTAAAGTTCCGAATTTCAAATGTTGAAACAAAAAAATACCAAGGCGATAGTGAAAAAAATTAAGCAAAACAAAAGTTACTAGCAAACAAAAGTTACCAACAAATATGCAAGACTTGTTTTACTTTATCTCTCCCCTTCCTTACCCCCCTCCCCCCTCCCCCATTTCCTTACCTTTGTGGTGAGGCAACGAGCAAGAATGAGGTCAGTTAGTCGATTTGCAATATTAAGCATGGCTTTCAAGAGCAACAAGGGGACACCGAAGCACTAAGCAGTCCATCACTGAGTCTGCGTATGTTGCTTCAGGTTTAGCCTGCGTGCAGCCGCTTATTTACCCCGTAATAAACGTCTGCGAAACAACGCCAGAAATCCTGTTCTCGGTTACACGAAATAAGAAGCGATTTCTTATTGGCTCTCGCACGGATCAATTCTTACATGAACTCTGATAGGTCGACGGCTTGTTCTAATCTCTTCCGGTTGCGATGTCAACGGTTTAGTTTTCAATATGGCGTCGTTATTGTCAAAGTCTTTCAGCAAGGAGCGTGCTGATCAGTGATAGCTATACCTGGAATGCCAAGATTTTGAAGCTTTTCTACTTAGTCCGCCATCAACACTTTTAGAGGCGAGTTTACAACCATAACACTTGAGCCTCGTGGTCTCTCGAAGAGAATATCTGCTACGATTGGCAGGCATTAAAATAATTAATGATTTTCCATACCCGGTGGGTAGATTTACAAAGACATTTCCCTTCTCAATGAACATACGAAGACTTTCTTTTTGATCATCTAGCAAGCTTTGTTTTCAAATGCTTAAAGGGTTACACCGTTCCAGAATTCAAGGACTTATTTGTACAGAGGAACTCAAACCGCGAAAGTAGACGAAATGGAGACATCATCCTTCCAAGACCAGAAACGAATTTTACCAGGAACTCCATACGATATAGAGGAGCAATAGCCTGGAACAGTTTATCTAGCAAGGAAACAGCTGCAAGTAATCTAAATGAACTCAAACGTTTAATAGCTAAATTTGACACTGGGAAAATACTTTTTGACTCAATTGCAGCTGTCATTAAATACAAGGACAGTTGTTACGAATATTATTAACAATCAATTGTTTTAAATTAATTTGAACGCTGAAAATCTATCGAAGCCAAGATACACAATGGTTTTAAGAACTGTATATATATTTTAATATTTTAATATTTTAACGTTTTTACAGATATTTCATATTATTATTTATTTATTAATTTAAATGTACGACCCCACCAGCTATGCTGAATATTTTATCGTACTCAGGTTCTGCTTCCGTCGCTCGTGAAAACCAGGCTTAAGATGTGATATTGATGGTGGCTTGAAAGTGATTGACTTGACCTCACTCGTTTTTCAAACAGGATCCAAAGATGCCACCATCAAGTTGTGGAACATGAACACAGAAGAATGTGGTGCTACTTTTGAGGGTCATAAGAAAGATGTCAGTTGCTTAGCAATAACTACAGACAACAAAACCTTTGTCTCGGGATCAACCGACTTCACCCTTAAAATTTGGTCAACCGACCACAGGGAACCCGTCCATACAATAACCGCCTATAACGACTCTATCACTGACATTGTCATGACAACAGATGACCGCTGTGTTATCGCGGGCTCACATGAAGGCAAGGAGCAGTTACGCATGTGGGATATCAAAACTGGCGCATGTGTAAAGTCTTTCCACGGCCACAACCATGCGATTATGCGGTTAGGAATAGTGCGGGCTCATAATATGCTTTTGTCCAGCTCACGTGACGGGACTTTAAAAGTCTGGGACATTGCATCCGGGACTTTACTCAATTCGTTTGATTTTCAATCGCAAGTCAAGTACTTTGATTTTGCTCCAGAGAGTGACGCCAACTATTCTATCATCGCTGTCACAAAATCAGGCACCGTCGGTGTTATGAAATTGTGGAACCCCCATCAACAAACACACAAAGTGGAATTGCCAAGGAGTGATGCAGAAGAAGCAAAGTTCAAAGAAATTGATGAGGAAGATGAGATGCCAAAGTTTAAAGAAATGAGAGAAGTACAAAGTCCCGCCCAAAGTGACATCAAGTTTAGGAGTAATTCTGGTTGCAAGAATTGTTGTGGAAAATGCCAGTGTTGTCGGTGTAGTCTTCTGTAAAATTGTGACCTTTTCAAAAGTGTAATTTATAATATAATGCCTAATTCAATTTGGTCATGAGACATATGAGATTTGCACACAAAAAGGAAAAATAGCGGCACGTTGTCAACTACACCTGATCGAGATTCATTCTGCTTAGCATGATAACAAGGCTTCCAGGAGGGGAAAAAATCCCCGTCATTTCCCCTTCCCCTCCCCCCCCCCCCCCCCCCCCAACAAAAGAGGAAACTATTTCTTTTGTTTTACTGACCATATCGGCATCAAGCAGAATATTTGAAATCTCAAACGTTACGTTTGCCCATTGCACAAATACACAATACTGTCAAGTTAGAAAAATAAATTAAAGACATGTAAAACAATCAAGATTTTTTTCTTCGGATCTTCAGTAAAACAGTCTCAGTGGAAGAACGTTAGGACGAAAGACAAAAATTTGCGATTTTTCTGCGCATGTCAGTGCCACCTTTTTTAGCTCGATCATTAATATTTAACGTAGTTATAATATTTATGTATCGTTCAAAACACTAACAGAAACTCAGACGGGATTCGTCTTTGAGACGACGATTTCTACAAAGTTTTTCTCTCGAAAGTCTAACGGTGAGTAGTTTGTATTTATAATAACTCTTCATTACTATTAGCAACTTACATTTTGATGCTAAAATAAAAGAACACATTAAAATGAGATTTTTCGCTACTCTCAAATCACATTATAATTGATTTTAGATTCGCGGCAAAATTTAATACGATCACAAAGTGAAGTTAATTGATTCAAGTTTCTACTCATTTGAAAGTCACCACTGATCTTCGCCAGTTGTTTTTCTCTCTTCTTTTTAAATCCGAATCTCTGCATATATTCTTTTCTACAATAAATTCGTGCAGAACAACTGAATTTTCTCCTTGAAGCCGGCTTATTTTGGACAAGTACTTTTTTACGTACAGCTTGCGTAATTCGCTTGGTAGGAGTGGATTCAAACGAGAAAGGCAGTCTCACATCAAAACTTGTGTCAACTTGTGTTCGGGTGGCTGTTATAGAAACTACGAAAATTTAGAAAAGAGAACGTCTACAAAGAATCAGGAGAATACAAGAAAAAAAGAGTAAACTAACATAAAGAAATCGAAAGCAAAATAAAACAAAAGTTGGAAGCAATGAAAGGAGACGACTTGCAACGTTGCAAATTTAAGTGAACGGGAAGAAAAACTTACAAAAAAAGGTGTGAAAACGAATTTATGAAGAAGCTCCTAAGCAAAGAAAAACAGAGAAAAATATTTATGTAAAGGCATTAACATCAAAAGGCCGAGTTGTTTGCGTTTTAAAAAATGAAAGCTTATCAAAAATTGAGATTTTTCCAGAAAAAAGTTAAATAATGTTTAATTTTCATGAATTTTTATTTTTTGATAGAAAAATCGTGACTTGGAAATTGAAACCGTGCCAAAATGATTTTTATTAATATAAAGAAGAAAAGAACACAGTTAAATATTTACACTTGCAACTGAAGATAAGCATTGACAATCTTCCCAGGGGTTCTTTGTTCAAAATTGCTGTGGCTTTAAAATAAACAAAGAATCACTTTAAAGTTTATTGAAATATGTTAAGCTTGTTACACGATAAAAATCCAATATTTAAAACTTTAAAACAAATGATTATGCATAATAAACAAGCCTTCATTTAGAAAAGAAGTGCAGACAAATAGTATATTCTTTTAGCGTTGTTACCGTATACCACACGACGGGTCTTGCTTTACTTTACTTTACTTTTGCTTCTTGTGAACAATATAATCCAATTATAACAAAAAAAATGAATGAATGAACGAATGAATGGGTGGGTGGGTAGCAGGAAAAATCAAATTAACGAATCTTGAAAGAAAGGAAAGAAATAGGAATTTTAACTTGTTAGTCAAATTACAACCATTGAGAATGGTAAGATTGCATGAAACTCACTTTTAGAAATAAAAAAAAGATGCAGAAGTGGAGGCGCACTGTCATGTTTGAGAGGAGCTTAGTGGGGGAACATGCTCACCAATCCTGTTCTAAAATTGTTTAATTCTTTTCAAGTACTATTCCCAATCTATTTATAACAAATGAATCTCTAACTTCCAAAATTATAACTTTCTATAGCCGTTTCTTGTGGTTTTACCGTAGAAATCCCACTGTCAAAATGTACTTGAAATATTCCATGATTTGTTCATATTCTAGACGATGTTTGGCGCTATTCTGTTCGTTCTTAGTGTCCTGGAGTTCCAAAGCTGTCATCAACAAGGATGCAAACGTGATATCGATTCACAGATGGGCTACGTCCTTAACGGTACACAATACAGGACCTTTAACGCCACACACTACCCTGATTGTTTAATAACCTGCAAGAAAGATGCCCAGTGTAAGAGCTTGAACTTCTACTTCCAAACAAACAAGTGTGAGCTGAATTCACAGACAAATGAAACCAGACCAGATGGATATATGCCAGTAGATGACAGTATTTACTCGACTAATATTGTAGTCTAGTGTTATCCTCCAAAATTGTTCACTTTGATGTTAAAAGCATGAAACTGTGCCAGATTACTAACCTCCTTAGAACCTATAGTTTTGGATTTAGGATATGGTGCCAAGTGAAAAACGCTTTTGATGAAGTGTACTGCGCATGTCGAAAATATTTAGCATGAACACGAGGCTGCAAAATGCTACAATTTAATTTGTAGACTTCGTATTCCATTTTTACACTTTTGCAAATAAACTTCGCAGTTGTACTAAATGAGGAATTTTCTGAGCTTTCATGATTGTCTATTCAAGAAAATCAACTAGAATATGGCTTCCCTTGTAGAAAAATTGCAAACCCTTTAATAGACCTAATCCACGCGTCACAATGTTTTCCCAATTCAACGCGACCAACCTCAAGAGGATTCAGTTTCTTTTTGCAGGGCCGTGCGGGTTTTCCCGGCCTGCTCGTGATCACGTCATCTTTTCCGAAGGTTTTATTAAGAGCGAGCAAGCAGGGTCGGACGGGACATGTAATAAATTGGATTATTTCATAAGTTTTGTTGTAATTAAATGAAAATAAGAATCGTGAGAATGAAAGTGCCATGTTGTGTATTCCAGAGACAAATCCATTGTAGTGGGGCGGATATGTGCAGAACTGTAAAGGTCAGATTGTTTACAAACAGTCGTAGTTTTAGGAAATACAGTTCTTAGGATATTGGTTAATATGACGACTCACCTAATTAACATGATGCTATAATAGCGTTCACTCGGGCTACGAGGAAGCCCGAGTAAAAAAGTTTGCTTACAAAGGCAATATGGGTAATTTGCTCACTTAACGACCTCAACACCGGTCTAGACTCGGTCTTAGACCACAGGTAGCCCAAGTACAAATAAAAACTGTTCGGTATGATATTTGTCTAGGTATCATGTAGCACGTGACCTGTTTAGCCATTAGGCACGCTTAAAAATTTATCGGGGTTACAATGAGCTTTGTTCTCAAATATTTTCCAATTAATATTGTGTTTGGAGAAAAGTAAATAACTGTACATTAATATCGAGGATAAAGACTCAGACACGCACCTGATCAAATGGTCACCATTGTGATGTCTAAGAAAAAAATGAATTATTAATGAATTTGAAAAGCTGGCCATCTAAAAGGGATGTATTTTCATTATCTGTATAAACAATATATTCAATCCAACATGAAACTTCACAATAGTTACCCTTTTTCATGACGGGTCACTGACAGGCCATTGACGCACAGGCAAAGTATTTTCTATTCTATGCCGTTCCGTTTTTTCCCCTTTTTTTAACTCGATGGAATCTTCCAGAAATTTGGTGTTGTTCGTGCTAAAATAGAATAGCCGACTTGCTTCCGAGTTACTTCACTTGCCACATACAAAAGTATCAAGACGAGGCTACGTGCATAAAGCTCAGTCATTCAGAGGGAGAACCTGGGTAGCACGCAGTTGATGTAATATATTCATAAAAATATAATGAAAAACACATAAAACAATAGAACGACAATAGAATACAGTCAATAGATTTTATGAATATATTACATCAACTGAGTGCTATGTAGCATGTATACAATTTGTCTGCGCATGTCTGTCTTTTGGGCTTGAAATTCATTGCATGAATTTTTGTCAGCTTATTTGCATTATTGCCATTAGCAAATCATTTGCAGTTCAGTTTATCTCTTCGCGCTTTGATTTCTTACTTCAAGGTTTTTATTAAGAGTTGGTCCAAAGTCATGATTCTGTTCGCTGCATTTTTTCTTGTGCTGTCTGTGGCAGTAAGCGACAAACCAAATGAAAGCGACGTTGAAAAAGGAGGAAGCACAGCCACTCTCTCTAATGTTGTGGAAATGATGCAGCAGTTTGAGAAAAGGTAAACATCGAAATAGATAAGAAAGTCATCTATCGGTGAAGACAACAAATCATAGAAGTAAAATATATAGTTTATATGAACTGGTAATGATATAATAAATATATTATGAGAATATGTCACTATATAGGGTGTTCGTGCACCTTAGGTTTAACTTCAATTAGCTTTTCGTTTGTTGACTTGCCCAGAACTCTTTGATGTTGTGTCCAATATTTGTGTGAGGAATTTCAGCAACCTACCTGGCTCCCTTTATTATTTTTTTATAACATAGGTAATATATAACGCGCGCTCTAATTGGATAATTCTTAAAATGTTTGGCTATGTATGTTAAAAAAGAAATGGTCAACACTCAGCAATGCGTCCATCGCGAAATGGATGCACTTGGTCGGCTGCTAAGCACTCAAGAAGCTATCGTCGCACTCGGCTACGCTTTTTTATCTTCTATGATAATCGTCAAAAAACGTAACTAGCAAAACTATAAGTTTTCATCGAAAACGACGGGAATAGCCATGACTCGTCAAGGAAAATTGGAGAACGATGTTTATCGCGCGCCGTTGCCATACCAACTTAAAAGGTACTATACAGTCAGAGTACAATTGACGATTTGATCGTACTACACTTGTCCAATTAGAATCGATTAATTTTGTATAGTGTATTATAATATTCTGTCGAGCATGCTCGTTGGTATCTCAAATTTATAAAAAAGGTGCGTCGTTTTGAAACCTTAGTGATCACCATCGATCCTGGACTGGCGTGAACTCAGGGCCGGGCGGGCTTGTTAACATTGTGTACAGTCGGACTAAATCAATTAAACCTTTGCAGAATCGAAATGTTTTGATCGATCGACGTTTTGGTTTTCCTTTAGATTGACTCAAATCGAATCAAAACACAAGACTCTCCAGCGAGGTAAGGATTTCATCGCATTAGTTTGCGCAACTGTTCCTTTAATTTCAGCCAGGTTTATATCAATACAGCTAGTTGCAAAAACATTGACCCTCTCAAAATCATCAAATTAAAACCCTAAGATTGTTCACCTCTACGGGCTTCTTAATTTAATACCATCGAGCCAAAAAAAATTCCCAATGCTCATTTCGGTCTCAACTTCTATGTTTGAAAGAGTATGTCTGTGCAAATAGAACAGAAGCTAAGCTAAACGTTTCGAATCCAATATGAAGCTTCATTTTGGATTCGAAACGTATAGCTTAGCTTCTGTTCTATTTGCACAGAAGTTTTAGTCTTGGATCTGCAATTAAAATTACAATGGCAAATACTGTCAACGAGCAACATTACGTACCGACTGAAGTCTCTTACTGTACGTTTTGTTAGCTGCTTCTGCTCATGAATGTCGCCCGCTTGTGAAAAGAAGGTAAAATTGAATATACGCTATTATTTTATAGGATCTCAAAGTACATTGGAAAGGCAAGATACAAGTGCACCTACCGGTGGAGGAGTTGTGTATATACGATGGGGGAAAACGACGTGTCCGAGTGCCACTGGTGCTGACTTTGTTTACAAGGGTAAAAGTCAATAAATGTTCCGTGCAAGTACCGCACTTCGTTGAACAATCGCCTCGGGTGTTTATGATTATTATATTTTCTAACTTCAAAAATGGGACGATTATTATTCGAGCGGAACGGTTATTTCAAATGCACTGCATGTTTGGCTACTCTTTATTGCATTAAATCAGTCAAAATTTAATCCTTTTTTGACAATCGATCATATCCTATTATAAAATGAAGCATGGTGAAATAACAATTCACCCATTGCTATTGTCGATAAAATCTTTCAAATAGACTTTCCATGCCCAAAACTTTAAGGGAGGAGTGGGTGTGGTTATTCAAACGGGACGATTATTCGAGCATTGGTGATTATTCAAGGAAATAAACTGCTTTGTATTTTGTGTTCTAAGACGCATGCGCAAGCGCTGTTTTTGAATATTGGTGAAAAATCTAGGATATTCACGGTTGTGAGGTCATCCGCAGGAGAAATGTTAGCACTTCTAATTTAGGATTAAGATTTGGAGGGGGGTGGGGGAGGGGGAGATAAGTAAGTCTATAATAAATCTATTGAAGAAGAATTGTGTAAACTAAAGACATTTGAAGTAGACAAAGTGCTGCAACAAAGTGCTGAGAATTAAGTGTCACCGCTTCCTCTCTATGTTTACACCACCATTAAGCAGTACGAAGTTTGCTTGCGTAGTGATTTCGGGTTATATTTCCCCCGTACCCTTCTTCGGTTGGTTTCGACTCGTGCTGGTAGCGAATGATAAATAAACGTTACCACCAATTGCATAACTACGCGCCCGGCACCAGACTCAAGTCTCGACTTAGAATTGTTTGAGAATCGAAGCTATCAAAAATCCAACTAAATTTTTGGACAGAGGCGGGCTTTTGTTGACTTCACGGAAGCCTATCGCCCAGTTTTGTCTGACAGGACGCGTTATTATGATGCAAAAGGTGGTAAGCACTGAAATTCAGTGCCGATAAGTGGCTTTCGCTCGCAAAACAGTCTTATGAAAATAACCCAAATGCGAGAACACCTGACTCGCATGTCTCAGTCTTGGAATATGCTCAGTGAACTCGATATATTTTATTTTTATCAAACCAGGTCGAATTGGAGGAGAGTGGTATAAAAATCACGGTGGAGGTGCGAACTATGTCTGCCTTCCTGAGAACCCCCAGTATGGTCAATATAATCCTGGAGTTCAAGGCAGTGCCTTTATGTACGGTACAGAATATCAAGTATCAGGCTATTTAAACCCATTCCCCAAAAGTGATATTCATGATCACGATGCCCCCTGCGTTGCATGTCACGTGAAAACCAGAAGCTCCAAATTGATGATCCCTGCCAGATACGACTGTCCCGCGGGATGGACCCTAGAGTACCATGGCTACCTGATGGCTGAAAATTCGGGTCACAACAGCAACACTGAATTCGTATGCGTAGATCAAGATGCAGAAGCAGTAACTGGTAGCTCCTCTAATGTAAACGGTGCCTTGTTGTACATGGTCGAAGGGCGATGTGGTTCACTTCCATGTCCACCTTATGTAGATGGCCGGGAGCTGATATGTGTAGTCTGCACCAAGTAGTCAAAATATATCGGGATATAGAAATATGCTAATGATATAAGTGGATAACACACAAATATGATAACACCTAATATGCAATAGTAGGGTGTATAGACTGAAATGAAATGAAAAAATGAAAACGAAACAGGTTAAGGTGATCTTAAAGGTAATAAAGTATTTACATGACACTAGGCTTGCTTGCATCTCTTTTCGTGAATTTAGGTAATGCTTTAGGTGGCCATGTAATATATTTTTGATTGTGAGTCGTCAAATATGTCAAAATTTTGTAAATAGGCCGCCCTGGATATGTCAACATTCTAAGGCCTACTCCGGGCCAACTTATGGCGAATTATATGGCGACTTTAGGCGATTTAAGCAAAAATTGATCAAAACGTCGATGGGACTTAAGGCGGCTTTGTGCGATTTAAGGTGACTTAGGACCCGAATTAGTAGGCCTATTCTAGCATGACAGCGGGGCTTTCTCAGTAAAATTAACAAAATACCACAAACACAAACCATAAGAGAGTGAATAGATATAATTGTGTAACATTGGTTCATTCGTAACACTAAAAATGTACTTTGGAATCATATTTTTGTACATACAAGTACCATCCAATCAAAAGCAACCAAGCCACTAAAGCTAGATAAATAGGTGCGAGCCACCTTAAGTGTCCAACGAATGTGTTGTGTTTTAGCGCTTCCCAATAGGGTTAGGAAGAAACACTGTATTCTCAAACACATTCACGTGGCCTGCATTTTTTTGCTCATGTCTTAACAGTATCTTTTCTCCACTGATTGGCTACGCCTCGTGCCACTCTTACGTTTGTTAATCGTTCTTTATATTTTCTCTCGTGCGTCTATAACGCCATGGGCGCGCGGCTTTCTGTTGTCTAATTGATAATTAATGTGATCAACTTTTAACTAGAATTAACAGAGAAAACAATAGAGGATTCAGGGGAAACTCGAGAACAGAGAAAAAGAACGAAATGGGACTCAAAGAAAAGAAAACCCGACGAAAATTATATCAAAATACTAGCGAGGATTCAAACTTAGGAGAAGAAGGGAAAAAAAAAGAATGAGGAAATCGAAATGTGAATATCATTTTAAAAAGTACGGATGAATAAACTTTGAAAGTAAAAACAGCATAAAAAGTTTGAATTTGAAAGGGCGTAGAAAGGAGAATGTCTCTTTTCGCTAAATGCTTTAATATTGAAAGTTACTTCGTTGTATTAATCTTCTGAGTGTATGTGCGTCTTTTCCAAATGGTAGGTGCGACACTGTCCCAGAGAATTAGAATGTATACAAATCTCGATGCGTTCTCTTTCTCTAGACAGTGGTTTAAATTTGTCTTTTAAATACATTATTAGTATTACAAGAAGAGGAAATTATTTGAAGATTTGCACATCGATCGAAAAACTCAAAGGCCTAGCAAGATTGAGCAAACACATACACAGCCAGACCCTTTTATTAATTATCACTCAGTTCTTTTGACTTTTGACTTTTCAACTTGTAATTAGAATAAGGCCTAGTTCAAACGTCGCATCTCACATGTGCCAAACTCAATGCAAATTAGTCAAATCTTTTGTTTCTTCTCATTATCATCTCATTTGCATTGCATTCGACACATGTGAGATACGACGTTTGAACTAGGCCTAAAGCATTTCACAGTTCATTGATAAATCTTGCTCGACGACAGCCTCGGCCGTGGGATTCTTAATTAGCTTTAATTGAGGGCCATTATGTAAACTACCGGGTCACCGATAATAATGTTTATACCCTCATTAAATAAGAGATTTTTTTTAAATATGTTTTTGGAGTCAGTTTTGTTAACAGCTCGTGAAAAGGCAAGAAATTAATCCACACAAATGAACCAGAGAGGTATGAATGAATAAAACAAATACTATAGAATTCCATGGGCTTTTGCTTAAAGCGGAGATTGTTATAACAACACTGAGATTGACAGGTTAATTGATAGGTCAACAATGTGATGTGATTTGGACAATTGTAAATATTAAAGGGCTATTCTCTAATCACATTCGACTCACATGCATTTGGTGGCTGTAGTTTTACAGCCGAAATCAGTTAAAGAAATGTTTCAAAGTCTTTTCGTTTTACTATTCATGCATCAAGTGTTTATTTGCATTTCTATCTTTAGATTAGCGTCCTCATTTTGAATAATAATTTCCATTCTTTAGGGGACTTGGTATTTGTTTTACACGAAAATTCTTGTTTTCTTTTGTCTGTTATCCTTGGCTACATATTGAATAAACGTACTCAGACTAGTATCTGGAGTTTGAACTGCAAACATCGTTGAAGTGTATTTCTCGTACTAAAGTTCTTATACAATTTAATTTTGAATTCAAGTTCAGTTTCTAAAATGTGGGCCAAAGTTATGTTGATGACTGCAGTGACTTTTGTGTTGCTGTCTGTGGTTGTAAGTGACGAACCGCAAGAGAACGACGTTGAAAAAAGGGGAAAGACGCACACTTTATCAGATGTCGTGAAAATGATAAAGAAAATTGAAAAGAGGTAATAAAAATCACGTAGTACTGGCAAACATGGAATGAAGTTCATTTGACTTGTCATCTCAAATTGCAATTTCACTGATTTTATCCTCGTCTTATGTGTTTTATAAGATTGATAAAGAAAAAAAATATTATTTATTTTTATTTATTTTTTTGCAGTAAACTTATTATCAATGTTTCTTATTTCTTCGCTTGATTTAGATTAAATCAAATGGAATCAAAACGCGCGACTTTGTTACGAGGTAAGTTGAATTTAATTGCCATACTTAGATTGTACATAATTAATTGTTTTTTGTGTGAGCATGAGGTATCAATCCCCCCCCCCCCCCCCCCGGTTTGTTTCCCTAGACAAAACTCAAATCATATCAGTTTACTTTGCTTCGAGAAGACCAATAAAGTCGAACTTAAACACTGGTTATTCTTTCGATATTTGAATAAATTCTGAGTCGTGGCCAGAGCTTGGTGGAGCACAGCCGACTTATTAACCTCTCATATATTTTGTAATTCCAAAATTTGCATTATGACATGTACTTATGCTGTTTTGAGACCAGAAATTCGAGAAAGGTATAAACATACAGTCTCTAGCGCTAAAAAGAAAAAGAAAAAAGAAAAAAAAAAAAAAAAAAAGAAAAGAAAAAAAGAAAAAGTAAAAGAAAGAAAAAAAAAAACACACATTTGTTTTATAATGATTTCTTCTCTGGTTATAGACTTTAATCAGATAAAAATTAGGTATTACCTTATAGCGGAGTTCCCTTTTAAATTTTTATTTTAATTCTTAATATTTTGTTTTTGGACGTTTTTGATTCAAATGAATTCGGCTTTCTTTGGTAATTGGCGAACTAAGATCCCATTTTTCCCATTTTGTAAAAGGCTTGAAAAAGTTGAAATAAAAATTATGGACCAAGCTTCTTAGCATTTACTTAACGGTTTGTATATATATACTCTTACCTTTCAGTCTCCTAAGCTTGCAAGCTTGCAAGCTCAGTCACCTTTTTACAGTGATATTTATTCAGATTCAGTCAGATTATATAATTGATTTTGTGGCAGTAGTTCATAGAATTCTCAGAAATAGAAAGCAAAGATATCCCCAAAATTATAACTGATTTGATTAGCATAAATGGACCATTTAACATCCTTCAATTAAACTGGACATTTGGAGAACATATAATGTTTTTTTTACAATATTGTGGCATCTCGTTTTTCATGAATAGGATGGTACAGGTGTATATATAGTTGTCTTTACACAAAAAAAGAATTCTCTCTTCCAGGTTGCACTGATAATGCAATTTTGATCTTGACATAACAAGAAAACACGGAATTAAGTATTTTCAATTCACATTGAAGGTCTCAGAGGACTCATGCAGAGCAACTTCAGACTCAATTAATTATATATTCTAGATGAGATTGTAAAACAACTCAGTTAATAACATACAAATTAAAAATTAAATCCCTTTTATTTGTTTGTTTTGTTATTGTTGTTGATTTTGTTGTCATTTTTTTTATTAAAAGCACTGCAGAGTCAGAATGAGCTGTAACATCAGTGGGGTTGAAATTCAAAATCAAGTTCTTATAAATTTTATTATGTTTAATGTAAAATATAATGAAATTACACATGTACTTGAGTGCAACCTGTCTAAACTTATGCACAATTCCACGTACAGACTTATCCTTATTAAATTCATGATAAAAACAATACACGATCTAAGAGGTACAAGAGACTTTTTAACATCACATTTTCTTAATATGAAGGGTTACAGACGCCAATGATGACTAAAACTAACCAAAATGCGTGATTTTTTTCACATTTTTTGTGATATTGAAATCCATACAAGGAGCAAGGATGGCACAGTTGGTTAGTGCGCGGCCTTCGGTGCAAGAGGTCCCGAGTTCAATCCCCAGTGACTTCACATCCTTGTTTCGACTTCTTTCCTTTCCGTGTAGCTTTAATTAGCTTTAAATACCCTTAAAACGGAGCACTGATGGAGAGAGGGGAGTAAAATGAGCGCACCGTCGACCTCAGGTTTGTCAGTTGAATTACTGTTACGAGTTATCGACGTTAAATATGGTCGCTTTTACTTTTACCCAACATATAAAACTGCAGAAATAGGATTCAAGAAGTCATGTTCAACATTTTTTACTTTCAGTGTTCACTTTACCAGATGAAAGCCTTGAAAAAATATGTAATACAAATTAAAACTGGCTATGTGTTACAAGGGAGAAATGAAATGAAGAAGAGGAGAGGAGAGGAAAAAAGAGGAGTGAAGAGAAAAAAACTGATGCTATTATGCTCTAAATATCTACAGGTCGAGATGGTCGTGATGGAATTCCTGGAAAACCAGGTAAGACTCTCAACAGGAAGAGACTCAGAAGTTGCTCAGAAGAGCCACATGGGGTCACGAGTTCATATTTCAAACAATTTGTTACAGTTAATTACCGAGAACCCAGGCAATAAACTGACTTATCATATGCATGATTGAGGTTTTCATGATTACACTAAAACAATCCCAAAGGACGTCAAAAATCTAATCACTGTTACTGAATTCCCAAAAGGAAATCTTAAACAGTTCCTTTTCAATTCTATTCACGGTAAAGTTAACTATAACAGACAAAACGATATTTTTTGATAAGTGTCAAAATCGGTCTCAAAGCTAGTTTGAAGATTTTACTGGGTGGTATGGTAAACCACTCATCAGAGCCATTATATTTTCTAGAAATGTAAAGGGAGCAATTTTTCAAAGCAGTACCTCCCTCTAAGGGATGAATTCGTCTTTAGGCGCACGAAAGTTTTCGGCCCCAGCGGGGGCTCCGCTAATATGAAAACCAAAATTAACTAAAATGCGTTTTTTCCTCACATTTTTCGAGATATTCAAATCTGTACCCAACATGCAAAATGTAGAAATAGGACTCAAGAATGTATGAAGAGTTGCAGTAGTGTTCACTTTCTCAGATGAGGAAAATAAGTAACGCAAATCAAAATTGAATTGACTATGTGTTACAATAGAGAAATACAATGAAAAAGAGAACAGGAGAGGAAAGAAGTGGAGGGAAGAGGAGATGAGAGAAAAGGAGAGGGGATGGAGGAGGGAGAGAGAGAGAGAGAGAGAGAGAGAGAGAGAGAGAGAGAGAGAGAGAGAGAGAGAGAGAGAGAGAGAGAGAGAGAGAGAGAGAGAGAGAAAGAGAGAGAGAGAAATGATGCTATTTAGAGGTTAACGCACGCAGCGATCGAGTGAATTATCGGGATTTATCTTCACGAGTTTGCTAACAATGAACGAGAAATTTTGAATACTGCACGAGGCGTTAGCCGAGGATTTTAGGGATTAAACTGGCGACTAATTACGGTTGAAACGCTGCTAAACTTGCAAGAAGCCGGGAAGAAGTAGTTCTCGTTGTCGACGAGCCGAAGGCTGAAGTACTCGTTTGGCGTTTTCTTCCATTCCTGATAAAATTTCTTTACCCCGCCATCTGAGAGAAGTTGCGGGGAAAGGATTTCCAGACTTTCTGTTGGATATTTTTTGGTTAGTCAGTCTAAAAAACAAAAATTATAATGATGAATTTGCAAAGCCGGCGAATAGTGTTTTGACAAAAACAACACGCCAAAAACTGAATAGCTTGAATGAAAGTTAGAACTTCGTCAGCTTACCTTTAAAAACAGAGACACCCCAAGCGGTTGCCCTCTTTGTGTTTTGTGGTGTGGCATTTTCTATCAGGTTTTCAATTTTCCTCCGACGAAAAATTGTCAAACTTTGATTCCCCAACAGGAAGGAATTTTGCATGCGCATGTGCGGACATGCTTCGCGGAACACGATCGAGTACACAGCCAGACTAAGCAAGAATACGTCAATGTTTACCATTTTTATCTCATGTTTTCTGCCTAATTTACTGGTATTTTCAACATCTTGAAAGAAGTTTCGATCAATGTATCTGCTGGCCATTTAATATGATGAGATAAGAGATGAGTTTTTTAAGAAAGTAGAATTTTTCGTGCGAAAAACAAAAACAAACAAACAAACAAACAAAAAGCAAAAGTGTCATAGCTGCCTAGCTGCCTGCCACACACTCTCAAATGTTCCAGTTCCTGAGGAACGTCGTAGAGATATCGATACACATGGTAAGAGTTCGTCGATATTAGAATACCTTGGCAACTTCTATCTATAATCAACTTTTTTTATATACAAAAACTCTCCTTGTTTATATACAACTCGCTTACATGTTCAATTTTAGTAAATGTTCAAGTATCGATCACTCTAAAATTGGTACCATCTCCTTCTGTGTTGGGTTATTATGACCAGGAATCCTTCATTCGAGAAATACTGCTTTTTTCAGAATGAAAAATCGTCTTCAAGGTGTATTTTGTTTCTGGGAGGATTTTGAAGCATATATAGAAATTACATCTTCCTTTTACGAAAGCAACATGCTAATCAAAATTCGTTTGCCGGACCGTTTGCCGTTCTTTTCATTTGGCTTTGACAGTATTGCTGTTATCTCAGAGGAAAGAAAGATATTTTAGAAATCGGATTTCTATTCAAAAGTTTTAGATCAATTTTTGTGTTCTCTTATCTTCTTGTATAAATTACTTTACAGTAATATATTTTTTCCTCTTCCCTCATAAATCGAAATAGGATCTCCACCTTGAACTTGCAATAATTCTAATCAGCAATAACAGCGTTTTCACGAAATGTTAAGTTTAATGCCACAAAAAATCGCCAACAACCTAAAAACTTAATGTTTTTGCAACTAATTAATGCAGACATGAAAATTCTGCTCTACTTCTTGTTGAAAGCCCTCTTGTTGAGCACGCTTAAAAAAATTAATACGGACAAATTTATTTCTGTGTTAAAATATGGACAGACTCCATCTTTGATTAATTTGAAAAATGATAAAATGTACTTGCGTAGAACAATATTTTTCCGCTTTTCCGAAAGCCGACAATTGTTCTTCTAAACGTGGAGCATATACACATTTCCTCGCTCGTTGACTCAGTCCAAAAAAACTGCCGGCTCGAAATCACTTTTATAACTTGAGTCTGACTTCGCTTTGTCTAATTTTGTTGCGTAATGCGCATATGAGCACTTTTGGGTGTAAAAAATTTTAAGTAATCTCTGTCGCCTGCGATCGCATTGCCATGCATCAGCGGTTGCGTACATGCGCAATACAAAATTCCCTCCTGTTGGATTCCCCTGGATTCAGCAGCCATGCTGTAATGCCGTAGATTGTATATATTTATTGCATAGTTACGTGTTGCACGTCATAACAACGCGTCACGTGGTACGAACTGACCAATCAGAAAATCAGAATTTGTACAGTGTATGAAAATTGAATAATAATGTGCTTTAAATATCTACAGGTCGAAATGGTCATGATGGAATGTCTGGACAACCAGGGATGCCTGGACAACCAGGTAAGACTCTCACCATACCAAATAAAGACACTCAGAAGAACCAAATAGGGTCACACGATTTATTCTAGGAGTTCAAATGTCATATTTCAGATCAATTTTCTACCATATTGCCGTTTCATATTTTTCTATAATTTTTTTGTATCTTAGGAAAAGATGGTAAAGATAGTGCGGGAAAACCAGGTACACTTTTATAATTCTCAAGGTTAATAATCAAGAGACATAAATCACTTGACTGCTTTAGTGCTAAATCCTTTACTAATTTATTTTGGCAGGATCACGAGGTCCACGGGGTCCACCAGGAAAGAAAGGAAAAGATGGTCTAAGGGGTTCACCTGGACTTAACGGTGGAGGAATCGAGTACATACGATGGGGAAGGACAACGTGTCCGTCTGGAGCTGACATCGTCTACAAAGGTAAAGTTCATGGACTTGGGTTCCAGCCTGGTCCTAGGTTTTTATTTCTTAATGCATTGACGTGTTTTGACATCTTCGACGGTTCCTATCACATTAGCCATGACCGAACGAGCAGGGCACGGGGTAGTATTTTCACTATTTAAGCAAAGCCAATCAAATGAAAAAAGCACATCAAAATACACAAGATTATGGATTTACATTGTAATCTGTAGATTATATTTGCCCTGAGGCAGCCATTCAAATATCAGAAAAATTGGTTAAGGTTTATTTTCCATTCATTTAAGTTGAAAAAAAGGTTGGTTTTAATTCTCATCAGGTCGTATCGGAGGAGAGCATTATACTCATCCCGGTGGAGGTGCAAACTATGTCTGTCTTCCTGAGAACCCCCAATATGGTCGCTATAAAGCTGGACATCAAAGCACTGGTTATATGTACGGTGCAGAATATGAGGTATCAAATATAAATCCATTTTCAAAAAGTCATCTTCACGACCACGATGCCCCCTGCGCTGTATGTCACGTGAAAACCAGAAGCTCCAAATTGATGATCCCGGCCAGATACGACTGTCCCGCGGGATGGACTCGAGAGTACCACGGATACCTGATGGCTGAACATTATAGCCACAAGAACAACAGAGAGTTCGTATGTGTAGACAAAGATGCAGAAGTTGTCTCTGGTACCCATACAAATAAAAACGGTGCCTTGCTGTACCCTATTGAAGGGCGATGTGGTTCACTTCCATGTCGTCCATATATGGAAGGCTGGGAACTGACATGCGCAGTCTGCACTAAATAATCAATTTTTAAATATCTCAGTTCAGAAATGAAAAAGCTGGTAACGAAAAAACTTAAGACGATAATCGGTAGTAATCAATCACACAGATGTAATAATTAAGGATGCTAGCAAAAGATAACTTTAAAGACAACTGTAATGACAATAAATTGGTTCAATGATATTTGAATGATTTCTGTCTTTGTTTAATAAGTATATAATCATGAAGGTACTCAAGTCAACCTAACACAACTGTACTATTATACTTTGTCAGAAACCTCTAGCACACCACCGATGATGCACTAATTTGGTACACCCAAGAATTTGACAATAAAACCTACATATTATATATCAGACAAGGCGCAAAACTGAAAAAATCGATCGCAAAAGTGCAGAAGGCATTTTAGGGTAGAAGCTGGTAACATAACTATCCTAAACTAATTTTTCATGCTGAATCCGAATATGACTGTTACCAAGACGTATTCTGCAATCTGATACGTGTAAATGACGTATTTTGTGAATTGCTACAGTCATTTCTCACTAACGGCTTTTTCACGGTAATTCCAAAAGTTCCCAAACATAAAAATGGTTACCATAGCTGGAAAGAGCACATCAAAATCAGTAAAAGTGTGAAGTTTGAAGGATATAAGTTGAAATACCAAGGAGATATGAATGTTCAAAAAACGAAATTTTGTATGAAAACACTTACAGTTATGCAAGAGACACCAACAAATTTCGATTTTTGAAAATTCGTATCTCCTTGACTTTTCAACTTATATCCTTCAAACTTCAAAGATGCAAATGTTGTCTCTGGTACCCGTGCAAATAAAAACGGTGCCTTGTTGTACCCTATTGAAGGGCGATGTGGTTCACTTCCATGTCCGTCCTTATATGGAAGGCTGGGAGCTGACATGCGTAGTCTGCACAAATAATCAAGATTTAGATATCTCAGTTCAGAAATGAAAAAGTTGGTAACGATGTCGAATGGTCAAGGCGAGACTATGCGAGACACAAGACAAGGCATATTTTTTGCAAGTCCGAGTCGCTTTCTAAAGATTCCCTTTGTTTTCAAAATTAAAGACCGCTCTGACATGGCTTTTTGCGAAAAATCGAGACTTTAAGAATTTTTTTAGGGGTCATTCGACGCCCCTTAGTTAAGATAGATAGATTTTCCAATTCACTAAATAGTTTGTTGTGTTTGTTTGTTGGTAGTGTACTCTTCGATTTATGATTATGTATGCTAATGAGTAGACATGATGTAAACAAAATGATTAGTCTATCTATATATACACAGGCGTCCACGAAATCTGAAATATTCACTTCTCGCTATTATTTTCACCCGCCAGCCTTAATTTCTCCCCAAAAATTTCAAACCAATAATTTAACACATTGCATTGAGACTTAAACTAATTTTTCAAATAAAAGTCAATCGCGTCAAAGCTTACACATCCTGGTTTTAGACTGTCAACATTAAAATAAAGAAGACAAAAATCAATCGAATTTGATTAGAAAGACAGGAAAATACTAAAATACTCAAAATGTTTTTAAAGTAATTCATATTACGGTTCGGTAAGTTAATGTATCTTTAGGGGTTTTATTTTTTTGCTATAACAATTATTTTTCAATGAAATTAAATCTTAAGGAGTCATTATTAATTTTATTAGCTTACTTACCCTCCCCCCATGGGGGAGAGAAGACGACCTATAATTAACCCTCGGTATTGGTATTCATTTGCAAGGCAGCCTCTGTAAAATATCAAACAGAAATTGGTCGAGAATGAAGGGTAACAAATCAATCCGGATCCTGTAACTGAAAAAAAACGGCGATAAACATTGTTTATATTCAAGACAATATTTCCCTCTTTAGATTTTACTACAAATCATCATGACAAAAGTCGTCAGTTTATAATTTCCTCGTAGAAAATAATAGCAAACACTAGGAGGGTTTTAGGATCTGATTTGCACGAAATTTCGTGTTTTCTTTTGTTTTCTTTTCGTTGCTACTAAACTTCAAACATTATACTCAGTAACTTAATCCTCTCTGGCGTTTGACTAGATTGCTAACGCCCTTGAATCTATTGGACTTAAGTTCTGATACTACTCAATCACGACTTCAACTTCAGCTTTTAAAATGTGGGCCAAGGTAATGTTGATGACTGCAGTGACTTTTGTGTTGCTATCTGTGGTTGTAAGTGACGAACCCCAAGAGAACGACGTTGAAAAAAGAGGAATGACTCACTCTGATATCGTGAAAATGATACAGCAAATCGAAAAAACTCAAAAGATCATCCAATTTCGGTAAGAAGACGTTAATACCAGTTCAATGTAAAGAGTTTAATTTCAATAGTTGATAAAAGAAAATAAAGCTAAAAAATCCTGTTTCTAGCACATAGAGAGACATAAAATGAAAATAATTTTCGATTTCAATTGGTTGATTCGTTTCTCGTCTTGTCTTTGATGTATTATGTATATGTAGACCGACCAAAACATTTTTTTATTAAACATTTGGTCAAAATGGAGAGAGTAAACTTGCATTAATTTTCTTTTTTCTTTACTTCATTTAGATTGAAACAAGTGGAATCAAAACGTCTGATATTTTTACGAGGTAAGAATTCGATTACATGATACATTTATCAATTGATTAATACACTGATCAGTAGATGTTCAAAACACATTCGTTTTATAATGATTGCTTCTCCGCTTACAGACTTTGATCAGACACAAATTAGGTACTATCTAGCTAACAGGGGTGTTCCATTTTAATTTTCTTTTTTAATGTTCTGTTTTTGAACGTTTTTGATTCAAATGAATTCGGCTTCCTGCGGGTATTTTGCCAACTAAGATTCCATTTTGTAAAAGGCTTGAACTAATGTCGAAATGAAGATTATGGACCAAGCTATTCAGCATTTACTTAACGGTTTGTAAACGAGAAATTTTGTAAACAAGTGATATTTCGATCCGTCCCCACTGTCCATCATCAGACAATTTATTGCTTTGATTTGATTAACAGGTTATGAAGGAACAGATGTCCTAAGGGGACCGTATATCTGTTCCGCTAAAGTTGTTGAACTAAACTTCTTGTAAATATGTGTATATAAGACTTTCAGTGTTCACTTTATCAGAAGAAAGCTTTGGAAAAATAAGTAACGCAAATTAAAAGTGGCTATCTGTTACAAGAGAGAAATGAAATGAAGAAGACGATAGGAGAGAAAAGAAGAGAAGGGAAGAGGAGAGGAGAGGATAGAAGAGGAGAGGAGAGAGAAAAAACTGATACTATATTGTGCTCTAAATATCTACAGGACAAAATGGTCGTGATGGAATGCCTGGACAACCAGGGATGCCTGGACAACCAGGTAAGACTCTCACTATACCAAATGAAGACACTCAGAAGAACCACATGGCGTCACGGTTTATTCTAGGAGTTCAAAATTCATATTTCAGTCAATTTTCTACAATATTGCCTTTTGATATTTTTCTATAATTTTTTTGTATCTTAGGCAAAAATGGAAAAGATGGTGCGGGAAAACCAGGTACACTTTTATAATTCTCAAGGTTAATAATCAAGAGACACAAATCACTTGACTGCTTTAGTGCTAAATCCTTTACTAATTTTTATTGTCAGGATCACGTGGTCCACGGGGTCCACCAGGAAAGAAAGGAAAAGAGGGTCTAAGGGGTTCACCTGGACTTAAGGGTGGAGGAGTCGAGTACATACGATGGGGAAGGACAACGTGTCCGTCTGGAGCTGACATCGTCTACAAAGGTAAAGTTCATGGACTTGAATACCAGCCTGGCCCTAGGTTTTTATTTCTTAATGCATTGACGTGTTTTGACATCGGTTTCTATTACATTAGCCATGACCAAACGACGAGGGGACGGGGTAAGATTTTCTTTATTTAAGCAAAGCCAATCAAATGAAAAAAGCACATCAACATCATCTGTGGATTATATTTGCCGTGAGGCAGTCATTCAAATATTAGAAAAAATGGTTTAGGTTTATAATTTAGTTTTCCATTCATTTGAGTTGAAAAACGTTTGGTTTTAATTCTCATCAGGTCGTATCGGAGGAGAGCATTATACTCATCCCGGTGGAGGTGCAAACTATGTCTGTCTTCCTGAGAACCCCCAATATGGTCGCTATAAACCTGGACTTCAAAGAACTGGTTACATGTACGGTGCAGAATATCATATATCAACTATAAATCCATTTTCAAAAAGTCATTTTGACGACCACGATGCCCCCTGCGCTGTATGTCACGTGAAAACCAGAAGCTCCAAATTGATGATCCCGGCCAGATACGACTGTCCCGCGGGATGGACCCGAGAGTACCACGGATACCTGATGACTGAATATTACAACCACAAGAACAACAGAGAGTTCGTATGTGTAGACAGAGATGCAGAAGTTGTTCCTGGTACCCGTGCAGATAAAAACGGTGCCTTGCTGTACCCTGTTGAAGGGCGATGTGGTTCACTTCCATGTCGTCCTTATGTGGAAGGCTGGGAGCTGACATGCGTAGTCTGCACCAAATAATCAAGATTTAGATATCTTCAGAAATGAAAAAGTTGGTAACGAAAAAATTAAAGACGATAATCCATTCGGTAGTAATCAATCACCCAGATATAATAATTAAGGATGCTAGCAAAAGATAACTTTAAAGACAACTGTAATGGCAATAAATTGGTTCAATGATATTTGAATGATTTCTGTTTTTGTTTAATAAGTATATAATCGTGAAGGTATTTTTACTCAAGTCAACCTAACACAACTGTACTATTATACTTTGTAAGGAACTTCTAGCACACCACCAATGATACACTAATTTGGTACAACCAAGAATTTTAAATAAAAACCTACATATTATATATATCTCGACGAATGTATACTAAAAAAATGTTCAGCTTTTTTTAAATATAATCTATATTTTATCGCATGCCGTACAGAATATGTCACACGAGAAGGAAAGTCAAACGAAACATGTTCCCAGGGTAGCCGTTGTACAGTGGTTTCAAAGTAGAGTAAATGTGTTGATGTGTTCGATGACCGCGGAGGAAAATGGTGGTCGTTGTGCACAGTTGGCTGTTGTGCAGAGGTTTCAATATGTAAAAAAAATGTATGGATTGGATCCATGACGAGGTTGAAGTGTTGGCCATTGTGGGGATAGCCTGTGAACAGACTCAGGGGCGGGGGAGGGGAGGAGGAAGACTCAGAGGGGCTTTGGAGGGGAAAAGGGGAGGGAGGAAATTGTACAGAGGATTCAGTATAGAGTAAATGTATGGATCTCTTCGATGGTCGGAGAGGAAAATGCTGACCGTTGTGCAGAGGTTTCAATGCCGAGTAAATGTATAGACGTGGTGATGGTGGAGGGAAAATGCTGCCAGTTGTACAGAGGTGGCCGTTATACAGAGGATTCAATGCAGTCAACTTCCTTCTTGTTTGCCTAATTATCCTCCATTTCCTTTCTAAAGCTATTTACAGTTAATTGGAGCTGCAGATTAAACTATTTGGACCTCGTTTCCACCTTCAGATTTTCAATTTTAAACACGGTAACTTGGAAGAAAATTAATGGCGTGTGTATTTGTCAGAACTGAAATAGAACAGAAACATTGCCATGCTTAATCGTAGATTTGACCTACAGACAAAAATAGCGCAAAGGAACCCTTTGATATCATTATTATAGGACATCTTACCTTAATCATTATCATAGTTATATAGATAGAGAAAAACTTTTCTCAGTCTGTGTCAAATCACCTACCTTGGACCATCCTTCGATACCGTGTGTCGCTGCTGACTCCGCTGATAAATCAGTCAGAAAATCAAAACAATAAAAACTATCAAACCCAAACAAAGGATTCAGTACCGAAAAAAAATGACTATAATCGCCTTGCTGAACTGCTATAAATAACTGGTGCAATTCACGCACCGATAATGGGGTTTGAAGTAAAACCGACTTTTCATCGGAGGTATAACTTGAGTAGTTTCGGTATCTCCTTTATTTTATTTGACCTAAAAATGTCTGCTGGCCTTGGATTCCAATCACGCTTCATGCGGTAAATTTTCGTGCAATCACCCATCAACCCAACTGACAAACACGTGAAAAAAGGCAGTCGTGCTCAAATATAAAATAAACAATTTAACAGATAAATCACGCATCGCGCGCTTTTAAAATAATAAACTCAATACGTGGCATACTGCGCGATTACGCGTCACACAACTATTTTTAGCATGTTTGGTACTCATTACACGGTACGGTTTTTTTTCAGCAGTCACGCGTCACGCAAAATGAAAAGTAATCATTGGTGTATGCAACACCATTCATTGATTATACAATCTATTTGATACACTTGGTTCTGCATACAGTTGATGTTGCATACACCAAGTCATGGAAGTCACTTCGCTTGCTATGAAAACGTTTGGTGGTTCATGTAGCCGGGGTGACGGAGGCAGAGATGTACACAAAGTACTTTAATAGTGGCAAAACCCCTTGCATTCGGCTAACGTAGCAACTGGAAGAAACAGAGAGTTTTGGGACTGTTTAAAGAAGGGGCTTTTCTGACGTAATCTTTACAGTTTGCTTCCTTTGATAAATCAAATTTTAAGCTATAAACAAAAACAGACTTTGGAAATGCAAAGAAGTTATCACACGTAGATACACCTGAAAATTTCCGCTCAATGCCTTCAATAGTTTTTGAAAAATTAGCTCTATAGCTGGATGGCAACTTTTAAGTCTTAAAACTGGCCTTCGCAACATTTTCTTAATTTGTTGTGTTTAATTGATTTTGTGTAAGTGTGTGTTTGTTTTTGTTTTTTGTTTTTTGTTTTGGTAACGTTAAGCTCGATTTATGTTTATTTTATGATAATAAGCTGACCTGATGCAAACAAAAACATTCGCCTATTATAAAGCGGTCACTATAGTGAAAAATCGCACTCGTTTTTGAAATATTCACTTCTTCCTATTGCTTTCGATCATCAGCCTATTTTTCCCTAAACATACAAAACAATAATTTAGCACATTGAAACCTTAAAATAAACTCAGTCTTCAAAGCCTAGACATCCTGAGTTAGACAAGTTCATCATTGAAAAAGACGACGGAAAATTAAAGTTTTAAAAAGTCCGAAACGTTTTGCCGGAAGGAAAGAATAGTATGGTTTGGCGTATTTCTATCTTTACAGAGTCACTTTTTACTAGCAAATATTCTTTTGTTCAGTAAAATTAAATATTTTGATAGGTATAAATTTATTCACTTGTCCCTTCTCAGAGAAACAGAGGAGGCGACAACCTCTGCAACCAAGGCATTCTCTGTGATATATCACACGATTGCAGAATTAATCAATGCATCAAATCAATCCATTGTAGTCTAACTGAAGAATCGTTCACATCAAAGACAATACTTTCCTCTTTAGATTTTACCACTAAATTATCATGACAAAAGTCGGCAATTTACTATTTCCTTTTCGAAAATAATAGCAAACCTTAAAGGGGGTTAGAATTTTTATGCACGAAAATTCGTGTTTTCTTTTGTTTGATTTGCATTGAGTCAACTTAACTCAAACACTAAACTGCATAGTCGATATTACTTTCTGGCATTTGAACAGCTTACAACATTGAAGTGTATTTATTTCTCGTACTCGAGTTTTGATACCACTTAATTTTGAATTCAAGCTCAGTTTCTAAAATGTGGGACAAAGTTATGTTGATGACTGCAGTGATTTTTGTGTTGCTGTCTGTGGTTGTAAGTGACGAACCGCAAGAGAACGACGTTGAAAAAAGGGGAAAGACGCACACTTTATCAGATGTTGTGAAAATGATAAAGAAAATTGAGAAAAGGTAAAAAATATAAGTATTTTAAAACAGTTCCTTTTTTGCCAATTTTCCCAGCTTGTTTTATGTTTCTTTTATGTAAAAGAAATTAAATTTTTGGAAACATTTTCGTCGAGAGGGAAGCAGTAAACTTATTAATTTTCTTGTTTCTTCGCTTGATTTAGATTGAACCAAATGGAATCAAAACGCATGATTTTGTTACGAGGTAAGCAAATTCGCATTTGAATGGTATTATTATTAATTAATTGATCGTTTTTTTGCGGTTACCAACAAGATGACTTTTTTCACGGATTATCAGTTCCCATTTTAAATCAGATTTGCTCGACGATCACTCTAGTGCAAAACACTCTAAAATCGCTCTATAGGGGAAAAAAAGCTGTCACTGACAAATTCGCTGGCCGTAATTTCCCGTACAGTCCACTCGGCAAAAATCCGAAAAGTTGATTTTTTTGTAACTCTTAGGTCTTTACTTTATGCCTTTCGATTACTGTTTACAAACAAAACTTTTTGAGGATACCTGTAAATGAAACCTTTATCTTTCTTTCGAATTAGAAAATTTCGAGTTTGTGTTCTTCCCTGAATGAAAATACAAACGTGGCGATGAATGATGATATCAGTTTCATGAAATTAGGGGAGACGTCCATCTCGCGCTAAGGCGTTAGATTCAACCTCGACCTAGCTGAGCTGTTCTTAGGAACAATGACGTCATGCTTCTTCAGAGAAATGAAAGATATTTTATTGAGGTAAAAGTTGACAAAAGATTATAGCCGATTTCGAAGAAGCGCAACGAGCCGCAAGCTAACAGATAACTTTGAAAATTCGTATCTCCTTGATTTTTCAACTTATATCCTTCAAACTTCACAGTTTTATTGATTTTCCAGCTATGGTCATTGTATTTAAGTTTGGGAACTTTTGGAATTACATGATAAAAGCTCAGTATGAAATCACTGTAGCAATTTACAAAATACGTCATTTACACGTACAAGATTGCAGAATACGTCTTGCTAACTGTCATATACGCATTCAGCATGAAAACACAATTTATAATAGTTATGTTACCAGCTTCTACCCAAAATGCCTCCAGGTGTCTGATTTTTCGAAAATGCACCTGGTCTAAAATACCTTTTATGGAAGTGGACTTGTGCCATTTTTCACACGTATTCTTATATTTGTCTTTTTAATTATCTTAGGCAAAGATGGAAAGGATGGCATTCAAGGACCAAGAGGTATGCATTTCAGTTCCTATCCTACAGCACGGAAGAAAAACAGACTCGTACCCAGTCGCCTCTTCTTATTCGCGAAGTGATTGAAGGATTAAGAGAGCTCGCGTTTTGCGCGCCCCAATCCCCTTCCTAGATTATTCCTTTGCGGATAGAAAAAATAAGTGGCGACTGGGTACGAGTCTGGAAGAAAAAGTAGTTTTACAAAATTGAATATGGTCAAGTCAACAAGCCTTTGCAATAAATTAATATTTGCTCTATAGGACTAAAGGGTCTACTAATGCTAAGCTTCAAGTATAATACGACATTTTTAATTTTTTAAACAAGACATGTCGTATTGCACTTGAAGCTTATCACTCTCCTGTTGCTTCATCGACCATTTGGCCTACTAATCCTACAAATCCTTCTTACTATAGAATCAGTGTTAATGATGCCCTGCTAGCAGAGAGTTTTTTTATTTTTTTGATCCTCAGCATCGCCAGCGAGTGAGGGAGAAGGTCCGGGCGCGGCCTCTTTCGCGGCAACATTGCAAATGTTCAATTGACTAGGGTCGGCAGGGGCTACTCTTCCCTTGGCTCCGCGCACGGAAAAGAAACAGAAAGTAACCTGCTCGTAAGATCTTTCCGAAATCTTATCTTATCTTTTTTTCTTATTTTCGTCTTGTCTTTCTTTTCTTTTTGTTGACACGTTCTTCTAAAAGAAAAAAAGGACTGACGCTATTGTATTCTAAATATTTACAGGTCGAGATGGGATGCCTGGAAAACCAGGTAAGATTCATCACGCCAAAGGAAAAGGCCCGTATGGAGTTTAAAGTATAATTAACTTTCACGGAAGTTATTTTCGACTTCTTATACAAGTCTAGTCTATGTATCTTAGGCAAAGATGGTAAAGATGGCGTTGGAAAACCAGCTCACAAATTCTAGACGATAACTCTCACGGCTAATAATCAAGAAATCGACAAAAGACGGGATCGCATTTGTACTGCATCCTTTATGTCTCATTCAATTATCTTTTACGTGCGGTTAAGAGAAAATAAAAAGGAGAGGAGAAGAGAAGAGAAGAGAAGAGAAGAGAAGAGAAGAGAAGAGAAGAGAAGAGAAGAGAAGAGAAGAGAAGAGAAGAGAAGAGAAGAGAAGAGAAGAGAAGAGAAGAGAAGAGAAGAGAAGAGAAGAGAAGAGAAGAGAAGAGAAGAGAAGAGAAAACCGACTTTATGCTGAACAAAATATTTTTAGGAAGAGATGACCACCATGGGATGCCTGGAATGCATGGGGTCATGGTTGATACTACAAATAACTTTTAAGGAAGTCTATTTCGACTTCTATTTCAAATTTTAGTCAACTTTGTGTCATTTTATTTGTATTTTAGGCATTGATGGTAAAGACGGCGCTCGTGGATATCCAGGTGACAACATCTCGTCGAAAATTCTCATTGATAATTATAAAGAGACAATTACATCAACCTATTACAACCTATTACCTTATTCATTCGGTAGAAGCTATTTTGCCAGATTAAGGACGACATTTCGCGTCAAAAAGATCCCGTTATTGGGCTAGATAAGGGTTAGTTTTAGTTTTAGGGCTAGGGCTAGGGACTGGGATAGGGTCTACCCCTAAACCTAACCCTAATTACGGAGTCCTTCTGACGCGAAATGTCGTTCTGAATCTCATGAAATAGCGTCTACCTTTTCTAATCATTCTGTTGGCAGGATCACGTGGTCCACAAGGAAAAGATGGTCTAAAGGGTTCCCCTGGACGTAACGGTGGAGGAGTCGAGTACATACGATGGGGAAAGACAACGTGTCCTTCTGGAGCGGACATGGTCTACAAAGGTAAAGTTCATGGGCATGAACATGATTCTATATTTTGACGTCCCTGTTGTCTATATCAGTTATAAATGTGGGTGCCGAAAATATTAAGATATTTCAGGTATACGATTACCCGTAAAAGCACTCATAAAATGTTAGTGCTTACTTTCAGTTTAAAACTATGATTCTGTTCATACTGACTTTTTGGGTGGAAAAGAGATCTCCATCTCCATCTCCATCTCCATCTCCATCTCCATCTCCATCTCCATCTCCATCTCCATCTCCATCTCCATCTCCATCTCCATCTCCATCTCCATCTCCATCTCCATCTCCATCTCCATCTCCATCTCCATCTCCATCTCCATCTCCATCTCCATCTCCATCTCCATCTCCATCTCCATCTCCATCTCCATCTCCATCTCCATTTATTTAAGGCCGTAAAACCTTTCGATACCACACCAACAATGTGAGATACTCCTATTTCAAAAAGGACTGTCCTATGGGAGGTCTCAACCCCGCGCGCTAAGAACAAGGAAAACCGGAGATTCCGAAAAAATCTCGAAGCAAAGGGGAGAGAACGAACTAACAATTCAAGTCGTATGTGATGTCCCGTCTGGTTATCAAATCCGTAGCCACACAGGTGATAGACTGGCGTTCTCATCGCTGGGCCACCCTTGCTTCCCTAAAAAATAGTAAAATCAAATCAAAACGAACTCGAACTCGGGTAACAGCCATCCAAATAGGCGAGACATTGGTTTAGATAACGTTTAGCTTTGTATTCAGTGAGTTTGGATGAATTTTAGCTTCATCACTCACCAGGTCGGATTGGAGGAGAGTGGTATTACCATTACGGTGGAGGTGCGAACTACGTCTGCCTTCCTGAGAACCCCCAATATAGTCGCTATATACCTGGAGTTCAAGGCGATGCCAATATGTACGGTGCAGAATATCAAGGAAATTCAAATCCATTCTCAAAAAGCTATCTAGATCACGATGCCCCCTGCGTAGCATGTCACGTGAAAACCAGAAGCTCCAAGTTGATGATTCCGGCAAGATACGACTGTCCCGCCGGATGGACCCGAGAGTACTATGGATACCTGATGGCTGAACATTATAGCCACAAGAACAACAGAGAGTTCATATGTGTAGACCAAGATCCAGAAGCTGTTTCAGGGAGCCGTGGCAATCTCAACGGTGCCTTGTTGTACCCTGTTGAAGGTCGATGTGGGTCACTTCCATGTCATCCATATGTGGAAGGCTGGGAGCTGACATGCGTAGTCTGCACCAAATGATCACGATTTAAATATCTTTAGAAATAAAATGGAAGGATAAGGATAAAGTTAAAAAACGATATTCGGTAATGATAAGTCACACAGATGAAACAATTAAGGGCGCAATTTAAGTGGATAACAAATAATAGATTTTAGAATAAAAACAAGCAAACAAACTGCAATGGTACTGTAATCGATTGGTCCAATGATGTTCTAATATCTTGTTTGTTGTTGTTGTTGTTGTTGTTTTGTTGTTTGTTTGTTGTTTTGTTGTTGTTGTTGTTGTTTTGCTTATTTGTTTGTTTGTTTTGTTTTGTTTTGCTTTTTTCATTGACATTGATTTCTAAGAGTATACAACTACCAAGGCCTTTGACAAATGAATTTTGAGTACAGGAAATCACATTGACTCAGTTGCAATTACACCAAGAGATTTATCGGATACCAGTGTTGCTCATATGCAGAGCGAAATGAAGCTGTTTTCTCAGGCTATCAGTGCGATACAGTCGTACCGCCGCATTCTACGGTGAGAATTGAGCTTTGCAAATATTCAATTACAGCTAATAATTATAAGAATCAATATAAATTTGCGCAAGTTTGATCGTGTGATGAATAATTGAATTCAAACAAGAGAATCAAGTTCAACGAAGAAATTGAAGGCAGAAAGAACGTTAGACACATTTAAGGTGGCTCGATACATATTTTTATTGACAATGCTTCCATTTTTCACTTCACGAATTGAGCAACTTACCAAAACGGTTTTTTACACCAGTTATTGGACTTGAATCAAAGTTTCGATTTTGGTGTATTTTACTTCGATTTGTGTTGCCATAGCGACGATAAACAAAGATGGCTGAAATCAATTTTTCTCAAATACTTGCATTTTCTATAGAGAAATGAAAAAGATAGATTTCTGTGCATATTTCAGCGAGAATGACAAGGACTTAGATTCCCATCATGCTTTGTTCTAGAGAATGGCGCTCGTGCACATTGCCTGTGTTACGGAACTAGTCCGGGATCACTTTGACAACAACATTAAACCATACCTTTGTGTTTTTAAGAATTTGTTCTTTAAGCTCTTTAGTTATTCTTACAAACTTTGATTTTTAGTCGAACACCTCTAGCAACAACTGACAACTAGACTTATTGTACAAGTATTTCTAGCAGCACGGGTAAAGCCATAACCCAAACAGGACTCTTGTACCTGTGATCACTCTATGATCTACTTGTGATAAACCTGTGGCAACACTTCAACGAGCGTGGGAAGATCACCTGAACTGATAAACAGTACAACTCATGTCTTCGAGTCCAGTTTGACTTATGAGCTCCACCAGCTGAGAATGTCAATCTTATTGATGTCCGGTCCAACTATAAACGATTCTACAAAAGCTTGAGATCATTCGTGACTCTACAAATCTAAGACTAAGACAGAATATATGGTGCAATTGGATCTGCCCCTGTTAGGTCCAACAACTAGCCATAACGAACTGTCATGAAAAATCTACGTCACGAACGTTCCTTGTCAAAATAACTAGTAAACTACAAAATCACTGAAAATGTATAAAAACTACAAAATCACTGAAAATATATAAATGCCTAGAAAAGTGTCGCGTAACACCTGTTAGAGCCGATATCATTTATATTTGAGAGGGACTATAGTAAGATTTTAACTGTACTGAAAAATCCTACTGTACTTTGAATTGAATTCAGCTGGCTATACTTTCCATATCTTGTCGGTAAGGGTAGCGTACGTGCCTTGATGAGGGTTTGTTAATGACATATGAATCGACGAATCCCCCATTTTTCTATATACTCATGTTCAAACTAGTCAAGACATTTGAGAATTCAAGAATGCGGTAATGATATTAGGTTTTCTTTGGTACTTCTGAAACGATTTCGGTTACAAGACAGATACCGGTACTCTCTTAGATACACATCAAGAAATGCCTTATAAAAAAATTGAGGTCCTTTTTGAAAATTATTTTTAATGTTAAAAATCTCGTAAATAAAGATTATTGATATTAATATCAATAATCTTTATTTACGAGATTTTTAACATTAAAAATAATTTTCAAAAAGGACCTCAATTCTTTATAAGGCATTTCTTGATGTGTATCTAAGAGAGTACCGAAATTAATATTAATTTAGTTCACACTAGGTAAAATAATAAGGTGCTCTTCAACACTTGTTTAACGCCACGTTATTTGCAAGAAAATCCATCCATCAATCACACAATCAAAACGAAATGAAACAAAGCAAATAGTGAAAACGACGAATTGGGTTTCCCGTGTTTCTCTTTCTCGTCCTCAGTCCCCTAACGTTGTTTCTACAGGAATCCCAACAGTAGAATAGAAAGTTGCCTGCAGAGGGGAATACCTAAATGGTTGAAGTTTTCATGATGGAATATTTAAGGATATTTTAATAAAGGCCTACAGTGGATTTATAATTCTCTTAACGTTTAATTTTTTAACAGAACGTGAACGGAACCATCCAAGGGGGACCTGCAAGGTACTGGTAATTACCGGTGCTTGGCGTATATCGTTCTTACAAGGTTCAGATAACAATAACAACAATATCCACGATGCTTAAAAATCATAAAAATACTGTATGAGAAACAGCAGAGGGACGTTTTATCTAGTGTGATATGGGAAATATAATGTTACAGTACTAGTAATTATACATGCACAATGTTGACGAATTTGCAAAGCTTTACAAGGTTGGCAATTGCCCACTTTATCGAATGATGTCGGTCCGTTTGCAGTGGTTGTCTTCTTTTTATCTTTTTATCTTCCTCTTTTATCAATGTTCTCTCATTTCGTTTATTCTATTTCCCACCTACTATCCTTCCTTTTTGTTTAATTTCATTAAAAGAGAATTTAGAAATAACGTGTTGAACGAGGCGTCTCATCCTGCTT
This sequence comes from Telmatactis stephensoni, assembly GCA_029948255.1. Lineage (NCBI taxonomy): Eukaryota > Metazoa > Cnidaria > Anthozoa > Actiniaria > Isophelliidae > Telmatactis > Telmatactis stephensoni. Next base: position 478,590 of record JALIZF010001842.1, on the reverse strand, counting down.
CGATGTATGAATTAATAATAAATTGGCTACCTGTCGAATTCATAGTCTTGTTCTGCTTATTCATCAGAAATGACACGCAACTAACGATCTAACTCCAAGGTTATGATACTGAAATCGAAACATATCATCAGTAAAGATGGCACAGTTGATTAGTGCGTGGCCTTCGGTGCAAAGGGTCTGAGTTCGATTCCCATTGACATTCCTCACACCCTTGCTTCGACTTCTTTCCTTTCCTTGTAGCTTTAATTAGCTTTGAATACCCGTAAGAAGGAGCACTGATGGATAAAGGGGCGCACCTTCAAAAGCTTAAACACAAGTCTATGGCTTAGGAGAATTGGGCAACCACTCTCCACTCTTCAACTGAAGTAAAATAAATTATCTTTACCTTTACTTTTTTTTACTACAAATGCTAATAGGCTTGATATAAAATCTGTACCGATCGTCAAGTTATCAATAACTACTATTCCCTTGAATATCAAAAGATAAAGAAGCGGAGGGGACTAACATGAGGGATAGATTCCATTTTTATGTGCGTCTGTATTCAATAGATGCGCGAATGACGTCAAAATGTGGTGAGAACCAAAAAGTACGCTACGAGATAAAGTCGACTTTTTGAAGGTCAGATACAACACCTTAAATCTTACTAGTTACTATCTTAAAGATACTAAATAGAATGACTAAATGAAAGTAAGAAACAAACAAACAAAAAAGAAAGTGAGTAAAAAAAAAAAAGGTAAATGAAATAGAAAGAAAGTAATAGATGATGAGACAAAGTAAATTATTGAATGGAATTCAAGAACAATTACAATTAGACAAAGAGATTCTAAGAAAATATCGAAAAACAGGAAAAAGAAACAAACTACTAACATTGAAATGACAAAATAGCTTATTAATGAAACATGCTATCAAACAATAACGTGAAAAACACATTATGGATGTATATTTTTATTTCCCAACTGATATCACTTTTTAGTTTTAATAGCTGTAATCAAGTTTAATTTCTTTCTCCTAATGGCATACCCCCTACTTTGACCACTAAGTGTCATTAAGCTACACTTCTTGCTTGTTAATTATTGAATGTATATTAAGTGAAAAGCTTTTCATTTAAACCACATATATTTACAGCTAAGTCTTTCAAGTATAAATAAAGATAAACTGATACTCCAAAAATTTACCAAATACTTGAGTGAAATATAATGAAGCCAGTTTTTAGACGTTCTTGCAGAGCCTGATTGAAATACTCACACTATACATATTACAAGCACCTCTGTAATACAGACACTTCTATAATACAGATAACTCTATAATACAGACACCTTTAGAATACAGACGCTTCAATAATACAGACACCTCCAGCGGAATACAGACACCTCTAGAATACCGACACCTCTAGAATTCAGACACCTCTAGCCAGAATACATATACCTCTACAATACAGACACCTCCAGATCAGACACCTCTATAATACAGATACATCTATAATATAGGCAACTCTTTAAAGGCCTAAATGGTTTTCTACACCAAGTTTCCCGATCTCGGGAAACCACCAACGTAGATGTGCTTATTATCTTAAAATTGAGATTTCGAGACACATTCATGATTGGAAACTTCGATGGCATGGGCGCCATTATGGCCTCCGTGTGTTCGCTTCTCTCCGGTGTGGTCTACCTTGACTCAAGCTGAATTGGGTGTAACTTCACTTTGGTTGCAATTGCAGTCTTGTAGGCTGCAGTTGTCACGTGAGACGAGATCGGCGTCGCCAGTACAACAAGATTGGAGTAAATAGACTTAAATAATTCGCAAATTGTGAAAACTAAGGATTTATGATTAATCGAAGTTGTAGCATTCTTCTACGATTAAACTATTCTTTACAATGACAGCTTTGCTATTCAAATAAAAAATACTGTTTATTGATTTCATTGAACTTTAATATCTATTAACAATGGTTGACCAGTAAATAGTTTAGTCCTAGTTAACCAGCAACTCTCTCGCTGTGTACCTTAGGGCTCTCTTCAGGTGTCTTCTTCTAAAAAGCTTTCTCTACATGAGCCTTCCACAAAGGCAATTTGTCATGGTGAGATTTTCAGCACATGAAAACGTGTTTTTAAAGAGTTAATATCATTATGTGCTAAGTTATCGAGCGGTTCTGTCCTTGGACATCTTTTTGGGGACTTTAAGAAGAAATAGCAGGGTCCAGGAGTTTTTGAAGGTAGGGCAATTATTTAGAAACTTAATTATACTATATTCGAATTGTTTAGAATGTTGTAGCTATTTTCCTTTTCGATTTCTGATTGATGCACTGATTAGGTGAAAGAAATTGAAAAAGACAATATTTGCAATAACCTACAGTTTAAAATTTTGAACTAGCAAAATTTCAAATCAAAATTAGACAGGTAATATATGATCGACTGATAAGACCAGAGTACGGATGTGAAGAGATTTTGAAAAGGGTATACTAATTGTTTTCTTTCCTGTAACAGTTTTAAAGTTCTATGTTTTAAACAGGGGCAATCCCAAGTATTACAGCCACTATATTTTTACCTCAGCTAGACTATATAATATTCAGTATGATAAAATTGTAGAGCCTAGTTCTTTTGCACAGACGTCAATGAATATCCCAATCTTTGAAAGAATTTGAAAGTTTCTTTTTAAACTCAAACAATTCTCAGTGACTTTTGGAACTTTGACATTCATTGCTATTGTAGGGGCAAAAGTAATCCAAACCCTAAGCCTAAAAGCAACACAATATTGGATAGGAATTTCAATTTCAATTGAAAATTAGAAAGTAAAGTGAAGTTGCTAGTACCATATAAGCCTGTCTATCAATTTCAGTTAATCTTAATTTCAATATACAGTCCTCAAGATTAGCCATATGAGACACGTGTACAATACAAATACTTTACCGAAATACTTAAAATTATTAGAGTTAATTAATTCCAAATTAAAGAGCATATTCATGATAATGTAAAGTTTGTTTTGTAAATAGTTTTGACTCATCTGAGAGGAGGGCTTATCATCAAGGTGTTAGAGCCAGTAGTTTGGTTTGTTGGCTCAATGATAAATACATAAATATTAATACAGTCAGGAAATAAAAGAACACTCCATGTACTGTTGAAAGAAATAGCTTTATTTCACTCTCAATATAAGGACACTAAAAGTTTCTTTTTTAGAAGAAATGTTTGTTTTGCTATATATTTTAAGTCAGGTAGGTATCGTACGGCAGGTCAATTGCATTGTCACTTCCAAAAATCCAAAGTATCCAAAGTACTTTAATCTAGTTCAAATTCAAATGAAAGACAATGTTAGCTCTTACAAATATTGCCCCTTAATTCAGGAACTTCTTATCTGTAATTTGAAGTTTGTGTTTTTTAAAGTAACAAATAGCGAACATAAAATAAGATCCTTTCATTCAAAACCTCTCCTTGGAAATATAATACATTTATCAAAATGTGAATACAAAGCGCCACAAAAGGAAAATGTTGTGTCAGAAACAGTTTTATTCTAAGAGTTCAATGATTTAAGAATTTTAATATAATTCTAAATATTGTTATTATGAAAAGTTTAATTAAAGTCGTCAGTAGATTCAATAGTATCTATTTAATAGGCAAATTAATTACCAAAATTTTTAATCTCGTCTTATTAGTTGTGCATTGTAAATCATTCCCACATACAGTAACAAATTAAAGGACCTTAAATTGTATTAGTGTCAAAACGCTTCAAGAAAACGCAATTAAAAGTCTTAAGTTTTAAAACGAAATTACTTCGAGTTCAATGGAAAAGACCTCAAGGATTCATTGATAGTGAATTCTGTTATTGATTTAATAGATAAATCTGAAATATCTTAGGTTGTAGTCAAAATATATGTCTATGCAGCTGTAATGCTCCGGCTATACCTTTTTTCCAAATATTATAACCAATACTGAATATGTAAAAAAAAATCTTTCAGTATGGGAGTGAAATTACAGAGAGCATGTAGTAAATAGTCAATCTATGTCATTGTTGGTACTGTAATTAAAATTTATTACAAAAAGTTATTTACAATTAATTAAAAAATCTTAATTGAATTTTACAAGAGAGGAGGTTGAATAATGTTTATTACATTTGAGTCTTTTCAAAGTGCAATAAAGATCATGTGTATATATAAAGTCAAGAGGGTGTCGAGTCCTTTTCTAAACAGAAATCCATCAATCAATCTACACTTTATTCAGCAATATGTAAAACTATTCTCAGGTACTCGAGAGGCGAGGCTCCTTTCAACACTGCCCGTTGTAATTTATCTGTTACACAAACTTCCGTTCTCTGATTCCTCCTTAATTTCATAGAAGCAAAGCAAAACATTATTCATTTTGAGGAAATTGGACAAAAAACAAATTTGCCTCACACGGGGATTTTGAACAAAGGTCATTCAACACAAAGAGAGCTTCACGAGTCGATTTCTGCCAGGTAGTTCGAGGGTTTAGACATTTGAAAAATCGATTAGACTAAAGGAAATGACATAAGGTGAACACTGGTAAAGAAGTGTTGACGTGCAAACGCGTGGATGGGATTGTTGGATAAGATCCCGGCTCACACGTAATACCGGAAGTACTTTCATCGCTTTAATGGTTCAAATTGATTCCGTCACTCCTGTTCATTCGGTATGCCCTCACTTTACAATACTACAACTGTCAACAAAACACATTTCTTTAGATTTTCATTTTTTTCACGATGTACAATTTGTTTTCCATGCCCCATGCAAAAATCGGATATTAAATAGAAAGAACGCCATTGGTGGTTTATTTGTGAGTGTTCTCTTGTGGGGCTTCTCATATGTACCGATAAGATTGTCAAGATAATAAAATTATTCATGGTAATCGGCGTGTTTTTCAAATGTATATCATGGTAAATTTCACTCTCCCGCCAAGACAGTAGCGTGGACCTAATTGGATTTTTTATTACATTTTTTTAGTGACACTAGAAATTACAACTGAAAAATAAAACAATTCCTTATGTTCCTTGAAGGTGATTTTTTAAGCATTTTCAGTCATAGTTTTAAAGGCGATATCATTCCAAATGCAGTTTTGTGTAATATTGCTTATGCCTTAGGCAAAACTATAGTGTCAGCTCATTGCTCTTGTGGGAAGCTTTACTCTCATGTAGGTCAGATAGATCTCGAGATATTTCTTTATCTTAAAAAGTTCAAAATCGGTCAAGAGGCCTCTTCATGAACACGCGTTTATCGAAATACGAGCTGGAAAGTCGATGTCGCAGATCTTTTAGACAACTGAAACTAAAACTGAAAAACATAAAAACTTTTATTGTCATATAAATTCAATTTTAGGGGCAATTTCAGCTAGACTTACACTTTGCCACTAATATGTGCCATCAATTTTCTACCAGTAGGAATAGCCACAGTTATTATATTTTGTTTACGACATTTTTAAGTTGTTTCAGAAATGAAAATGTTTCGTTCCCTCTTTGAGTCAATGTTGGTGGGCTGTCACGAATCACAACACCGGCTGGTACATTCTCCGACGATTACCTGTTTCGTCTCTTTTATTGGATTAACAAACCTAATTTTTCACTTTTATTTCCCATTCCCTGTTGGTAACGTAGACCTCCAAGTTTCTCGATAAGAAAATATGATTCGGAAAGAGAAAATGACCTCCAACTACGCTAAAATTTATTTTCATGTAGACAGTGTCAGTTCTCTTCAAATGAATTTTGTGGAAAACTCACGATTGTTTTTGAAATAAAGCTTTACAAACAATAGTAATAAGAAATGTGGCGTCCAACAGCGCGGTCCGACCCTCTTCCAATTCACGAATTTATGTCCCATTTTCTCTTTACGAATTTCGGACTCGAGCCATTTTCTCCATTTGGTCGGAAACTTGGGAATGATTTAGGAGCTTGGATAGGAAGTGGATAGGAAGTTCATCGCTAATTTTAGACATCCTGGGCCTTAGAGTTACCGTGACTCTGTGTTCCACATTGTTTACATTATGCCAACTTCGCGTTGGCCTTGAGGGACACCCTCGTATAATTAAAAATACCTTGAAATTTACATGTTTGGTATTCAGCGATCTCTTTGCACAGCTTGATTTGACCCCCGATTTCCCCCACCGCGAGCTCAACACTTTCTGTGCGTCTGGGTCTCGTGTGTTACTTTGCTAAGTCCAAAAATAAAAAATCTCTCTAATAAGTCAGTTTTTGAGTCTCCTATCCGGAAAAAGGTTCCAGCCCCGATTGGCGGGCCAGACTGGATGTAGTAGCATGGAATATTTATGAGTGTCTTTACGCGCAATTCAATAATGTAAAGATGGGGGCCTTCTATCCCGTTGAGCGTAATCATTCGGGTCACGAAATAAGAGATAGAGAGATTCTTTTCTCTGTCAAGTACAAGCCAAACAAAATCAAACCCAATAACCAAACAAGCAGTATAGTTGCATTAACAACGCCCTCAAACGAAAAATAAATAAATGTAACTTTCCAGTTCAACGCCAGAGCAAACTAATAGAATCTGCAAAGCAGACGAACAAAGGACTCCTGACGGCCTGTCTCCAGACTTCATATAATAGTAGTTCTAATAGACTTAAATACTTAAACTATTTAGAAAAATGATGTCCTTACTATTGCGGAAGACGTAACAACCGTTCCGGCATGAATTAGTTGTCGTGGGTTGATGACCCTCCCCAAACACATATCCAACAATTCGGGTACAATTCGAGGGCATCTGCCCAATTTAGGAGCAAGATAAACATGTATAGTGGCCTGAACATAGTTAACAGGACCTACTACTGTGGCCAAAGCAATACCACAATTAAACTGTTTATGTATTTAGCAAGGTTTTGTTGATTTTTTGGCTTAAAAGTGAGGGAACAAGGCGGATCAGTTGGAACTTCACTGCAATGACATTGTGCTATTAATATCTCGTCCACTTAAAAACCTTTTAATACATAATATTTTAATGCTTTACGTTGTCCCCTACTGGAAAGGCAAAAGGTTTTACTTGTTTGTTTATTGTATATTTACTGCAAGTTGAGATTTCTATTGCCAATTTCACAGTTTCTCCACCCATGCACTCCAAGTCCTTCGCACCTGTCAAAGACCTTCCAAAAACTTCTTACCTACCTATAATTACCAACAAATGCCAAGCGTTTTTTCTCAGGGCTACAATCTAACTGCATGGCCACCTACCTAAAGCCACTTAAAAATGGCATTTATAAGTAATATTATTTTGTACTCAACCATATAAACTAAAGACCCACCAAGATCCAGGTCCTTGGGCAGTTATGATATATATACAGCCGTTAGAGCGTCTCTTAGTAACCTTACCTATTAGTCAATGAAATTAAAGGCGATATCGGCGAGCGTTTTTCTCTCTTAATAGATTAATCTTGGTATAACGATGCAGCCGCGTTTCCACCGTAACCTATAGCAATTTTTTTATTGCTTTTTGTTTATACTTAAGTTTTAATTGGCTTGTTCTCAACCCTTTTGAAAAAAAATGTATTTGAGATTTATAATATGAAGCCTCTTGTAATTTTTTTTCTTGATTCACACTTTGTTTTTTCCTACTCGTGATTATCTAAAACTGTCATCGAATCTTTATTGTTGATGAAATAATGCGGCATCTTTTAAGAGAACTCGTTGTCACGCTTGCCGGACTCTTATTAATTAGTATCGTTCTATCTCAAGGGGTCATATGACTAAATAACAAGTACGAATTATCGGATTTGCCTTGAGAACTTAATAGCAAGGCCTAAGTTTTATCTGCTTTGTGCACGCTTATAAAAGTATCACCAAATCTCGTCTACAATGTCGAGTGGAGGTGTCGGTAAGACAAAGCGTATGCTAACAATATAACGTTCTTGTGGTGGGATACAAAGCGGCATAATCTGTACCCAAGTTAAGTGCCATTGTCGAGAAAACGTCAACACGGAGACTGAGTTATACAGAAATAGATATAGACTTGCCAAAAGCTGGTAATCGCTCCTTAGATTGATGTCTTGCACATTAACAATTTCAAAGTTTGGAAGAATTTACGATTAAAAGTGGCGCTCATTTCGCAGTCAGTGTGTCACCCAGTGTCTAACCACACCAATAATTTGCTATGGTGTTTCGTTTGTCGTGGAAACCAGGCTTACGAGATAGTGGACAAGAGATTAACGAGAAGAATAGCCCTAAAGTTTAATAAACTGGCCCAAACAAATTAGAAATAGATGAAGCACTTCAGTGCTTGACGGAACTCTTAATTTGAAGAGCTAGTAACATTATAAATTGAGGTTTCTGAACGGTTTGCTGAGTGTCCGTTACGGTTAGCTCTATAGTAGTAGAGGATCAGAATCTCAACAGGGGGTTAGTGGGTCAAAATAGGCAATTATATATCCTTAGTTTGGATCGGTTTGTCTTTCCCACCCTATAATCAAATACTCTTCACATTAATGATAAATATTGAGAAAAACGCTAAAAATGACACCTTAAAGTGTGAAGAGCAAATATTGACAAAGACGTGATAATCTGATACGATTAAGCTTAGCAAGCGAGGAAAAGTTTACCAAAGTGTTCGAACTTCACTTCTTGGTGGATTGGTGATTCGAACATAACGCAAAAAATCTTTCTAATTGCAAATGAGATTGTCTTCCGAAAGGAAGCTATTATAAAAATACTGACAATTGATTGGTTTCTATCGAACCATAGAGCGTTCAAATATTTATCGAGGCTCGTACCCCCGCAGGCAATTCCGACTTGATTGGTTGTTAAACTATCAATAAAGGTATGATGCCAATCAAAGGCCATAGCAGCCGAGTTACAATAAAGCTAACTATCACGCTGCGCGAACAACATAGCCTAGTACAGATGCTCTGTGAACTACGAGTTGGATTTGACTGAGAACTCAGCAAGGAAAGACTAGTGAGTCGATTTTTAAAGTGATTTCTGCCACTACGAGCCATTTGGAAGAAGTGTTATTCTTAGATATGACATTACTGTTGTGAAACCCGACAGTCACGACAGTTTTGCTCGCTAAGCCCAAAAACTCCACAAGAGGAAGGACGAATTATTGAACAAAGACTATTTAGTTTGCCCATTCAGAATTTCTTCGAGGCTCACGCAATTAGGAACTTTAGGAGGGAACAATCACGAGACGTTAACTTGAGCTCCTGTTGTCTACACAATGACTTCTTCACAAGATCCCTACAGTAATTCGTCCAGTGGCCACTATTCTTTTTCAGTGGGACAAAACACTCGCTCTTCACGTCCTTCATCTCACGAATACATCTATGCAGGACAGGAGAATTTTACCAGTGTACCTACCTCAGCTATACGTCCAACTAACCCAACTATGGGACTTTCTGAAGCTGGAGTTCCACGCGCAGCGAACGTTTCTCGGCAGCACAACATGTTCCATGGCTCAGTTGTCCATCCTTTGCATCCTAACCACTACAGCAGTTTACAAGAGCCCCGCGATGGCGGGAATGGATCACCACATGGATTCTTCTCCGTCGCACATGCACATGACCCGCCTGGCCATTATCCTACAAATGGTAGTTCTCTAAGCCAAGCATATCGTTTCTCTAAGAGCCTTGAATTCTTCCCTCGCGACGACAAACTCGATCATACTCAGTACACAAGTCCGTTTGGGCCGCCAAGGTATGAGTATATGCAACATCCTGGCCTTTCGATGCCACCGAGTTATCTTCGTCAACCGTTAAGTCATGTCGTTACGTGCGAATGGATTGAGCCGGGAAGCAAAGGAAAACCCTGCGGAAGACAGTTCTTCCGAATGCACGATATTGTAGCCCATCTGGCTGAGGACCACGTCGGTGGACCCGAGAGCTCTTCTCATGTTTGCTTCTGGAAGGAATGTTCTCGCAATGGTTTACCGTTCAAGGCGAAGTACAAGCTCATCAACCATATTCGAGTTCATACTGGAGAAAAACCGTTTCCTTGTCCATTTCCAGGCTGTGGGAAACTCTTCGCTCGCTCAGAGAATTTGAAAATTCACAAGAGAACTCATACAGGCGAAAAGCCTTTCGTTTGCGAGTTCCCTGGATGTGATCGAAGGTTTGCAAACTCCAGCGATCGCAAAAAGCACTCGCATGTTCATACATCGGACAAGCCATACATTTGTAAAGTTGACGGTTGTAATAAAAGTTATACTCATCCAAGTTCTTTACGAAAACACATGAAACTTCACGCCAAGCCGTCCGACTCTGGCATCGAAAGTAGTCCCCAAGATGAGATTTCACAAAATGGAAAATGCAGTTCACCACCATTTCCCTCCGCCTCAACATACCCCCCAATGTCCGAGTGGTTTAACAGAATCCCAGGAGCAACAGCACATCACGAACACTTTCATATGGACAATCCAACGGCTATCGGTCCTAGTCAAGCCGCTTTGGCATCCTACTAAGAAGAGAAAGACTCTGCTAAACTAATAAGGGTTCGGGATCGTCTCCATGATTGGGGCTTGAGGGATTTCTTTTTTGTGTTTTCCCACGGACTCGCCACCTAACTGCTTTGGTTTCACTGAAAAGCTGACGGAGAACAATACAAGAAAGCTCCGTGTAGACGAATGGTCTATCCTAGACTGATACACCGCTATTTGAAATTTTAAATTCGTACCAAGTTACAAATGGAGACTGCGAGACGCCGAAACGTCCAAGACCACAGGAAGTTCAAATCTTAGGAACCGACACCGAGAGGAGTCTGAAAGCGCCGAGAAATCAAGACCAGAAAATATTTATATTTGAATTGAAAACTATCATAGAACAGTTTTTCATTTACATACATAACTGTTAGTACTCATTCAAGCTTACAGCATTAATGGCGACCACGAAAAATGTCGTTAGTTCTAGTAAGCAAGGAACTGTCGCTTTTTCAAACAAATCCATGCGACTATTGGAAAAGAATACGGTATAGAAAGGTATTTCTATTTTCTTAACAATCCGATTAGGAATTTAATTCCAGTATCCTAAATGTCTTGTACATAACATATATAAATAAAACGAAAAAAGGAAAAGGTCTCCTTTCGAAACTAGGGAAACGAAAAAGAAAAAGCATGTCAAGAGTTCGAATACTGATTTTTTCAAAGACTGAGTCTGCTGTTCGGTGGCTGGTACGAAAATCATCAACTCCCAGATATAAATTGTAAATATACTGTTGTTCAAGGCAGGTTGATGAAGAGGTTGAACAAAAAACGATCGAAATAATAAAAGTGTTTATATGGGATAGAAATTGTGTTTTAGTAGGTGTTTGCTCAAATACAGTGTTTTAGCATTACCAACTCTGTGTTGAACATTTCTCGATGAATCATGAACTACGTTGAATTGCAAGATTTCACAAGGAAGGTAGAATCGTTTGAATTTATTTAGATTTTTGTGAGAACTATAAAAACGAAACACAACAACTATTATTGAATAGCAGGGCAGATAGCGATCAGTGTGTGAGAACAGGAGAGTAATTGTGTGATGGTATCACTTCAAGTTCAAGTATCTCACTTAGTTCGAATTTCAATTCTTCTGTTTTGGCTCTGAGCTCTATAAGCCCAAGCTCGCTCCAGCGTATCTTATTTACTCATTTAATTAAACTTAGAAGAACGATGAAAGTTACTAGAAGCAAGACAACTTATCTATATGGAAGATAAACGTTTTCTCACAATGCAATGCCGCTTACGCCTCGGGGGCCGGCTTTTGCGAATCTTGCAAAGCGGTTCGAAACTCCAAATGAGTTTGAAAACTCGTGTTAATTCATGTTTCTGGTTAGAGCCCAAGCAAGCTAACTGATTCATGAAGTCAATTCACGTTGAACTAAAAATGACATATAACAGAAATATATTGAGCCATTAATCTAGATATTGTATTTGTATTATGAATTGTCCGCTAAACGTTTCAATTTTAATCCGCAAAACTAGGGTTAGAGATATAAAGTGTTATTAGTTATATTTGTCAAGGACTGACGTTCGGACTTTCACATGCTACTAAAAACAAACTTTGATATATTTTTTCAACCAATTATATCTTCCGTTCCATTGATGGCGCAGGAAGGAATAAAACGATTCGTTGGTCTTGTAAAAGAGCCGGATTTTCAAAGAATAATTATCAAAGCCGCCATAATTTGTACAAATTCGCCGAGGGCAATATCAAGGACTAATAAATTCGTCACTATTGTCCAAGTCCAGTCAGCCGATCAATTCGTTGACGCTGAAAATAATACAAACAGGGTCAAAATAGACGGAGATGGGTATACAATAAGGTGCGATCGATTTAACAGCAACCCTACAAAAAACAACAAAGGAAAAGTTAGACAATGGCTCTGTTGTGCGAGGCCCATCGAGAAACTAATTGAAAAAAGAGCGGCTCTTTTTTGACTGTGTCGGCATCTGCCTGAAATTCTTAAGTCAACACGAGAACTTTTCACGCAAGACGAACAAGTCTTAAACCTTGTAAAACTAACAATCTTCAAAATAAACAACACCACTTTAAATACAGTAAGAAAGCAACTTAAGTGTTGTCTTTTTCGCGCGCTCGGTGTGGGGTTGGAAAAGGGTTGAATCACAGCAGGTTCTAATCATACGAAGTTGGTCATTTTGCTGACAAGCTCATGCTGAGTTGGGCTTTCCTTTACTCGAATTTCAGACTAAATCTTTAATTCTCAACTTTATACAAGACATTGGCGTATGTCAGAAGGAGCTGCGTTAACGCGGCTCCAGATTTCAAGCACGCATCGAAGTCGAATCTAATTCATCGAACTCCAAAATGGCGGATAGCCCAAAAGTAGTTGTTCAACGTGCTCTTCAGCTCATAAAGATTTTTCTAGAATGATTGTTTGGTTCAAGAATACGATTCTTGCTTCAAGAACGATGGATTTTGTCTGGAATGAGAACGCCAGTTGAGGTAAGTGTCGAAACTAATCTTCAGAAGAGACTTAAGGGCGTTTCAATTGACATTTCATAACATGAAATGTGTCAAGACTTTAACACCTCTGTAATAGAATTTAACACCATTCTCTTAACTACTGAACCAGTTTCTTTTAAGTCTGTGTACTTTACCACTTACGCAGAGGACTCTTAAGTGCGAAGACTTCACTTAGGTTTATTTGCAAGTGATACTCGATTAGCTTCAACATATTAGGTTTAATTTATTTCAACGAACATGCTCTTATTCACGAAGGTGAAAAGTGCTCTCGCACGTGTTAGCAATTGATTCGGCCCGAAGCCACACAGGAACGTACAAATCTTAACGCCGTAAAGTGAGATGATATTTAGCTCAAGGGGATGTCTGTTAGTTTTCAAATTTGCATGTTACCCAGACCTTCTATTTTGGAAGTGATGGAGTCTTATCACCGCATGTTTTGGAACGTAGCTCTTGAAATCAACTTATCGAACTGGAAAATCTAGCTTGACATTCATAGAAGTCAGATATCTAATACACTATTTCTGTGTACGTCGACCTTCGGGAAGAAATTTGTTTTCTTCTTCGTTTATGATCCAATAAAATCCAATCAAATGGTTTTTGTAAACAAGAAATTGTTTTGTGTGTTTGGAGTAAGCTAGGGCTGTAATTAGAAGACGCATGGAAGAATTTCAATAAAAGCATTGAATCCGGTTTACCTAAAACAAAGTTCTTGGCAGTCCACAGAAACCAAAGCTTCGACTGAGAAAAAATGACTATAAAATCAAAATTCCTTATAGAAATAAGAAACTGGGTCCCTTCGTTCTTCCAAAGCACTTGCCAAACTATAATTTATAACTTTCTAGTGGTATGAATTGTGTCAGTTCTGTAATGTTTTTTTCAAGAAACCAAAATGATTTATTATCCTCTTAAATAAGAAAGACTGTGCTTAAAAAATAAGATTTGTTAGTTGATATAACACTACCCAGAAATTGTTGTTTCAAATTAGAGTAATTTTAACAATAAGGGAAAGTAAAGATCAATAACAGTGGACAAAGTACTCGAGAGATGAGAAAGATCCATTCAAATAACCGTTGTACTAGATAAATGTGGCAATTGTAGCTATTTCACTATAATCTACTAAAGGAAAACACCAAAAGTATGATTTTTTGCAAGTCTCTTCCCGTCTCTCCATCCCTCTCTCTGTCTCTCTGTCTCTTTCTCTCTCTGTCTCTGTCTCTCCTTCTAACACTTGCCTATTCGCTTACTTCTCTCATCCATTCATCCACTTTGTCCATCTTATGTGAATAGGCTTCAGTGTTTGCGTTCTCTCTCATTTCTCAAAGTCTTCATTAAGTTTTTAATTTTAAAAAATTAATTATTGGTTCACATGTGAGAAATTACAAACTTCTGAAGCATGGCTTTCTTTGTATATTATCAATATAATTGTATTTTCAATGCACAGGGATCAATTCGAAAACAATTTCACGCAAGAAGGGATCCCCTTCAAGCAAAACTTAAAAAAAAACCCGACAATTCGAAAGAGGCTGAGTTTTTTCTTCTCTCGTGTTTTCCTAAGGAATCTATGTGATTCCTTCGTTGCCAAAGTAAACAATATCTTATTGGGATCTTTTATAAGCTTTTTAGGGATATTTGCGCCAGGATTATAAGCATTATTACTAGATTGTTCTCCCAATTGCGGTTGCTTATTGATAATTGAAAGAGGGTTTCGGCCAGATTATTAAAAAAAGAGGCCGGAAGTTGACAGTGTTTTCAAATCTCACGAAATCGTTTCCCCTCAAACATTCATTTCAAAGTTCCCACGAGACTTTTCCAAATATTACTGAACCTTAAAATGAGTTTATTTCGGAAAGGAAAATAAAGTTCTAGGGCTGACAGAGCGTCAAAAGGATCAGGAAAAAGCCCATTGACTGGTTCTTACAAGTAAAAACTACAGATGGGATCTCGCTTGAAAATTCACTGACTTGAAGTCTTACCCTCAATTCATCAAAGAGAATTTATTTAGCTTAATTTAGAGAATGCCTCAATTGGTCGGAAGTATTTCATTAAGCTTAACTATAGCTTCAAAACCGCTGAAGAAACAATTTCGTATTTGAGTAAAAAAAGCTGCCACTGAAACAACGAGTCAGCACTGAGTATCTTCTAAAATGACTCCACAAAAAGGTCCATACTATATTGCTTGAAATTCTACAATATCTACTTCCACGAGTTCTATTGAACTTCAACAGAAACTTGAGCCATTTACACAAAAGAAACGTAATAAAACTGTACTTATTGCCTCTTTAGTCGTTGCTCTCGATTCGAATAAACTGTTGACGCTTTAGCACAAATTATCATCGTTTTGTCAACATTCGGCTAACGAGAAAATCCACACTTTCTAAGCTTGTTGCTAAAATTTATTAATGAAATAGACGTCTGCCAAAACATAGGCAACTTTTGAGCAAAACACACAACATAATTCTCCCTTCCTTAGAAATTCTATTAGAAACGTTTAAAATGATTTTGTCTCATTAGTTTCTTTAGGTTTTATTACAATGACATATGCACAAAGGTGCCGCTCTTTCCTGAGCGTTTATTGCCCAGTTTCCTTTGGGTCACCAAAGCGTAGTGCCCAACTGTAGATCTTTTCCTCTTCTATAAAATCTCTCTGTATTTTACGAATTTAGTTGTTTAATACTTCTGCTTGAAATAAAATACTATGTTTGGTATATTTGTCAAGCTTGATCTGACTGGAGGTACGTGCTTGTTGCTCCATTACACTGGAGCATCTCTCAGTCGGGTTATTTGCCGACCTTTTGATTTCCTCTTCGTCGTTGTCTCCTTGTATTTTAAGCAACTGATTCGGTTTATATTTTGTTCTACTTTAAATGTAAGAGAACGTTTTGTATATTTGTTAGTATTCATTTTGTTTATGCTCGTCAGTGACAGACACTTCTGGGGCTCTTTTGATCTGAAGTTCATCACAGAACATCCTTGAATTCTTAGAGTTTTCCTTTTTTATGCAATGATACATTTTGTAACATACCGAGTATTCTAACTTATAAGTATATTTTCTAGTTAGTCGTCTATAGGCATGTGCTTGAATCAAGAGAAAGATATGACAAAGCATTGAGTATGAAGAAGGTCTGGCAAATAATTCTACATGCGAAAGTTGATTTGATCCACCAAAGCATGCACTTTAGAGTTTTTAGAAAATCTTCCAAATCCTTGCCTAGCTATTTTCTTAAGTTAAATATTCTATTTAGTAAGTAATACATAGTTAAATAAGGTTATATAGTATATAAGGAAATGTGAATGTTTAATAAGGTGCAATAACATTAGTTTAGTGTTTTGGCTTTGATGCTTAATTTCGTTATCCCAGCCTATTTTGTTTGACTATATTCAATTTTTGTTATTTTTTGAAATAGAATTATACTGATTAAGGATAACAAAAGCAAGGACTGACCGATCCTTTTAGGCATAGCACTAATTTCACAAGATCTCAGTACAAATTGTTTAGTTAAATGTAATTTCGGTCACGGCTTATTTCTCAGTTCAGTGTAGGGATGTAACACAGAAAAAGGCAGGTCTAGATCTGTTGAAAATAAGCAGAATTAACTAGAGAACATTTACTAAATTCTTGAGACAAATGTAGTTGAAATTGAAAAAAACTAATTTAGTTGACGTGTAATATATTCAAACTGCTAAACACAAACATTCTGACTTACAACATGGCTTAAAAGTTTTCTATCACAATAACTGTTTCTAGGGTCAACATAAGTGAGACAAGTCTTCTCTGAATTTGAAGGATATTTTGAGCCCTGATGCTGTTTAAGTGATTAATTAAACTCTTCTATTTACCATCTAATGTAACAGTTTTCAGAAAGAAGTCAGTTGTATACATTAAAAAAATACTTATTTGAATTGCTTTCGCTTCACGAATTTCCTCTAATTACTGGTCAGGTAGTAGCTTTAGAAATATATTACAAATGCAACTACGATATAAAAAGTTCCCAAATCCAGGCGATATTTCTTAATTATTTCAAATGTTGCACATTGGAGTTTTTTTAATTTTCTTTTGTCAAGTAAAGTTATTGCGTCATAATATTTTAAGAAAAGAAAGCGGAATAATCACAGAAAAATCGCATGCATGCAACAGTACCTAAAGCCAAATTTCTCAATTCCTGATATCAGCTGTAAAGTCTTTACTGACTTGCCGATAAATTTACAAACTTGTCTTTGTTTAGAAATCAATTTATTTATTAATAATATTCTATACCGTTAGCCAACAAATCTGACAAATGTCTGCCAATTTTCATATTTATGTAGACACAACGTCTTTTTTCTCATGAATCACAACAGAACTGTCACTAATGTTGCCAAAATCCCTAGACTAATCTGTCGTAGACGAAAACAGTAAGGAAATGTCACACAGCACTCTACATACGTATGTAGAGTTGATAACGTCTGTGAATAAAGACGAAACTAGTACTCTAAGAAATTTGACTTTGGAGAGAAGTAAAGGTTTAGAAGTCTAAGAAAATGAGGACAACTAAATCCATTGAAGTCCATGCCAAAGAAATATTAGCAAACGAAAGTTGAGGACTTTTATTTAGTTGAAGCAGAACAGGAATTCACGTTGCGTATGCGCGTTCTGGCAGTACATAAGTGCCATGACACGTGAACACGTTTATATTTTGTAACAATCAATGCCAACCTTTTGTTCTTTCACTGTCAACTGATTGCCGAAATAGAAATTTATTTTATTTTTGAATGTCGTTTTTATTTTGTTGTTGTTGTTTTGTTTTGTTTTGCTTTTTTCACTCTTGGTAACAGTACACAAGTGTACATCCAACATTCCATATGTCATTGCTATGCTGAAGAATGGTTTTAATTCTTTCGACAAGTATTTCTCGTATTATTGAGTCTTGGAATCTGAAATTTTTGGCATGCTTTTTCATTTACAATTTTTCAATTGTATATATGAATTTGAATTTTTGAACTTGACCACAACATGTTGCTGATGCATCCTGGGAGGTAGAGCTTTATTTCGCGTTGCGTGACGTTTCGTATCAGGGGAGAAGCCTCAACTGGCACCCAGGGTATTTTAAAAATCGACTTTTGTTCGATTCGCTTATTCTTTTTCACTTTTGTTTGTTCGTTTATTAGACGACAATGTTCTCATATTAGTGTTAATGATATAGCCAGGTTAACGCTTCTTGACATACCTAAGCACAAGCAGCCTATCAAAAGACTCAGCAATGCTGTATTAAACAGTACATTACTGCGTTTCTGCTTGTGTGACGAAAAGTAATTAGATAACACTTCAAATATTATTTCTGAGACTAAATGCTGCATTTATCTCATAGGTGTGAGAAAAGCCATGAGCTGCTAGTAAGCAGTACATCACTGAGTCTTTTACTTGTTGAAAAAAAGCCCTGTTAATGATTAGTACATTATTGTACTTGTCTGTGAATATTGCATTTATCTCAGAAGCGTGAAAATATACGGAGAACTTAAGTCGAATTAGTACCAGTCAGTCAGTCAATCACTCCGTCAGACACTCAGTCCGTCAGTCCGTCAGTCACTCAGTCGATTAGTCAGTCAATCAACCTTTTAATAAAAATAGATGGCGTTTCCCCCTGTCCTTCCCAATCACCATGAGACTATTACCTCTGCTTTTGTCTCGATTCCCTTGTCATAAAAAGCATAAATCATATCGTTGTTTAATTTCCCGAAAAGAGCAATCATAGGTGTATGTAATTGAATTCTTAGAAAGCGGTGAAATCAAAGAAACCACTTCAGACAAACTACTTTTACAATAGATAATTTATTGATGCGAAACTTTTTTTAATTAGCGATACTTTAGCATCGGAAACAGTTTTAATAAGTCATAAAGTGAGCGAGAGCTGTAGTTAAAACATAACCTAAGGGATGCAAAGAAGAGTGGTAAATCATAAGATTTGCTGATAAGCCACAGACTCTTTCTTTCAGTTTTGAGATTTCAATACCTAAATTGAATTTGGCGGTAGTCTGTTAGAGAACCATTCACAAATCTTGCTGTTATGGAATACCACACGCCACTTGTGTATAACATTCTTTTTAGTATAAACTTAGCAATTGATGTTACAGTTGTTTTCAAAAACTTGTCCATAAACATGATGTTCTAATACTAAAAGAACTGTCATGTGACAAGTCATCGCTAAATAGTCGGAGGTAACTGCAATTATTTTATAAATAACAATGATATTGAAGCCTGTAGAAAGGAAGTATAAAAAGTAATCCCAATGTTTACAAAAATAAATCTGTTTCGTCTGGTGTTAGTCACGTGTTATTTCTTTAAGTACAGTATTTCAATATATTTCACAGATAACATTTTGAGAATGACTGCATATGCGTTTGTCAGGTTTTGTTTTAAGTGTTAAAAAACCCTTTTCTGTACGTACATGTGCATTATAATTTTGTTCAATATTTTCATAGTAATACTGACATAACTGCATTTGAATAAAGATGCTATAATAATCGAGTAAATAAAAATCGCTATAAAAAAATCGCTATGATAAAATCGAGTTTATATCTAGTTTTCTATTCCAGTGCGGTACTAAGAAACATTTTTCGTGTATCTGATATCAGGGATTTACAGCGGGAATTTATAAAACTGGTTAGGCCGTAAAACATTAATGATCCAAACTTTATTGTAATTTTTCATTAATTGAATTTTTGGTACAAAATAAGAATGCGATGAAAGCATCTTTACTATTGATTGAAGTTGTCACGTACAACAATTAATTCAATTAGTTAAAAGTGGCGTAGACGTAACATCTGGTTGCCTAGCAACATAACCAAACCGCTACACATGAGTTGTTTCGTGTTTATAGTTTTACTGTTCAGTTATGAATTCTGTTTGTCATTCCTTTCTTTCGCCGCTTTTGTTGCATTCTTTTGATTTACTTCGATTTCTCTTGTATTCGTCTTCTCTCTTTTTAAATAAAGTTTCATTCTCTCTCTCTCTCTCTCTCTCTCTCTCTCTCTCTCTCTCTCTCTCTCTCTCTCTCTCTCTCTCTCTCTCTCTCTCTTGTAATACTTTTTCATTCAATTACTTTTATTGTTTTTTCATCTCTATCTATATTTTTATCAAATTTTTTCAGATTTGCTTTCCTTATCCGTCTCTTTCAATTCCTTTCCCTTAGCTGCTTTGACGATTTCACCTGCAGAATCGTCATTTTCGAGAACGGGGTCAATTTTTACTTCTTACTATTAATGAACATTATGAAGTACTGCTCCGATTAAGTAATGCTTATTTGGCAAAATATTACTAGACTAGACAATATTGCCATATATACATAAGACTATTTACCTTTAGTCTTTCTAAAACATCCGAGATGTTTTGTATTGGGTTTCCTGTGCTAAATGTAGCAGGAGACAGGAAGCCCAAGTAACCAGGGATAGCACGGATGCGGTACGGGCGATCTAATTGATTACTGCAAGTTAGAATCAGTTAAAAATACTCACAAAATTGAAAAACGAAACGATAAAGAAAACACACGAAAATTTAAACACGTGTTTTAAATGATGCTCGATGTGCCCATGCACACTGATTTCGAAGCTCCCGTAAGCGGGCACTATCGCGAAACTCAAAAGTTGTGAATACGTAGAGCCGACAGTGGCCGAAAAATAGGTTCAGTGAACGCTTGCTGTCTAAACCCTTTCTAAAATCATGAAATATGTGTTATTGATATTACCGATTGAATTCATTGAATACGAAAACATATTGAATAAACTTGAAGCATTAAGATAAAATATATAATAAATCTGCAAGCACATAACTGACAAAAAACAACAACAACAACAACAACAACAACAACAACTTAAATTTCCAATTAAGTAGGAGTATTTTGTTGGGTGTCCGCTAACGGGAGCTTATAATTAAAAACAATAGAAAAATCAGTGTTTTAGTTTCAAAAGGGTCGGCGCCGCTTATGGGAGCGTATAAATACATTGTTTGATGGGAGTGAAAACGGGATTTTGGAAAGATGCCCTTAATTAGTGGAGCTGTCCGCTTAAGAGATTGTCCTCAAGCGGAGCTATGACCATATCCTTTCATACTTTTAATGAATTTATTATCTAAACTCTTTTTTCATTTTATTTTCAGAACTATAACAGAAGTCAGGACAGGATCTAAGCGAGAACTTTTTCGCAACCATTCAGGGAATATGGAGGAGCGAGAAAATATTTTCGTTCTCCCGAATTCCAGTTCTCTTGGCAAAGATACTTCTGTTACTCTGGATTAATGTGCTACCTGACTTGGTCGAATTCCTTAGTCTCAGATGGATTACTGTGCTAGTTTACCCGAATTTGAAGCCAACCCGCCAAAAATTGGCTGCAGCCTCTCACTGCAGCCTTAGGGACCCGTTAACTTACTTAATAAAATTTACAAGAGTTTCTCGAAACCCACGTTATTTGTAATGTATATGATCGGTACAGGCAAGCTCCTCGCAACCACCCTCGCAATTTTTTCTCGTAAATTAAGTTATAAAGTATCATGTTTTTGCCTCTGTTTTTCTGCAGCAGCTCAGTTTTAAAAGTATAGTGATTACATCTTTCAGTGAGTTTGAACAGTGCTATAGAAAGTAAATGAGGAAGGGTTTGGTTAGTTAACAGTGAGACCTCTGGTCTAGGGTAAGCATTATAAACTGAAAATCCCGTGCCAGTGGCAGTGAACACAAGCAAATGGAAACGTGCGTGCATCATGTATACCGTGCGGCGTGGAAAGCCTAGGAGGTGATGAAAAAAGTGAAAGAAGTTTTACTAGAGAAAAATACCCTGACGGCAGACTCTTCTTTTAAACGTTTTCCCTGCTTGAGAAAACAGGACAAGAAAACGATCAGCAACAAATTAAGAGGGTTTGAAATAAATTCTGCTTCCAGGGATTAAAAAAATAAATAAATAAATAAAATAAAAAATAAAAATAATAAAAAACAAATTTAAACTGAGAAAGAGAGTTAACTTCATCCCTCTCCCCTCCCCTCCCTCCTCCCCCACAAGGCACACCCAAGGAGTTAAAATTGAGAAATTATGCCCAGTCCATACGGCGTATTTTTCATGTACTTAATTGCTGCCGTACATAATGTAAAGCTGGATTACGGGCCCTGTCGTATTTTTGCTGCGTACTTAATTCTGAATTATGTATGGCAGCAATTAAGTACATGAAAAATACGCCGTATGGACTGGGCCTACGAAACTTTTTTTTTTCGATTCCAACGTAGGGAATAAATCAGTAACGAAAAATAAATGCAAATTAATTATTGATCAATGAGGTTAAAACCGAAAGGAATTTAATATGAATGATCGTGGCTAGGTAACAGAGGTCATTATTTTCTGTGTTTATTTTTCTCTGGTAGGAGATAAAAATAGCCTTTGCCGGTTGCCTAGTACATCACAGAGTCGTTGTTGCTGGATGATTTCGCTTCAACCCCTGATTTTCAAACGGAATGATAAAACTTACCGCCATCTGAGCCGGTTTGCTGAGGCTTCTTTGTCCAGCTATTCTTGATCATATTCTATAAAGAAGTTAAGGACGTTTAGCCTACAATCAATTTCCAAAGTCTTCAATGGTGATTTAGCCTGTGGCGATTTGAAGTTTAGTCCATATAATTTGCAATATCAAAACAGACCTCTTAGTTGTGACACTGAATGGTGACAGTTTGCCCGGGTCATGTCTAGTAAAATAAGTCGATGAGTCGGTTTCCAAACTACTAACCGTTAACAGCAAATCATTCCCTTGGTTATCCATGCGACTGTTGCACATTCTTCAGATAAATTTCCTCAGCATTTCCACTAAACCTTATCTTGAAGTACATCTTGTTTGCGTTTGAGCTCAGAGTCAACTCTTTACTAAATTTGCATAAATACAAAATGGCGGGAAAATTGAGCAACGCCGCGCGCACGCGTGTGTACCGGAAATAAAATGCTCCTAGAACTAGAAGTGAGAAAATTAAAGATTATATATGACAACGTCTCAAAAAAAATGAATAAATAACGTTTTATGGACATCTTCCACCTGATCTTTAAGGTGAAACTATCAAATTTTGATCTTTTCATGATTTTTTTCCCAAAATAATGACTCGACCGGAAACGTGTCATGGCATTCGGTTGTGAACTCATTTGCATATCTGACGTGACAGTTCACGTTTCACACCAGAACGCACAGAACACAACCAAATACAGTTGGTTTATGGCGTTTAAATTACTTATACGATTGAAAAACTCATCGAAAAGAAAGTTATCCATGCTAGACTGTCATTTTACATAAAGTTTAAGCTTTCTCAAGGTAGTTATCAAGTTCATCGTGCGCCACACAGTTCAAGAATGTCAAAAGTTCACTCACGGCACCGTTCAGCCAGCAACTTGGCTTTGGAAGAAACATAACTGCTGATGTTTGTACCGAAAGAAACTGTTAAACTGTTAGAATTTAAGTTCAGCAAGCGAAAGTACCGAAAAGTTTGACGTCCAGAGTCTCAAGTTTTAAATGTATTGAAAATTTTCATTTGGCAGCCTCAAAACTTGCTATGGTCTCAAAACTGACCTAAAATGACTGGTCAAAGCACGAAGGAGCTTTGGATAATCTCTTGGTGCTTGTTTGACAATGCTGAAAGCCGGTGCTAGACCCGAGAACTGTTAACTCTTTATAGGATATCCATTTGAAAATCTGAGAAAATCGTTCAGTTCAACGTCAAGACTGTCTAATGGTAAGTCTAATGGTAAAATTTTGTGTTTCAATTCGTCTCTGCTTATATATCTTCCCAACAGAACTGTTCGCTTGTTGTTGTTGTTGTTGTCTGTCAATCTGTTTGTTTACAATGTGTTTATTTATTAGCTTGCTTGTTGTTGTTTATTATTAATTGTCAGTGTCGTCGTTGTTGTTGTTGTTTTAGTTACTCTTGCTTCAATTTTCTAAATCTCAAAATATATTCATTCACTCTTTGAGATGTAGAACATCGATGAATAAAAACTAGTAGAGGAAACACTCAATAAACTATTACTATTTTTTCAACTTCTTTCCTTCCCTTCAAACATTTGTGCGAGAATTATAAGAAAAATGCAACACATGCCTTCATTGTGCTATAAAAAAGGAAGGATTATATTTTAAAAAATCAAATAAACCAAAACATATCAACACCAAGACAAGAAAATAATACTAACTGTTGAATATAAAGTAATCATGTACAAAATTGGAGTGACACAATTTTCTTTTGTTTATTCTACTGTAAATTTATCGGTTTACTTCCAGTATTATATATTTGATGACTCTGCCGCTTTTCTCTTAACACAAGGGATCCTGAGAGAGATGTGTTAGGATTTCTTAGGAAATCAGTTTGTCCAGTGTCTTTGCCTTCTCCGTCAAATCAGTCTGAACAAAAATGGCCATCTCCACAATGACCACCTCTCTACAATGACCACCTCTTTACAATGACCACCTCTACAATGACCACCTCTCTACAATGACCACCCCTCTACAATGACGTTACGTTGCATAGTTTATGCAATTACAATTTGTTCATGTCATGCAAAATATATATGCTTTAGCCAATAAAGCAAATTACAACAACAACAATGACCGCACCTATCTACCATGACCACCTCTCTGCAATGACCACCTCTGCCACAATGACCACCTCTGTACAATGACCACCTCTGTACGATGACTGCTTGCAATACAAAGCCCTTGGTGCCAGAGTCCCGAGTAGGATTGGCGCCTACACGGGCCTCTGGCAACCACTGACGCGTTACTCGAAAGAAGCGATTGCTTTACGGGCCCGTCAATGTTTACGAGTGTTTCCCTAACTTAACCGCATGTTATTTTCAATGTATGTGATTTTACGGGCATGTTCACGGGTGCTCGCACACTTCTGTAATTTTTCACGAAAAATAACGGCCCCGTAAAGTTATCGGATCTTTTGAGAGACGTGTCCCAATATAACAGACAAGCAACTTAGACCAAATCCACACTAATCCCGATAAATTAAGAACGCGTTGTCTTTTTTTGTTACGGTTTCGTTAGGCCTGTCGTCCATACAAAACGCCACATTCTTCTGTCTAAGGTGTGACTGAAAACGGGAAAAAAAAAATGTTTTTAAATTTACCAGATTACTGGACGTAGCCTTAGGCAATAGACCTTTCTCACGCAGGCGTGACTATATAAAATATCTTATTATACAATTTTAAAAAGAACCCGCACAATATGCACAAGTAGGCAAAAAATATGAGGCCAGGCCCTGTTAATATGGCGAAAGCACCGAGACAGCCCTCAGTCCCCCCAGTTTTCCTGGGCGAGCTAATTTTTCATATATTTCTTTGAAAATTTCAACCTAGCGTTTACATGAAGACTTCAACACGTCTGGGTTGGGCGAGACAACTCGGGGGGCGAGATAACTCGTCTCGGTTGGAAGGGTAAACCTAGGCGGGACAACTTTTCTCACATGAACACATAACTCAGCTTTCCGGGGCAAGACAGCTCAAACATGATATGCGGGCGCACGCCAATTTTTCAGAAAAAAACACTGTGTCCCCGAGAACCAGGTTTTATGAAACTCCATATAAACGCTCCGTAAAATTGTTTGGGGGGGGGGGGGGGGGGGGGGGTGGCGGGGGAGGGATGTCTTGAGTACCCAGCAAGGTTTGTGTTTAAATGTTTTTCTAAAAGAAATCTTGTATTGAAGAGATAGTTCTTGCCATTCATAATTGTAAATGATTTTTTTTTTTTTTAATTAATTATAAACTTATTTGGAAAAATGTCGAGATATAGTTATATAAGACACCAAATAAAACACTTCTGTCTGTCTGTCTGTCTGTACCCGAGAGAACTTTCTCCATATATACAGGGCCTTGATTTTCTATTGTTTTTATCCAATTTAAAAATCAAAACCTGGAATTCCCTTGGATTTTGATTGGTTGTTGATCTGGGGTCAGTTGTACGAAGGGTGAATAGCGCTATGCAGCGGATAAATCCTTATCCAGCGGATAAAATCTATACAAAATCTATACAGTGGGGCTCTTATCCGGTGGATTTATAACTTTATCCAACCTTGGGCGTAAGTTTTTCTGGCAGAGCTGCCTGAGCTTTGAAAAAATATCTTGCTGTCTACAGGATAGAATTATAAAAAAATGCTGATGTTTTGACAAGTTAAATATAGAATTTTAAGGTAATGAAAGGCTTTGAGGGAAACTCTATAAACGAACTGAATACCAGTTCGAAATCTCGTAGTACGGCAAAGCCGACTCGTCGCGAAGTGAAACGATGTACGCAGCGACTAAAGCTATTTTTAGTAACTTTGCCATCGCGCGCGCAAGGTTCTCAAACAATAAGAATTTGACTTTGACGTGCGCGCGGACGGAACCGTTTGCTATCGGCTTTTCAATGCTATTGTTTAAGAGCCTTGCGCGATGGCGAAATTACTAAAAATAGCCTTAGTCGACGCGGACATCGCCAAACATCAATACTGAGCTTCGCTCTCTTAGGCCTAGTTCAAACGTCGCATCTCACATGTGTCGAATGCAATGCAAATGAGATGGTAATGAGTAGAAACAAAAGATTTGACTAATTTGCATTGAATTCAGCACATGTGAGATTCGACGTTTGAACTAGGCCTTAGCATTATGGTCTCTTGGTTGAAAACAGTAAAACTGCAAAATTTCCGCACATCGCACTTAAACCGATGAAAATATGAATTTTTGAAAGTCAGCATTGTTTACAAAGAAATGCATGGGAATTACGCATTGCATGCGTCATTAGCCTCATGTTTAATACATACATTTCCTTTCAAAAATTCCTCACAAATTTTTAGCTTTAAAAGTTCAAATCCTCGTCAGTTTAAGCGCGATTTTGTTGAAACTTCGCAATTTTATTATGTTTGACATGAAAAATTCACTTTTGAATTCTATTTATCGATAAGTAAAATACTTTATATACAGCTATTTCAAAAAACGTTGAATACTGAATTCTGCATTCTGCATACTGAATAGTGCATTCCAAGACTTACAAATTGCATTTTTGATCATTTCCGTTGTCGTTTCGCCACTACTTATTTGCCTAGTTATAGTTGTTATAGAGGATTTTCACTATGTCATCTCCAAAACAAACTGAACTACAAGGCATTTTGGTCTTTGAATGCACTATTCAGTATGCAGAATGCAGTGTTCAGTATTCAACGTTTTTTGAAATAGCTGTAGTCACGCATGCGTGAGAAAGGTCTATGATAAACAAATAAGTGCTTAATTAACGGGCACTGTTACGAAAGGTCGGGTTCGAATCCTTATGAAATAAGTACAATTCGTTTTATGTTGTAATAGACCTTTTTGCTTTAATGCCATTTTGCGAATTGGTACTCTATCAACAATCAATAGGTGACAACAGTTACTGTACGGAATATTATTATTTTTTGTTTGATATATAACATAAGTGTATCATGTGAGTTTACTCCGTTGTCTGTCAATCAAGAAAAGATTGATACGGTTTTGAGTTTTGTTACTTTAGCAAAAGAAATTCGCATTTCGCACAAACTTTGTTGTCACCTATTTTTTACGACGCATGAATTTCGAAATTCGAAAATAGTGATAAAATCAAAAAGGTGTAGTACTTAATGATATATCTTATATTCTTTTGTAAGTTTTAGCCGTTTTAATTTTGTTACCTTAAAAAGGCTTAAAGTTTAGCAAAGTCTCAATTATTATCGTGGGGCTAGCTATGGCATCCACTATAAGGGACTACCTCTCTTCTGCGACAAGTTTTCAAAAACAAAACAAAACTGACAAAACAAAAGTGTACTCTGTAGCGAGATCAATGTCATATATCGTGTAAATGCTTTTTAATACAGTTTAAAGCTGAGGAAACGTTCTTATATAGTAAATTATGCATGACTCTTACATGCAAGATTCGATGCGTGTAAATTATCTGTAGTTTCCATATGATCCTCGTAGACGACCATCTGCCTTAGGCGACCACCTTAACTTGACATTTGGGTGGTCGCTTACGGGAGGTCCCATCGAATGAATATAAACAAACCAATTGCTTACAGACAAATAGATCATCTACCTTAAGCTACTACCTTAAACTTGACATTTTGGGTGGTCGGTTACGGGAGGTCCAACTAAATATTGACAAGCCAATAGCTGACGTACAAATAGACATCTGAAAAAAGGCGGGAGATTAGAACGAAACAAAAGGAATGATTTATTTTGCTGGATGAACGACTGACTCTTTTTCAAGACATGGGCATTGCGAATGAGCATATAAACATTTCTCGCGTTTCTTGTATGCTGATGGAAATGTTCGAAGACTTCCTCTAGCGCAGTGTCTTTCAGCAATAATAAAAGATAGACAGGCAGACTAAAAAGGTGTTTCTTTAATGGGGTACATGTACTTAAAAAGATATTACACTTAAAATGGAAGAACTGTTGTTACCATCTTCGATTCTGAACTTCCTAATGGTTAATATACCATTGATGCATATAGTTCCTGTTTTGTTGTTGTTGTTGTTTTCGTTGTTGGTGTTGTTTTTGTTGTTGGTGTTGTCGTCGTCGTTGTCGTCGTCGCAGTTGTTGTTGTTGTTTAACGTTTATTTTTTACGCGTTTGTTATACATACCTTATTCCGAGTTTTTGTACTATTTAACTCCCTCTAGGTAACATTAGGAATCATTGCAGGAACTCTTTAATGCTAACTCCTTGCAAAGTGTCCATTTATTGGCGAACACAATTATCGTTGACTATATTCCAGTTGCTTCTTATAGAGCCTGTAGGCAGGCTACTTCTTATGTTGTTGCAGATTTTTACTTCATATTTTTCAACTCAGCCGCTTCCTGTGTTATCATTAAAAGGTCTTGCAAGAGAACTAATAAACTGACATTCTTTAAATCTGCTTTAACTTCCTTTAATAAAACAAAACATCCTCATCTGCGATAGAAATAAATGACAATAACAGTCCTCCCAGAACGGACAAGAGCCCTATGCCAAAATGCCAAAGTTCGTCCAAAAATTATAACAATTGATATAAATAAAATGAGCTAGGCGGATACTTCAATTTTTGTAGATGAACGCTGACTGAAAACATCTTGTGCCTGCGGGCTACGCTCATTTTGTGGATCAAAATGTACTTCACATGGGCCTGTTTAGTTTTTATGACACGCAATTTTTATGGTTCCGATTCGCTTCGTTTAAAGTGCTCTAATTGGAAGAGGCTTTTGAGAATTTCACCAAAGGCGCCGCCGACTTTTTATGGAATAGTCTCCTTTTTCCTATATGTCAGTTATTTGTGTAGCAATTACCAGCATCCGTGTAAACAGTCGGTTGTTTTTCGGAGGGAATTTTAAGTATGACATGATACATTAGGTAACGCGCCCTTTTAGGGAGGTAATACAGGGTGTTGTTGTTGATAGCAAGTTATTTAAAACAAGACATTGACTCCCCTGGCTTTCTAAATAGTATAAAGTAAGAAAACGAAGAAATCTTAGCGCATGATGGTGAGTTTTGCTCTTCATGATAAGTGGGTTTTCTTCTCAGAGGACGCCACGACGCCAGCTCGGCAAGAGGTCCGTATGAAATGAACTATAATGGAACGGTTAAAAAAAGTTATTTGTGACGTCACAGAAAATAAGCCATTTTGCAACCCTTGTGCATCGTCCCACTCTTTCCCCTTTTAGAAATTTACTCTTTGATCCTTCAAGAAACTAATTCATTTATCTTAATTTACATCGCTTGGAAAAGAAAGAATAACTTCAGAATTACCGTTACAAAAAGCATTCAGATTATTGTTAAAACTTTATGGCACGATAAAAATCGATCTATCTTCCAAGAATGTATTTCTTTGAACAAAATAAGCAGGAACAGAAACGGTTTGATCTCTTTTTGTTACGTACCTGATACAGTGTTATCCTCATGAGTCCAATCAGCCGTTCAAGACACCAACATTCATGTTCTAATATATGCATTATGGTTTATTTTTCACTGGATTAAACATTTTGGGGTATTTTTTTCCAATTCAACTTTCTTTAAGTAATGTCCTTTACAACTAACCCAATACAAAAAGTTACCCATAATAAACCCTAAAGACTACCGTTAGAAACCCAGTGATCTATAACATGTAAGAATATTTTCTGTATTTCTAAGTTAAAAAAAAAGGATATATAAGAAAAATGTTTTATAGCTGCTCCTTTTTCTTTGACGTTTGGTTTATTTCCGATTTGTGAACATGTATAAGAGTATTATCAGACAAAAGTTGTCCCCTATGCTAACCATGTAAAAAATCAAAATATAATATGTTCTTTGAGGGACCCATGACAAAAGACCTTCTGATCAAAGGACAAGGCCTTGAAGCACAATTACTTTGCAGAATCTTTAAAAATGGGATTTGCCAAGGTGTTGGCAGCTTTGTCATCTTAATTTTCGATATTTTGACTTTAAACTCAAAACACATTCATCGCCTTTTTAATGGTTATTCAAGGGCAACCAATGGACGAGCTAATTGATCTAAAGAAATAGCTGGGTTGTGTTCCTTTCAAATTTGCAAAGAGCACAGCTTGCTATGATACGGTTGTCAAGCGAAATTACATTTAGAAATGACCAGAATTTGAGTATGTTTTTGTTCAAAAGTTTTCACTCTGGTTGCAATTCGCTCTTTAATTTAGAGTCGAGTTGTTTACGTTTCATTGCGTAAGGTCATTCGTTCATCTTATCAGTCCTTCAGAACCAACCCAAACACTCAACTTGCCTAGCACGATATATAAAGGTCCAGACTTAATCTTCTCAGGAAAAATCATAAAAAGAGAATAATTCAAACCTGCCCATAAATCCCGCAACTATACCTTTTCAGGGCAAGTCTTCTTAAATATTCTGCTCTAACGGTAAACGTTTTGAAGCATTTTTTGTCAGGGAAGTTCATTTGAAGCAAGTAAACGAAGACTTAGCCTATTTCTCTCTACCAAAACTCCTGTGCTCCTGTTAAGACTTTCATTTGTAGAAAATAAAGATAAAAAAGAAATGCTATAGAAAAGAAGAAGTAGAACAGCAAATCACATGCGGTTAGAATAACTAATAAATTTAAGAAATATTTCTGAAAAAATTAAAATTATGAGTACATTTTTATCAAAGAGGCTATGTTCATCTTATAGATTTCTGAAACGAATTTGCAAATGTTTAAATTTATTTTTTAATGTCTCAAAAAGAATTGCTTTTTCTGCAAATCCAAGGGCGAACTTGTAGGATTTCCTTCCTTGGATGATAAAAAGCTAACGCCGAGTAATGATGATGAACATCTTCTCAAGGAGTCTGATTTTTCAGCTCAGTTGGAATACCACATACATAAAAAACAGTAGTACCATTCTACATTGAAACTGTCGCACATGCGTTTCTCACTATTGGACACATTTCTCACTGAGTAAACCGCTTCAGAGTCGCACCTTAGTTTCAAAGTTATGGTAGCAAAATCAGTTTCCGGGAAAACGTCCACAAAGCGCAAAAAAATCTTCATCCTCAATTGTACGAGCACAATTCTTCAACTCGGAGGAATACGTTGGGCCTTCGATCTTTGCTGACTTTTGATATGAAAAGCGATCGACTTTGTTTACTTTGCAAGAAGAGGTACTACCAGCAAGTAGTCTTTTTTTCTGATAGACTTCACTAGACGTCTTTGTCTTCAAGGCTCATTTGCAATCTAATAGAAGAAATATTTTTTGCAAATTATCTTCAAAGGCGGGCCTGTAGCTCATCAAACGCAACTCTGGCCTCAGCTCCTAGGGAGATTATCCATCAACCTTTTGTAAATGAGGTCTTAAGTGCTGCTTTTTTTGGGCACCAAGAACCAAGCTGTTTTCAGCTGGATCGTTTTAGTCTTTGCTGATAGCCTTTTTTATATTCATGGCGTTTGTTGAATGCGCCGAATAAATACATTCGAGCAATTTACGGCGTTAAATCTAGAGTAAAGGCTATTCTAAACTTTGAAAAAGGTGTATTCTTTGTCTTAACAGAAAGATAGAGAACCATTGATAATAAGTGATAATAGGTTTTTACAACGCATGAAAATCAAGTATCTTCCAGTTCTGTGAAATCAAGGGCACATTTCTTGTCCTTGGCCATGTCGGAACCTTTTGAGGCGCTGTAGTTTAAAATTTACTCAGATATTCCTTTTTATACATCCTTTGAGCTAACGTTCCACTGCCAATTTTGCTTAATGCTACAACTTTAGATACTTATTTTTGCTTTAGAAATAAATTATGTAGAGCAGCTTCTTGATGAGCGAGAAACAGCCTTTTGTTGCGACGAATTCAGTGTTCATTTTTATAGTTCACAAAGAGGACCCTTTCTCCTTTTTATCTCTCTTTTATTCATCTATTCTTTTCTTTCTGTTATTGTGAAAATTTCGTGTGCAACTTCATTATACACACACACACATATATGCACATATCGTTTTCTTATTCCTATTTTTTTCCTTCTTCATTTCAACATCTGTAAGATAGTTTATACCCTTTTTAACGGAATGGATTTTGCACTTTTCGTTGTCTAATACAATTACAAACTAAACTGACTTTTTAGATTTCAAATAAATTGGAATTCGAGGCCGAAGTTTCATTACATTCGATGTCAATTTTAGCTTTTCTAATAATACCCTTCAATGTGGTTTGATTATATTAATAGTTCTGAAAGACAATGATTTTCCCAATTCTATCCTTAATAAAAAAAGAGCAGCTCATTTGACATATGGTGAAAAGTTTACTATTGATCGAGTTTCGAGTTCATGTGTTTGGCAAATTTAAAACGAGGCTGATTTTTGAGCTGCTAGGATTACAAATTTATAAGGCGTTTTTGTGATCCGGTATGTTATTAATGCACTTGTCAGCCAACCGTTTATCGCAGCTTTAAATTAACGGCAAAGGCTCTTAAACAGCAGTTCGCTCGCCACTGTGTCTCGCTCTTGATCAAGCCTGCAAAATTCATTTTGCAATCTTTATTCGTTTGAAAAGCACTAAAAACTAACAAACAGCGCAATTAGGCCATTATTCGGAACTTTTCATTGAGGTTTAGATATTTCTTTTGGGTTTGAATATTTTTAAAGGGGAAGAGAATGAAATGTTTTTGAGTAAAACTTGTCAGAAATTTACTGATCATATATTTTTAGCACTGCATGAGTAGTCTCATTGCCGCCGTTATGACGGTGCGAATTCTGTGCCTATTTCTTAAATCTTTACCTTTATTTCTTTATACTTTAATATTACATACACAGTAGGGCTGCTCTGTTGATCTGTTGTCAATGTCTGAATCTATCTCGGCATGTGAAACGTACCATAGTTTGCCCAAAAAGATACACCGTGCCTCAGTCACCACATTTCAAGTCATTCTCCATTCGAGAAGGGCTGCTTAGAAAAAGTGTTTAAAACTATCAAAAATTCAAGCGTACTGCTCCGAATGGAAGTTAAAAATCTGGATCTTTTTATACACTGCTATCTAGTACGCGTATCATTTGATGGAGTCCCTCTGTTAGTTTTTGGTGGTAAGTTTACGATTTCATTGTGTATCTGGAAGTATTTGTTAGGGGTGAAATTGACAATGCGACAACAACGAACGCGTAAAACAAAGAAAGGGTTTTGCCTTCAATTTTATATAACTATACAGATATTATATAACTATATAGATACTATATAACTATACAGATATTATATAACTATACATCTTTTTCCCTTTTGAGTGTGTATATCGTCCGATCTACTTATGAGCGAATGCTTAAAGACTGGCACCAAAAAAATATGAATTTAAACTGATGAAACGAGAAACAAAATCCAAAGCTATACAGATGATCAAAAGAACAAATTAGATGTTTAGGTTAAGATATACTTTTCATTCTATTCTCTGCAAATACTTGCTCTATGTTATCTTTCTATTTACTTTTGCATTTTTTACGTTTTATGTTTCCAAATGTTCGCTCTTCAGTGATTTCGTGCGTTATGTGAACGTTATGATAAATCTTTTTTACATTGACTTTGTCAAACAAATGTGTATATGAAACCCTACACAGGGCTAGCTCATGTCAAAACAACCGGCTGGTCGATCGGCTCTGGCATCATTTGAATATTATTTAAGATTAATTATGCATATTGAAATACAAATTGACTTTCTTCCATCTTGCCAACGACGTCTTTGAAGGCCAACTGAATACCGATTGACATAATCGTATAGACACAAATTTATCGATATATATATTAGCCAAAACTATATCTTCCTTCAAGCTGCAAAATCCCTTTTAATCCCTTTTTAAACCTCTTTTATATCACATATTTTAATGATCGCCCAAGTAAGAGCAAGAGACTTACAGGGTTATCGCAATCGTTCAGGTTTCCGGCATAAAACAGCACAGTAACGATCCAAGCTGTTTTACTGAAACTGGCGTTCATAGACTGATATGTATGACTGAACGAGTGTGGTGGTCTAATATTGTTGTATTTGAGAGTTTGAATTCATGTTTAAGCTTTAGCCGTTCGTGTGGCATCGCCTTTGCAGCGTAAATCGCTGAGACGTAAGTTTAAACTTTCTAAATACAGCAGTAGTAGCCCGCGCTGTCCTTAATCATACATATTCTTTAACACGAAATCTTAGGGCGGGAACATTTATAGACTGAGAAGAAGAGAGAGCGAAAAAAAAAGTGGAGTGTGAAAATCATGAGCAGTCGCAAGTAATGAAATTAACACGCCCTGAATTTGAGCTTTGAATGAATGAGCTAAAAATTACTCCGATATTATCTTCCTAAATTTCTACCATTGAACATTACCAAAACCCTTGAAAAACCTTCATGTCGTGCTTAGCGTCGATCAAATATTAGTGATCATACAAGCTTATAATAAACTTCCATGAAAACGTACTGTACGTATTTTAGGTAATTAAGTAGCCAAAACTGACTGCCTCGTTTACCAAATCCTTTCCAACATTGCTTAAATCTGCGTCGACGAAGAATGAGTTCTCTTTAATAAACAGTAAGTTGTTAGTGACCTAGTACAAATGTGCATATCTTTCTAGACGTATTGGCGAAAGAAAAATGACAGTTTGTCGCCATAATTTATTATCCAGTTTTAATCGCAATGTACATTTTTACCCATGTCCTACATTTAAAGTTAATTTCGAAGGCTAAAGTGACATGAGAAGCTTCCCATATAGTTTTAGTACCCCAATTGTGTACATTTTTCTGTAGTATATCAATAGATATTTAGTAAGACTTCCTACATGAATATATCAATGTTTTCCAAGAAGACTTTTAATGAAGCCTTAAACAACCTCGATGTACAGGATATAGACAAGGCGGCGATCTCCCATACCCAATGCGATAGTAGTATCCTATTTCCTTATCTTCATGAGAGGGAACAGATGTTTACGATTTCTATCTCGATTTTTCAATGCCTTGTCGAATTAAAACTTATAAAAGTCATTTAAACGCGAACTGATAAAAAGAAAAATGACGGTACAAGTTTTTTATCATCGAAAGAAAAAATTGGAATTGCTCTTGAACGAGATCGATATCTCCTGTAGTACCAGTTTATTTGCAATAAAATGACTGGCCAAAATATTGAATAAATAAACTTTGGAAATGAATCACTCAAACGGTTTTTTACAAATATCAATAAAATATAGATAATTAGTAGTACCACGGACCGTTTCGCAAGCTTGAATTTAAAAGTTATAGATTTTTTGTCAAGTTACCAACGAGTTTCTTACGGGGTTTAATCTTGCAGGTTTTAAAATTGCATTCTTTATTTATGATGTGGTCTTTTCCATGACAAATTTGAAAATATGACACTACTTTAAATTTCAAAGATTTCTTAAGTCAACCATGCAAATATAAATATATGATTTTAGTTTTCTATAAACTATTGTAGTAAATTCTCAAAACGACTAGTCTTAGAAAGTTGAAGTTGGTTCCGTGTTTCCATTTTTTGTACATCTTCGATGTAATATGACTTCCTTTTTGTCTCTCACCATGACTAGATAAAGAAACTGTTTCACGGTACATAGATTATAAACAAGCAGCACAAGCAATAGGACAAGTAACGATAAATTTTTCATATGATGCGGGAATTCCCACTGTTTCAACAAAAGAAAACAGTCATAGCAAGTCTAGCCGATAAAAAGCTATCGAGGTTTCAACACGCAATTTTTTTGCATTTTCTGTTTTGGAATTGCTAAGCAAACCAAGGGAGTTTTAGGATAAATCTGCTCAAAAACCTATAGAGTAAACTTTGCATAGAAGTAACGGCGAATGGTTGAAATATGTAGTTAATATCCAAATATAGCACTTGTCGAAAACAAATATATTTATACATTGGAAACTGCATAGCTTTAGTATCTTTGAAAACAAACCTGTATATAATATATTTTACCCTTTTGCCATTCATAATCTGGAAAAAGATAATGGAATTTGTTTGCAAAATTGTTGAAATTTTTATCGATTTTGTGATGGTATTTTGTTTCTTGTCTGCTTCTCTTTTCCAGTATTTAGACTGATTGAATTGTTTAGAATTTTTTGGGAAAAAAACTTCTGTTTAAAGTGTTAATATGATGACTATATAAATATCAGATTTGGCTTATAAATTTGGATAGTTTAAAACGTATCTAAAATCAACGAGGGATCTCAAAATGCTTTTGAATTTTTTGAAAGATAATGCACTGTGGTTTTGACTCAAAGATTCATACTTGATTCCTTGGCTTAGATAGGATTTCGCTTATGTTAAAATAGTTTAAAATGTAAGAGAAAAGTCAATAAAAGCTGCTAAAACAGGAAAATATTGCCAATCTATAAATTTTTAGGGGTTTCTCTTCTTTTAGTGTGGCACAGAAATGCATGATTTAGCTCGAACACTCAGATCTAAAGATCAATTTTTTTCTTAGATTATCTGCTGCATAAATTGTTTTA
The DNA here is from genome assembly GCA_029948255.1 of Telmatactis stephensoni. NCBI lineage: Eukaryota > Metazoa > Cnidaria > Anthozoa > Actiniaria > Isophelliidae > Telmatactis > Telmatactis stephensoni. Next base: position 441,775 of record JALIZF010001842.1, on the reverse strand, counting down.
AATACATGTTTCCTTGTCTTCCTTGACAGAAAAGCTATTCATCAAAAGAAGGACTTGTCTTTATTCTTTTACTTATGATTCACCACTGCACACTAGGTGGGAAGAAAACTTTTGACAAACACAGGATAAGGAGTCAAGTCTAGGAAATGAAGAAAAGGACATTCAAAATTGGATTTAGAAAAGACGTATTCAAACTAAATCTTTGACAATAGGTTTTGGGATTCATTGAGGGTTCTAATCAGAAGAGCTTAAAGTCGACATATAAATAAAGAGTAAATATTTGGCGTGAAAGGCAAAGAAAGAGACATCAAAAATACCTGCTACTTAAGAATACATACTTTAATATTCTTCCTTTATGAGAATTCCAAATTTCTAAACAAAAAGACAAACTATGGAATTCACTTAAGTACTAATGTCTTCCACACTTTTGTTAAAGTGAACAATACCGCTTAACACTTCGTAATATTACAACTAAAGTCATACGTATTTATTCACACCCTATAACAAAGCACTTGATAAAGAAATACCAAAAAGTCGCGAAAAGTTATTATATTTATTTTAATTCACTTCGTTTCCAAAAGGTTAGTTTCGCTGTACAGTACTGCGTCTACTACGGGCAGCTGACGTTTGAGCAGGTTCAGTGCCAACGCAGGTGATCAACATTAGGTCTTAAATATACTGTAATAACTTAGTTTTTTGATGTAAGAAATCTATCAGCCTAACACTGCCTTAGGGCCGGAAACTGGCTGACCAACTGCGGCCTTTGCGATCTAAACGTATAGTTTTACACCGTTGATAGAATTTGGCCTGTTGAAAATTGGCAATGAATCGGTCGTCATTTAGAGCAAGGCGACTACTTCCTGACCCAAGACCATATGCTATATGGAACTTAAAACTTTTTTTGTTAAAAACTAATTTTTAAGTTTCAATCTGTACTGAAAATGACAAAAGCCGTCAAGTTGCCGGTGCCAAATGTTGTGACGAGTTACTTTGGCTCGAGGAAATGGGCAGCAATAATTTAGGTTTCTTAACGCGAAATGTCATAGTTGCTCGCATAGCCAGAACAGTAGGGTTTTGAAAGGCCGTGACAAGACATCAGCATTCTGATTTTCATAAGAAAGGAATCTAAAAACATAAAACAATGTACAGTTGCTGTGATCTTATAGTGTAAAGCAATAGTTTTCCAAGCGGGAACCGTGCCGAGGAAAAAGCGTTCTTTATAGGTAAAATTGCAACTTTCCCCGCATTTAATCCCATGGAATAAAGACTGGGAAATCAATTAAAGGAACAAATTAAATGTGCGTAATTGGAGAGATAAAGCGTTGAAAATTTCAGAGTGGCGGTGTTGAAGGCTCAACCCCTTTGAAGCTTAATGCTTAGATGTAAATACCCCAACAAGTGGTACGAACCCTGCGGTTTACGATGCATGGGGACAATACCGTACCGTGCTTGAAATTAACAACCCCGCAGTCACAGGCTAAGCTTAAAAAATGAGCTCTAGAATAACACGAAACCTAGACTCGAAATGTTAAGGGGCTGTGTGTTGCACTGAGGATTAAGTCGTGTTCCACGATGGCAAGTGTTTATTTAGAGCTATTATCTTTGCACTCTATTCACACGTACTCGAGGATAAGCACTCTGACACGCTTCGTGTTTGATAAGATCTGACACCAGGGTCAAAAGCTTTATTCTTTATGAGCAGTTTTTGAAACCTCTCGAAATAACACTTGTATAGAAAACTGCGCTTTCAATACACATCTCTTGAAAAACTCCAGGCTTGCTGACTCTCGCAAGAGAAGGCTCCAAACCTCCACATGCACTTAAAAACAAAACATTAAGGTCTCCCGTCGGCTCTTTTTCAAAGGTATTGTGTTCCTAAGCCTACGTAATTTCCTCAACGAAGAACGCTCTTGAAGCAATATTTGCTTGTTGTTGCTCTCTGTGTCAAAGCATTAAGCACCGGCCTGACGAGTAAAACTGTCTCCGAAGAATATATTTTTATGGAATCCAAGTGGATTTTCAAAGTTCAGTCTTAAGCAAAATGTGACAATTGCTTAAAGCTGTTTATCATGTCCCACTGTGCCTTTCAAACTGAGCTCAACCCCAACTGTCAATCACCATTCAATCACCTGCGAAGAGACTGTAGTATGGAGGATTTTGAAATACTCCTGCTTATCGGTTACCTTATATCTGGTTGTTCCCAAGATTTAATCAGTTCATTTTATTAGCATTGTCCACGAATGATTTTAGGGCTGTCTTTAAGAATATGAGTGCCAAATAGGTTCACCAGAAGAAAGTCAATAAGAACATGGATGCCAAATATAGCGTGTATTCCGGGGCGATCAAACAATTAAAAACATCACCATTTCGCAGCAGGTTGTAGCTAATCATAATGTCCAAGCCGATCAACATTCTGCGCATGTGCGTAGTGATTGTAGCACAATCGACTTGAGGACGTCATGCTGGGCATCAACGGCGTAACATATGCCTGCGCACTCAAAGTTCGTTCGTCGGGATACGTTAATTACAAGGATTTCTAGGCTGTTATTTACACTAAAGCAAAATTGATCTAAATTCAAGCATATGATAAGAACTCAAATGGACCAAGAGTTTGTCAAACGGTCATCACTCTCGTACGAGCCACCTTCTCTCCAGACAACTAGCCACGGCTTGACTACAAGTGCTTTGACGTCCACAGAATATTCATATACCAGGCGCACATCATCACCAACCATGAATCACATTTTAGATCCCTCAAGTCACTTGTCGTCAATTCGCCTAGCTGCAACCCACCGTATTCCTCCAGAGCCTTTGTCATACGACCAGAAGACAACGGGTATGTCGGGCCAGCAGAGTTTGTATCATTCCTTTCCGACTTATCGACATGTTGCAGCTCAAGGATTTTCAGCTCACGATTATATTCACCATCAAGACCCCGTCTCGCATCTCGGAACCAACGGCAGTTTAAGCTCTCATTCTTTTACCATTCACGAGTCAATTGGAAGTCCCGCAAATCACTCTCATCGTCATAATGTGTTTGCCTCGTCGCCTGCTCCAGGTATGCATCCAAATAGCATGGGTTACCACCATACAGTAGCACGCAAAGGATTAGATGCCGTTCACTATAGTGGATTTGGCTCGGCACATGACGGCGTGCCACATCACGCGATGCCACAAGTTCTAAATTCCTCACTGAGGTATTCTAGAGGCAGCGATCTATACACAAGGCCTGATAGATTCACCCAAGGACTTGGAAACCCTTTTGTGGATCACCCACCTCCCGGTTATCCAAGCCCAACAGCTCCCAGCATGTATTTACCACTCGTCAAGCAGCCAACAAACCAGATCTTGACATGCCTATGGATCGACCAGACAGTACCTTCAGGAAAGCAAAAACCATGCGGAAAACAGTTCACTATCATGCAGGATATTGTAAGTCACATCTCAGACGAGCATGTTTGTGCAAATGACTCGAACTTACATGTATGTTACTGGCAAGAGTGTGCCAGAAATGGATTACCCTTCAAGGCAAAGTACAAACTCGTAAACCACATTCGAGTTCATACTGGAGAAAAACCGTTTCCTTGTCCATTTCCAGGCTGTGGGAAACTCTTCGCTCGCTCAGAGAATTTGAAAATTCACAAGAGAACTCATACAGGCGAAAAGCCTTTCGTTTGCGAGTTCCCTGGATGTGATCGAAGGTTTGCAAATTCCAGCGATCGCAAAAAGCACTCGCATGTTCATACATCGGACAAGCCATACATTTGTAAAGTTGACGGTTGTAATAAAAGTTATACTCATCCAAGTTCTTTACGAAAACACATGAAACTGCACGAAAATGGAGGCATTAGAGCGCTCTCGCCGTGTCTTTCTCAAACAAATGGACAAATCGAGTCGATAAGTGGTAGAGATGTGACTCGTTCGCCGTCACCAGCTCGGTCCAAAGAAAAGCAATCTCAGGAATGGTACTCTTGTTGAGCTCACATGGATACATATCCGATTAATGCGGTAATATAAACTTTTATGATAGAATACTAGAACTAGAAATAGAAGCCTTTATTTTGGTAAATTATTTACATCACCTCGGTTCCATTATGTCTAGCTGAGTGACACTGAGATTGTTCTGCGAATTTGAAAGAAAAAATTATGCTCAAGGGAAACTCTCAGCCAGCTTTTGGATGTTGGGATGAATGTTGATTAGAAGTCTGAAAAGTTTTTAAACTGTAAACAGAGATAACCTGAACATTTTTACAGACTGTAAATTAGAGTTATAAAAGTAGACAGATAAGGAAAGCAACAAGTGATTTATCGAAAAATATGTATATGAAAAAGGATGAATATTATGTAAAAATATGACATTACGTCGTGGAAAACAATCTTCTGGGAGTAGATACTTCGGGAGGATTTTTCCTTATCTTTGTGTTGGAATTAATAGAGTCTTATGATCTTGGACAATAAATTGTGTAAATACCTGACAGCTCAATGAATGGCATACAGAAACAATTTGTTTAGCTTAAGGTAAGCGTCTTTTCGCTCATAACCCAAAACAATTAGCGTCTAAAATACTTTCTATCTTAATACGTACATTGTATCTATGATATTCGTTTGTATTTGTCGTTATTTTTTACAGCTACTAAGCTAATCCAGCGTTTCTAGAAGAAAAGCTTTCAAAACAAACGGCACCGCCGAAATAAGAACGGAATAAAACTTTCTTGGCGCACGAGAATTTAAGACAAAGACGTTATGCAAGTGTTTTGGGGACACGAAAATGGGAACATTTAAACGATTTTAATGTTATTGTTGATGAACAGAGAAGTATTCAAATGTTATGGAAATTTGAACTAAGAGTCTAGCAACAGTCGTCTGCAGCTGTTGGGTCGATGTTTGTAAACTTGTCGACTGGGTGGGTTCCTTTTTTGAACATAAGCAATTCAAAATCTTCATTCTTTTGAGACAGTTCTACCAGAAAACTCAAAGTGTCTTATAACATGAAGTTCTGAAAAATCCGACGAGAGAAGATAATGTTTCTTAGAAATAATTGAGTAAAGTGCTTTGTTGGTCCCTCAATGAAGACAACCCGCTTCACCAATTGTAGACCTTAACGGGTTCTCTGTTTGAAACTCAGTAGAAAATTTTCACTTTGAAAGAAAATATTTTTTTAGACTCGTTTCCGCGATACATCAATGTCTTAACTTGTTAAGTCAGTTTTTTGCAAAACTCAAAACAGAATAAAAAAATACAGGTACCTTGGTCGACGATACTGAACTAGTGAAGTCAGTCATATTTTTATAGGATTACCTAAAATATTTTGAAACCGGGCAAAGTTATGCTCCAAATAGGAATATATTTGTTCATTACAAACCACATATTTGTTATCACCATGGTGCTAGAACTGGAAACAAACTCTATATTTACACGGATCCTTTTATCATAAACTTTCATGAAAACAAGCTTGATTCTGCACAGTAGTAAACACGAGAAAATCAAAGCTTTAACATTCAAATTAAGGTTGCTTTTTTAGAACATTTTGCCATGGAGGTATTTGACAAATTAGATCCGTTATCCTGCTTTAGTATTTTTTTCCAAAATCCATCAAAAGACATAGCAGGGACACTGCGAGATGTCATGTGAATTGGTGTCAGTTTTGTGGCCCCCTCGACGTTGAATTACACATGTAACAGTGACTCAGATAACACGCATTTCTTTTTCGCCAAGCTGTTGGGAAAAGACAAACGTTATTCAGCTTTTTCTCAAAACTTTTAAATTCCCTGAAAATTCATTTTCGTATAGAATGCCAAAACAACAAAAGGCGGTCTTCAGTGAACAGATTACGCTCGATAAAAAGCCTTACTATTAACCGCAGACGATTTCGAGTTCAAAAGCATGACATCTTGGTAACAATTACATGTCTGACCAGGAAAAATGTGACATTAATCGATTTGCTCTATCTCCAAAGCGATCTGAACATGGACCTTTTAATAAACTTCTCTCGAAGTTCACAAAATAAACCTTTCATCGCTACTCTTCAAATAAGTGGCAACCACTTCAACATATGGTCCACAGCCGTGAAGATCTTTAAAGAAAAAATACTCATAATACCGGCTCGGGGTTTTTCAAACCTTTTTAAAAACACTTTTTGAGGTTAAAACACTTCAATACAAAATACGTTTTCCTTCAATTTCGATTTTAATCGTGAAATCTAGTTTCGTGTTGTTGATTGGGATCGATGTTGTCTCACTGCGGGCAGGCGTGATGCAGTGAATATGTCTATTTCATGGTCCTAATTGCTGAAGTTTGCCTTTTAGAAACCTTCGCTGAATTGCTATGAGTAAACAACATTTGAACACTTTTATTCCTGATTTCTAATTCAGCACCATAAAGCCATATCTTTGTAAGTTTGTATCTTGAGAAAGTATAGTCAAACATGCATTCGAAGCAAATACACCTCTCAACTTTTATACGTTTCATGTGGAGAGACGATAACCGGAATAGCCGGTGTCTTGGTACTCAATTTAACTTTCTGCAAGACTTTTAGATAAATACAACTCGGCACAAAAGCTTAAACAATCCTGTTATGGTTTAGTAAAACCCTTAACTCTTTAAATTGGTTATCAAATTTTAATCGTTTGAAACCTTGCTGTGGACGAACAAAACAAAATCAAACTTTCAAAGAGAACACCCCCTTTGGATTCAAAGAATTCTAATAGTAAATTGGTTCGAGTTGACCGCTTCTTTTCTCTTCTTTAGAAAACGTGATTGAAGCTTAGACAAGACCCAATTGTGGAACCATTGATGAATAAAGACCGATCAGTTTTCCACAATGGAGATACTTGACGGCATGCCTATCGTAGTGAAGATGTTCCCACAGTTTATTCCGGTAAAAAACAGTTATCGGTCCTTATCGTTCGGCACATAATATGGCTTCTAAGTGGATCTCATCGGCCTTAAACCAATATGACCGTGAAGAGTGTGTCATTATCACGACACGGTGTGTATAAACAACAAATTAATCAAGACTCAGTTGGGTTTGGGTATTATTAGTTTTGTGAATTGTCTAGAATAGTGCAAACTTCTCATGAAATAAGTGGTCATTTTTTAAACCTTTGGTTTAATGTTATAAGAAGAGATGGAAAGAGAAATTTTTCACTTTTTTGACCAGATTCAGGGCCTAAATATTTAGTATGTCCGATAACTTCGCGCAGCTTGCAACCGGAGGCACTGCTATTCAGAGCATATAATTTTTCTATTTCATAAAGACTAACCCAGCCGCTCGTTTCAAATCTTAATGTCATGCAATTTCATATCTAAACAATAGTTTCAAAATTTGTTTCTGAAAATTTGACGATTTCAAAACTCGAAATCAGATCACGGCAACCATATGCTTATAAACGCTTTGTCCCTAGAAATATTGATAAGAATATCTTTTTGCACGGAATCATAGCGAAAGGCAATAACGACTCGATGTTGTCTCTCAGAGTTTAATTTTTAATTTAGAAGAAGGCTTCAAAAAAGTCATTTTAATTGTTTATTAAGGTATAAGAAATATTGCAAATAAAGGTTATTATTTTCTCTAATAAGTGTATTTGCTTTAGTGGGTTTAAATTTTCAATTTGGCTACAGTCAACAATCTTACTTTTCATTTCCACCTCTTTTTAACACAAATGTAAATTCAAATAAACAAAGATTCAAACAATAATGAAAAAGAAAATATATCAGTGTTGATAGTAGAATAGAAAGTTGAAAAACAGTTAAAGTAAGGCAAGAGAGGTAATTATTGGTCATGTCTGACGGTGGTGATTTTGTGAGGAAATTACCGAGGCAATTGTAGGGCTAACAGTTTTTTTAAGACATAAGGAATCAAATAGAGGATTGGGAAGATAGTCATTGGTGTATGAATGTTTTCAATAGGGGTGAACAATTAAACTAGACAAAATAATAGGCCTACAGATAAAAGGATCCGACGATTCTTTGCAGAATGACCAGGTAGGTTCCAAGACATTTAAAGAAACTGTTGGACCAAGAACATTTATGAAAAATGTATACATTGTTTTCTTTCCTTTCGATTTGTTTGTGTTTCTCGGAGATTGTTTTGAAATTGCACTGCTCATTTCTGTGCCGACCCTTTCAATTCACAATTCTACCTTAGGCAGCGTCACAGTTGTACAATTTTATGTCCTATCGAAATTTTCCATTATCTTAGTTTTTTATACCCAAGGGCTACGCGGTGGGAATATTCTCTCCAAGACATTATGAGTCGGCATGGTTTTAATTCGACTTGATTTCCAGTTTTATTTCAATCGCTGAACCTGTGTCTATTTGAAATTCTTTGGCAAGTCTCTCTGTGGGAATCCAAATGAATCTCCAGTGGATAATTTATCATCCTGTGGCTCACTTATGCGAAAAGTCGGTGGAAACGGAATACATTATTCGCTTAAAAAATGTTGAAAAGAAGTGTTTTTGCCTGTTTATAAATAAGTCGATCGGGTTTTAGCTGACTTAAGTGTTTTACATGTTTTAAGTTGTTTTGTTTGCGAATCCTTTCAAGAAGGTGGTAACATTGTTTTTCTCTGTTCAATCGATTCACTTGAATGTAATCAGACCTACTGTAGATATCCTGACCTTTTAATTCCAGTTTTAGTCCCTAGAAGCGAAAATAGCTACTGTCTATTTCGTTCTTCTTTGTTTGTTTGTTTCTTTGTTTGTTCGTTCATTTGTTTGTTTGTTCGTTCGTTCATTTGTTTGTTTGTTTCTTTGTTTGTTTGTTTATTAAATGATAGTGATGATGATAAGATTCCTCGTATGATATCCCAAGCTATGCTATGGAAATTTCCTGGTCTAGACTACCAATATAATCCTTTCCCTACCATATCACGTGGGTTTACATCACCTCATAGTTATGATCACGTGATCCGCAATTTCTCAGAATTTCAAACACTGCAATAGTCATGTGATAAGGATAATGATAAAAACTTTATTAACGTCTCTGGTCTTCTAGTTCTGCACACGTGCTTTGCTATTTGGGGAAACAACTGACGTGACCTCCATGCCAAATGAGCATGATCATATATGAAAGCGAGCTGTTTCTGGTAGCGGGGGCAATTCGCTTGTTTTCTTTTCCCTGGGGAAAGTTATCCAATCTACAAGGGACAACTCGCCTTCACTATATACAGTGTCTAAAATAGTAGTTGCCTAAAAGCTCAACAAAATAATAAGTTGTATTGTACTTCGCTTTAAGATATGAAATTCCGTTCCATGTGCAGAACACTCTATTGCTTCAAATTTTTCACGAGGTGAATGACAATATAATAGATAGTATTTCTGTTGTCATAGTGACCATCCTATTTTGAAATCGACTATCCCCATAGCATGCAGGAACAAGCGGACGTTTTGTTCATGGGGTACTGACGTTTCAATGGACTCCAACTTCGAGGTGTCGTACTCCCAGCAGTGTTGCTCTGACATGTTCCAATTTAAGTAAAATTTTGGCATGAGGAAATAGTTTCAGATTTCTAGACATGATTCATTGGCTAAATGGAACCGATCCGACGAATTTAGGAGGAAGAATATTAAATTCTGTGAGTTTTTTAGTCGGGGCTGAGCTATTTCCTTTCTCGCTAATTAGACAATTCGACTGAAAAAATAGCAGGCGGAACAGAATGTTTGTTTCTCTGGCTTATTATCCTATCCATTGTCTTGTCAAGCCTTTGTCTGTATGTCTGTGTCTGTCTGCTTACAACGTTCCATATAATAAACTGTGCATGATGATAGAAACATCCGTTCTGTTGCATAGCTAAAGAGTTTTATTGCGAATAGATAGATTAAGTTCTATAATTTAGCACGTAGCTTAGATGTGCGTAGGATGATGGAGGCGTTATAATATGGTAAAGGAAGTCTAACTGAAGTGCTAAAAGAGATCGAATGATATTCCTCTCCCCCTCCTTTACACGCAGAATGATTCTTATAGAAGTTGGGTTGGGGGGAGGGGGGTTGGGGGAGAGGGACGGGAAGAGAGAGGAAGGGGATGCATTTCCACCATTCCAACCATTTATCGTACCAAATTGTTGTAATGAAACACAAAGAGTGTTCGGCGCTTAAATAAAATTTGGAAATGCTGGTTTGATTCAGCATGGTCTATAAATTCAGCACTCGAAAGGCAGTGGGATAATATGACTTTAACTAGATTTTGAATTGGGAACGGCACATGGAAAGTACGTTGTAGCTAAAGGTAGATTTATCTTTACTCTAGCCGATTGCTTAAAGTTTGTTCTACAAATACGAACAATTCTCCAGGAGGTTACCACGTTCACACCGAGTTAAATTAAATATGTTTAAGGGTTTGATTATATGAACCGGGCTGGCCCAGTTAAGCGGGCTGACTTCTTTTGTTCTGTGGCCACCAGGGAAAAGAAAACAAAAGAAGTCAGCCAGCTTAACCGGGCCAGCCCGATTCATATAATCAGGCCCTCAAAGTGGTTAAACTAAACAAGGTTAAAATTTTTGTTGCTCAAACCGTGCGCACCCCACAACTAAACAAGGTAAAACCTGTTTGATTAAAATATCTTAGCAAGATGGTATAAAATTTGTCTTCTGAATATGACTAAAAAGTGAAATCCACAAAATGATAAAAAATTAACCTAAACGTGGTTTAGTTAAACTAGTTTAATTGGTGTGAATTAGTCTTCCTAGCAGCCCTTTTAAGGCGTGACGAGCCAAAAAGGGCCGCGAAGAAGACTACAGGAAGTTACACGGGCCATACATTTCTTCTCGGCTTGACATCCTGACATGGTGTGCGCATGGGTCGGTATAACATGCGCCAGTAGTTCTAAAGTTTTGCGCGGCTCGCATTTACGTAAAAGGAAAGGCGACTCTGACAAAATTGTAGACAAAGAATGGCTACAAACAAATGGCCAATTCCAATTCCATCCAGTCAAAATATTTCACTGATTAAAAACTTCCCCTCGATGCTTTAATATGGCTATTTTTTAGTTTGCTAATATACTCAAGGGCCGATGTGCCAATTGCAAAAAGAAGTAAGTCTTTATGTGCTAGCCAATAAAGGTTACTGATTAGTATTATTAACTGATAAAGTGATTGAGGAAGGTCAAAATTTTCAATGCGTTGGGCAGTCAACTTAAATTTGATTGATAATGTTCTTATATTTACATTTATTTGGTCATATTTGTTGTCACAGGTGTTACTAAAAAGGTTTACTTAAAAAACTGCAAAGTCGGAAAACATATTGGTAGCAAGGAAATGTAAAAAGACATTTTTAGGGCGTTATCAGGCGTAAATTAAGGACAAATGCTACAATTACAATCCAGTGTGTTTGAACAAACACTGAAGTCGAGGCGCTCCTGCACGTTTGTGTTCATTTCTTGTACTTCTGGTGCGATAGCCCTGATTTGAAATTTTTGTTCAAAGTCATTGGAGTGTGATAAACTAGTTTCATGGTGGCGTCATTTCTCTACATCATTTCTCAACTCTCTACAATATTACCAGAATGTTGCTTACGTACGAATTCATTTTCTCACTCAGACTTCTATTCTCTCGTGATAAATTGCATTGCAGTCAGCACTAATTGTTTTACAAAAGAAAATGGGCAAAGCATTCTGGTAGCTTAGGTAGTTCATGGCTTGTCAGTAGAAATATCACACTTTTTAAATCGTCTTCTTTCTTTCTTTTCTTCTTTTCTTACTTTCTTTCATTCTTTCTTTCTTCCTTCCTTTCTTCCTTCCTCTCTTTCATTCTTTCTTCTTTCCTTCCTTCCTTTCTGTTTTTCTTCCTTCCTTTCTTCCTTCCTTCCTTCCTTCCTTCCTTCTTTCCTTTCCTTCTTTCCTTCCTTCTTTCCTTCCTTCCTTCCTTCCTTCCTTCCTTCCTTCCTTCCTTCCTTCCTTCCTTCCTTCCTTCCTTCCTTCCTTCCTTCCTTCCTTCCTTCCTGCCTTTCTTTCTCTCTTTCTTTCTTTCTTTCTTTCTTTCTTTCCTTCCTTCCTTCTTTCTTTCTTTCTTTCTTTCTTTCTTTCTTTCTTTCTTTCTTTCTTTCTTTCTTTCTTTCGTTTATCAAATATTATTTTTTTCATAGAAATAAGATATCAAATCAATTAAACGATTACTCCACACGTACACTCTAGAAAAAAATCATAAAAATATACACCCATGTAAGCCAGTTCGGCAGATGTCTATAACTTCATTGTCTAATTTCAATTCAAGATTATTCAATGTGTTAACTTTCAAAGATGGCAGACAAGACAATAAAAGCTTTTACATATTGCCGGATTAATACAAAGATCTTCATTTCGAATTATTTTAAGGTTTAGGTTTAGTTTACTCCAAAAAGGGGTAACAACTCGAAAAATCAGTTAAGGCACTACGTTTTTCCAATTTTCCAATTTTATCGATTGTCCTATGTATTCGTCGCAACCTCAACTTCAGCTTCTTTTTAACCTCAAAAATGATTTTTAAAATAAAAATGAAAGAAAACTTCTGAAATTTTAAATATTAATAAGAAGTCTTCTCGTAAAGCCTTCTTAATTGAAGTCTTTCAGAGATTAAAAGTTTAGAATACCTTTCTGGAGGTATAACGGGAAAAACCGAAGAGGCAGTTGATTTAATTACAACCCAAAAGACGCCAGCCGGAACAAAGATTTTCACGTGTTGATTTAAACACCAATGAATTTATGAATCCTCAGAACGTTTTAAGTAAAAAACTTAGTTTACAAATGTCACTCTTTCTTCTCACATTACCACACAGAGTGAGATTCAAGTGACTTAACAAAATAAAGTTAAATAGTCATTTACGTCATAATTAGGGAACTTATTTAACTGTGGACAATTAAAAGTGTGAAGTCACCTGCTAAAGTGAATAGAGTAATTCTCATGGATATTAATTTCTTAGTAACAGCGTACTTCACTGATGAAATTGAAACTCGAATTACAGGACAAGTTTCTGGGAAGAACAAAAGGGATTTATGAAATTCCACTTGTCAGCTCTGTAACCCTGACACGGAACTTCTATGTCGAGTAAACTGAGTTCAATATTTAGACTTGCATAAAAGATGAAATGCAGAGAAATGAAGTCAAAGCAAAAATATACCTGGAGAAAGTTTTATAACTCTAATAATAATGTTTTTCTCTCGATAACTTTTTATGTGTTATTGGAGTTCATCTGATGATATGTTTCATCAACATTTCTTTATTTCAAATAGTCTGCTGTGAACTTTGTATGTAACGTCTGATGATATGTTTCATCAACATTTCTGTATTTCACTATAGTGTGACCCTTGTATGTAAGGTTAGATTTAAATACTGGTAACTGTAAATACATTGGAAATCCTGAAGATGAGCTGTACATATATTGGAAATCCTGAAGATGAGCTAGTATCCCGAAAGCTATAGGTTAAAAGTTAAGGTCGATGAAATATTTTCAGCGACAAATTAGATAATTTTCTTCTTTTTTCTTTCTTTTGTTTTCCTTTCCTTTCTTTCATTTATTTTCTCCCTGATCCCTTTTCTTTTTCTTCGAGTCACTCTTAAATATTAAGACTGATTTTCCTTTCCTTTCCTTTCCTTTCCTTTCCTTTCCTTTCCTTTCCTTTCCTTTCCTTTCCTTTCCTTTCCTTTCCTTTCCTTTCCTTTTTCCTTCTTTTCTTTTCTTTTTTCTTTTTGGTCAATCGTAACCAAAAAAAGCACAATCTTTATTCATTTACCTCTGTCAATGGCATAACAGTATTCCCTTTATTCACGTCACGGGACATTCAAATTCGTATACAAGCGACAATAGCTTGGAGTTAGGCCCGTTCCATACCCCGTGGAACCTGTCGTTTCGCTACCATACTTAATTCTATTCTTAGTTCGATTTTGAAGCGAGGGATTGAATCAGACGGCGCGCCTATTTTCTCATAAACAACTGCTCTGCCGTGTAGTGCGACGGAGCCTGTCGGTGCAACGAAAGTTGTCACACCAAATTAACTGAGCTGCCCTACAGAATTCATTGAATTGGGTACGGTACCATTTAGGTACGTGATAGGTTCGGCGCATGGAACGGTCCTTATGCAGTTTTCATTGTAAAAAAATATTTACTCAGTTCTACAAACAAAAACACCTGGTTAGACATCAATTGCAGGGAACTTGCTTTCGAGTGATGAACATATGGTACCTTTGGGTGGTTAATGAATGTAACACGGCCCAAGGGCCTCTATGGCTGAATAGCTATTAATTGACGTTCACACGTTAACAAGGTATAAAGACAATGACAGATTTTTTCTAGCTTGAATTGAAATGACTGTATTTATCAGGTTCTGAGGCAACAAAGTGACTAGTCTGTTGAAAAAGAAGTGAGTACCTGAAAGTTGAATAAACTGTGAAAGCATTCAGTTTAAGAAATGGCATCTTCTTTCTTCTTCTAACGCAGTTTCTCTACATTTGCATTGAAATAAGCTGTATTTTTTTTTTGTCCTTTAGATTTCTGTCTTACAGACGGAGGTGTTAATTTTGTCTTTCAAGTCTCTTGTTCATGAAAATTTCCTTTTTTAACTACGTTTTGAGTGCTAACATTCACTTGAGGTTATTATGATAAAAAGAATTGTCAGAAGTACCTTTCAGTTATAATGATGTCCCTATTAATTAAATTCAACACAATACACTTTACCGCAACTACTTACTCTATAGCTAGACCAAATTAAACAACTAAGTTACGTTGTAGGTATGTCTGTTCTATATATGCGTGTCAGTTTTCTTCTTCTTCTTCTTCTTCTTCTTCTTCTTCTTCTTCTTCTTCTTCTTCTTCTTCTTCTTCTTCTTCTGCTGCTGCTGCTGCTGCTTCGTCTTCCTCTTCTTCTCCTTCTCCTTCCTTTTTTTTCAAATTTCTACTTCTTTCTACAAATTTCTTCCTTCAAATTTCTACAGAATTTCCTACTTTCTACAAATTTCTTACTTCTTTTACTACAGAATTCGGTTTTTCTACTTCAGTCTTAATTTTAATGGATTTTTACTTTTTGTTCCTCGATTTTATAAAAAAAATTCCGAGAATATATATATTTTTCGTATTCGCTCCTCTTTCTCTCTTGTATTTCCGATTTTTTTTTTTTTTCTTCTTGTTTTTCTTGTTCTTCTTGTTCTATTTTGTGCCTCTGTCTTTTCTTGTGGATATTGACTGGTGTTTTGCAATAAGTTAACTTAATGCTTCCGGCTATTAACTTCCTGAAGTCAAGTCGCCATGGAGATAACTCAATTATAATTAACTCAGTAAAACTAAACTGCGACGTCAACCCTGTCGAACTGACACCTGATCGTAACCGCAAAGCATTGATTACTTCCGAAATGTGACCAAAATATACAATTTTAATTACTGAATTGCTTTCTAAAAGTGAAACTTTGATCAAAATTTACTATTTACTCGAAAAACAAAAGTTTCGAGTTGCCAGTCTGTCGGGCAAGTTTCTGTTCGTTTTTGTACTTTTTGTCCACTTTAATACATCGAGACCTTGTTCTGAGTCACTGAAGTGCATGAGCGATATCAACTATTGTAAATGCTTTGAGACTTTGTTGATATTCTATAGAACCTCACTTATTACACCTCGGGACCCATAGGCGTCACAGATGCGCTTATAACAGGCAAAATATTTCGTCTTCATATTCAAAAGAAAAAATGGACTTTTGACTAAATTTAAACAACTTTTGTGTAGATGACGTCGTTCATTCAACCCTTTTCAATATTTTGCTTTTGGACCAAACTATATGGTCATTAATTCTCTTAAAATGTAGAACTTTTGTGGGAAAGTTTTTCACTGCTAAATTCATTCTACTTAGAATAAATTGATTCTAATCTGTTTGTTTGATTTCCATCCAAGTAGCCTACTTATGGCATGGTTAATAATTAAGTAAACCGAATAGACCATTCAAGGCAAAAGTATCCAAAAGTATCCTATCCATAACGTTTCCCCCAAAGGATCTTGGAAGGCCGGGTACGTCGAAAAACAAAATCATTAACCTCTAGATAGAGAGATAATATATATACACTGGCTTTTTTCAATGTTTTCCTAGAATACATAGTATAAAACTAAACCCGTATACAAGTTTTGGTCATCAAATATTTCGGTAGACGTTTTAGCATGTCGGACAGTAGAAGCAGTATCTGTGGATCAGAATCGTCGGGCTGCACTGGGTACGAGATTGGAATCACTTTCGAACAACTGGGCTGGAACGCGTTCTAAAATTAGCCCAATACGTGGCAGCACGTCACATTTAATTTAGCTGCCAAAGTTCCTTAAAAGGGCGCGGAGTGTTGGTTTTTCGGAATATGAAATATATGAGATATGCAGGCTCCCTAAAGGGAGTTCATTAAAAGATCAACAAGACATCCTAAGCTTTGAATACTATGAGATTACATGCCAAATAAGACTGAAAGGTTATACATGTTTTCCTTGGGGCTTTTCCCAGCAGCCAAGCTGCAGGCGGGGTACTGTGAGGACTTCTACCCCAGGTCGGCGTGCGTCTGCCTTTAGCATTCTCACAGTGGTTACATGGAGATTTGGTTATCACCAACTGTCCATCTCAATTGAAGGCTTACGGTAAGAATCAGTGATATGATTTTCCTCCAAGGTCGATATAATGATTATTTAATATGTCTTGTCAAAATTGTTTAACAGATGTTTTAATTGGTCGATTTGGTGCCCGTTTGAACCATTTTGCACGGGCTAAAGCCTTTGCCGGTTTTTTGTCGATTGTGGGCCAATTTTAACCATTTTGCACTGCATGGCTTTATTTAGCTGTTGCTTTCAGAAGATTTTTATGGGCTATAGCATTTTGAGCGGGGGGGGGGGGGGGGCTTTCTGGATTGTTTTGCACGGAATAGCCTTTGCTTTAGACCATTTTACATGAGCTACAGAAGTTAGTTGGTTTTAGCCGATTGAATAGTAAAAATACTTTGGGGCTATTTTTGACCATTTTACATGCGCGGGGAATGGCCTTTAATTTGGTTTATAGTCGACCCTGGGCCATTTTATATGGGTTAACAGATAGCCTTTGGATTTGGATGTTATATACTGTATACTCTCGGGCTTTTGTAACCTTTGCGCTGAATTCATATTAGTTAAACAGCAACCCGTTTAATTTCTATCCAACCGCATAAAATTGTCCCTTTTCCTTAGGCACACCTAAAGCTGAAGACTTTGTATTGTTTGGAAATCTTACTCTTAATTTCCGGCCAAGTATAATGTAAGGCGTTTATTTAAGTTTTACCGTCAGGTAGTCTTAGACACCCTGCTGAACTTCAAGCTCCGGTTTGCCAGCTGCATACACAGCGAGCAGAGCCCTATTTAACCCCGTTCCCTGATGAGAGAAGAAACCAATAGGATGAAGAATAGCTCTGCGCGCATAGGATACCAGCTGGGTTCTGAATCTAACTCACAAACTTTCCACGCAAACTCTGTTTAACAGCCGCAAACAGAAAGCATTTACACTCAAGCAGCTGCACCCAAGCGGCTCCACCCATGCCAATTTGGCAATAACCACTACATGGTTTATGTTTTTAGCAATATGAAGTTCATACGCTTATTCCAAGATAATTCCAAACTATCCAGTGCCTGTTGTCGGCGTATGAAGATAGGAAAGGGCTAAGATTGCATATTAACATACTTTCAAATCTAGTTCCGATAAGGAAGGAGGTTGTACAATCAGACAAAAACGCGATGAATTGTAACTTCACCACAGTTTTAGGTGTGTGCATTGCCTTCTAACTGAAGAATGCGACCCGCCTCATTTAAGGGTAAATGTCATTTTAATGGGCTCTATCATCACCACAACATGATTCGCTAAGGGAAGCTGCGTTTTTCTGATCTCACCGCTGTTTGTCCGGTTCGTATCCAGCTTAGGTCACAGCACTTTATGAGTTTGTTTCATGTGTTGCTCTCTCGCTGACATGCCACAAAGCTGAATTCTTTCTTGAACTTTTCGTTTTCACGAAAGCCTTTCTCCGTTCTCTTCTCATTCTTGGACTTAGAAAAGGCATAAGAAACTTATCTTTAAAAAGAAATTTGGGAAAAACGGAAACAGAGAGTTGTGCTGATGGGCTTGGCCGTGACCAAACAAACAAACAAACTCAAACAAACAAACAAACAAATAATTAAGCAAAGAAGCAAGCAAATAAAGAAACAGGAGATCTGCAAAGTGTAATATATATTTTCATGCAAGCTTGTTTTGAAGTCATATTGGTTCACAAGTCAGTTGAGTTTCTTTGAGGTATTCTTAAAATGGGTAATCTTTGCTTTTCCTCCCTTACCCTTGTTTAAAAAAATTAGGCTGAGAGCAAAACATTACTTGAAATATAACACTAAGCAGGGAATATGACAAGCCGATGTTTGCTTCTGATATGCCTATCCGTTCTATATACAAGGAAGATTTATGTTTTTCAGAGCACGACCTGAAATAAATGCCTGCACCATGGCTAGACTTCCGGAAGCTTCCTATTGAGCTAAAATGGGTTGTACAAGAATTGAAGTACTGGAGGTAGATCACATCAATGATGTGATGAAATCTAAGGACTAGATAGTTCAAGGATTAAGGATTGTAGCTAAATGTTGGACCAAATGAAGGGGTTAAATATAGGCGGATTATTAAACGTTATTTTGAGAAATTTAAGGATTGAAAGGACTACTGTAGATGATAAAAATCTTTGGTCCTTGAAAAGGTTATAATCATTAGATCATCATCTTAATCATCATTGTCAACTTCATTAATCATACACTAATTACGTATTATAATTTTTGTTTTTGTATAGATACAAGTGTTTTACTGGGAAATACACAATTCATAAATTTCATACGAAATACATACATCCGGGACCGAATGATATATTTTCCATATCTTCGCTAGTAAAGATATATGACAGGATTTCCTGGATAAAATTTCCTAGATGAAACACTCCTGTCTACATAATAAATAGAAAATCACACGACGGCTTGACGATATGCTCCGCTCACTCAGGATAAACTTCAGATCTTCTCCTTACCATGTAATACCTCTGTATACTGTACGACCTCTCCAAAATTTCACTTTGAGGATTATCATTGTCATCAAGGCACTAAACCAATTTACAATTGTTATCATAACCATCGTTATATCAGTATGATTGCCATGTCATCACTCACGTAACCATCACAACAATCAACAACCACCACCACAACCATCATCATCATCACCATCATCATCATCATCATCATCATCATCATCATCATCACCATCATCATCATCATCACCATCATCATCATCATCATCATCATCATCATCATCATCATCATCATCATCATCACCATCATCATCATCCACTATGAGCATGATCGATCATTCACTCACGTCATTATAATGAATACCATCAACATCATCAACATGATGATTACCCATCATCTTATTCTATTATTATTCAAAGTATTTATTTGATTTTGTTTTATATCTGTTTCGCGCGCAATAAGATTGGTGCGCGCGCGCTCTTTTCTTATAGATTCTTACCGTCATCGTTATTGTTGCCATTTTAAAACCGCACGTTGATATTCGCTCTGTGCTTGGAAAAAATACGATAAGATAGCCAATAACATCACAACTACCATTTTGCTTCACACGCACTATTGTTTAAGGACGCACAATGCGATATCCTCTTACGCGGCGTTCTATTTTCATTCAGTTGGTACTTCTAAGCCTTCTGATCCTTAATAAAGAAATTTCTACCTTTTCCAGATAGTCTCTTTCTTCCAACTACAAAAGTAACCACAGAGAAGTTCTGCTCTTGCTGACGTGCAGAAAGACGTGTCTCTAGCACCCTCAGTAGGTAAGGTTAATGCACACTAGCTAGTAATAATAGTCTCATAAATCCCTGACGAGGTTCTCAAGGTTATAAGATTAAACTAATTCATGGTAGATCTTTTTATATAGATTATACAACCTTAGAACTTCAAGTAATAGATGTATACCAAATAATTTTAAAAGAGTGTGCACCATACAATTCCGATAAGATTAAAAGTAGATAGAGCCAGAGCCACTTAAGCTTAACTCGCCGCACAGCATGGATGTGCATTTGAATAGTAAATTTACTGTAAATTTGCTCTGGAAAAGGCAAAAAAACATTAATTACAGGATGTAGAATTTCGAAGCGTACTGAGAACACAGAATCGAACACAAACCCTGTGGTTTCTCCTAATGTCCTTTGGTTTTAGGCCAAGAGATTTTGGAGTTTATTTAGACATAAATGCTGTGGGTGAATTTAATCCCTCTTTTGTGCCCCGCAGCTCTATAACCAACGGCTTCTCAGCATTATTATCTAGAAAAACTAGTAGGATCAACGCATGAGGTCTGTGTGTAGCGCTAAGAGAGGAATCGATATGTAGTGTTGGTTAATATGATAGATCAGCATTTATATATTTTTGTTTAGGTTTTTAATCTGGTTTATGCTTTCTTTGTTTTTCAAAGCGTACTTGTTCATTTCCCTTTTCCTTGGTTAATTTTTCATATATTTTTTCCATTTATTTACTCAATAAGTCAGTTGTTCATTATTCATGCATTTATACTTTCTTCATCCATTCGTTTATTTTATTTTCGTCCATCCATGCATCCTTTTTTGCTTTTGCTTATTGATCAACAATTGCCATCCCTTCTCTATGTCGTTCAAACAAAAAAGCATTTCACTCTCTTTTATGTTTCTACTTTTATATTATCAACATAATTCATTTTCGAGCATCTATTCCGGAAAATTGAAGTCATTCAATAAATGTATCGATTTTGTCCAATGTATGTAACCAAAAGAAAGGAAACATGAAAGTTTGCTCAGCAAATGTGCTCCACCACTACCACCACCACCACAAAGTAATAAAGAGTTCCGCCATGTGACGCGTAATTTGGACTAAAAATATCGTGTGAGATACAAGACTTACAAAAGTTTACAAGCCAGATACTTAATTATAACTCATTAAGAGAAAGAGCAGGATAGCCCAAAGATACTGATTAAATACAAAAACGTACGGGTCAAGGAGGGGGGCAGACGGCTAAGACAAAGATGCTGCAATTGTTCTATTTGGATTACCTACTAAAATCCAGCTGGTGGCATATTGTCACAGCTTTCAGCAGTATTATACATAGTTGACCAGAGTCCTACTAGATTCAAATGTTTGCGCAAGTGTAGAATAACAACGAATATCTGCCGCTGGGTCAAATAATAGAACGATTTTGTTCAACTTAAACTTAATAGTGACATTCAAGAATTTATGATGAAGCTAGTAGCATGTATATATATATACTCAAATACAAGCTGAAAATATTATGAACAGCTACAGATGTTTTGACAGAACAAATGAAAACTTGAACATTCGGTAAAAAAGAAATATATTACATGTTTGGGAAATTATATATTTATTTTGGGGATGAAAGAAAATTAATGGAAAACATAAAAAAGTAATGCAATGCATTGTTTTGTTTTATATGAAAAATAAATGCTTAAAATATGGTCTCGTATATCAGCTCCATGCAGCCAGACGTCTAAAGTGACCGACGACTTTTGTGGATAGTCTCAAAGGCGTGGCTTATTAAAACAATTTATTTTGTTATAACTTTGTTGTGGATCTCAATTGTGGTTTTATTTCAATGTTTTAAAGAAATATGTGTTGTTTATCTGGATTTTTTACGATGTTAGAGGCATGATATGACTATTTTGTATGGACTCAGACTCAACGATCTCACCACAAGAGAGCTAAGGAACAATGTTCTACAAGTGGGTCGACTGTGTGTTTTACCAGCGTGAATGCCAAAATACGACCCATGTGACAACCCAGATCTTCAACAAATCCATGAAATCTAATTTACCTGAAGTGTATAATATACAAGAAAAATTGCCGCCAAAACAAAAAGTATCAACAAAGAAGATCTCTCCAAACGACGCTATACGTGTTTACAAACTTACAACTAATTGCAGCACCTGATGGTATATCGTTATTTCAGAAATATGTTCTCTGATCTCTCTTGGCATGGGATCCTTCCCTTTGTTGTATTAGTTCGACCCACACTGACTCTCTCAATAAGGAAGGACTCGGCTTCAAGCTGATTCCAACAGCACGCTCACCAAAGGAATACATTTCATACCGAGTGGGTTCAATTTGGCTAATCTCTCATTCATTTCTCTTAATCCGTAAGGGAGCGCAAAAGAGTCCCCGACAATCTCTAGGGATGTTTTTTAGTATATAAACATTGATTAAAGAAAACAGTGATATTCTTTTTAATCTGTGGACTAAATGACTGATTCGAGATAATTCTTCGCGGGGGCACAGTTCTTCGTTTTGGGAGCTGAGAGGACAGTGCTGAGAGAAACTGTAGGGAGTTCTTTATCCTTCACTCTACACGTGTATTTTTGGTCATCAATTATTCACACTTAGCTATTCTTTCACACAGTCATCTTCGTTTTCCTATACTCAAGGAGCGAGCCCGGCTTCAACTAAGTAAGTTTATATACAAGCAAAGCTATGCAGACTCATGTGTATCGTTCTTGGAAGTTTGAACATCTGTCTATTTGAAGTATACTTGGCGAATCGATAGATCTGTGTTCTATTTGTGCAGGTGATGATCATTGAGCTTGTTTAGATTGTTATACTGTAATCGACTCTGAATACAAAACGATGTTCTAGCTAATGAGAGGGACGGATATGTTTAATGGGCGGGAAATCTCTAAGGAAATTAAGGACAAGCACAATTATTATTTCTTAAGAAAAGAAAGGAAACATGTCGTTTTAAAGAAGATTTTTAATGAGCCTCTTTGCCAAAATTTTGTAGCCCTGGAAAATGCATGTACTTTCATTCAAATACGTATTAAAATAGTCGAGAAAAAATACCAAATAAAATCTAGCACAAGCACAATTATCACTCCTTAGAAAAAGAAATGAAAACGTCGTTTTTAAGAAGCTTTTGAATGAGCCTTTCTGCCATGATTTAGTGGGTCTAGCAATTGTATACTTTCATTCATTCACTCATAAACATCTTGAAATCTCTAAGAAAATTAATGGCAACACAATCATGATCTCTTAGAAAAAGAAAGGGAAAGATGGCATTACTATTAAGTCTCTTTACCAAGCTGTTGTAAGCCTGGTAATTTCATTTAAATATTTAAATCTCTATGGAAATTAAGGGCAAGCACAATCATAGTTATCCCTTAGAAAAAGAAATGAAAGAATGGTGTTTATGTATGAAGTTTTTGAATTGGCCTGTTTGCCGAGACTTCGAATGCCTACCAAATGTGGCTTATTTTTTGCCTTCAAAAATATATTGACATATGCAAGGAAAATCTCTAAGGAAATTAAGCTAGGACAAGCACATTGATCATTCCTTAGGAAAAGGAAAAGGAGACATGCCGTTTTAAGAAGCTCAGACGAGATTTCAAAGGCCTACTAAACAGGACATGTTCTTTCATCCGAATACATAATATTATTGAAATCTTCAAGAGAAGTCTTTATGGAAATTTGAGGGCAAACACAATTATAGTTCTTTAAAATAGGACAGGGGGAAATGTCGTCTTTAAGAGGCTGTTGAACGGCGAAGGCTTACCAGACATCACCTAACGTGACATATTGAAATCTTGATCAAGGAATTGAAAAGAATGAAACAATTAACATTTAAAAAAAGTGAGAAAAAGCATTTGGCCGAATCATTTTGGTAAGAACTTCAGTGTAACTAACATCTTACTATTGAGGCCAAATTGTTTGATCAAAAATGCATTAAAAATTTGAGGAAATCAGTTGAGAATAGGCAGAATTCAGTATTGAGGCATGAATTGAGATGAGGAAATAGATATGCATATCGGTATTGAAATTCTTTCAAGGACGAGTAAGGATCATCTCTGTGATTACAATGTACGGTGCATGGAGTTGCTATTGTACAGTGTTATTTCATTAGAAATATTGAAATCTTTAATAAAACTGATGAGGGAAGAAGCGTGATCATCTTGTCTTTCAATGGGAAAATAGAGAGATCCTATATTCATTCTTTGGATGAACTGCCTAGTTTCTCTTACAGTTTCTTCTTCATATAATTATACAGTTTATACTTTATGCTTTACAAATGTGTGCTGTTCCAAACAATATTCAAGTCTTTGAGTAAACTGGAGAACCTCTCTCCTTTACTGTTAAATCAGACAAAAAAGAAAATGTTATGCAAAATATTTTGAAGCAAGCACCATTTTATGAAGATGATACTTATACTTATGACCTATACTTGTACGTCCCTGCTCTCCAATATTATTTCACTAAAATATTAAAACATTTGATGATGCCTTGGTCGGTAATGGCTCTAGAACTGCCCAATTGTGCATCTGTACAGTATAAAGCAGTTAAAATTTAAGTCAATTTATCCCTTGTACTGAGAGAAGAACGGAGAAAGCATTGAATTTTTGTAGGAGAAACTGAGCAAGTTGGAGAAAATGAACGACTTTTTGAGAGCCACAAATTGTCAAGAACATACTCTAAGCGATGGTTCTTGTGCGCGACAAGATTT
This sequence comes from Telmatactis stephensoni, assembly GCA_029948255.1. Taxonomy (NCBI): domain Eukaryota; kingdom Metazoa; phylum Cnidaria; class Anthozoa; order Actiniaria; family Isophelliidae; genus Telmatactis; species Telmatactis stephensoni. Next base: position 417,262 of record JALIZF010001842.1, on the reverse strand, counting down.
GCAAGTATTTTGAATCAGTAGCGCTTTTAAAACCACTTAGTTTTTTGGATTGGATGATAGGCTGGCTCCCAAAATCCTCGAAAGCTCAATTTTACCACAGCATCATCAGGATATATGTACGTTGATTCGATGGTAGTGACTGAGATGTTTACAAGGACCTCTGAGTGCATGAGAGTTCAAACGCGATTCCATGAGGGTGGCTGTTGAGGGGAGCTGGTAATTGCTTATGAGAATGTCTCAATACAGAGTTTGAGTGCATAAGAATTCAAATGGGGTTTCATGAGGGTGGCTGTTGAGGGGAGCTGGTTGCTTATGAGAATGTCTCAATACAGAGTTTAAGTGCATAAGAATTCAAATGGGGTTTCATGAGGGTGGTTGTTGAGAAGAGCTGGTTCCCTATGAGAATGTCTTAATACAGAGTTTGAGTGCATAAGACTGAGTTCAAATAGGGTTTCATGAGGGTAGTTGTTGAGGGGATCTGGCCGGTTGCTTATGAGAATGTCTCAATGCAGAGTTTGAGTGTATGAGAATTCAAATGTGGTTTCATGAGGGTCGTTATTGAGGGAAGATGGTTGCTTATGAGAATGTCTCAATGCAGAGTTTGAGTGCATAAGAGTTCAAATGGGGTTTCATTAGGGTGATTGTTGAATTTTGTTGAGGAGAGCTTGTTCCCTATGAGAATGTCTCAATAAGAGTTTGAATGCATAAGAATTCAAATGGGTTTCATGAGGGTGGTTATTGTGGGGAGCTGGTTCCCTATGAGAATGTCTCAATACAGAGTTTGAGTGCAGAAGAATTTAAATGGTGTTTCATGAGAGTGGTTGCTGGCATGAGGGAACTGCTTGTTTATAAGAATGTGTCAATGCAAAGTTTGAGTGTATAAGAGTTCAAATGTGTTTTATGATGGAGGTTCAGTGTTGGGTGTACCCAGCTGATTACTCACCATAGCTGGTGATTGCAAGAAGACCTCTAACTACTTCATGTATAGTGACACAGCTACTGAAGCTGCTGAAGGCATCTGGCCTATACAAATGTATGACATGAAGTTTTGAGATCACTTCTCGAGATAGAGCAATCATTTTAATTTTTGCGCAAATAAAAGCTAAAGCTTAGTGGCTATGGCATACCCTTTCTTATTTAATTTGTAATCTTTATTTTGTTGAGATAATGAAGTCCGTTCGTAGTGTGAGGCAGCTTAATCGTTTGTCCTGTATCCCCCTGGACGATGTAACTCCCTCTTGTACAATAAAGAAGGCCAATGAAACCATTGTAAAGTGCATTACATGGATTTAAAGGGTTCAGTTTAAAGACCTGAGTGTGTATAAAATCTTAACATTATTAAGAATTGTCTAGAAGAAATCGAAAAAGTTTTATACGAAGCATGAAGTGCATCCAATTTGACTAGCCTTCCTTTTTCAGGCGGTATCAAAGATCTACGTAAGTGAAATTACATCACTGAGTTATCCTATCATTCCAAACCTATGTGAATTCTAAGATACTGAAAATCAATTGATGAGTCGTTTTTATCAATGAAACTGCTATAATTTCACTTCTAGGTGCAGATTAAGCTTCATGATAGAGCACCCCAATTAATCAAAGCGAGTCCATTAACTCTTATCTGATGGACAAAATGTTTTGATCGGCTGATGGGCAAAATAAGTTGACTTATGTCACTTGAATGAAATAATACTGAGATTTTATAAGAAGCAATGGTCTCACAAAACAGTTCTGGAAATTCATATGATTTCAAAGTATTTGAGGCGTTTAATCCGTTTTAATGTATCTGTTTATCAGATATATACCACTATTTCAACAATAAATGACTATCATATACAATAGATTCATAGATGGTCAGTGAATAGCAATAACAATCAGTTTTCTAGGCCATAGTGTATTCTGTATATCGAGGGATTTAGACTGTTGTTCCAACTTATCTATCAATAGAGAGCTTCAATTGCTTTAGAAGCAAGATGAATCTGATCTTCCCAATGGGTGGGGGAGCGCACAGTTGGAACGAATTAAAGTTTGTGGACCAAGTAGTTGCTTGGTCACGCTATTGCAATTTAGATTATATTTGTGGTACTTATTCATTGAATACATACGTTGACTTATTTATCAAATGTTTTTTGATTAGTACAAAGAAAACATTGCCAAAAAGCTTCAAATAAAAGCACCCATTTTTGTACACACAAGCCAACCTCAAAGAAAAAGCTCACGTGCCGGCCAATTGATATCTAGATATATACGTTGTTGGGGGTTTTACAGTTGAAGTTTAGACTGCAGATTGTTGATTTGCTCAATCCCAGCAGATTATAGCTACAGGCGTCTTTTTTCTAAATGCAGTTCACAAGGCAAGCAAAGACTATTCGTTCAAAGGCAACCAACCCTGACCATTTGAAAAAAAAAATTCGGGCCTAAAACAGCCTGTTTAGTAGTAACAACAATCTTATCTATTACATAACAATGCGCGTAAGAACTAGGCAACTCTCTGTTGTTCTGCGGCAATTTCAACTTCCCCACATAAGCAGAATGTCACATTTTTTGAAATTAAATGTGGAGAAACTGTTTTGAAACAAAAATTTCTTTTGTACTGAAAATCTTATCCAATCATATGTGCTCACGCAAAAGAATAGCCAAGAGGCCGCTCCAATCTGTTATGTTCCCCAAATAGAAATTTTGCTCTATTAAAACTCAGGAAAGCCATCATGAAAAGGGAATGGGATATTCAATAAAATAGAAACAAATGCGCTAACTTTTGAAGTTATGGTAGGTTTTCATGTTTTAACCAATGAGATGGACGGATGAAACAATATCACAAGTAGCACCTTTCTGCATTAATGAATTCCAGTACAAGGATCACGTGATCCATTGCCAAACAAACCAAAACGTTTTATCACGATAGCGCCTCGCCAAATAACTTTAGAGCTGATTACTAAAGCTTGTATGCGGTTTAGGTTATTTTGTATTCTGGGAAAACTTTGGAAGAGTAGCGTAAACAAATGTTGATTGCTAAAACTTAAATATGTTTAAGTTTAATATAATATGATATGTTCTGGGAAAGCATTAAAACTCGGACGATAAACGTACGTTGAGAAAATAAATCTTTGAAATCGAGAGTTTTGTGATTTTGTTTGTCGGACACTCCATATTCCTATGGGAAAACTTAACGCGATTGGCTAATACTAGGACACGCTGTGAGCAATATGGACGTATATCATCATTTATCGCCACCACCATTGTCATCATCAACACCGCCATCATCATCATCATCATCATCATCATCATCATCATGATACTTTGTGATTATAATGATTTAATTGTGTGGGCTTTTTAGAAGCAGGGGTTATGGCTTAGATAGTGAACCGGTCCTCTTCCCGCTGGAGTGACAGTTGTCAGTTACGTTCCCCTACTCTATAATGCTCAATAACTTTTAATATCCATGGGATCTACAGTAGAAATGTAGCTGGAGGAAAGGGTACTTCACTGCACTTCACAGCGCTCGCTAAGGCATAACACCAGGATGTTCATCTTTTTTTAGGCCTTCCGTATACACCAAAACAACATATTATTTATCAAAGACGCACCTTTTTAAAAACACTCTCCAGAGTTGATAAATTTGAAACCGTCGGCTGAGCGTCTTAGCGTGACGGCGAAAAGAGAGCTTTTTGTAAACGCCGATGTTTATTTGAGCATGCGCAAGGTTGCTAACTTTGAATTCCGCATTTCTGGCGCATTGTGGACGGAAAACGCTCTGGAAACGAAACATGCGTTCTCATATTTATATGGATAGTGTGAACGTAGCCTTAGAGACTTTTTCCTCAAGGTTCGATTGCTTTATTCAGGTTGAATTATTGGTGTTAATTTGAAAATATTTGAAAGCATAAACCGCACCTCTTAACGTTCAACAAGCTGACTGGGGCAGCAGTTAACAGACTGGTTAGCATAATTTAACTTTTATCAACTACGCCATAGCGTTATGAGATGAAACATCTTTATATGCTCAATTTAGCTGGTAGCCTTTTCAGATATTCTTCTAACAAATTGTTAAAACAAAAATAAACAGAGAACAGAGCAGGCGAGAAGACGGGACAGGGAAGGAAAGGAAAAGAATCGCACAAAACAATGAAAGTAAGAAGAATCCCACACTAAAGAACCGATTGATCAAGAAAATATAAAATGAGGAAAAAGTCTAAACTATAGCTAATATTTTAATAAAAATAACCAACATATCAAAAGTGAGGACGAAATGAAAGAGACAATTAGATAAACAGAATGAATTTTGCCAAGCTTTCATTATTATGTTTCAACATTTTTATACCTACTAAAGGCCCTTGAACTGGAGCAAATTTTCTCTGGCAAATTTTCTTTGAGAAATAACTTTTTCTCGTGTGGATGAGAAAATTTCAAATTTTATCAAATTTCATGTGACAGATGCATTTTTCGTATGAGATTTGTTCGTTTAAAGAACAAAAATCAATTTACCATAGAAAATTTTCTCGAGTGGAAAGACCTTAACACTTCTTTTTCTCTTAATAAAATCAAAATCAAAAGAACAAAAGCTAAACAAAGCTTAGGTGTCAGGGACATCCAATTGAACATATTGTTTTGCATATTGCCCACTTTCTTTAAATTAATAAAGTAAAGCAATTTACAGATTCTTACGTCTTTTTACCAAGCTTCATTCAAAAGACCTTGGTTGCTTGGTGAGCCTATTGGGACTTTTGTTATTCACATAATGTTATTGATTTAAGCTAGCTGTTTAAGGCCAGCTGGCACATATGGTGAACTTCCCATAAAATATCACATTATGACTCCTGTCTCTTACATTTCTCTCTATTTTCGACATATTATAATGATTCCTTATACGGTTCTAGCTAAATTTCCTTTGTAGTTGTTGTCATCGATCTCTTCATGGTGCACTGTCTGAAATGAGAGAGAAATATATCCAACTCAGAAGAAGGGTTTTTTTCCCTTTTCTCAGTGCAAAACGTTCACTTTCTTTATTAACTTTAAAAAGTACAGTTTATTAAATATTTGTCTGAGAAAATATGGCAGAATAATTGACATGTACAGCATTATTAAATATCTGCAAAATAATGTGGGCTGTGTTTTCATTTAGAGTCAGTTGCTGCTCTTGTTTCCTTCGCAGCACGTTTTAGTATAAAGTTAGTTGTTAAAGAAGCTATCTTTCTGCAGACTTCAATTCAAAACTTGCAATTCAGTTCTTGGTCCATTGAATTTGTTGAAAAGCAAATAAAACATTGGCCCTACCAAACAGAGAGATTTTCTTGGACAAATAATTTTGCTCATGTGAATGAGAGAAGTTGACCAAATTTCATATAACAAATGCGTTTGTCATCATATGAAATTTACTTGTTAAGACGGGGGAAAATCCATTTGCCACAGAAAGTTTGTCATGGAAATTTTGCTTCAGTGTGTGGAAGGGTCTTAGTCTGAGCTAATAGAGCAGTTGTCACACCATCTGCAAAGATTAACACCTCTTTGAAACATTTGCAGTTTTGAGACTTGGTAATTCTGTCACGCAGAGTCTCCACAAATTGAGATTCAAAGAGACGACAACTCAATGAAAAAAAAAATCTTAATATAACAAAAAACTTCGGTACCATTATTGTATTCAGAGCTTTGTAGTGAAAGTTTAATTTTGTTGTTAATTGGAACGCCCCTAAAAAGACAAAAAAAATTAATCAGAGAAAACACTTATTGCTTGAGCTTTTTTAATTATGCCTGAAAGCATATACACTAGTGTTTTTAACACTGCCAGTACTATTATTACTTATTTTCTATTACATCCTTTTTTTAACCCTGTAAAGGTTTCCAGACTGAATTTTCCCAGTCTGAATTTGGCTCAGAAGCTTTTCGCACTCAAGTAACCAAAAGAAAAAAAACCGACTGGCTTACATGCTTAGAACTCACTGACACAAATGAAGTAAGTCTTTAAAGTAAGTTTAGTCTAGATTGAATTATTAGTTTTGCTAGTGATATTAGGTTACAGCAAGACAAAAAGGTGTAGAAAACACATTGTTTAATTCCCATCAAACCCTTTGCATGAAAACTGTGATTGGGTTACAAAGGTAGTAATGTATTATAAAAGGATTTTCATGATAGTAAAAATAGTCCAGAAGTGCCCAATTTGTTGTACTCATTCACAATCGGCCAACAGTTGAAGAAATATTCTTAAGTAGGACCAGTCTATTTTCAAATTGCAGTACCGATAAGGCAAAAATATATGTTCAGTAATTCAAGATGAAGTTATACTCCGCAGTGCAATATGAGCATAATATTATCAATTGAATAAAAAAACGAAATGTTCTGGCATAGAATTTTCCATAATATTTTAAAATTCAAATTAAGAGACTGTTTGGTTATATACTGGTTCTATTGAGCTGCCTATGAAAGTTTGAGATGAGCAGCTTTCAGTTTCAACAGCTGCAAGTATATGAATGATTATGCGTTATGAAATTTAATTTTATTGAGAGTTGTTTTGAGTATTGAAAGTATTGAACAAGTCTTTGTTAGTTTTAGTTTCTCTTATCGTTCTCAGGTTTCTTCTTTTTGTTCTTGTCCTTCTTATTACTCTTGTTCGATTCTGGACTTTAGTTTTCTTCTTCTTCTTCTTCTTCTTCTTCTTCTTCTTCTTCTTCTTCTTCTTCTTCTTCTTCTTCTTCTTCTTCTTCTTCTTCTTCTTCTTCTTCTTCTTCTTCTTCTCCTTCTTTTATTGCCACACATTATTCTAAATTGCCATACCACCGACTATATTATGTTTTCCATTCCAACAGCAATTTCTTAGTCGATTTAAATCGGTATTGCTTTTATCTGAGATATCTTCGATTTCGTGCTAGTAATACAAGATTCTTATGAAGCCGGATTTGATTTTCGATAAAAATCACTGCCAATTCACAATACAATCTCGTGTCCGCCATCTTGGTATCTGCTGGCTGAATAAATAATTTTTGATAGTTTGTTTCTTTTATTTCAAAGACAGCTAATTATCCGATAAGCTTTTGCTGATGGAGAATTTGTGCTTCGTGGTTAATTTTGCTAATAAACTGAGAGAAAAAGATAAAGCTTTATACAACGTGTATGGTTAGGTAATAATCATGATATAATAAGTTTTCTTTGTGAATCCGTTAAATATATTAAATCACAAGAAAAACTTCATTTTAATCATCTGTTTTATCTTCTTTAACATTGATTTATTTTCTTTTTTCATTTAATTAGGACAAAAACGTCATTGAAGTATTATGCACTAGCTAAATAATCTATAATAATTTCACCATTACTAAACTTGTGGCTTCCAAATCTTTTCGAACCGTGACTGGTAACCGGATTGTTTAGGATAAAACTGACATGGTTCCGTCGATATGCCCTAACTTATGCAGAAAGATTTTCCTTTCTTATAAATTTGCCAGAAGTCACTAGAAGGTTTAACAATTTGGGCCAACATTTCATCGGGAGCAACAGAGCACTTTGAGAAATTTCTATTTACCAGAATTTCATGGTTGCCACTTTAATTAACTATAAGTATAAATTCTCTCCTCGTTCTGTCTCCTCCTTCAATAATATTTAGTATTTATAACTTTAAAATGAAATACAAATCATGTTTCCTTGATTTGCGCTTGATAACTCCTCTAAGTTGTCTGATCTTCACTGAACTTAAAGATATATTACTTTTTAGAACATTTTTCACTCTTATTTTCCTTTTACATTTAATTTTCATAACTACAAATATTTCCAGAACAACAACAAGAATGTTTGGGCAATGGCCAAAATCTCCGAAAGATCAAGCTCCTTTAAGCTTGGTGTATTTATTTATTAAGAATAATACTTTGTATATAAGTGGTTTGTTTTAACAATTATTACATAAATTGTAAATATTTACCATACATATAGCGTGTAAGATAAAGAAAAGTCGAAAGCTTGACATAATACAACATGTAGAGAAAACGTATTTGTTATAATCATAATCATGATGTAGTAAATCAAGTGAAACTACTTCTAAAAATGGTGACAAAATCTTGCGTTGATTTATACAAGCAGGTTATACCATGCACACTCATTTTAACATCATAAATCGGCAAATTTGCAAAATATGTGTACACTTGTATATACACACTTTCTCTACATTCGGCTTTTTTGAACCAAACCTTTTCAAAATCCACTCTTTGAAAACACCTTGTTTCTTTCTTTTTGGAAGGGGCACATGTTAATTCATTATTTCATTACATTGATAGACTCTTTTTTTTTCTTTACTTTTTCAGATGTTTAGCCAACTTAATTAATATCAAGTTAAGGTTTTGGATAATCTCCGTTACCTTTGACCGTGACTACAGGCCGACAAGCTGTTGTCAGGAAACAAACTTCTTTCGTCCCTCAAGTCTTATCTACGAATCAAAGCATGTTTGTATGATTAATGACTCAGTTTTACAGCAGGCCGGAAGATTTGTTATTGTAATTTTTTTAAACAAAGTTTATTTTATTGTTGAATTTTGATGTAGAGTTCTCTCAGCTAGCCGGCAGCGGGACGTGCTGAGAAAGCAAGAAATGGAGCTTAAAAATCCGGCCACAAAAATACATTAAACCGCAATTGCTGTTTATTGTAATAGGAACCGTATCAAAAAGACAGTACTTACATTTGTGACATTTCGAGTCTTATAGCCCTTCGTTGGAGTAGAAGGGAATCGCCATCCACTCCTTACTGCGCCGATCCACGCATCCCAAACTAGTTTACTCGCTAGTTTTTGTATTGTATTGAGTTTCTCTTAAAATAAAATCAATCATTGTTGAACTTTAAAGTTTATTAAGACTAAACAATAGTTTTTGGTTTATATTTATTAGGGTTGAGTACTGCTAGCTTGTAGACGGTGACAAGAACTCGCTATTCTATTTAGCATATTTTTATAAAATGAATGAAGTATTAGTTTATTAAAACAACCTTTTTGGGTTTCTATTTCACTTATTTGGCACCGAACTTACGGTGATAAAACAGGTATTAATGAATCAGAATTATAATTTTACTAAATCAAAGGCCTTGACTCTTCTTGGGATCTCCTGAGATTAGTGATTAAGATATCACTAAAATGTCGTTCTTAAAAAATTGCAACCTTGAAGAACTGACAACAGGTGTGGTTTTTGGCAGTCTATAGCTCTGTCAAAACTGCAAATATATTCATTTAATTCATTTGGACTTTTCTAGAAAGGCTTGCCGTTTAATGGTAAGTTGGAGAAACGGGAATGGATGGTTAAAGTATACAATCACTTTATACACTTTCAAAATCGTAAAGAAAGCGCTAGCTTTTGCAAATTTTGCGATGCAACCAGTAGTGGGTCGTTCTGTTCTGTATGCTTTTTTGAAAATGCTTCATGTTGCAATTACAGCGCATCATGCTAATCTTTTAATCCGACAAATATAAATTTACAAAACCTTGAACAAATTCGCATCTTTATTATAATTTCCCTAGAAGTTCATCAAAATTAAAAATGTCCTGAATTAATATGTAGTTATTTGGTTTGTATTTAAAGATAGTTAGAATAACTGATTTCAACGGGCATCCCCTGCACGAAAGCATCCCGTGCGCGGTTGTGGGGCGTCCCGCATTGAATATCTAAATTGACACGAGATGTATTAACTGACTTGGTAGGAATCAAGACCAACGTAACGTAAATTGCAATGGGGGTAATAAACAACAGGAGTAATCCCAAACAAGATGGCCTGTTAGCATTAACATCGACAGAAAATACACTTCGACAAACCGTTGAAATTGGACAATGCCGTAAAATGAGCGCTCTATGCCTCCTAAGATGGGTTTTGCACTTCCAGATTATTTCACTAATAGACAAAAAAGCGCAATTCCAACTTCAAGCTCATACCTTAAATATGTTCCAACAGGAACACGACTGCGTTGTTTGACTGTAAATGTATCAAAATTCTCAGCTTGTTACTCAAACTCAGATTGTCCCAGATCTGCAATATCTTTGTTTTTTAGTGAAATGTTTATCCAAACTTCGTCCGTATATCTAATATGCTCACGGAGCGTTGAGCAGTCTAGCCTTTAGTATTGCTCAGTAGTAAAACATTGGTGTATAAACCCGAGAAGTCTTTGTGGGCTTGAGCCCCATTGAGAATTACCGGTTAGTTCTCTGTTTTCTAAGGGCGAGAGACCATAGGATGACCGCTTAGAAAGTTGATCAGTTCAGATTTCGATCACGATAATGTTTACATTAGGCTATACAGCTCGAGTGAATATTTTCTACTTTTTTGTTAAAAAAATCGAACCTGCTTCAAGAAATTTCTTTGAAGATTTTAGCCGATAAAAAGCAAATTAATGAAATGATATTTTGATATGCAATCATATCTTCTCCACAAGATTCGAAAAGCAAGCGCTCCTACCATTGCGCTCCATGTATAATTTTATTATTTATGCATACATTTCGTTTATAAAAGGCTTCAAATATTCATTTGAGCGCTCAATTGTTGTTCCTGCTTGGAAGTTAAAAAAGTATACTTCTAAAGTTTGTTGGAGCTAACTGGATCACGCGACGAAGTTCACATCATACATGAATGCCTAAGGAGAAGGTTGGATGGAGAGCTGGTCAACAATACATGATTTACGTTTAGATGAGTCTTTTTCCACCTGAGATAACATGAATGCCTTTTCGTCCAGGCCTGAAACTCGTTGCGTGACGAACTAAGTTCGGGATCGACGGAATCACCCATCTAAACACACCCTTACTTTTGGTGTTATTTGGCATTGATTACTCTGTGCAAGTCAACAAGAATAGCATTGATCAAGCACAAACTACTTGTCCTAAGAACTATTCTTTTGAAGGAACATAAATTAATGAACTAAAACCAGAAACAAATTCTTCCAAAATCAATAAAAGACCTACCCCATACAGTCTGTGCAGCCGCCTGTTTATCGAATTTTATTTATCTTTTAATTTAGTTTTTTAATACATTCAAATTCCTTATCTCTTGAAAGTAAAACAATTGTGAATCAATGTTAATTATATTCCTTTTTTGATTTGACTTCTTCACCGCCCTTTAATTATCCCTCAGTTTACCCTAGATGAACAGTGGTGCGGTGTTTGGACTCAGTAGCGTTCACGGGGCGTTTTTGTTTCATTTACGTTCCAAGACAAATTTGCCCTTATCTCTATTCAATATATTTACTTGAACTCGTTGTAAGTTAAAATGGGTTTTTCGAGAGTCAAAAATTTACGATAATTTTCTACAAAAGCTTAAAGAGAAGATAATGACCACTCAATATTCCTGGCACATTAAATATTAGAGACATTTGTTCATCTAAGACAGCTTTTTAAGGAAGTGCTATATTAAATTTGTGACTTTGGAAAACCCCATTTTCGTTTGGGACACGTTACTTGGTTTGTAGGAAGTCCTGTTGTATAAACTGAGCAATGTAGTTTTCTTTATTCACATAATGGTTGATTTATTGCTATTCCCCACCATCCACCCTAGCCCCAGTTTAAGTTTTAGATGTCCTTTTTCTAGCCAAGGCAACTTGGCACGGTTTTTCAGTATACCGTGATGGAAAACTTACACTTCAGCTCTTCACAGTTCTTCATACTTTCTTTTCAATTCACTTTCTTTTCAATTCACTTTCTTTTCAATTCACTTTCTTTTCAATTCACTTTCTTTTCGAATTCACTGGTGAGCTAGTCCCAAAGTGACACAAGAGACTACTGCTGATTTCATCATACTCTTACACCTGTATTTGTGATTTCTCTTAAAATACAATTACAATTCTTTTAACAGCTACTTCAGAGCTGTTTTCAAATGGCAAGACCACTTCCAAATATATTTCAAGTGTTGTGTTCTTTTTTCTTTCTTTCTTTTTTTTTAATTTACTTTTTGCTTGAACACAAGAGTCAATTTCTCTTGCTAAACATGATAATTTTCAAAGTATTTCTAGCTTGTAAATCACTCATTACCTCTTAGAAGCTGCTCTTATCTGATGTACTATCTTAACTTACTATTTTCCAACCAAGAATTTCTATTTAATAGTAATTTTTGACACAGTATAAGCCTATATATTAAAAATGAGATGTGCCAATAATTCAGTACTCCAGACTACTGGCATATCATAGTGCTGTCTTTTTTTTTTTTTTTTTTTTTTTTTTTTTTCCAAAGATGAATTAAGAGTAAATTAAGAAATGACAAAGTATTGAAAAACTATCATTTGCAAATAGTTCTTGAATTACTTTTTTCATACTAATAATAACTCATGATTCGAAGTGCTTTATCTGGACTTTATTATCCTAACACAATTAAGAAAGAAAAGTAATGAAATCTTACAGTTTTTATGATTCTTTTCAGGCTTGAATGTTCATGTATCGTATAGTTGCACAAATGATATTAGCTCCAGTAAAAGCTTATCATGTTAGAAAGAAACAATCAAGATTCTCTCGAATCAAAATTATCATTGCCTTAATAAATCAGTCATGAAACTTTGGATTTTACAATGAACATCTTCAATGAACAATTCTTTTCTTTTTTACATAAAAATGTACAACTATGATAAAGGTTTGGGGAGGTACATATATACTAACTGAAAGACTGAAGACTACTAAGAGGATATTGTGAGCAAAATGAGACTCAGAGAGAAGGTCACCATTTCTAAATTTTATGGTAAACAATGTTTTGAATCAGTTTTATTTTTTAGTCAATTACAAGTCAAGAGTTCTCTTTATCTGATCAAAATTGTCAAATATCTCTTTAAAAAGTTTTGTACCTGAATTTTTGGCTGCGCTTTCGAATTATTTTCATTAAAAAAGAAATGACCATCAAAAGATGCCTCTATTTCTTTTTCATATTCTTCGTCTTACAATAATTAAGTTTTCTTTTTCGACATTCATTTATGCTTAACTAAAAAGCCCTTTATTTAATATCCAACTGATTTTAGATCAATTCTTGCTCGAGTGTTTTCATTGCCTAAAATTATAATTTAGATTTGTTATTTCAGATTACGACAACATTCTAACTACAAACGTTCCTCTCATTACATTTTCTCTCTAAAATTTCCGACATTGTGGTCTAGAGTTATTATGTTCAAGGCCATTTTTCCGAAGTTTACATTCTTGACAAAGCGAAATTAGCTTTATCAGTTGCTTGTGTTTTTTATTGATGTCCCGACCGTCCAAACTGCATTTATCATTCAGTCATGTTTTGCACCAGCTTGAACATCCGTGTAACAATTTGTGCCTTAATTTTATAAACACTGGAAGAACCTAATCTACATTGGATTTCGAAAATCAAATTAATTAGGAATTTAAATGGGAATAAGGCTTCAAAGATCGGCGAAGAAAAGTGAGGGTTGGTTAAGCCTCCAGGACCAAACTATGCCCACCAATTTTCACTCAAGTCTCGAATGAATTTTTCTTCTGCTGTGAATTACAACCAAATTCTGTAGCTGTTTCAAAACCTCATCTTTCCAAATGAGAAAAATATGTCCTAAAAAATTAGTATATCCATTCTCTTGTAGATGTGGCGGTAATTTGTAAAGGTTTTGTGAGAAGGCGACGGAAAAGAATTTGGGCTGCTTTGTCTTAAAAGTCGGAACTGAAACGTTTCACGTTTTATTTGGAGAAACCTTTCAGTTCAGTCAGTTCAAAATCGAAGTCGTCCACGGTAGTCCACGACTGTGTCATGAAAAATGTACATTTTATCTTTAGAAATGTTATTGAAATTGCTCAGTGTATATGTAAAAGAAAGGAAATCATTGAACAATTGAAATTTTTGTTAGTACTAAACATTTCAGCTAAGGAGTCGACCAGATTATGTTTTATGAAAGACATGAGTAAGTGCAGTTAGAATTTGAGGGAAAATAGTACATTTTTCATCATTTTATCTTGTATCATTACTTTCTTTGTTCTGACTATTAAACAATAGTGTCTGTGTAGAATCAATGTCGCGAGCGCGTGTTGTGGTGATCAGGGCAGGAAAGAGTTGTCTACTTTAGCGTGCTTTAAGGTGTTAGATCCGTCGACTTGTCGAGCTGGATAATTCTTCGTTAAACCGTCGAACCAAATTTTTCTTTGACAGACAAAAATTTAATTCCTCGCACTTATTCACTATAAAAAGCCCCACCCAGTCAATTCGTGAAACCAACTCGACTTAATAATTCAAGAGCTTGGGTTGTAATTTAGGCTTTCCGAGCCTTAATTTCGTCTTATATCAGATCTCGCAATCCAGACTTAATTATGATACAAAACGAGGCTGGGCTTCCTTAATAGACAACACAAGAATAAATGTGGAAGGAAGGTTTCTTGAACGGTTTGAATAATCTTTTATTAATTGTTTTCTTAAAGATGATAAACGTTGCGTTCACTTATATTTCCGATCACCTCCCAATGATGAACGACAAATTGAATTAATATATATATTTTGAATCGTTTTTAGGCTTATCAGCCGTGATATCAGAACTTAGATCTTACAAATCGAATTTGGGTTCAACGTATTCTTAAATACTCCACTAGTAATATAATTGTTGGGTATAAATTGGTATTATAATACAATAGACAATCAACCGTCCGAAGAATTACCCATGTCCACAATATATTTATGACTGAATTCCTTTCTGGGTTGCCTAGATATTTCTTATTCAACAAGGTGACTCCTTAGAATTACTTATAGAAAAGGCACAAACATATCTATTTCTCTAACAGACGTTTCGGTAGCAAATTCTTCCCAAAATGTAAACGCACGAGATGACATATAATTTTTTTGTTACAATACGTAAATATTTACATACAGATTAAGAAATCCTATTAGAGTTGCTTAAATAAGTGTTGAAAGATTTCAGACCTGCTGTATTACAGACAGCTTACAGCTCTAGTCGAGTTATTTTCTAAGCATTTCGTGTTCAAAATGTCTAGCTGATTTTGACAGTATGACCTCTTTGCATGAGAGCGTTTTTGACGATATGATTGAATGTGAACTAAAGAGCTTCTCTAGATAGCTTAACTAACTAGTTTTCCAGTCGTAATGTCAAATTTAATTTCATGACTTATATTAAAGACATTTTCAGCTTGACTTAAGGGAAGCGTAGAGCTCCGTTTTAAGGCTCCATCAAGCTATTTCTAACGTACTTTCTTCTAAACTTTTCACTAAATTTCTTGATAAATCTAACAAGCATACCAATTTGAGTTCTCTTCTCTGCTTTCACTTGTAGTATTAGCGTTATTACTTCCACTGTTACTGCCCAGTTGAATATTAGAAGGAGACGAGGGACTCTCGATGTCTTGCGTCGAGCTGTTCCCTGTTTCTAGAATAGGAGGAGGAGAAGGAGACAGTCCATGAAGTTTCATATGCTTTCTAAGAGAAGACGGATGAGTATAACTCTTGTTGCAACCTTGGTACTTACAGTAATAAGGTTTATCTGAAGTATGGACGTGCGAGTGCTTCTTGCGATCGCTGGAGTTTGCAAACCGTCTATCACATCCATGAAACTCACAAATAAACGGTTTCTCGCCCGTATGAGTTCGCTTGTGAATTTTCAAGTTCTCTGAACGAGCGAAGAGTTTGCCACAGCCTGGGAAAGGACAGGGGAAGGGTTTCTCTCCCGTATGAACTCGTACATGGTTCACGAGTTTATACTTCGCTTTAAAAGGTAACCCATTCCGCGTACAGTTCCTCCAATGACAAACGTGAAGTGGCGAATCGTTCTGGCTTATGTGTTCGTCGTTGATGTGCCGTACGATGTCATGCATTACACTGAATTGTTTCCCACATATCTTGCCTTTGCCGTAATTCTGTGGATCGACCCATTCGCAGCTCATTATTTTATTGGTAGCATTGATGTAAGAGTAGTACATGTTCTGGTGATGGGGCATTGGATGATGGTGCTCGTAGGCGAACGGCGATTGGGGGTACAGATCCATTCTAGGAAACACTTCATTACTACCACGATAAGGATAGGCCCGCTGTTGAGATTCAAGCTCTGGAGGCACAGGAACCTGTGGATAGAATGCTCGGTTATGGGGCTTAATGTCCGTCTTTGGTTGATGCAAAGCCAGAGGATTGAAACTCGAGGGACACTGTGCAAAGCGTGGGCCACCGTTTGCCAGTGAGTCAAACATAGTATGTCCATGAGGGATCCCTGACGGAGAACCAATGTAATCAGCATGGTTTGACGAAGAACAAGATGTTCGAATAGGACTAACGTGCGACTGGAACGAATATGGTGGACCCTCGGAGCCCAGAACTGACTTGGAATTGTACATCGACTCCGGAATCCTGTGAGGCAAGTGGAGACCAGCTCGAGGAATCATAGTTTGGCTTGAATCGATGTAAGGACTCAGTCCATACGGCGGCTCTTTATTGGGATCGATAGAGCGCTCTAGGCCTTGGTGTGACAGCGCTCCAGTTTGAGCGTACATATTGTCCATGCCGGACGGGTTCCTCAGCGTTTTACTCTCTTAGTCGAGCGACGAGTGATTAAACTGGACGTAGAACTCTCTTTTAAACCGCGCGGCGATTCCTATTCACAATCCAGCCCGCTCGCAACGACTAGATAAAACACTGGGGTCTGTCAATGAATAGGATGCATCTGTTGCGTTCACTCGAGTCTCAGCAAGACACCACCAAACTCTATCGATTGGTTATTCTGTGATATGTTTTGGCAACAGGCTGTCCATGCGATCACTCAATAAACCAAGCTTATACATCAACCATCTACTTATTACTGGCCGAGCCGTGGAATCTTAAGCGTACTGGACTTGTCGATATCTTTAGAACTTTATAAGCTGTTTTCGAGTTTTCTTATGACCTTGATGATATCCCAGACGGTGGGTTGTACGATCTTTGGGGTCTCTTTGTCCTTTTGCTATTTTTTAACGGGAAATGTCGTGGTGTTTGTATCTCTAGGAGTTTGGCATGTGGCGTATTATAAGCTTTGACACCTGAGCTTGGGGGTTCTTCGTCGTGTATTTGTTAACTCTGCATGTACGGCGCAGATAGATCACTATTGCCATAGCCAACTCAATTACATACTTTGTAATTTTAAAACATTCTCGTGATAAATACCATGACCAAACCAGACGGAAGCGCAGTCTAGATTTTCCCAAATCTCTTGGATTTAATTCCTAAGTGTTAAGTCCTTACAAGATTACTCTCCTGCAGGATATTCTAAAGGAATTTGTACTATGGCATCAACCTGTAGCATAGTGGGCAAAGTATTATGAAGCAATTGATAGCTTATTTTACTGTTCTCACGCAATTTCTTTGAGGCGTTCTCTCGCCACGTCCCTTTGAAATAACTTATTTTGTCTTTGAAATAGTTGACGACAAAACTTTAATATCTTTAATATTGTTAGCCACGCCTCTTGTGAAAACACTGATTTAATGTGGGTCACGGACTGCTAATCATAGGATTCAAATAATGTGATACAAAGCTAAAAAGAAGAGACCCGGCTTGACGTAGTTAATATCCTTATAGCTCTATAGAACTTTATCCCTGCAGAGCTTGCAAATGGCAATGCCAGCCGTGCTGAAGTAACAATGAAGCTGGAAGACTGTTTAAGTTAGTACTTTATTACAGTTTATTTTTCATTAGTGGAGCTCATCGACTTTATTTCGCTTCAGAAGGTGGATGTATTTCCTATAAAGGCGGACTTATTTATGCTTTGCATTAGAGGACGACAGGAAAATGATCAATATATCACTTTCGTTCGAAAATGTAAAATAGGTCTGATTCTCAAGAGCAGTTAAAAGTTATCTAGCGTACCCAAGTTTTGAAATAATATTTGCCATCAGTAATATAATCCAATTGAACGAATTCAAAATGGACGATTGTTCTTCAAGATTCGATCTTACCGGCAGCAATATAATCAAACAACAAAAAGATCGAAGGATTAGATGTCTGCCAAAAATATCACTTCAGAAAAGATATACAAAACTCTGAATTCAATTAAGGCATAGCATGCTCAGTCAAGCACAAATATAAATAACAAGACTCTTAGATGATAAAATCGTAGGCAATCAAGTTTGAATTTGAGGTGTTTATTTGTCCAAATATGTACAGTTTGTTAACAAATATTACTAATTCACAAGTTGTTTAGCAAAGATAATATACACAATGCTCTACATGGTATTATAAGCTTGCTAAGGTGAAATAAAAACGAAGCAAAAAAAATTAGATAATAATGATTTTGAAAATAACTTCTAAATTATTATTTCTTATTTTTCATTGGTACATTTGTAAATCCATATTTTTAATCCTCTGCTTCATAATAAAGTCATCATTCTAAATACAACAGAGAATTGATGAATTGATGCTAAGAAATAATAGAAAGAAATCAGTTAAAATCAACTGAACATGGCCAGTACCAAAGTCCATTTGGAAGTCTTTTCTCTGGCTCGTCATTTTTTGTACATTATAGTTAAGATTTAGCATTATTGCATAAAATAGCTGAGCTAAACATACCTGGTGTAACCAAATATTGTCAACAGCGAATCAAATGTTTTCAAAAAAGTGTCAATAAATTTTCATTTTAAAAGATGAAAATCATATGAAAATTTAATTCACAATCAGCCCTGGGTAGATCCCAAAATTGTACAAGTTTAAATTAAAGTAACTAGTCCAAAGCTTAGCTTGGCTACATGGTATTTTGGATGTAATAAGGACTTTTGAAGGACTGGCAATACAAAACAGAAATTTCTAGAAGGTATCTTATGCAACATTCGCTGCAAATGTTCAGCAAATGTGTACACAAAATTTGTTATCGCTGGCAATCTTTCTGCAACTGACCACTGGAACTTAATTTTGTCTCTCTACAATTAAATAATTCACAATAAAACGAAATGGCCAAAGCTACTGGACCAAGAATTGCTCATAATAAGCCTAGTTACTAAATAACAATTATATATATCACTGATGCTTTAGATAAACAGTATAAAAGTAATAAAAAATTGAACTGTAAGATCACCTTGTCTGATCTTTTCCATGCAATCGCCATATGTTTTCTCTGGCCTGAGGCTCTCTATGCAACGGAGCTGTGAACTTTAAGTTTATAAAGCTAGCTACGCATATGTACTCTTCCGAGAAAAAATGGACCCAGCCAAATAACGCTGGTACCAGCTGGGCAGCTCACCGAAAAGAACAGTTTGAGATAAGCAGTCGTGAAAAAAGGCATGCAACGTTTTTGCTTCACCCTTGAACAGCAGTCCAGCTTGCTCGGTTTTCACTGCTAGATACAGAAATCAGCTCAACCAAGAGACCATAATACTAAGAGAGCGAAGCTCAGTATTGATGTCTGTGCGATGTTCGCGGCGACTAAGACTATTTTTAGTAACTTCGCCATCGCGCGCGCAAGGCTCTTAAACAATAGAATTCAAAAGCCGAAAGCAAACGGTCCCGTCCGCGAGTACGTCAAAAAATAAATTCTGTTGTTTGAGAGCCTTGCGCGCGCCTTGCATGGCTCAACACGAGCACTATAAAGTTGGCCACATGGGGACGATTTGAACCATTCGCGCACATTGAGTTTCCTTGCGCAAGAATTTCAGTTTGCATTCATGTGTGTCAGGTGAAAGAACACAAAGTGATTTTTCAGTTCTATTGTGAAAGATCATAGTTTTGATAGTTTTATCATAGATAGTAGCATATACTAAAACAAAAAAGTCTACACTGAGAATTTCAAATAGACTTTAGATGCCATTTTCATATTGTTTTCTTAAACGTTTCAGTTCGAATTCTGAGATCGAACGGTCTTTTCTTTCAGGTATGTTTATGGAACGTTGGTGAATGGGGCCCGTTTCTCGAACTAAAGACTCCACAACCTTAACGGACTCGTCGATTCATTCGATAAAGTTTACGGGTGCTCCTTTCAAAACGCACGTTATTTTTAATGCGTGTTATTTACAGACAAGTTTACTGGTGCCCGCGCATCCCCGTAATTTTTCTCCCGTAAATTAACGCGACCTTTCAAATGGCGACATTACGTAAAGTTACGTAAGGAAGTTAGAACCATACAAAAACGTCGATTCAAAGCGATAGGAACTGCCGCACTTTCAAAAATAAACTAGTGATAATCTTACAAGTACACAAGTAATCAGTTGCCAAATGAAGATCATCATTTTTCCATTACAGCCGAAATCGTTGCATCGCGACCTGCAAATTCTATACCCTCACTTGTGTTGATTTTGGTATTTTCTGCGACCTGTCTATTGTTAGATCGCAGAAAAGAACAAAATCAAACCGATCTTGGTGTGACTTGCAGGTCGCGATGCAATGATTTCGGCTGTAATTAAAGTACGTATCTAGCATCAAGTCCAGGAAAAAAATATCAGTGACTATTGAATTACAAAGCACTGAAATTTATTCACATATATATATACAGATGGATGATGGGTTGATGTCTTTCTAAAGTCCTTATGTTTAACAATCTCTAGATCTTGAACTTTCAAAAAGTTTAAAAACACAAGTCAACACTTCAGCGCTAAGTGCTTCCACTTGACGAACACTGACCTGATAAATCGATATCTTTACGGACGGTATAGAACAACCCTTGACCGAAAACAAAAACACAAAGCAAAGCAAAACAAAACACATACAAAAAACGGCGTTGAAGAAAAAAGAGACCGATCGGTGTTAAGCTCTTTTTACTGCACAATAGATCAATAGTTGAGTATCCTAATACCGACTGCGAGAATAGTATTTATTTCAGATATACAGTCCGGTTTAAAATTCATGAAAGAACTCAGTCATTTACTGATATTGGCCATAACTATCTCTATTTTTTTTTTGTGAAAACGTTAAAATTCGATTATTTTGAGTGTATTCGTTTTCAGTGTTCCTTCCTTCCTTCCTTCCTTCCTTCCTTCCTTCCTTCCTTCCTTCCTTCCTTCCTTCCTTCCTTCCTTCCTTCCTTCCTTCCTTTCTTTCTTTCTTTCTTTCTTTCTTTCTTTCTTTCTTTCTTTCTTTCTTTCTTTCTTTCTTTCTTTTTCTTTCTTTCTTTCTTCCCTTATTGCTTTCTTAATTTCTTGTCTTTCTTTCTAGCTTATTCTCCAGTATTTGACAAATTGTGTTAAAACTGAGATGGGACTAGGTAAAGATTAGGGGTAATTCAATATATGAATTATAAAAACATGTAATGATCAGTGTAAGCATGCATGATCAGTAACCATATAGAACGATATCCAATTTTTAGGAAATGAATAATCATATTCAGCATTTCTTAGCTAGTAAAATTAAAATCTACATGTACAAGTGGCCAAAGGATATATAGAGTTGATAAGAACCAAACTTCAGTGGGATATCTGACTAAAATTGTGTAGAGACATGCAATGAAAGTGCTTACTGCTGGGCTGAAAGAAAACTCTTTAATTAAAAAAAACTCCATTTAGAACTAAAGTATCTCTACGACCGGTCTAAATGACAAAGCATTTAGCTTTAAAGACAGAGCGACAAGATCAAAGACGGCACTCTTTTTAGCTCTATAACTAAAAAAAGGCGAGCAGCAGGCAACTCTTCGGGGACTATTAGACTGCACAGCCATATTCTCTTCTCTTTTGAAGTTCTTTGTTTTCGAGTCGAAGGTATTGAGACACTTTGTGGTAATAAGACTATCAACTTGGTCAGCAGGTCACCCCATCATTGTTGAGACCAACACAAGAACGGTATTGCAAAGAAATGCCGAAACAAGTAACCGAACTAAATGTCTCTAAAATGGCTTTTGTCATCAAGAAGGGCGAAAAACCATTCATTTCGATCCTCTCATTATAAGGACACCTATAGGTTATTTTAAAAGCTCAATATTTTATATACAAGCCATTATAAAGTTAAAGATCAAAATAATCAAATGCTATACCAAAAATAATGTGTCTTATAGGACGCGTTCACATGAAGGCGAGTTGGATGACTATTTAGTGACTATAGTTGTAAAAAACAAACAAAAAAAGGGTCAAGAGTATATTACGTACTAACTGTACTGAATTTGCCTATTCTTCACTGTATGGTTAAAATAAATAAAATTCTAAAAGTCATTGTAGAGGCATTCAGTTCTTTGTAATATCTTTCAAGAATTGATATGATTGGAATGTCACTCGGAAATGTGTTGGTTAGATGTATCAGGTGTATGCTTCTTAGAGTGTAGATTGTTTTTACCGAGCAAAAATCTACACATCTTATACTAATTTCAGTGTTACTTCTGTAAGTACTTTGAACAACGCCATCCTGCATGAGCTACTCTTTTTAGGTCTTTTCATACTTTTTACATTAAATGGCAGTTGTTACATCAAAAACTATAACCGCTAGTTTGTGCTGCTACATGCATACATGACCATGACTTGTGTTTTTAAACTTTTTGGAAGTTCAAGATCTAGAGATTGTTAACGTAACGGCATAAGGATTTTAGAATCGAAAGACATCAACCCATCATCCATCTGTATATATATATGTTTTTATTTGTTCTTGTGAGAAAAACCCTTGTCAAGCTACAGTGCTTCTGGGAGATATTTACGAAAGCAATGTGTTTTTGCAATGTAGATGTGAATGTTTTTCGAGTGTGGATTTTAGCTCGAGCTAAATCCGGCACACTCGAAGAGGCATTCACATCTAACTAATGTTTATCTCACGTACATAGACCCAACATACAAGGCAATATATCTCTGAGGACCCGTTTACATGAAGGCGAGTTGTCCCTGGTAGCAGGGTAACTCTTTTGTTTTCTTTTCCCTGGGGGACACAAAACAAAGACCTATCCCTGCTGCCAGGGACTATTTTAAATTAGGTTCAAACATTGTCACTCTATTAAGACTAAGCAGGACGAATAGGATGCTGTTCATATATAGCTTTTTCGGCTCTTCTATTTCATTCTACAATTTTTTTCCTTGGGATTTTTTGTTGCTGTTTGGACCTGCGCTAGCTATGGCTATTAGTATGCTTGTTTACTTTTCTCAGTTACAAACTTATCTTTGTTTATATGATAGTTTCCCTTACATATATAACACGATGCTTCAAGTAAACAGTACTCCATAAAAGATACATTTGATACAATTATACAAACTTTGAGATGTCTAAAATACCCTAATTCATACGTCATCAAAAACTCCAACCTCGTTCCCAGGGCCATCTCCTTTCGAAGGAAAAGGTTCCTGGGAACGAGATCGGAAATTTTCGAAAAATATAATGATCGCATTCCGAGAGAACTGAAACATTTAAGTCTAATGGTGGTGTTACAAGGGTCGATTCGCAACAACGATTTTCCGCGCAACAAATGTTGCCCGTAAATTAAAGTTTATGCCGTTGAAAATACAAAACGCAACTATTTTTAGCAATACTTTTGCTTAGTGAACACGTTGCAAACGTTTGATATGAATTTTAAAATTTTAACTTTTAACGCAAAATTATCAATTTGACCAAGTGTTGCGCGGAAAATCGATGTTGCGAATCGATCTGTGTAACATGACCCTAAGTCTAAGTAATCATATAAAATCAGTTTTTTATCGGGCTCGTTCCTACTTTCAATGCTTTATAATTGGTCTGAAGTCGACTCCAAGGGTCAGAGGTATATGATCACACTTTTGTAGGGGTTACTATACTCTCCACATTCTCTGATCGATGTCCGTGTTGATTGGAGTCCATTACTTCGCACTGTCAATCTCACCATGTAGTCAATACAGGCTTTTGATTTCCGGCTGAGAAAAAATCGTCGTACTTGTCTCTGAGTTGTCAACGTAATCCGGATGAAGCACGATATAATCCAAATTCATGGTCACATATCCTCGATAAACCTGTTTTTACGACTGCAGTTTGTAATATCTTCATTTTCTGTTGAATAATGCAAAACAGGGAGAGTAGGGGAAAGTATGAAATGGCCTGAAATTGCTCCCAGAGAACGAAAAGACACAAACTACATGTGTACTGAAAGTTACTGAATGTCATGTATCGCGTGATCGACTCAGACCACTACGTCCCCACCCCACCCCACCCCACCCCACCCCACCCCACCCCCAAAACACATACATTCACCCGAACATTTTTTCTCCTCCTGTAACGTAACCACAACTGCCTAAGGCGAACATCGTATTTGAATTGCAAGCCAATCACATCCAAATATAGTCGAATCTCTACCGTAAGCGACCACGGTCTCTTAAAGGAGGTGTTCACCTACGAGAGGAAACACCATTGATAGGGTTAATTTGGGGTCGTGTGGAAAATGCAGATAATTTGATCTCAACAATTCTCCATGCAAAAGCCATGTATATTTTACCACAATAATAATTCATGTTTCCTCAGTGCTTTATCAAAAAGAATTCATGATCAGGATATGACAGCTGACTGACTTGGTGAGAGAATCGGTATGTATTAGGTGGTCGTCGCTGACGAAAAGTTAAAAACAAAAGAAAATGACAGACTATTGGCTCTAAAAGTGTTTGCGGTCGCTTACTAGAGGTGGTTGCTTACGGGGGGTGCCAAATAGTGATTTGTATGGGAATCTTTTGGTATTTTTGAAAACTTGTCGCACGTAAGAGAGGTGGTAGGTGGTCGCAAGGAGTTCGACAAAATACAATTGCTTTTCCTCTATCATTAACCACAACGGTCCCAAACAAATGATCTGTTACTCTTTTATAGTAGTATCGTATTCAAACACAAAGTTAAGTACGTATATAGGGCTCGACTCACAAAATTCCACACAGCGCACTTCTTTTTAAAATCACCTGTTTCACTTATGCCCTGTCAACTGACTAAAGGCGCTGTTACACTGTGCAATTTTCCCAGCAACTTGTCTCGCAACGGCGTTACAAAACAAGTTGCAGAGAAAATTAATGCGCTGTTACACTGTGCAATTTTCCCCAGTAACTGGCCAAAAATATTGCAAGTTGCTGGGGTAAATTTCACAGTGTAACAGCGCATTAATTTTCTCTACAACTTGTTTTGCAACGCCGTTGCGAGACAAGTTGCTGGGAAAATAATTGCACAGTGTAACAGCGCCTTAATGCGTCTTCATGTTAGAAAACACAAGTTTCCATGTCTTCCGTCCACACGAATAAACGGCGCATTATTCTTTTGTCAAAGGAGCGAATTTTCTGAGCAAATCCAGATGTGTTACAGTTGATATCGTATGACACTATTACTAAGACTTTCTTACAATAAATATCGTTACCTAACCATGAAATATTACCATTTAGTCTTAAGCCCAGTTTTCACGAGCGACGCAATGCTTATAATTCAATACAACCGCCAAATAAGACAAGAAAACATTTTGATCCTTGTATTTGTGTTTACATCTCAGTGAGAACCAGCCTTTACATCAACTTTGGACACAAATCTTTTGTAGAAGTTTTCTTTTTCTTTTTTTTTTCAGCCCGTACAGATGTCTAGATCTCTCTACCCTATCCCCCGTCAAAGAGAACATATGGGGTGATCGGGATAGCAAGTAGTGATTGTATTGTATTGCATTACATTGCGTTTGCGTTGCATTGCATTGCATTGCATTGCATTGCATTGCATTGCATTGCATTGCATTGTATTGTATTGTATTGTATTGTATTGTATTGTATTGTATTGTATTGTATTGTATTGTATTGTATTGTATTGTATTGTATTGTATTGTATTGTATTGTATTGTATTGTATTGTATTGTATTGTAGTCCCTTGGTACTTTGTTACACTGTATATCGAGGTTGCATAAAATAATTCCATTTCCCGTTCCTTGAAATGATATTTATTTCATTTCTCTTTTTTACAACAAAAAATCCTATTTTCATTTGATTTTGTCATCCGCTTTTTTGTGATTTGGCACACGATACTTTACTACAATTGATTTAAATAGGACAAATTATTTTTCTCATTTGAGAAGCTCTGTCTTTTAAAGACATAAAATAACCTATTTCTGTCTATATATTATTTTACTTCTAGGCCTAAATCATGATATACACATAGTTCAGGATGGTCAAGAGGGCAGGTCATGATCCATGAATCAATCTTGCTCTTAATTTGTAAAAATGAGCCATATTTATCTGTGCTTCAAAAATACTCCTTTTTGATTATCCATTGAGTGATATTTGCATTGAAAAAAATTGATGTGATTTGTGATCTGACTCCCTCTTCACCCCCTTGACAGTTGTCCTCATATTCCTAACTAATGATTTGGGATTCCTTAGCCTCCTCTGCTGGCATCTCTTTCTGTTTCGTCTTTATTTGGGCTTCCTGTGGTCGTTTTATTGACTGGCTTCCAGTTTTTTCTGACATAAAAATCTCTTCTTCCTATTGGGGCCTAGTTCTCCTCAGATGGCCAACAAAGGAATCCCAAAATTCTAAAGGGGAAACATAAGAGATTGCATACAGAATGGTATGAACAGACTGGTGAGAGGACTAGAAGAAATGTGATATAAATGGTTAGAGACTTGTTCCCATAGCCCAAACTGCCCTTGATCGTGAGAGGACTGGAACGGTAAATTTGTATTGTACCATGTATCACAACGCAGTCATTTGATGTCAGTTCTCTCCTGATCAAGGGCACCAAAAGAAGGTCTGACTTGCTTCCATAGCCCAAACTGCCCTTGACTGGGAGAGGATTGGAAACAAGTCAGCACCATATAAGGAAGGACTCTCCTGACAGGAAGCCCACAGGAAATTCTCCATCCATGAAGTCAAGTCCACAAACAACCTTCCCTCAGTTATACAAGATACCACGTTAATTTGGCTTATAAAATATCAGCCTAGATCTATATTGACAGTTAATATTCAGAAAAAAATAACAGCAAATATAAGTTACATCGATATTAGTTACATGTACATATGTATGGCTGTTTGGTACTTTCTGTAGGGCCCATGGCCAGCCTACCCTGGCACTGTTTCAGTATGATTCCCTGTATTTATAAGGTGTGTCTATAAGTTGCTATCAATCATATTTATAAGTTGCTATCAATTATATATTTATAAGGTGTGTCTATAAGTTGCTATCAATCAGTATTTGAAAAAGTCTATCATTATCTACATTTAAC
Source organism: Telmatactis stephensoni (assembly GCA_029948255.1). Lineage (NCBI taxonomy): Eukaryota > Metazoa > Cnidaria > Anthozoa > Actiniaria > Isophelliidae > Telmatactis > Telmatactis stephensoni. The sequence goes on along the minus strand of JALIZF010001842.1, from coordinate 390,279 downwards.
AGAGTGCAATTTAGCTACCCCGCCCCCCTCCCCCAATTAGCTTTCAACCAGAAAGAATTCTTTTGAAAACTTGTAATTCAGTGGGCACAAATTCCAAATGAGGCAGAATATGACAATTATTGATAGCGACCTATGACAGAGCCAATGTTTTGTAGATGTCATTTTGTTTTTTGCTGTGTCAATTGTGTCTCAAAGATGTGATGGGTGAACAGTAAATGCATTAAAATCACAGTTGAGACACAGTTGAAGAACAGTACAGCACAACAGGGCACACCACAGACTTTCACAGTTATACTAAAACTGCTCTGATTGACAATTATCTACAAGAACAGGATTACTGTAAAAGGTCTATCAAACTCATGTTTTCTGGTAAAAATCCTTGCTGTCCAGCTTGAGCCAGGCTCTGTGCAGTCATTTGTGCCTGAGTAACCTGTCCAGGAGCCATTTGGGGTTGTGATTGGCCAAGCTGTGCTGAACTCATTTGTACCTAATATTTAAAAGTAGCAACAAAGTTAAAAATAAGCAGAATCCCCCAAAACACAAAAAGAAATTTAAGACAAGGCATAGAAAGTGGAAAAGGGAGGAATTAGGGGAGGGAGGGAGGAAGGGAAAGGAAGGAAGGAAAGTGGGAGGGAAGAGAGGGAGGAAGGAAGGGAGGAAGGGAGGAAGGAAGGAAGGAAGGAAGGGAGGGAGGGAGGGAAGGGAGGGAGGGAGGGAGGGAGGGAGGGAGGGAGGGAGGGAGGGAGGGAGGGAGGGAGGGAGGGAGGAAGGAGACAACATTATGACTGATTAACATTCACTTCTTACCTGAGCCATTTGTCCTGCTTGACTCATCTGTTGCTGCTGTTGTTGTTGTTGCTGCTGCTGCTGCTGCTGCTGTTGACGCTGCTGGTGTTGTTGTAGCAACAACTGTCGTTGTCGTAGTGGCCATTGTTGTGGTGTCATCTGTTGTTGTGATTGCCCGGCAGCTTGATTTGATGCCTGACTTTGAACCTGCTGCAGAAGATGCCGAAGCTGATTCTGCACTTGTGACGACTGGGATTGCTGAAGCTGTTGCTGCTGTTGTTGTTGCTGAACTTGAAACTGTTGTTGTTGTTGTTGCTGCTGTTGCTGTTGTTGTTGTTGCTGCTGCTGGGCTTGTTGTTGAGCTTGTTGCTGTTGGGCTGCCTGTGCTTGTTGGAGTTGCTGAATATAAAGCATTCAAACAAATTTCAGAGTATGCTCAATAGTGAATACTAATTGTATTGACTGTCTACATGCACTGTAAATGCAGTTCTTGATAAAAATGATGATGGATACTATCACGACAATAAAACCCTTAGATCCCCACTAATGCATTTTCATATGAAAACATAAACACTTCAATGTATTTTTGACATCATTCCACACAAACTGCTTTTTCTGTTTGTCTGAGGTGCAAAAATGAAGAAAATAAGATGTTTTCAAATTTATCTGACTGTAAACTATGATGTTGATGATGATATAATTGCAATTAGGGTTGATGATGATGATGATGATGATGGTGATTGAAAATGATGCCAGAATTCCTTCTGTTGCTGCAGATGATGATGATGACAGTGATGATGACGATGACAGTGTTGATGACAGTGAATATGTGTTACAGTTTACAGTAGCCAATTGCAATTATAGAAATTGAAGTACTGCAAGCTTGTTCTACACTATAATTATATTGACATTTGTCCCTCAATAGCCTATAGTATAGTGTCAGTTAAACATTCACTCAGAACAATAATTTCACCTACTTGTTGTAACTTTTGTCGAATAAGAAACTGTTGCTGTTGTTGTTGTTGTTGCTGTTGCTGCTGCTTTATCACCTCTAAGCGCTAAAATGTAGAAAGTAAATGTCAACAGCCTGGATGGCAAGAAGTAATGATAAAATGAGCGAATCAGAAACCAGGGAGCAGAAATATGGCAGGGAGAAAACAAGACAACAATATTATTAGAATATAAACAATGGACAAAAGTAAGAAACAATTTAGGGTATAAATAAAGAAAAATAAAGGTAGAAAAGATGCTGGCAAGAAAAGCAACAACTTAGGAATTAAACTAAGAAAATAAGGAAGGAAGAGAGAACAGAAGGGAGGGATGGAGAGAGGTAGGGAGAAGGAAGCAGGAAAAGAGAGAGAAAGAGACAGAAGTGAATGGAAGGGAACATAATATAGAAGGGGAAGAAGGGACGGAGAAAAGGAAGAGAGACAGCGAGAGGGAAGGGAACAAGAAATGAAGGACCACTGAAACTGGTGAAAGAATCCTTACCAGGCTTTCCTGATCCATGCCCAAATTGGGAAGTGTTGGTGTCATTGTATTTATACCAACAGACCCCGTACTGAATGCAATACTAGACGTCTGGGCACTAGATGCTGCCATAACATCTATTGACTGTGGTGCCTGTGATGTAGCAGTAGTTGGCATCATGGGTGCCGAAGCCATCAAAGTTTGATCTACTGGTGCATTTGTTAATTGAGCCATTTGTGTGGCTTGAGCTTGAGCTTGAAGAGCTGCATTTGTTTGGTTGAACTGTGAAGACAGACAGATGGTAAATCATAGTGCACCTCAGGGGTGGATTATATTTAAGGAAACTTACTACCTTACTTACTAGGGGGATCAAGAAGATACTTTGGAAATGTACTGAAAAGGGTCCAAAGTAGATGGTGAAGAGGGTACACACCCCCTGAACCCCTCCCCTAAATCACATCCTTCACCTACATGTAATTACAAATTGTGGTCACCTGTAGGACAAAGGATAGGTATGTCTAGTTACTTAATTGGAAAAGACTTGAAAACCAACAAATTCTTGAACTTCAATGCCCTTGGTGACATGCTATGTATCTGTCATTTGGAAATGAAATAGGTTGGGCATTGGTGCTGGAATATATGCATGTAGATGGGCACCATTTTCCTTTGATACATAAACTAACTATGAACACCTATGATATGTCTAGAACTTTGTTTGTGTCACTGTGAATCTAATTTCTTGTAAAATAAAGTTTCAAACTAAATGGCATGCCAAACAACAGGAGACCAACAGCAACAATATGGCTAATATGCATATTATGCTGTGCACAAGGCTTTCTCACATTCTAAAACCTTGAAGACCACAATGTATGCATAAAAAAGAATATGCATGCGATATTTGCATTGTTATGTCTGGTTGCTCAAGCAAAGGTTCCTGACATAAAGTGCAAGATTCAGTCTTGCACTTTACATTAGGAACTTTGAGCAGCCTATGGTTTCATGAGCTTGCATACAGATATATCTTAGACATTTGAGGTTTTTCTATTCTATGAGTCATACATGATTGAATCCAGCTTGAGATTGCTGAAGGGCTTGCTGGCGAAGCTGGGCTGCAAGTAGTTGTCTATGTGCCTGAATCTGTAATGAAAACATTGAAAACAAATTACAATATCATTCCTTCTAAAGTTATTTCTTTACTAATAGTAACTTGTTTGATGTAATCATAGGTACTAGAATGGACTGAATTTTCATTTCCCTTCCTTTGCATTTTATTTCCATTCCCTTGCATTTCCCTTCATTTCTATAGTGAAAATGATAATTATGGTGGAACCAGGAGGCTTAATCAATTAAATAATATAGTTTTCAGGGCCTTCACCTTTCATTTCACAAAGAACTAATAATAATTTATTAATTTGCATTGCAGACTCCAAAATACCAAAAAGTATCGATTTTAAGAAAAAATCTGTAGTTACAATTTTATTCCCATTTTGTCAATTGCTGTATCTTTATGTTAGAAAACACTGTAAAATTACAAACTAAGAAGATTTTTCAAGTTTATGTAGTTTAATTAGAGTTCGGTTGCACAAAACATTTACCCAGGCATACAGTGCTTACATGTATAATGTCATCAAAATAAATTTAAAGTCCTTCAAGTCCCAAAGTTGTGCTACTGCGTGTTCATAGTATTGTGTGTGCCCATAAAATCATATGAAGCCATCTAATTAGTTGATGTAAATCAATAACAATTAAATTACATGGAACTTTATGAGAAGTGCACATACCTTTTTGTATTGATCCTGACGATACTTATCAAGGACGTTCTGAAATAAAATAACAGATGTCAGTATTCTCTAGCTAGGACACCATACATATAACAATGAGTTATTGAATTAATCTGAGTGACTGCTGATTCATTATTAATAATAATTATAATTGTGATCAAAAATTCATGTAACTTTCAAAAATTATACATACCCTTATCCCACTGACAAAATTACTCTAACAAAGCAAACAAGAGGAAAAAATGGGATTAGTCAATAATACAGTACAGCACAGTTTTCCTGCTGGGTTTTCCTTTTCTACCATCAACCAGTGATGTTTGCCGCCTGCAAATGGACTCATTGCCAACAACTGAAAGAATCCTAGTTGTCAACAATTTTATGTGGCTGAATGAAATTTAGGCAAAGTTAAAACTGAGGCAATCTTGCTGCACCGCGGCTTTCCACTCAGGCTTGGGGGGAACCAACGGTATTCTCGGGGGCTTGCTTACTGGCAGCTTTGGCAGTGCTGTCCTCAACCAGCAAGGCAAGCAAGTTTTTCCCCACCCTCCCACCTCTAGGTTGCTACGTTTCTTTCAGGTAGGTATACTTTCCACTGTTTTTCAGTGTGACAGGTGCTGGTGGTGAGCTGTGGCCCGGATACCATGGTAACCTTCCTGCATGGGCGTGGCCTTCGCAGCCTGTGCTCACCCTAGCACCTAACCCCAAACTCATTCACTGATGAGTTTAATTAATGGTGTTAGAAATATACACATACATTCATGATTGTCTCCACCTGGTACAGTTCAAACTACTTTTACTTCATTTAAAAGGAAAACTCTGCCACTATTGTCATAGCCACAATTGTGGTGAAAAAATGAGTTTTTACTGCGATAATGTACAGGAAATCCCTATCACACAGTTTTTGGTCTTGGAAAGCCTGTGTTTGGCAGAAATTGATGACATCTAATATAAGGCCATAGGAATCCCAAATCTAAATCATTCTTACCTGGTCATGTGGAATCAAACCAACAAATGCTTTCTTCTTGGGACTATATATCAGAAGTAAAACTTTGATGTCACAGCCAGGATTTGGACCAAAGTGTACACAGCCAGCCTATAGAGAAAGAAACATTTTATTACGGTCAAAGAACAGATTAAAAGCATGTCTGATCTGTTGACTTCTGATAACTCAAAGCTTCAAGGGAAGTCAAAGATAAGGTTCAATTAAGTTGTTGGAAGCTTGAGTTATCAAGGGTGTCATGGAATTGTACTGTAAATGTAACAGTGTGATGGCATCAGTGTGTGAGTATGTGCATGAGTCCCTTGGGCCATTGTTAATTGTCCCAAACTGGCTTAGTGCTAACCCAGGGAAACATGTAAATCTGAAGAAAGGATTGATTTCATCCCTGGGTTCTTGTAACCCTTTTTTGAACAATTGAGCCCTGTAGTTACAAGCTGCATATGTCAGTTGAATAAAACAAGACAGTAGAATTGAGTTACTTGGTTGTTTGTAGTAAGTTCGATTCAGTTTCTGAATCAGGTGACACAGGGTGAAATGTTCAAGAAATGCACAATGGTAAATCCATAGGGAAATCAGATTCAGCTTGGTTTAGTATTAATATACAAGTTTCAAGTTACTAAATGTTTAGAGTTACTGGGAGTCAACTGTGTGACTTACAAATTTCACACCATTCAGTGCCATGACTCGATACAGAGCTTTCAGGGATTCAGGATCTGTTGCTGGGAAGCGAAAAGCCACTGTCTTGCAGTTCTGCAGTAGTGGTCCTAGAGTTGACTACAAGAACATTGCATAAAATGGTCAGCAAAAAATAAAGATATCTAGATATGGGATTACTTATTGCACGCAAAAAAAGATAGATTGAAGTTTTAATATGGGATATTATAATTATACAATCGTGTGGTTTTCAGTGGTTTGGAAGCCCTCATGCAAACACAAGCATCGTAGTGTCGTTTCACAGAAGGAGTGCAGTCTCACTTACCAGAATTGAACCGTGTAACTAAGGCAAAGTAAGGTTTGTTTTGTTTTTTCTTGCAGTTGGTTGTAAAATAAACAATTTATTACATGAAAAGTTGTGTAATATAGTTGTGCATGTTTACAAGTCATTTTGCATTTTGACTTGTAAAACTGCATACCCATGCATATTACACAAAGTTTTCGTGCAATAACCTCTTTTTATCAAAAATGAATAATTCCAAGCTGTGAGGGGAGCATTCAGGCATCAGGACAGGTCGGAGTAAAATGACAAACCACTAAAAAGGGACAATGAGGTTTTATTAATTATATGCCATGACCATGCAGTGCCGTTTTCACAGCCATAAGAAATCTACTCTTACTAGAGCTTTAAAGTACTGTATATGTACACTGAGTATGAATGTATACATGTGCTGTCAAAATAAATAGCAAAATGCAGATTCTGCTGACTTCCAATATCAGCATACTGAGATTACATTTAATGAAAAGTATTTACAATACCAGTAATTGTTGAGGAATGAGCTGCATAATCAACTTTCTTGGCCATTTATCTGTTTTTCTGTGAAAATAAATTAACACAATCAAAATCTATTCAATTTGTGCACCATCATTATATCAATAGTAGTATGGATCCTGCTTCCAATTAGACTCAATACTTAAAAGATAAACTTGGTCAAATAAATAAGCAGACAAAACAAAAAATGTCCACAAAGAATGAGCATGGAAGAGAATTAAGGTGCAACCACACCAAAGAAGTCCTTGAATGACTTTTATTTATCTTTTTTTGGAAATTTTCTACTGTAGGAATTAATATTCATGTACATCATCATCATCATCATTATAGTTTACTTAATGGAAACTTGACCTTCAAAGTCTGAGGATCCTGATGGCAGAACATTTTTTCATCATCCTCAGCAATAACTGTCCCTTATCAAATCCTATGAACCTTTCAATCTTTAACCATCTATCCGGCTGTTGACATTTCCCCTGACTTGCAGTTATTGTAGTAATCACGAATAGGTAATCATCACTACCAAAATTAATGTTACAACCATGTACTTTTCAAATCCCTCAACAGAGCAAAAGAAAAGTATTACCCCTGCCAGTCCCTATGATTTCCAAATCAACAGTTCTGGATATAAAAGCTCACTGGTGATGCAGAGGATCAGAAAAACTCTTGGCTCCCATGGTACAATAATCATCACTATACCATTGTGATGTCATCTTGGCCACTTAACCCATGAAATCACATTACTTACATTGAATTTCCTGGAGCCACAACTGAAATGTGACAAGCCAGTTGTCGAGTTATCCTTTGTGCTTGTTGGGAGGCATCACGTTTGACCTGAATCAAATATCAAAACAAAACAAAATTCAGTAAAGTACATTTTTAGTGGTATATGTACATGTACTTATTGATGGAGTGGGAGGGCCAGACGGGAAAATATTTGGCTTGAGGTCATGCCGTACGGACTGAGCACAGCAAGGTTTGTGCATATTGACCAAGAGCCAAATATTTTCCTGTCCAGCCTGACCTAACTCAGTCAATAAGCATTTTATCATATGCCTCTTTTTGATTAAATTTATTTAATATATTTTTGGATGTGCACAAAATTCTTGATCTGGATTTGGGTTCTTCCAGACCACATTGAAAAAAACATATGTGCCCTGACTATTTCCAAAGGTTTTCTTAAGAATGTCCATGACCAAATAAATTATGGGTCATGTGATAAAAACATTTTTGCACTGCAGGGGCCCATTACAAAATCCTGTTACAAACTTGTAATTGCTCTGTGGATATGTTATAAAACAAGATTAAGCATCAAGCTGTTGCAGAGATGTTGTAGAAATTGTAGAAAGTAGTCATTGTACAGAGGTGGTCATTGTACAGAGGTGGTCATTATACAGAGGTGGTCATTGTACAGAGGTGGTCATTGTAAAGAGGTGGTCATTGTACAGAGGTGGTCATTGTACAGGGTGGTCATTGTAAAGAGGTGGTCATTGTACAGAGGTGGTCATTGTAAAGAGGTGGTCATTGTACAGAGGTGGTCATTGTACAGAGGTGGTCATTGTACAGAGGTGGTCATTGTAAAGAGGTGGTCATTGTACAGAGGTGGTCATTGTAAAGAGGTGGTCATTGTACAGAGGTGGTCATTGTACAGAGGTGGTCATTGTACAGAGGTGGTCATTGTATGATAACAACTGCCGAATAAATTGTATAGGCTGAGGTGGTCATTATACACAGGTGGTCATTGTAGAGAGTTGTCAATTTATTGTAGAGAGTAACTTGTTGTAATTGCAAGTTATATTTTATGTAATTATATTAAGTAAACTTAAATCTAGCATTATTTTAAAAAACAGTATTTAATATGATCTTACTGTTTCAACCCACTCTAAGGTTCCTGTCCATGCCTGGTTTTGGTTTCCACCAGGAGGAATGGTTTCTGGGGCAGGTGGCATGTTAGCCCCTCCTGGTATGGGAACACCAGCGACCTGTTAAATGATAATAATAATTAATAATTTTTATAGCTCCTAGAGGCCAGTTTACACAGTGCAACTTGTGCCTACAATTGTTGCATGCAACTTGCTTATGACATATTTTAGTGGCTATTTACATGCATGCAACTTTGCATGCAATAGTTGCAGGCTTGACTTACATGATACAATTCGTGTTGTATGTATGTTATAAGCAAGTTGCATGCAATAGTTGTAGGCAAAAGTTGCACCATGTAAATCAGCCTTAAGATATTGTTGGAATGAGTAGAACCTCTTTAAATCAGATGTACCAATAGGACAAAGAGAATTGTCTGTAATATTATAGTACTTAGAGGTATCCATTAGAACAAAATGAAAAAAATACCCAAAAAATGGCTTAATTATGATTTGTTGCACAGGTAATGATACTTTAAAACCATGATAAGAGAGAGAGTCAGGTAATATCATTTTGCATTTTGGACCATTTGAAAAAAAATATTGAAAAAAATCCACAAAAATTGAAGGTCAACCTTCAACTGAAGACATCAGTGCAAAAACAACATAGATTCCCTCTGATCAAAGTATACATTCTCCCAGAAAACCTTATATTTTCAAAGGAGGGTTCAGTGTTTGATCAGATATCACTTAAATTGGTTTTGCAAGTCAGCCCCTTCATTTGTGTACCTGTTGCGGTGGTTGATTTATTGGTGTTTGCATAAGATTTTCAGTTGGTATAGAAGGCATGGACCCAGATGGGAATCCTGGAAAGGAAATTGGAGTGACTTGACTGGGTGGTATATTAACAGCTGGAGTAGAGATGTAAGGATTGTCAGCCTGAACAGAACCAGCTTGTGGGGACCTCATGGTATTTGCTTTGACTTTCGATGGTTTGGGACGTTTAGGCTCTGGAGGGGCAGGATCTGAAAAGTTAAAAAAAAATATTAGCTAGGGCATCTGATAGGATATGCAGGTGCATTTTCCATGATGAAAAAATAGTTGATAAAAATAACAGCTAGATAATTTTCCTTAATTATCTAAGACAGATAAAAACCAAAGACGTGCATTTGGTTTTGAGCCTTCTCTTCCACTAATTATAATTGAGCAAAATTTAAAATAATCATGTTCATTATTTTGCACAAGGGTTTCATTAATAGGCAGTTACTGGAGGTTTACCGCTGTCTGTTTTGACATTCACTACCGGCTACTTCTTTCTAGTTATACTGACAATATTTTAATGGTAGGACATCTGTATTTCAGACACCTATCTTTAGTACTGGAACCTGCTATTGCTAATGTTAATGAAACTCCTGTTTGTAACAGGATTTTCCCTGAAACAAGAACAATCAGGTATTCTTATTTATATGCATGTATGCACTCAATTCACAGACTGTAAATTACTTCTTAATTCTTGAGTTGAACTAGGACTCTTACCACTGTTAATCACTGGTTTAGCATGTCCTCCAGCATGACCAGGGCTGTTGATATTACCAGGAGATCCTTTACTTGATGAGGTAGTAACCTTGGGAGGTGAACTGGTCGTTTCTTTGGTTGATTGTTGATTGACTGACACATGAGATATTGTGCCTTTAATGGAAAGACAACAAGTCTAATAATGTTAAAACTGTATATTTGGAGCTGAATGTTGCTAGAGTGCATGGGTTCTAGAGAAGAGACAGATTTAGCAAATGCAACCCTGCACAAGAAGGGGATGTAAATTTTATGACAAATGTATCACTTTTGTTCATTTTGTAACTAATATTAACTGTGACAACATCCTGACTCAATATTCACGATGCCATTTCACTCATTTTTCACATCCTCTATGTCAATGTTCAGTCAGTTTGAACATTACTCACTGACATGCTGGGCAACCTTTTTCTCATCATCCAGCATTTGCTCAATCTACCAAATGCATTCTCACACTTTCAATACAATCATACATGGTGCACCGAGCTGAGTCTGACACTTTAATTGACACCTTGGTTTTAAGTGGGGAGGAGAAGGGTCAAGTTTGGTTTAGTAATTAAGGTGTACAATGTAGTTCAAGTGTTGGGGTGTAGTATTCTGTACACTTGTTCAACTGTTCATTGAACTCTCTAATCTGTTTAGTATTACTTCCGTTATTGTTGAAGTGTGACCTGTGAAGACCTATCAAAGTCTTGATTCAAAACTACATGTGGCATTCACATGGACGTCAATCAAATCACTCGAGAGATACAAATAGGGTCAGGAAAGGAAAGTTTAGATAAATATAAACTTTAAAATATGTATAATTAATGTTTATTGTATATTTGAGGCATTTTCTTGAGAATTGCAATTTGTATTGGTCGAGTGATTTGATTGACGTCTATCTGAATGCAAGTTTCCAAACAAGACTTTGAGCTTTACAGGTCACACAGTTTCAACAATAACGGTAAGTAACTGAATACCTATAAAATAATATGGATAAAACAGAGCATTGATGGAGAGAGGGAACTTTTAATTATGCTCCGGGCTTACCCTCTAAGTTTATCACTTTAGTTTAATGAACAATTGAAGGTCACAATTTACTAAGTTAACATAAAGTCCCTAAACTCTGACTTTTACTCCCCACATGCTATTGGTTTCAGGGTTAGCTAACATAAATAAATAACTCATACTTTTTGCTTGAGGGGATGATTTTGCCACTCCAACAGTCTGTGAATGAGCACCTGGTAATGCAAGTCCTTGAATGCAAACTAAGTGCCGTGGATCCTTACTGTAATCTTTAAGTGTTTTGCTGTCATCTCGCACTGACTAAAACCAAAATTGCAAAATTAATACAGTGTTAGCAATCAAACAAGAATTTAAGGAACAAGGGTCACGCCCACAAAGCTGGTTATTAAGGAACATTCATTAAGCAAGAAGTTGTGAGCACTGCCATGATTCAAATATCCTTGTATCAAGGAAGCCATGAAGCTTAATGTATGCAATTTGAAAGAGTTCATATTACATGTATGTGTATGTATAATGTATAAAGCAAAAGTTAATCTTACCAAGTCAAAAACTTTTTGCAGTGCAGGAAGTTTTCTTGGAGATATTACTGACAAGTTGATGTTTTCCTTAACAGAAAAAGAATGCATGCAAGGTTAATGTCACAATGTAAAAAAAATGCTTATAAGAATTAGTAATTGTTACTGACATGTACTAGATAAAAAAGGTAAAACAAATTAAGGTAAAGCACAAAAAATGCAGTGTTGGCAGTTCCTTCGACTGAAACCCATACACTAACCAACTGAGTTACACTTGTTCCTATTTTTTTTCCTAATTCTGTCATTTATGCAATACATGTATGACTTCCCAGCTGGGACCAACAATACATTTTAATTTTTACATGCTGAGTCAGTTGCAGGGGTTCTATTAATAGACGGGTACCAGCGGTTTACTGCCATCTGTTTTACCATTCACCACCAGCTATTTTTTTCTAGTTATACAATATTTTTATTAATGGTAGGACATCTGTATTTCAGACATCTACAGTACCTTTAGTAGTGGAACCTGCTATTGCTAATGTTAATGAAACCCCTGCAGTTGTTTAAAGATAATTTATACATGTATATGGACACATGGAGAGTAACTTAATTTCACATACAGATAGAACAGAACTTACTGTGCTGTACTTGCGATCAAGGTATTACCTTAGCAATAATTTCAATAATTTGTTCAATGTTCTTATTTTGGTAACTTAGACATTCTCTGGTTGGTTGAGGATAAGGTGGTGAGTTGCTTATAACTATACAACTCCTTTGCACATTAGCACTAAAGAAATAGATAGAAAGTATAAATTAAGAGTCAGGATTACAGGTGTGCTGTAGATATATGTAATTAGAAGCATTGATATATTTTTAAACATTTTAACAAGATGTGCACAATCTTGACTAATAAGAGGATTATAAACAAGCAGCAAATGGAGACACTGTGGCAAAAGTGTGCATTTACCCTTTTTTCTATTATTTTGATAATTTCCCTTCTTTTTTTTTTTTTTTTTTGGTTTTCTCTGTGTTTAAAACTTTACAATCAACTTCAATCAACTTAATCTGCAAATTATTGCTAATGGCATGAGCTAGCTATTGTCCATAAACTAAGTTGTACCTTTGCCTGTGAATCTTCATGTCATCGAAAGCCTGGATATAAGCAAAGAAGTGTCAGTTAATATAATATACATTAATATGTAATTTAAAAAACTGGTTTCAAGATTCTAAATTTCTTTCGGTCAATATTCATTTCATCTATTTAGCAGCTTGCTAACTGTCTGACTTACCAACTGATGGTCAAATGGATTTATGAATATGAACAAATAAATGAACAAATGAATGAATGAACGAACAAACGAATGAATAAATGGATGCATGGATGGATGGATGAACAAATTTATAAACAGATAAACAGATCAATGAATATGATCAGTGAGTGAATAGATCTGGTGATTAGACTGAGTGGATGAGGGATTAACTTAAAGTTCTTAAAAAATAGACAGATATTAGTGTTTGTATACATGTATTTCACATTTCCAGGGGCCAGTTACTTGAAAGTGGGTTATTTTTAATCCAGGGTTTAAACTCTAAAGAATGCCACTGCCACCTAAGCCCTGGGTTGATGCTAATTCAGACTTAATTTTAAACAAGGAAGCCCAGGTTTAAAATGATATCATAATGATATCATATGATATTATTATAATAATAATAATAATAATAATAACTTTATTCTTGTATAGCGCATTCTAAAAATCTCAATGCGCTTAACAATATAAAAGAAAATGAATATATTGCATATAAGAAAATGATAAATATAAACAATATAGATTCAAATTGATCTATCAAATTGATCTATCAGAATCTATTGTGAGTTATTTTGCTGTCTATTTTATTTTGTTTAGATGAACATTAGGGGTATCAAACCAATTTGGAAGATATATACATACGTGTACATATCTTCCAAGAAAATGCTACTGAATGTTCAATACACATTTAGATGTATGAGAGATGTGATGTGAATTTAGTAGAGCTGGAACTATCAGTAATTTTCCTAAGTCACCCTAACTACTTATCATCCAAATTATAAGAAAGTTAATTATACTAGACATGGCCACAGCATGGCGCAGTCCATTCCACACTCATAAGAAATTTATACGCTCTATACCGTAGAATGTAATTGCTGTACCTGAAGTGAAAATCCCAGTCCTTCAGCCAGTAAACTGCCTTCTTGTGCTTCACCACCACCAAACCTGACACATCAAAAACCCAATAACTAAAGTTAAAGCCCATAGGAACAATGCCATCACTTAGTTTGGTATTCCTGTGTTACCACAGGCACCCCAAACTAGAATGTGTCAAACAGAACAAAAGTTCTGAGCTTTGGAACAATTGGCTATTAGCAATCATGCAGGAGTTTCTCATAAAGGATTGTCTGCAAACTACCCTAGCTAGTACTAATATGATCACCTGGTGCAAGAATCCCAATGGAATATCCTTATTTTTAAGGATCCATCTACATATCCTTGTCTCCACATACTGTAGATACTCTACACATACTGTAGATACATGTACAACCTTTAGAAATTGTCACTTACTTTATATCCTTGATAGACTTCACAAAATCATGCACATTTCTGGTATATTTAACAAGCTGTACAGCATCTTCATTATGGGAGCTCTTGGTTCCATAGATGATCAAACAGTATTGATTCTGGCCATACTGAAAAAAAAAAAAAACATAATCAACATGAACAACTATCTAATTCTTCAGGTGATTTAAAGTACAGCTGATTAGCGAAGCTCTAAAGGACCCCACATTAGAACTAGAGACTGGCCATTTAGTAGTAAGAGCATTTATCATTAGCTGAGAATAGGTAAAGCTAAAGCACTAATATTTACAGTGTAGCATCAGTAGTTCCTTCAGCTGAACGCTGGTCTCCCAGGAAGCCGACTGTGCACTCTTTACCCCCCCCCCCCCCCCTCCATCAGTGCTCCCTTTTTAGGGCTATTTAAAGCTAATTAAAGCTACGTACATGGAATACAATGTAGAAAGAAGTCAAAAAAAGTGTAAGGTGATGCGACAGAGAATTGAACTGGGGACCTCTGGTGTCAGAAAGCCTCACACTAACCATCTGAGCTACACTTGCTCCTTCTGAGCTATACATGCCCAGATGACACCATGTATGGTGAGAACAAAAGTATGCCATGAGACAAGCAAGTGGCCTGACACAGAAAAATGGCAGAATAGTCTCAAAATTATGCTCCCAAGCATTAATTACATGTATATATGGTAAACACAAAATGAGCTTTGCCCAGGAACATGTCCCAAGAGCATGCCCTGAGATCAAAACCCTGTGTACCAGCCTTTTTCATCAACTGAATTCTACTTTTTATACAACAATGCTAACAACGTACATTGCAGGGGTGGAAACATGGTGCATACTTTGCATTGCATGCAATGTTGCAGAAAAAAATTTAGCATGTGTCTTGGTCTTTTGGTTGTAAAAATTCCATTCTGATGCCATAATTTTGTATTCAATTCATGCAACTACTTCTGATTGGCTTGAATTCAACATTTACTATAATAAACTAAGTTTACCACCATGTGCATAATTGCACCTCCTGCCAGTCTAAAGTCTCCATTAGGATTTGGTCAATAGGCTACCGGGAAGCCAACAAAGTGTTCAGACATAAGTATAGAAAACTCTGCCTCTGTCTGGATTTTTGGTAGCCTGTTGAGTGACCAAATTCCCAACAGAGACTATAGTCTGGCAGGACACGCAATTTTCCACACGGTGGTATAATTATACCCACCTCATCACCAAAGAAGCAGGAGTCTTCCTGCAAAGAACCACCATTCAAATACCTGGAAAATTTAATGACACATAAGCTTAATCCTGTGCTCTTGAAAAAGGTGTATTTTTTTGTTGTTGTTGTTTTTCCTTGGATTTCAGAGTAGCATTACTGCTAATATCTCTGAGACTCATTCACGCTCACTACCACTCATTCGATATACTCTACATGTTGATTCTTGCCGAGGGAGGAAAAAATGGAGAACCCGGAGACAAAACCCTTGTAACATGGGAGAGAACACATCAAACAAACTCGACTCACATATGATTTGGTGTCCAAGCCGGGACTTTAACACCAGACCACAGTGGTGAGAGGCAAGTGGCTTAACCACCACCCATTAGGATTATTGATAAATACAGTACTGTTGTCATCAAAGGATTTTCCTCGAGGTGCAGCTGCATTCTATAAATGATTGTAAGAATGCAGGAAATGACAGAATTAACATTCCAGACATTTATAATGTCCTTGTCGAGCGAGTCATTCAAAGTTTGTCCTAAACAAAAAGTAATGATCAACACAGCTTAAGGAGTTCTGTGGCCATGGCCAAATGCTCTACCGATACTTTTTTCTTCAAATTCATAGACAAACATTGTCTCTACAAGCCTAAGATGCTTAATCACCAATTCCCTTTAATTTGCTTTCAAATATTGAAACTCAATCTGAGATGGTATTTTATACAAAGAAAAAATGAGACATCGAGAGCAGTGAAATCTGACTGAAATTTTACAATAATCTGACTGTATATATTTTTTGCAGTGTATAGCAAAAAAAAAATTAAGTTTTGAAATAAAAACATTTATACACTCAATTGCAGAAAGGTTGTAGTCTGCAAAATACACAAATATACAATTATCTAATGAGATGCAAACCCAAAATACTGCTTAAATCAGCATTGCTTGCATGCAATGATTGTCAAAATATATTTTTAGTCTTTCTAAACTCTAGCAGATATTCAAGAACTATATTTTGGGTGTTGTGATTGCGTATTTACAAATTGCATCTCATTAGTATACTGAATAAATTAGATATTTGTGTAAAATGTAGACTACAACCTTTCTGCAATCGAGTGTAAATGTGCACATAAAAAAATCATATATAATTAAGCAATAATTATTATTGGATTCGGCTATCATATGATATCGTATCATACATTTGCCAAAATATCCAAAAAAAAATTGTAGGACTATGCATGACGTCAGAGAACAACCGAAAAAATTGTAGGACGCTGACGCTGATGCTGATGCCTTTGTCATGGAGAATTGACCAGGAGTCCTCAGCCAACCAGAAATGAGTATATATTTTCAATGAATGATAATACAAATGGGGTTAAAAAGTCTATAGAATTTCGAATAATTATATAATTATGTATGTAAATTTATGCCTTACAGTACAACAGACAGACAATATATATATATTGCATACATATTGTTATTCTGATTATTTTGAAAGGAAGCGGAACATAATTACAACCGTTATGAACAAAATAAAAGACTCAGTCTTGAAATAAACAAAGAAACATAATTCATAACTCTAAAAAAACAGATAAAGTTTTCGATGCAATAAGGTGTCATCGGGGGAGATATTCTTTTCATGGTTTCGTTTTAACTCTTGAAACTAACACAAATCACGTTCACTTGACTTTCAAAAATTACTTATTCAACTTTTATTCAAAATTTGATATCTGAAGCCTGAGAAATTAGGCATTGACAAAAATTAATACTAATCTAATTATCTTACGGCAGAAAGTGCCGTCGAGACCGACAAATGCTAAGTTGAATTTTGGTCTTCAAGCAGTAAAAAAACAAATTGACATCTACAAGTCAGAGAGAAATGGCCGACTACTCGGTTGGATTCGTGTTCATTGATAGAAATATAACATAAACTTTACCAGGAATTTCAAGTTCGCGACAAATCATAAGCTTAACTTTCCTCAAAGGAGGAAATTTTGCCAGTCCGGATGATGATGTCGATCATTTCAACTTCACGAAGCCTCGTTCATCATTCTTCGCAATGGCATTTATCTCAATAAATTCTAACATTAAAACAAAACATATTAAAGCTCTACTTACTCAATAATTGGATCTAAATATTCTTTACGAAGAGTGTCGAAATAAGGAAGCAAATTGGCGGTTCCTTCGACAACCAACACAACTTCATTCTCGAGCGAGAATCCGCCATTTGTCTCAACGACCATTGTTCAAACAGTTTCGTAAATGGATAGTCTTACAGGAAGTCTTTCATCGTAGAAATATCATTTTGATTGAGCTGATTAACGGGAAATACCCCGATTGCAACACAAATAGAAATAGTCACTATTCAGTCTTATATCCTTCGCCAAATTAAACGAAAGCGGAAGGTTGAACGATTTTGACTTACTAGGGGAGGGCTGGGGGTGAGAAGTGATTTGCATAAAAAGCAGACAGTTCCAGTCTCTCCCGACAAGCTAGAACAACACTCAAATCATTGAAAAACTCCCAATCTTCCCGCGCGCATACGTGAAAGGCGGCCATGGCATGGCTGGGGCAGTTCTGACATTTCTTTTGCATTTTCAGTGCTTTCTACATAAGGAGAAGTGCCTTTAGGGCAGATTTCAAAGAATTTCGAATGTTTTTATAGACATTACGGCACTGACATCACACGGTACGGTACGGCGCGGTGAGTTTCCTTTTTTTTGGCTGTTTCTTTCTTTCATTATTTTGTTCATTCTTGCTTTCTTTCTTTCGTTATTTTTCTCTTTCTTTCCTGCTCTCTCGGTTTTTTTTTCCTTTACTTTTTCAATTTCTTTTTCTCTGTTTTTCTTTTTCTTTTTGTATAAAAATTGTTCCTCCTTTTTAATAATCAGTTCTTTTCTAAAACTAGATTGTCAATCCCACTAACTCTGGTGCATTCTCAGCTCTCTAGACCCATACTGTAACCATATATATATATGGCTTTATTTGTTTGTATCAGTTTTATAATTTTTCTTCTTCTGTATTTTTCCTGTTTTTTGTTCTTTGTTTATATTTCTGTCTCGACGTATTTGGGACCAGGGTACCGTGCCGTTTTCACAGTCATACGAAAACTGCTCAACCACACACTGACCACTTTCGTTAATTAATCATCAACTTGATATTTATTTCAATCATTCATTTTATTTTTCCATACAATATGAGTCATTTCCGACTTGTTCATTTACAGCTATTTCAAAAAACGTTGAATACTGACTGAATACTGCATTCTGCATACTGAATAGTGCATTCAAAGACCAAAATGCCTTGTACGTAGTTCAGTTTGTTTTGCGGAGATGACAGTAGTGAAAATCCTCTATAACAGCTATAACTAGGCAAATAAGTGGCAAAACGACAACGGAAATGATCAAAAATGCAATTTGTAAGTCTTGGAATGCACTATTCAGTATGCAGAATGCAGAATTCAGTATTCAACGTTTTTTGAAATAGCTGTATGTGATATTTTGTAAATCTTGATTATTTGGTACACACTGCGCATGTCAGCTCCGAGCCTTCCACGTAAGGAGAACATGGAAGTGAACCACATCGTCCCTCAACTATGTACAAAAAGGCACCGTTTAAAGCGGGTTTACTACCAGAGACAGCTTCTGCATCTTGGTCTACACATACGAACTCCTTGTTGTTCTTGTGGGTGTAATGGGCAGACATCAAGTATCCGTGGTACTCTCGGGTCCATCCCGCGGGACAATCGTATCTTGCCGGGATCATTAACTTGGAGCATTCTTGTTTTCACGTGACATGCAACGCAGTAGGCGTCGTGATTGTGAAGATCAGTTTTAGTGAACGGATTTAATCGGCCGTGTACTTGGTATTCTGTACCGTACATGAAAGGACCCCCCTGAACTCCAGGTTTATATTGATCATACTGGGGGTCCTCAGGAAGACAGACGTAGTTCGCACCTCCACCGTGGTAGGCCATACCATTCTCCTCCAATGCGACCTGTTGATATTTTAAAAAAGCACATCTAAATATTTCACGCGCTACATAGATAACAAAGTATAGCTTTGGAAGTTTAATTAAAAAGACTTTTTCCTTGCCCCAATTGCAAACCCACTTCAATAATATGGTCAGTAAACTTAATGCCAAGTGTATGGTACAAGCAACAATTAAGCTGCGCTAAAAATCGTCCAGTTGTGAATATATATATAAACAACAATAAACGTCACAGAAAAGATCACAGGACAAATTGTATCGTGTACCTTTGTAGACGATGTCAGCTCCAGACGGACACGTTGTCTTTCCCCATCGTATGTACTCGACTCCTCCACTGTTAAGTCCAGGTGAACCCTTTAGGCCGTCTTTTCCTGGTGGACCCTGAGGGCCTTGTGATCCTTGTGGTCCTGCATGCCAATAAAAAAGGAATAATAAAATAGTATGTGCGATATTTGATTGGTTCTTGGTTATTTTTAGCATGGTAGGATAGAGAGGTTACATATGCATGACTGTGAGAACGTAACGTTCACGTACGGCACAGTTACGATAGGAATTTCGAATGTTTTAGAGCAGATTTCCTATGACTGGGAAAACGATACGGTCACCGGCACCGCACGGTACGGTTACGGCAGGAATTTTGAAAGTTTTTATAGATACTATGGAATTGACACGGTCACTGTACGGCGCGGTACGTTTCCCATTCATATATGAAAACCACTCTATAGACATAAAGGTAGTGACACGGTACGGCACGGTTACGAAAGCGGCTTCGAACATTTTAGCTCTTTAGTATAGTAGACAACACGGCACTGGAACATCTCTAATTAGAGCAGATTTCGTATGAGTGAGAAAATGGCTCGGTCACTACACGGTACGGTTACGGCAGAAATCTCCGTATGACTGTTTTTATAGACGAAAACCGCTCTATAAATTTGAAGTTACGTTACCTGTTTTTCCATTAGTGCCATCTCTACCGTCCTTGCCTAGAATAATTTAACATAATAATTTTACTACTTGTCGCAGGCTACCGTAGCAATAACTACAACACAATTAATATTTGTTAGCGACAAAATAAACTGAAAAATATTTTTCTTTTAGAAAAGTTAAACTTCAGTTTCACGACTGAGTGAGTTCCCTCGCTATTTTAACTTTAATCTGTCAAATCAATCATGTCAACACAACGCAACATAATTGTAACAAAACATGTAGCAAAGCACAGCACAACAAAACACTGGACAACACAACACAATGCAACACAATACAATAAACAAACAACACAGCACAACAAAACACTGGACAACACAACACAATGCAACACAATACAACAAACAAACAAAAGAGTACAACAAAACACTGGACAACACAACACAATGCAACGCAATACAACAAACAAACAACACAGCACAACAAACAAAACGCATTCACAGCACAACACAACGCAACGCAAACCTGGTTTTCCTGGTTGTCCATCACGACCATCTCTTCCTAAAGAGTAAATAGATTAATAAACACCTAAACCATATCATGTCCACGGACAAGAGACCATAATACTAAGAGAGCGAAACTCAGTATTGATGTCTGTGCGATGTTCGCGGCGACTAATTAAGGCTATTTTTAGTAACTTCGCCATCGCGCGCGCAAGGTACTCAAACGATAGAAATCCCGTCCGCGTGTACGTCAAAAATCAAATTCTACTGTTCGAGATTCTGTTCGGCCTTGCTTGCGCGCGATGGCGTGATTACATTAAAAGAAGACGCTATAATAGCGTTCACTTGGGCAAAACGAGGAAGCTCGAGTAACAAAGCTTGCTTGCAAAGGCCACTTGGGTAATTTTGCACACCTGCATGCTCGGTCTACGACAGGTAGCTCGGTTATTACGTACGGAAAAATATCAGACCGAGGTCTTGACAGTGCGGACCAAGCCCGTAGGGCTTTAATTAATAAAGAAAGCCCGTAGGGCTTTAATTAATAAAGAAAGTATCGCTGAATTTGTATGCGTTCCTTACACGCGCGTAGAAACAGCAAACTCATAACAAGCTTGTATGAATTATCCAATTTTAAAATTGTTTAAAGTACTTAACTTTACTGACGCTTTAAGTCTTCAAACGTGCCTCAAGATTGTTCTTGAAATGGGAAATCAGTTTTGATGATCATCCAGCAAAAGAAAAAAAACCGTAAAATCCATAAACAGTCATTGGCGTAACTTCTTGACTTTGCAAAGAACCTTTATGCACTTAGAAATGTTCATGGAAATTTATTCTTTTATTTATTCTTTCCTCTGTTTATTTATGAAATCATTCATACTGGACTTTGATTGGTTCTCCTATTTCCCTAAAGGTTTGGAATAGTCCTATTAGCATCACAATGAAACTTCGCCGAATAGACTATCCCGATTAGTCATTAAAATTATTAAGTGTCTAGGTAGCGCAGCAGGTCTAAGGTGATATCTAAAGGTATGGATTAGGGTCCGGATATCGTCTCCCTCCCTGGCCTTCGGGCTAAGTCAACTGTTATATGTAGCACCGGGATAGCGTGGATGGGGCCGAAATCTTCATCCTTAACGTAAGTCGATTCGATGTCTCAGCTTCTATGAATGTCTCGGGAGAATCGTCCCAAATTTCATTTTTAGCTTTTTCCTAATTTTTCAATTATCTAGATATTCTTTCCCCATTTCCGGGGGGTCCGATGTAAGGGTTATAGGTTCGAGCCCTGTGTAGGTCGGAATATTTTTCTTTTTTTTCCCCTTTTTCCCTTCCTTTTTACTCTCTTTTTTCTTTTTCGGTTTCTTAATACTTAGATTTTAACATTTAATTTCTGAATTTTTTAATTTTTTGTAATCTGTTCTAATATAAATATTAAATTGCATCATTATTAATTTATTCAAATTTTGTTCTATTTATTTATTGAATATGTTACCGATTTTTACTTGACTGGTTTAATTGTATGGTAAACGTGTTTAATTTCGTGAGAGATTTTAATAGTCTTCTTTGTTCCTAACTTTAATAGCAATCAGTCCTCATATTCCTGCTAATATAGTGCCCTGTCAATTTAATCTCTTTTGAGTAAATTAAAGGTACATTTTGTCTTCTTCTTATCGAGCCTCACTTTGTTCTATGAGCGAACGAACGAATTGAATGAATGGAAGAATGAATCAACGAATGGATAACTAAATCAGTGAACAAACCACACCAAGCAAGGCTTGGATTGAAATGCCGAAAGCAAAAGGTCCTGTGCGCACGCACGTCAAAAATCAAATTCTATTGTTTGAGAGCCTTGCGCGCGCGATGGCGAAGTTACTAAAAATAGCCTTAGCCACCACGAACATCGCACAGACATCAATACTGAGTTTCGCTCTCTTAGTATTATGGTCTCTTGCCACGGATCCATTCAAAAATCTGACCGCTGGCCTGCATGATGTCAAGTCTTTGAAATGTATTTTGTCTTCGGTTTTCTTTTCATAAGTTACATGGTAAAAAACGATATCAAAATGATTTTCACATCTCAATCTTCATGTATCATGAGATATATAGCTGAAAAGAAAACCATGATGCTATAGTATACCTTACCAAAATTGAATCTTTACGTTAGTCCAGACTGCCTCCGATCCTTTTCATTTGGGCTTCCTGTGTTACGACACAGGAAGCCCAAATGAAAAAGAGGAGGGGTGAAGGAGGGCCCTGCGTCTGGATTAATCTAACGTAGGCAACTAGTAACCATCTGCATACACGTACTGGTTTAACTGGACTACGAAGACAATTTCTTACCTCTTAGCCACTGCAAACTTCTTATTTCTATCCCCTTCAATCTGTAAAAAAGTTGGAAAATAGAAGTATATATAGATCCCTTGGCCGTTTTGTTGTTGTTGATGTTGTTATTTTGTTTGCTTTTGTTTTTGTTTTTGTTTTTGATTTTGTTTTTTTTTTTACCGTGTAGTTTAAGAATTCCCCCCCCTAAAAAGATCGCCTACGAGTTGTGACGCCACTAAAATAAGAATTCTTCACGTTTCAGTGTTGCGCATGCTCCCAATATGAAATTGTGGAACTACTATAGCTATTTTAATAAACAGGAAATTGACGCTTATCGCGCGCAAGGTGCATAAACAGATATACAGCGGCAAAATGTAATACATATGTGAGCCTTATGAAACGCCTCTCCTGCTACCCAATGGCGCGAAAGCATTCGGCAGTCAAACAAACAAAACTTTGCCGGCAAAACCGGAGACACAGAAGCCAAACTCAGTCCTAAAAACGAGGTTAAAAAACTTTCTAGTATATTCTATCTCTCGGCTGCCTTTTTCTCCGGGTACTTTTTTTTTCCTGTGATCGAATTAATCTCAAAGACAAATTGTGAGATGATAATTTATATGCAAATTGGCCACAATGAATGGGCCATTGAAAGTGGCATTTTCAAAACTTTTCTATATTAACAAATAGAACAGCTTTTTCCGTGCTCCGTTCAGTAATACAGCACGCAGGAAGTGACGAAAGCACGAAAGAAGTGTAAGGAGGGAACGAGCCGTATTATATATTTTGAAGTAAATATTCAAGGGAAAAAGTTCGATTTTCTCCGTACAAAAATTCAAAAGGTGCGCGCGCGGTCGAGCTCGCGCTGCTGACATCAGAGCTGTGCTCCGTTCTCTGATAAAGCACACTGAGCTTTTAGCCAATCAGAGCGCGCGTATCGACAAGGGTATATAATAATTGTATACAAAAGCGTTATTCTGTATACTCTGCGGATTTACCAACAGGACTAATATTAAGCTTTTCTGAAAAAGACAGCTTTAAGTTTCCGCAATTTTTCTTAAGTTTCAGGCTTGAAAGCCACAATGCCGACATCAAAATGTAAAAAGTTTTGCTTTTGTTACCCAAGTGATATTCATCATATTCGCGCGTCCTCGAACGTTGGACGTTTTCCACTAGTTTCCTTCCTGTTGCTAAAATTGAACCTCGAGCACATCGCGCGAACATCATTACCAGTTTCGCTCTGTTAATATTGAATGGTCTCTTGACGCAAGTCAACTTGTAAGCAAGCTGCAAGGACTATAGTGGTAGACAATAGTAGTACCATTTAAATCGGCCTTTAAATTTAATTGGCCTTTAATTCAATTGTGTATGTTTTTTTTTTTTTTTGCTTCTTTTTACCTTTGCTCGAACTGTTGCATCGTTTTTGCAAGATCTGCCAGTGTCTGCCTTTTTTCAACATCCTTTTCTTGAGGTTCAACGCTTTCTACCATATTTAGCAACAGCTGCATTACTGCAGCTGCCAACACGATTTTAGTCCACATTTTATAACGCGATTCGACTACAAAAAGAATGCTTAAGCTTAGAAGCAAATGTTAAACTTAGTGTGCTCCGTCGCGAAAGTGAGCAGTTCCAATGCCAAGGGAAGGAATATGGATTGAATCAAGTCAGTTGTTGAGAAGTCTAGTAACAACCAAAATATAGATAAACAAAAAACAAGAAAATTTGCAAGAAAGTTCTTGTAAAGTAATTTTGAATTGAAGAAGTTTTCCTAATGTAAACAAGAAGATAAAAGACTAATATTTTTTGTTGAGTCATCGATATGCTGTGTTGAATACAATCGTGGACATAACTAATGGACAAATAACTTCATCCAATGTGTTAATGGTTCTGAATAACAGCAAGTGTGAGAAGAGCGTCTCAAGAGCGTCTTAAGTGTCAATCGTCAAACGCAATTGATTTTTTCACTATCAACCGTCCAATTGAAGTAAAAATTAAGTATCAAGCAATAAGATGTAAGTTTACATGGAAATGCCAAAATACTTAGCCGTCAACCGTCATAGCTACTACCCCATCGGACCACCTGAGAACTGCCTAATGGACGATTTCCCTAGCTGTAGAACAATAATTGACACTAATTATTTTACCAAAAAAGTGGGCAAAGCATTACAATGGAGTGATCAGTTGAAACCCGTGTGACAAAAATTGAGTGTTAGTGTGTAAAAGTTAATAGATACAAAAGAAAACAATGGTAATAAGGTCTACTAAAGTGCTAGTATCTATTAGTCTACATGCTGGAAACTGGGCCCTAATTAATATTTAATTGGACAGAACAGCCATGCAGCCAGAATGTAAAGAAACTTCCTCCTTCTTATCTTTCACGAGTTAAAGCTACCCAAGGAATGTCTTCTTCAGACAAAATTTCACTTGTTTCTATATTTTGCCGCCATTTTGGTTTCTGTGCAGCCAAACAGTCCATGCACATGCTTTGCAGTACCTAGTTTTATTATTACCGATGAATAGAATTGATTTTCCAAGAGAAACACCTAGACTCTGCCTATCACAAGGGTTCAAAACTACTTTTTTTGTAAAGCAGAACCCATACACACACAAAAAAATCATATACCACAACAAAAGATTGATAAAGCCAGAAGCGTAGTTACACCCCATCCCCCTTCCCATCACCACCACAATCACCACCCACCACACCATCTCCCTTCCACCACCACCACCAATGCACCACACATATCCCTCGCCCTCCACCACTACCAAATCATTCAGATTTTGTAGCGCGCGAGTCTGAAACGGACCGCAGCATGCCCTGGTCTTGTAGCATCCATATCAGTTCCGTGATGTCAAAAAAATTGAAATGTCTGCCGTACGTACGTAACCGTGCCGTGCATGCCGTGGCTGAGCATGTCTCGCCGTAACCGCGCCGAACCAAGACCGTAGCAGTACTGTATTGGTGCAGTGCCGTGACCGCGCAGTAACCATGCCGTGCCGTGCCCTTTTCACTGTAATACGAAAGCTACTCTGCAACACACTATCCACAGATAAATATTTAATTTTCGTTAATTTATCACCAATTTTGTTTTTATTTCATTTATTCATGAATCAGTCTTAGTCATTTCATGACTTTTCATTTGTCATATTTTCCAGGTTGTCAATCTGGGTTTATTTGGTGCAGACTGCGCATGTCAGCTCCCAGCTTTCCACATAAGGACGACATGGAAGTGAACCACATCGACCTTGAACAATGTGCAACGTTGCACCGTTGAGATTGGTACTGCTACCAGAGACAACTTCGGCATCTTGATCTACACATATGAACTCCTTGTTATTCTTGTGGGCATGAAACTCAGCCATTAGATATCCGTGGTACTCTCGGGTCCATCCCACGGGACAGTCATATCTCGCCGGAATCATCAATTTGGAGCTTCTGGTTTTCACGTGACATGCAACGCAGGGGGCATCGTGATCGAGAAGCTGATTTTTGGAGGATGGATTTAAGTTATGCACCTGATATTCTGTACCATACATGTAGCCGCCATTTTGAGCTTTTGAAGGTTTATGTTGATCATACTGGGGGGTCTCGGGAAGACAGACGTAGTTCGCACCTCCACCGTGGTGGCCATACCATTCTCCTCCAATGCGACCTGTCATGTTATATTTTAGAAAAGCACATATAAATATTTCACGCGCTACATAGATAACAAAGTTTAGCTTATCAATTAAGCTTGAAATAACTTTGCTTAGTCCCAACCCCACAATCAGTGGTCAGTAGACTTACTGCCAACTGTATGGAATGCTACAAATTGTCATCCAGTGCACAACACATTACCCAACATATAAATACTTATTTCAAAATTAATGCACTTTAAAAGTAACTTTATATTAGTTGCAATTTCACTCACACTAATTATATACATCCTCTCGCCTCAATGTCGTTATTATATAGCCTTCTCAATACACACAACTGATTGGCTGAAAACTGTGCTGTGTAAGAGAATGGAGCACAGTTCTGATGTCGGTAGCACAAGCTTGACCGCGCGCGAGCCTTTTCAAGAGGAAAAATCATTATTTTTTGCCTTGAATATTTACTTCACAATCTAGCAAATTTTTACAAATAGAACAGCTTTTTTACTTGCTCCGTTCATGCAGTAATACATCACTTAGGAAGTGCTGCGAGCATTCAAGAAGTGTGGAGAGCACTCGCCTACGGCTGGTGCTGTCCTTACACTTCTTTCGTACTCTCGTCACTTCTTGCGTACGTGCTGTATTACTGAACGGAGCACGGGAAAAGCTGTTATATTTGTTAATTATATGATGAGATTGTACACCAATCTCATCATTAAGCGAAAGAGGGGATAAGGGAGAGAAAACTATCTGAAAGTGATTATCTCATTGAAAATGCACAAATTTGCAAAATTTGAATCCATACTAGATTGAGTGAACACACGGCGCAACTCTATGTTGTACCCAGTTACAGGGCAAGTTACATCGTGTGGCCGTATATA
Source organism: Telmatactis stephensoni (assembly GCA_029948255.1). Classification (NCBI taxonomy): domain Eukaryota; kingdom Metazoa; phylum Cnidaria; class Anthozoa; order Actiniaria; family Isophelliidae; genus Telmatactis; species Telmatactis stephensoni. The sequence continues at coordinate 362,751 of JALIZF010001842.1, read as the reverse complement.
CATATACAATACCTTTGTAGACGATGTCAGCTCCAGACGGACACGTTGTCCTTCCCCATCGTATGTACTCGACTCCTCCACCGTTACGTCCAGGTGGACCCTTTAGACCGTCTTTTCCTGGTGGACCCTGTGGACCTTGTGATCCTGTCAATAAATATCAAGCAGATATACAGGATGAATTACCAAAGCAGTACGTGCGACATATGATGGGTTAGTCTCGGTTGGCTCAGGTGAATGAAATCTTAAAAATCACTACACGTACGGGTAGTAAAGTTACAAAGACAGTCTCTGGAATTACAATCAAATTTGAGACTCAGAAATTATAAATTCAGTTTGAAGTAACGTTACCTGGTTTTCCATGAGTACCATCTTTACCGTCTTGTCCTAAAATACGTAAATAACTGATTGAAAGCTGGCTAACTGTATGTGACATCTTTTACCAGTTATAAATGCTAAGACGACAGCAACAACCTACACATCAGGTTCAACACAGCTGCTGCACAACAGCATAATTAACACAAAACAGCACTACACTACACTACACTACACTACACTACACTACACTACACTACACTACACTACACTACACTACACTACACTACACTACACTACACTACACTACACTACACTACACTACACTACACTACACTGCACTGCACTGCACTGCACTGCACTGCACTGCACTACACTCACACTACACTACACTACACTACACTACACTACACTACACTACACTACACTACACTACAATACACTGCACTGCACTGCACTGCACTACACTGACTACGTACACTACACTAGCTACAACACAGCACAACATAACACAAACCTGGTTTTCCTGGTTGTCCATCGTGACCGTCTTTTCCTAAAGAGTGACCAGACTAATAAGCAAACGCTTTGAAAAAGTAACGAAGGGATCTCATTTACATATAGGAGAAAGGTCGAGTGAGGAGGGGGGAAAAGGCTTCAAAACACAATAGGACACAACCCAACTTACAGCGATGTGATCCTGACAACACAACACAACAAAACACAATACAACACAGCATAACAACACAACATAGAACAGCATCAGATAGCGCATGCACAGCACAACACAGAACAGAACAGTACAACACAAAACAGCACATTACAGTACGGCATAATGGCACAGAACAACATTACACAACACAACACAATATAGCACAGCACACCTTAAAACAAAACAGCATAATATAACACAAACCTTGTTTTCCTGGTTGTCCATCGCGACCGTCTCTTCCTGAAGAGTGAACAGACTACTAAGCAAACACTTTAAAACAAAAGCACAGGCATCTCATTTCATATAGAACGGTGAAGAAAGGTCATGCAAGGGAGGGGGAAAAGGCTCCAAAACACAACCTCAGCACAACATTGAAACAACATAAGTTCCAGTAATGCATTACCACACAACACAACATACCACCACAGCACAACACAACAGCACTACACATCAAACACAACACATCGAAACTACAACACAGCACAGCTCAAAACCATGCAGTACAACAAAACAACACAATATAACATGGACAAAACAACACAACACAATATAACATGGACAACACAGCACAACACAACGCAAACCTGGTTTTCCCGGTTGTCCATCGCGACCGTCTTTTCCTAAAGAGTAATTAATTATAAACAGACTACTGATCATATCATAACCACAGATGCGTTTAAAAATCTGCACTGATCTGCATGGATGGGACTAATTTTTAAGGAGTGTTTCCGTTATAATTTTATGTAATTAGGTTGATATATTTTTTAATTTAATTACTATCTAAATTCATGTAAATTGATATAAGGTCTGTTTAAAAAAGTAATGATATAAAAAGGAAGAAATTTGACCGATTTTCGTAACTTGGTCTCCATCTATTATGCAATATAGCTTGAAAGATAACCATGATATTATTCAATCTTACGTGTAAACCAGTATGAATGATTCTTAACTACGAAGAGAATTTCCTACCTCAAAGCCACTGTAAAGTGCGTATTTCCATTCCTTTCATTCTGTAAAAAATATGGGAAAGCGAAGTGAGGAACAGAACATAAAATCGTTTGGAATGTAAGTCATCAAGTCATCGATTTTAAACAAAATACAGTTAACCAAACCTCGTGCGACCCTTGTACTTTACACCTCTATAATACGAACACTTTTCTCCGGCCCTTCGTTGTCCGTGTTAGAGCCGGAGGTTTCACTGTGGAAAAACTAATCTATTTTTCAAGAAGGTTCTTACCAGGTTACCAATGCGGCCAAAAAAATCATTAAGAGCGGAAATATGTAAGCGAAGCATCGATGCATATATGTAGTAGTGATAGTGTAGTGGGCGTCTGAATTAATTTAACGTTGGTCAAGTTGTAAGCAATTTAAAAGGCACAACTTGTGGGTAAATGTTGCACCGTTTAGACTGGCCTTAATATCTTTGAATTTTTTGTACCTTTGCTCCATCTGTTGTATCATCTTTGTAAGATCTGCCAGTGTCGGCTGCCTTTTTTCAACATCCTTTTCTTGCAGTTCGCTGCTTAGAGCTGCCACACACAGCATTATCAGCATTGTTGCATTCACCAATATGATTTTGGTCACCATTTTTAAACGCGAAGATCGATACGACGACAAAAAGGTTTAGAAGTAAAGTTTAAACTTAGTGAGCTCCAAGAGTATTAGCAGCTTCCAATACTGCCAAGGGGAATCGAAACTGTTACCATCTGTTGAGAGAAGCTTAGTAACAACCATAATAAGAAACAAGAAAGTTTACAAGAAAGTTCTCGTAAAGTAATTATCAATGAATAAAGTTCTATTCATGTAAACAGAAATATTAAAAAAAATAAAATTCCTGTTTGGACATTGATCTGTTGCGTTACAATCGTGGACATAACTAATGGAACAAATCATTTAATTAATTCGATGTTGTTTATCCAATGCTCAGTAAGTCTTGTATTGGAGGTTACCGAGATACAACCATGCAATGTGGCGGAGTTTCTGTGTTCAAACTAATTATCTCTATGATTGTAGACAAATTTATGAAAGGCACCTTTTTCTCAAAAAGGCATACAAAGGGTTTCGAACTCGGGTGGAGTCTCCTCATGTAAACTTAGATTGAACCCCTCCCCTCCCCTCCCCTCCCCTCTTCCCGTTCCTGTTGGTTTCCTTTCAATTGCTATCATCTGAAGGTTTGTGCATTTGAAGCGTTTCCATAGTGATTGTCCCCACAAATCAAATAGTCTAAAAGCCTGAAGACTTATATTTTCTAACAGAAGTAGTTTTCACTCACCATGCATATTCATCATGCATGTTGCCTTGAAAAATATACTAGACACAGGGTACTAAAGCACAAGAGGAATAGTTCGCTAACGTAAGCGACCATCTTCTTATATCATTTATTGTTTATTATTATCAGTCAAATCCCCCTTCCCACTCCCAACCTATACAATCACCAGTGGATATGTGAAAAATGCCAAGGATTGACCTTGCTTATTCTAGCTGGCGTGACTATATAATTAAAACAAATGGCGTTCAAATTCTTATTTGTCATGTCAAAAATAGTAAACTGTAAAATTTCAACAACATCGACGTTAAATTGACGAAGATATGAATTTTTGAAGCTAAATATTTATGAGGAACTTTTGAAAGGAAATGTATGTACTAAACATGATAACGAGGCTAACAGGGTGCGTTATCCCTATACATTTATTTGTAATTAAAAATGCTGACTTTCAAAAATTCATATAGCTTTTTAATTGGGAAACCAAGAGACCATAATACTGACAGAGCGAAACTCACTGTTGATGTCCTTGCGATGTTCGTGGCGATTAAGGCTATTTTTAGTAACTTCGCCATCGCGCGCGCAAGGTTTCTAAACAATAGAAATCAAACGCCGAAAGCAAACGGTCTCGTCCGCGCACACGTCAAAAATCAAGACATTCTGTTCGAGAGCCTTGCTTGCACGCGATGGCGTTTAAAACAAGACGCTATAATAGCGTTCACTTGGGCTATACGAGGAAGCTCGAGTAACAAAGCTTGCTTGCAAAGCCCACTTGGGTAATTTTGCACACCTGCATGCTCGGTCTACGACAGGTAGCCCAGTAATAAACCAATCCAATGAAGATTTGGAGTTAATATATAATTACTTCGTATTAACCGAAAGCGCGGTTTTTACGGAAAAATATCAGATCGAGGTCTTGAAAATACGGACCTAGCCCGTAGGGCTTTAACTGTGATAAAGAAAATACGCTTTAGTCTCAGCTGAATTTGTATGGGTTCCTTACACGCGCGTAGAAACAACAAACAAACTAACAAGCTTGTATGAATTATCCAAGTTTTAAAATTGTTTAAAGTACATAACTTTACTGACGTTTTAAGTCTTCAAACGTGCCTCAAGATTGTTCTTGAAATGGGAAATCAGTTTTGATGATCATCCAGCAAAAGAAAAAAACCGTAAAATCCATAAACAGTCATTGGCGTAACTTCTTGACTTTGCAAAAACCCTTATACACTTAGAAATGTTCACCGAAATTTATTCATTTATATATTCACTCTTCCTTCTGTTACTTTGTGAATTCATTCTTACGGCTACTGGACTTTGATTGGTTCTCCTATTTCCCCAAGGGTTTGGAACAGTCTATTAGCATCACAATGAAACTTCGCCGAATAGACTACCCCGATTTGACATTAAAATTATTAAGTGTCTAGGTAAAGTCACGCAAAAGCTTATTCTGCGCTTTATTATCTTTCCACCCTCCGTACCATTGCATATCTTACAACTAAAACAGTTTCAGGTGAACTGTGGGAATGTGAATGCCTCAATCTTGCTGTAACCGTGTCGTTACCGTTACCGTGTCACGGCGTGATCGTGTCTCGCCGTAACCATGCAGTGCCGTGACCGCGTCACCCCGTCCGTGCATTACCGTGACCGTGTCGCGCCGTATCATTGCAGTGCCGTGACCGTATCACACCGTAACCGTGCATTGCCGTGACCGTGTCGCGCCGTATCATTGCAGTGCCGTGACACGCGTCACACCGTAACCGTGCATTACCGTGACCGTGTCGCGCCGTATCATTGCAGTGCCGTGACCGTATCACACCGTAACCATGCAATGCCGTGACCGCGTCATCCAGTAACCGTGCATTACCGTGATCGTGTCGCGCCGTAACCCTGCATTGCCTTGACTTTATCGCCCCGTAATCGTGCAGTGATCATGTCACGCCGTGCAGTGCCGTGACCTGAGCGTGTCGCGCCGTAATTGCTCCCTACCGTGGCCGCAGCCGTGCCGTATTCGCATATGCAGTGCCGTGACCGCGCAGTAACCATGCCGTGTCGTGCCCTCACTGTCATACGAAAGCTCCTATAAACCACACACTGTCCTCAGATAATTAATTTCGTTAATTAATCAGCAAATTTTTAATTTCATTTATTCATGAATCAATGTAAGTCATTTCAGGACTTTTCATCAGTTTGTATAGTATTCTGGGAATCTTGATTATTTGGTGCAGACTGCGCATGTCAGTTCCCGGCCTTCCACATAAGGACGGCATGGAAGTGACCCACATCGTCCTTCAACAGGGTACAACAGGGCACCGTCACGATTGGCATGGCTGCCTGAAACAACTTCTGCATCTTTGTCTACACATATGAACTCTTTGTTGCTCTTGTGAGCATAATACTCAGACATCAGGTATCCGTGGTACTCTCGGGTCCACCTCGAGGGACAGTCGTATCTGGCCGGGATCATCAACTTGGAGCTTCTGGTTTTCACGTGACATACAGCGCAAGGCGCCTCGTGGTCGTGGAGATAACTTTTGGAGAATGGGTTAAAAAGACCTGATACTTGATATTCTGCACCGTACATGTAGGCACCGCCTTGAACTTTAGGTTTATAATGTTCATATTGGGGGATCTCTGGAAGGCAGACATAGTTTGCACCTCCACCTAAATGGTTATGCCACTCTCCTCCAATGCGACCTGTTGTATTTTAAAGAAACAGGTAAATATTTCACGCTCTAATGAATACCACAGTTAAGACTAGCAAGTGTTTATGTTTGGAAAGACATCGTTTAGGCCAAACCGTTACAATTCCACCTCATTATAACCGCAAAAGTTATTGGGACATCTATCCGACGATGACCATCGTGGCAGTATGTGCCATGTTATACCATCGTGTCAAGTATTATCGGCACGAACAATTAATGCATGCAATGTATAAGATTAAGTGTAAGATCACTTTTACCCAATATATCTTCAAAAATACAATCGCCGCCAATTTCAATTATGAAAATTCCGTTTAATACTTCCAACCCTTAAGCCCTCATACAAAAATAGCCATGACAACATTTGTGGGGTAAAAAGGCATAGCTAGGGAATAGGCCGCCAATTTCAATTGAGAAAATTCCGTTTAAAAGCTTATACTCGTCAAAATGACAAATTCAGTAGCTTCATTTCAAGCATCGCTAAAAGTTGATTAAAGTACAAAGATATGACAAATATTTCATAAACACTCCACACTAGTAAGACACAAAACAAAATGTCAAATAACCTCTGTAAACCAGGTCAGCTCCAGAAGGACAAGCTGTTTTTCCCCATCGTATGTACTTGACTCCTCCCCCGTTAAGTCCAGGTGGACCCCTTTGACCGACTTGTCCTTGATGACCCTGTGGACCACGAGGTCCTGTCAATGAAAAATCAAGAAGATATATATGTTGCATTACGGGAACGGTACGTGCAATTTTTCACTGACTCTAGGTTTATAGCTTTATGTCTATATCAGTTTTGTTAGACGACAATCTGGTTGGCTCAGTTGGTTATAAATCAAACAATCAGACCTTAAAATGTATTACTACCGGTACTAAGACAAGCGCATTAATTATAAACAAACTAAGACTCAGCAGTGATATAGGATAATAATAGGTCTAAAGTTACGTTACCTGGTTTTCCATGAGTGCCATCTTTACCGTCTTGGCCTAAAATACGTATATGATATTAGTGAGTTAGCTGTGAGATGACGCGAGCTACCGGGGTGGCCCGATCCCTCTTTTAATAGTAACTGTTACAAATATTTAGAAGAAACATTCATTATAACTTGTAAAACAACAGCACAAAACAACAGAAAAGAGCTGCACAGCACAGCACAGAACAGATCAGAACAGAACAGCACAACAATACAGCACGGAAACGCACTGCACTGCACCAAACAATACAACTTACCTCACCTCCACACAACACAGCATAACACAAAACAGCATGCAAAACAAAGCACAGTACGTACAACACAATACAATACAGCGAAGCACAGTATAGCGCAGCACAGTACAACTAAACACTGTACAACGCAGCCCAGTATAGCGCAGCACAGTAGAACACAGTATAGCATAGCAGAGTATAGCAAAGCACAGCATAACACAGTACAGCATAGCACATTATATAATAATTGGTATATTACGCGCGCTCTAATTGGTCGAACAAACATGTGTGATTAGAGTACACACACATAAATGGCGTCATCGAATCTTACGCGCGCTCTGATTGGTTGGAATGTTTCGATAAATATTATATAAAACGTGACAACAGTCACGCCACTCGACTTCGTCTCGTGGCGTACTTTTTTGTTCTCACCACATTTTGACGTCATCTGTGCGTGCATCGATTAGAGTACAGACGCACGGAAAAATGGAATCTATTTGTTAAGTACAGCATAGCACAGCTAACATAAGACAGCACAGTATGCATTACAACACAGTACAGCACAGCATAGAAAAGCACAGCAATTTACAGTACAGTACAGCACTGCACAACACAACACAGAACAGTATAGCACGACAGAAAATAAATAGCAGGGCACAGCACAGCAAGGTACGGCACAATACACGTAATACAGTGCAGTACAACACATAGAACAGGACAGTATAACAGCACATCACAGCAAAACCCAGGATAGCAGAACACAGCTCAGTATAGCACAGCACCGTTCAGCACAGCAAAACACAGCAAAACACAACACACACAACACAACACTGTATAGCACAGTAAGACACAACCCAGCAAAGCACGTGCAGAGCACAGCACAGAACGGTACAACACAGCACATCACAGCACAAAACAGAATAGCAGAACACGGCTCAGTATAGCACAGCACAACAGTTCAGTACAGTACAATACAGCACAACACAACACTGCATAGCACAGTAAAACGATACGCAATAAAGCACAGCACAGTGCAACACACAACAGCACAATAAAGCACAGTACTGCACAGCATATATCACTGCGCAATACATCACAGCGCATGGCACAGTACAAAACAGCATGCACAGCACAGCATAGCAGAGCATAACACAACAAAGCAGCAGAGTACAGCACTGCACAGTTAGTTCAACACAGCACAGTACAGTACAACACAGCATAGCACAACAACTGAAGCACAATACAGCATAGGAAAGTATATTTAAATTTATTTAAATAAATTTAAAGGAAATTAAAGCATAACACAAGACTTAAAACATAGTACAATATCATATAATTCAACAACACTATGGCAACACAGGCTAGGTACCACAACATACTCTGATATAACACAGCTCAAACCTGGTTTTCCTGGTTGTCCATCGCGACCGTCTCTTCCTAAAGAGTAAACAGATCAAGAATAGTAAGCAAACACTTTCAAAGTTTTACATTATAAATCTCCGACTCGGATCCAGCCAAAAAACTGACCGATTTCTTGCCTATTGGACCCTATTAGCGGACCAGACTTTTCTCCGACAAAGAACGCTGTGGTCTTAAATCTTGACCCTATAAAACATTCTGTTTAAAGCTCGAATCCGAAAATGACAACTAAAAAGTGTATGAACAAGTCGTTTTTTGTTTCTTTTCCATCAAAATTAAACCATAGCGTTTTCGTTTCGCTGATTATTTCATGAGGTCATAAAGGATACACTAGCCATGCCCTATTCTGTGGCTCATAGCTGCATAGCTTACATATATCTATGTTCCCTATCGACCACTACCTAGTATATAGCTAAAATGTGGGAGCACCCCTACGCACCTCTCCCCCCACTCATTTTTTTTTTTTTTGAGTCAATACCTCCTTTGAACGTTTATTTACCGTCATCCATAAAGTTGACTTTGTCAAATATTTTTGTTGATTGTGATTTGGTTTTTGTTAGTTAATATTTTAGCAATAAAAAACTGTTTTTCGTGTTTGATAGCTAGGCTACCAAACACAGAAAAACAGTTTATTACTTCTTTTATAAAATAAAAAGCTCACTGAAATTTACGAAAAATTCGAAAAAAAGTGACGTGAGCGTGTTTGATACTCTGATCCAACACGGTCTTTGGCCAATCAGAGCGCGTGTATTATCCCAATTATTTTATAATACTAGTACTTGGTAAAACTTAATGATATAAAAAGTCGATCTCTGTCTCTACTGATCTTGATACTATAACAAATTTGGAGTTCGAGCGAGGTTAGGATGGATTAGTAATGAAGACCGAAATGGAGATAATTTGTGAATTCATTAGCGAAATCAGGGGTGGATTTAGGGGAGGGGTGCAGGGGGTGCGCACCCCCTCCTGAGACGACTTTGAGTCCTTTTTTTTCAATATTTTTTCCTCTGGGCAGTTTCCAATTTATATGATGGTACACCCCCTCCCCCTTCCCCTCCTTTAATGCTGTTACTCAAAAAGTGTCGCCTGTATGTACTGAATAAATACGTATATAACATTTCTTACCTCGTAACCAGTACAAACGTCTTGCTTCTATTCGCTTCAATCTCCAAAAAATTAGAAAAGGAAAGTTAATGTTTTGCTGACGTCTTTAAAACAGTGAAATCTTCAAAGAGATAATATATACAATTATAAAATATTTGAGATATAACGAGCGCGCTGATTGCATGGCTGGCTACCATGTTTCAGTATATCAGAGGACAGACACATGGCTCGCACCGTGCAAAACGTCGAAAATATTTTTTAAAGCAGGAAAAACACTCGGCTACGCCTCGTGTTCCTAAGCTTGCTTTTCTCTAGCTCTACACTTTCCAACGTGTTTATATTACGGAACAGAGACATGCGCGCACGTGTTTTATATTCCTTAATAGGATACATTACCAATGAAAAATATAACTAAAATTTTATTTGGTATGTTGGCCATGCTTTTGTCACAGTTTCAATGTTATTCTTAAGGATGTTAAATGGGTAGGATTAGGGTTTTATGGAAGGTACTGATATTAGTTTGGTTAGTTTGAAAGGATTACACCTCTATACTTACAAGAACTGTATTGAGAAAGCCAAACAATGTCCTAAAAAATTTGACCACAACATATACATCATTCACAAGACCGGTTTCGGCGAGGGAGGTAAAAGGCACGACCAGCTAACTACTGACATTTAACATAAAATGCGATTATTTTACCTTTGGTCAAACTTCTTCATCATTTTTGCAAGATCTCCGAGCGTTTGCCTTTTTTCAACGTCGTTCTCTTGCAGTTCGCTGCTCAGAACTACCACAGTCAGCGTTAGCAGCATTGCTGCAGTCATCAAGAGGAGTTTAGTCAACATTTCAAAACGGGAGTCAGTATCAATCGACGAGAAACAAATGTTCAACTGTGAAAGTGTTATCAGTTCCAACACTAAGTGAGGAATACAGAATCGAGTCTGTTGCAAGAAGTTTAGTAACAACCAAAATAAACAAAAAACACGAAAGTTCATGTAAAAGTTATTTTTAAATTGAAGAACTTTTACTAATTTAAACAAAACAATAAAAAAAACAAATTATTTTCTGTTGAAGCATTGATGATCTAATGCTTCTGGAATGCCATAATAACTGTATTAGTCCGCCGAATCGCTGTTTGAAACGTCCACGTGTATGCACAATGTTTTATTTTATAATTTTAAATCATTTAACCAACATGTTTCCCGATGTTGGTCTTGGCTTCTGTGTAGATTCAGTGATTTTAAAGTGTCAATATCTGTGCAATAAATTTCTTTGTTATATACCAACTGTCAAAGTCAATTTTTTTCGTGCTCTGATTGGGCGAGAGCGCATCACGTGAACGTCAACAAATTTTGCTGTTTCCTTAGCGACTACTCTCAGCGGGCAACAGTGAGTTTTATTGACCGGTAATAACAAAACCGGAAGCTGATTGAGGTCCTTGGTTGAAAAAAGCGGGAAAACCAGCGCGCTCGCGCATCCGCTACAAACTTCATTTTAACAACAACGACAAAACAGACAACACAAAAATGGAGGAAAGTGCAAGATTTGCAAGCAGAACGAACGAAGATATCGAAAAGTTACTGAATGACAAAGAGTCTAAATCCACAAAGAATGCAACATTACAAGGTGTGAAGATTCTAAGAGACTTTTGCTTAGAAAAAGGAATTTCTGCCGACTTTGAAGGATCTCACAAAACTCGAACTAAACCAATTGTTACAACAGTTCTATGTAAATGCAAGAAAGCAAGATGGGTCTTTTTACACAAAGAACACTCTTATCTCAATTAGGTATGGATTATCACGACATCTTGCGAAAGAAACGAAATTCAACATCATCGAGGACCCTCAGTTTTGACCCTCAGAAAACAAGAAAAGAGAAATATCAGATGCGCACAGGTTAATAAGTCAGATTTGGAATAAAAATGTGTGATCATAACTATGCGTTTTGATTGTTCTTTGACAGTTGGTATATAACAAAACACTTATTGACTGGGACCTCGGGAAAGCAGGATGTTTTGTGGTCCCTCGACCGCCAATGTGGTCTCGGGACCACAAAACATACTGTTTCCCTCGGTCCCAGTCAATAAGTGTTAAATGTTACTTCTGTGTGTATCAATACAATGAATTAGCGCTTTTTAGCGCGTTTATTGGAACTAATGCGTTTTCGTTTAGGCTTCCGTCCACACCAAATTGGCGTTTTTCTTTTATCTCTGAAGATTCGAAAAGGAGAAAAACAACAAATTTTACCAGATCGGATTAGGTACGCATGCGTAAACTTAGTCTTGTCTATCATCCAAATCAAAATTGTGCTATACATATTTTATATAATAATTGGCATATTACGCGCGCTCTGATTGGTCGAACAACCATGTGTGATTAGAGTACATACACATAGATGGCGTCATCGAATCTTACGCGCGCTCTGATTGGTTGGAATGTTTCGATAAATATGATATAAAACAGATAGATTCCATTTTTCCGTGCGTCTGTACTCTAATCGATGCACAGAAGACGTCAAAATGTGGCGAGAACAACAGTCACGCCACTCGACTTCGTCTCGTGGCATACTTTTTTATTCTCACTACATTTTGACGTCATCTGTGCATCGATTAGAGTACAGACGCACGGAAAAATGGAATCTATTTGTTAAGTAATAGAAAAGAATTTCAAAGACGAAATGCGAACTAGAAAAAGAAGACGTAGAGTACAAGCACTAAAAGCATGCAATACTTTGCACAATTTAGTACTAAATAGCACTAATTTAAAATATCGTTTTCGCCAGAATATAGTTGAAGGGCATGTTTTAGGTTAGGACTTCCAGGGAGGTTCGGCTGAAATGGGGTACCTTCTTCACGCTAGCAATAAGACGTGCCTTTTTTCACGTTGCACCGGAGGCATATAAAAGAGCTGCGATTTTACAAATCGGAAATGTATCGGATTGAGTGTAAGGGCCGAAAACTGTCTTTCTCTTCATTGGAAAGGCGCTTATATACTCATATCATCATATCATCATATCAAACAATGGGTGCAGAGTCTATTAGTCTATTAGCTTAGTAACTATTTCACAGTCCGGTGAAAATCACTCTAGTGTTTGTACTCTATCACTTCGCGAAAAGGAAAAACAGATAAATACTCAGATAGATGTCTTTATTCTGTACGGGGCAGACAAAAGAGTCGCAATCCAGTATATCTGAGGCGAATCTAATTAATATAAAAAATCTTTTTCACCGGATTGGAACACAAAAAGAGCATATTTTAGGTTAGAACTCCCAGGGAAGTTCGGCTGAAATGGGGTACCTTCTTAACGCTAGCAATAAAAATAAGGCTTGCCTCATAGGCATATATAAGAGTTGCGAAATGTATCGGATTGAGTGTAAGGGCCGAAAACTGTCTTTGAAAGGGACACCTTTCTCTTCATTGAAAAGGTTTATATACTCATAGGAACACCTTTTCTCTAAAAACTGATGGTGTTAAATTAAGGGAACGGTTTTCGACCTTGGAGGGGAAAAATTTCTTTGAGCCCAAAGTCAATTAACTAGCTGTCTCGTTTCGTTTGTTTTGTTGTGAAGGTTTGTGCAGTTGAAGCGTTTCCCTAGTGATCTTCTCCACAAATCAAATACTCTAAAATCCTTATATCTTATTACAAAAGTAATTGTCATTGAACATGTTGGCTTTTTATCATGAAAAAATTGCACTCGGTCTACCACAAACTTATGGGCTTTAAAGGACTACTTTTGTAAAACCAAAAATAGTAAAATTATGAACTGCAACACAAGGTCAACAACCCAAAAGTCGGGGGTGGAAGCAGAATAATAAATGATTAATGAATAACGATTTGAGAATGCTTTGGAATAATGAATTATTGCATCTGAAACCCGAGGAATAATGAATAATGACAAGATGAAAAAAGAATAATGAATAACAGAAAAATAGAAAAAGAATAAGGAATAATGGGAAACAGTTATTAAATGATGGATTCTTGAAAAAACATGTTTTGGAATAATGAATAATGGTAGTTTAATTATTCTGCTTCCACCCCCGATAAAAGCATAGCTCACTAATTTTGAAAATTACTTCATATGTTCTTAGCTAAATAACAAATAAATCAAAATATACAAAGCACTTTGGTTCTAGTTGTCCACGTCATCGCAAAATATAAAAAAATGTAATTTGTAACGCCTAGCAGTTCACGTGCCCCGTTATTTGAAAAGCACTAAAATGTTACATTTGGCAAAATATATCACTGATATGCTTGATCAAAAATTACGTCCTGTGGTTAGCTCGTGGTAAGAGATTCCTGTAAAATGTACTTTTTCTCGGCCCTGCACTTTGTTTGTAGCTGGATGCAATTCTTGTGTTTTTTGTATCTTTGTGTATATTTGATTCTTCGATCAACAGAAAGAAGAAAAAAAAAACAGCTTAAAATTCTTCAAAACCGGTAAAAACATACAAACACATGAAAGGATAATATTTACTACATAATTAGGAAAAAGAGCAGCAAATTTGCATTTGTAAACATTAGGATTTTTGGCCGATAGTGTTCAAAATCAATGTATAAAAAACGTTAATATTTAGTCTCCTTTAATTTGCATGCTCCAAAAGCGTATTTTTTTGTTGCAACTAGCGTTACTTCAACTAAAATAAATAAATAAATAAATAAAAAGAGAATTTGATATCGATCTCAAGATGTAAAAAATATTCTGGAGGTGTAAACGAGGAATAACTTAACGGAACATATTCTTCTTCCACAGCAAATATGAACACTAAATTATTAACGGAGTTTCTTATACAAATTGCCCTATCGCATAATGACGTCACACCAAAACATTTTATTGTTTTGACGCTAAGGATTATGGTCGCCAGAGGGGATCAGAGTGATTGCATATCAAATAAAATGCAGATGAGCAATCACTGATACATGATATATATATCAAAACTCGATACATTGAAGTTCTACTTCGAAAAGGAATATTAATAGGTCCCAATTTCCACTGAGCATCTATAGGACAATTCATTGTTCTGTCACTTAAGTGCTGCACATGCGCAGTCGTTTGACCTCAGTGTTGAAGTGAGTTTGTTTGATGTGTTGTTTTCTACCATGCCACGAGGATAATGTGAGTGGCACATGGCATGTAAAATATTTAATGCAGAGGTAGTGAGTGTGAGTACCAGCAGACGAATAGGCTACTGAACTTTGATTGGTTCTCCTATTTCCCCAAGGGTTTGGAACAGCTATTAGCATCACAATGAAACTTCGCCGAATAGACTACCCCGATTAGACGACATTAATATTATTAAGTGTCTAGATAGCGCAGCGGTCTAAGGTGAGATCTAAAGGTATGGATTAGGGTCCGGATATCGTCTCCCTCCCTGGCTTTCGGGCTAAGACAACTGTTATATGTAGCACCGGGATAGCGTGGATGGGGCCGAAATCTTCATCCGTAACGTAAGTCGATTCGATGTCTCAGCTTCTTTGAATGTCTCGGGAGAATCGTCCCAAATATCATTTTTAGCTTTTAACGTTTTTTTCAATTATCTAGTTATTCTTTTCCCATTTCCGGGGGGCCCGATTTAAGGATTACAGATTTGAGCCCTGTGTATGTCGGAATATTTTTCTTTTTTTCCTTTTTTCCTTTCATTTTTAACCTCTTTTTTCTTTTTCGGTTTCTTGATACTTAGATTTCAGCTTTTTTAGTAATTTTTGAGTATTTTTTTAATCCTTGCAATCTGTTCTAATATAACAAAGTACATCATTATTAATTTATTCAAATTTTGTTCCATTTATTTCTTGAATATGTTACCAATTTTTCTCAACTAGTTTGCATGGTAAACGTGTTTCGTGAGAGATTTTAATAGTCTTCTTTGTTTCTAACTTTAATAGCACGGCAATCTGTCCTCATATTCCTGCATATGCCAATATATAGTGCTCTTGTCAATTTAAATTCTTTTGAGTAAAGTTAAGGTACAATTTGTCTTCTTTTTATCGAGCCTCAACTTGTTCTGTGAGCGAACAAATGAGTGAAAAACTGAAAAATCAACGTCGAACAATTGAATAAGTGTGCGAACAAACCTCAAGCACTCCTGGCTTTGTTTCAAAGAGCGTTTTACGCTATGAATATCCGTTTGGGTTACCTGTGTCATGTGGCAATTTATTAGAGCGGTTCAAGAGACCATAATACTAAGAGAGCGAAGCTCAGTATTGATGTCTGTGCCATGTTCGTGGCGGCTAAGGCTATTTTTAGTAACTTCGCCATCGCGCGCGCAAGGCTCTTAAACAATAGAATTCAAACGGTCCCGTCCGCGCGCACGTCAAAAATCAAATTCTATTGGTGGAGGGACTTGCGCGCGCGATGGCGAAGTTACTAAAAATAGCCTTAGCCGCCACGAACATGGCACAGACATCAATACTGAGCTTCGCTCTCTTAGTATTATGGTCTCTTGAGCGGTTTTCGTATGAAAACAAGTTACGGTCACTGCACAGTACGGCAGGAATTTCGGCAGGAATTTCGATGTTTTTATAGAATTACGGCACTGACACGGTCACGGTACGGTACGGTCAGCTTCTCACTCATACGAAAACTGCTCTAAGACCACCAAAAGACCGTAATACTAGCTGCAAGGAAGCAAACGATCCCGTCCGCGCGCACGTCAAAAATCAAAATTTGTGCGCGCGATGGCAAAGTTACTAAAAATAACCTTGGTCGCGCGCCACGAACATCAATGCTAATTAAGTTTCGCTCTCTTGGTATTATGGTCTCTTGGGGAAAATAGATAGGGTTTTTCAGATTTTGTGAGAGAGTTTGTTTAAAACTCCTTGAAACTCCAAAGAAATGTCAAGAAAATGTGTGTGGGTGTGTGGGTATTAAAAATATCACGTTAATTTTTTCAGTACTTTGTTATATTTCTGTAATTACTGAGATATGTTTAATTTTAAAAGAAAACATTTTGAAAGGGAAAAAATTCATGACAATTTGCATTTCAAGTCACGCAAAAGCTTATTCTGCTGCTTTATTATCTTTCCACACTCCGTACCATTGCATATCTTACAACTAAAACAGTTTCAGGTGAACTGTGGGAATGTGAATGCCTCAATCTTGCTGTAACCGTGTCGTTACCGTTACCGTGTCACGGCGTGATCGTGTCTCGCCGTAACCATGCATTACCGTGACCGTGTCGCGCCGTATCATTGCAGTGCCGTGACCGTATCACACCGTAACCGTGCATTGCCGTGACCGTGTCGCGCCGGATCATTTCAGTGCCGTGACCGTATCACACCGTAATCATGCATTGCCGTGACCGCGTCATCCCGTAACCGTGCATTACCGTGATCATGTCGCACCGTAACCGTGCATTGGGCATGCCTTGACTTTATCGCGCCGTAACCCTGCAGTGACCATGTCACGCCGTAACCGTGCAGTGCCGTGACCTGAGCGTGTCGCGACGTAATTGCGCCGTACCGTGGCCGCAGCCATGCCGTACTCGCATATGCAGTGCCGTGACCGCGCGGTAACCATGCCGTGTCGTGCCCTTTTCAGTGTCATACGAAAGCTTCCTAAACCACACACTGTCCTCAGATAATTAGTTTCGTTAATTAATCAGCAATTTTTTAATTTCATTTATTCATCAATCAATGTAAGTCATTTCAGGACTTTTCATCAGTTTGTATAGGTATTCTGGAAATCTTGATTATTTGGTGCAGACTGCGCATGTCAGTTCCCGGCCTTCCACATAAGGACGGCATGGAAGTGACCCACATCGTCCTTCAACAGGGTACAACAGGGCACCGTCACGATTGGCATGGCTGCCTGAAACAACTTCTGCATCTTTGTCTACACATATGAATTCTTTGTTGCTCTTGTGAGTATAATACTCAGCCATCAGGTATCCGTGGTACTCTCGGGTCCACCTCGAGGGACAGTCGTATCTGGCCGGGATCATCAACTTGGAGCTTCTGGTTTTCACGTGACATACAGCGCAAGGCGCCTCGTGGTCGTGGAGATAACTTTTGGAGAATGGGTTATAACGACCTGATACATGATATTCTGCACCGTACATGTAGGCACCGCCTTGAACTTTAGGTTTATAATGTTCATATTGGGGGATCTCTGGAAGGCAGACATAGTTTGCACCTCCACCTAAATGGCCATGCCATTCTCCTCCAATGCGACCTGTTGTATTTTAATGAATACCACAGTTAAGACTAGCAAGTGTTTATGTTTGGAAAGACATCGTTTAGACCGTTTAGACCAAACCATTACAATTCCACCTCTTTATAACCGCAAAAGTTAATGGGACATCTATCCGACGATGACAATCCTGGCCGGATGTGCCACATTATAACATCATGTCAAATATTAACATTAAGTGTAAGCTTTTACCCAATACTTTCAAAAATACAATCGCCGCCAATTTCAATTGAGAAAATTCCGGCCAAATGACAAATTCAGTAGCTTCATTTAGCTCGCTAAAAGTTGATTAAAGTATAAAGATATGACATAACTATTTCATAAACACTCCACACTAGTACGACACAAAACAAAATGTCAAATAACCTCTGTAAACCAGGTCAGCTCCAGAGGGACATGCAGTCTTTCCCCATCGTATGTACTTGACTCCTCCACCGTTACGTCCAGGTGGACCCCTTAGACCGACTTGTCCTTGATGACCCTGTGGACCACGAGGTCCTGTCAATGAAAAATCAAGAAGATATATATATGTTGCATTACGGGAACGGTACGTGCAATTTTTCACTGACTCTAGATTTACAGCTTTATGTCTATATCAGTTTTGTTAGACGACAATCTGGTTGGCTCAGTTGGTTATCAATCAAACAAACAGACCTTAAAAATCATTTTTTACTACCAGTACTATAACAGGCGCATTAATTATAAACAAACTCAAGACTCAACAGTGATATAGGATAATAATAGGTCTAAAGTTACGTTACCTGGTTTTCCATGAGTGCCATCTTTACCGTCTTGGCCTAAAATACGTATATGATATTAGTGAGTTAGCTGTGAGATGACGCGAGCTACCGGAGTGGCCCGATCCCTCTTTTAATAGTAACTGTTACAAATATTTAGAAGAAACATTCGATTATAACTTGTAAAACAACAGCACAAAACAACAGAAAAGAGCTGCACAGCACAGCACAGAACAGATCAGAACAGAACAGCACAACAATACAGCACGGAAGCTGCACTGCACTGCACCAAACAATACAACTTACCTCACCTCCACACAACACAGCATAACACAAAACAGCATGCAACGCAAAGCACAGTACGTACAACACAATACAATACAGCGAAGCACAGTATAGCGCAGCACAGTACAACTAAACACTGTACAACCAAGGGCACTAGGTTGTACTTAGAGTGATCTTAAGTCGAATTTGATTAACTTATTACTACTAATCGCTAACTAAAGTTTGGCGGAGCGGGAACTGGACCCCAATTGCAAATGAGTATCGATATTCCAACCGTTGGAACGTTCGTTTGACCAAAGATAAAGCATTATAACAGCTAGAACAGAGGCCAGAAAGGTCAAAAACAGAGGAAATAATGTGACTTCAGAGCTTCAAAGGATTGACTGCAGATAAGTACAATTTTTAACTTGATTTATTACACATAAACACAACGACTTTGTCCTAGTGCCCTTGGTACAACGCAGCCCAGTATAGCGCAGCACAGTAGAACACAGTATAGCATAGCACAGTATAGCAAAGCACAGCATAACACAGTACAGCATAGCACATTATATAATAATTGGCATATTACGCGCGCTCTAATTGGTTGAACAACCATGTGTGATTAGAGTACACACACATAAATGGCGTCATCGAATCTTACGCGCGCTCTGATTGGTTGGAATGTTTCGATAAATATTATATAAAACGTGACAACAGTCACGCCACTCGACTTCGTCTCGTGGCGTACTTTTTTGTTCTCACCACATTTTGACGTCATCTGTGCGTGCATCGATTAGAGTACAGACGCACGGAAAAATGGAATCTATTTGTTAAGTACAGCATAGCACAGCTAACATAAGACAGCACAGTATGCATTACAACACAGTACAGCACAGCATAGAAAAGCACAGCAATTTACAGTACAGTACAGCACTGCACAACACAACACAGAACAGTATAGCACGACAGAAAATAAATAGCAGGGCACAGCACAGCAAGGTACGGCACAATACACGTAATACAGTGCAGTACAACACATAGAACAGGACAGTATAACAGCACATCACAGCAAAACCCAGGATAGCAGAACACAGCTCAGTATAGCACAGCACCGTTCAGCACAGCAAAACACAGCAAAACACAACACAACACTGTATAGCACAGTAAGACACAACCCAGCAAAGCACGTGCAGAGCACAGCACAGAACGGTACAACACAGCACATCACAGCACAAAACAGAATAGCAGAACACGGCTCAGTATAGCACAGCACAACAGTTCAGTACAGTACAATACAGCACAACACAACACTGCATAGCACAGTAAAACGATACGCAATAAAGCACAGCACAGTGCAACACACAACAGCACAATAAAGCACAGTACTGCACAGCATATATCACTGCGCAATACATCACAGCGCATGGCACAGTACAAAACAGCATGCACAGCACAGCATAGCAGAGCATAACACAACAAAGCAGCAGAGTACAGCACTGCACAGTTAGTTCAACACAGCACAGTACAGTACAACACAGCATAGCACAACAACTGAAGCACAATACAGCATAGGAAAGTATATTTAAATTTATTTAAATAAATTTAAAGGAAATTAAAGCATAACACAAGACTTAAAACATAGTACAATATCATATAATTCAACAACACTATGGCAACACAGGCTAGGTACCACAACACACTCTGATATAACACAGCTCAAACCTGGTTTTCCTGGTTGTCCATCGCGACCGTCTCTTCCTAAAGAGTAAACAGATCAAGAATAGTAAGCAAACACTTTCAAAGTTTTACATTATAAATCTCCGACTCGGATCCAGCCAAAAACCTGACCGATTTCTTGCCTATTGGACCCTATTAGCGGATATTGGAACAGGCTTTTCCCCGACAAAGAACGCTGTGGTCCTAAATCTTGACCCTATAAAACATTCTCTTTAGAGCTCGAATCCGAATATGACAACTAAAAAGTGTATGAACAAGTCGTTTTTTGTTTCTTTTCCATCAAAATTAAACCATAGCGTTTCCGTTTCGCTGATTATTTCAAGAGGTCATAAAGGATACACTATTGAAGGAATGAGATCCTCAAAGACAGTAGCCATGCCCTATTCTGTGGCTCATAGCTGCATAGCTTACACTGATATTTATGTTCCCTATCGACCACTACCTAGTATATAGCTTAAATGTGGGTGCACCCCTACGCACCTCTCCCCCCACTCATTTTTTTTTAGTCAATACCTCCTTTGAACGTTTATTTACCGTCATCCATAAAGTTGACTTTGTCAAATATTTTTGTTGATTGTGATTTGGTTTTTGTTAGTTAATATTTAAGCAATAAAAAACTGTTTTTGTAGCTAGGCTACCAAACACAGGAAAAACAGTTTATTACTTCTTTTATAAAATAACAAGCTCACAAATTTACGAAAAATTCGAAAAAAGTGACGTGAGGGTATTTGATACTCTCACCAAACACGTTTTTGGCCAATCAGAGCGCTCTTACTGTTCCAATTATTTTATAATACTTGGTAAAAACTTAATGATATAAAAAGTCTGATCGATTCGATCAATATCTCTGTCTCTACTGATCTTGATACTATAACAAATTTGGAGTTCGAGCGAGGTTAGGATGGATTAGTACTGAAGACCGAAATGGAGATAATTTGTGAATTCATTAGCGAAATCAAGGGTGGATCGGATTTAGGGGAGGGGTGCAGGGGGTGCGCACCCCCTCCTGAGACGACTTTGAGTCCTTTTTTCTCAATGTTTTTCCTCTGGGCAGTTTCCAATTTATATGATGGTGCACCCCACTTTAATGTTACCCAAAAAGTGTCGTCTGTATGTACTGAATAAATACGTATAAAATTTCTTACCTCGTAACCAGTACAAACGTCTTACTTCTATTCGCTTCAATCTACAAAAAATTAGAAAAGGAAAGTTAATGTTTTGCTGACGTCTTGTAAACAGTGAAATCCTCAAAGAGATAATATATACAATTGTAAAATATTTGAGATATAACGATTGCGCTGATTGCATGGCTGGCTACCATGTTTATATCAGAGGACAGACACATGGCTCGCACCATGCAAAATGTCGAAAATATTTTTTAAAGCAAGAAAAACACTCGGCTACGCCTCGTGTTCCTAAGCTTGCTTTACTCTAGCTCTACACTTTCCAACGTGTTTATATACCGAACAGAGACATGCGCGCGCGTTTTATACATTACCAATGAAAAATATAACTGAAATTTTATTTGGTATGTTGGCCATGCTTTTGTCACAGTTTCAATTTTTTTCTTAAGGATGTTAAATGGCTAGGATTAGGGTTTTATGGAAGGTACTGATATAGTTTGGTTAGTTTGAAAGGATTACACCTCTAAACTTACAAGAACTGTAATAAGAAAGCTAAACAATGTCCTAAAAATTTTGATCACAACATATACATCGTTATTAAACAAGAATAGTTTCGGCAAGGGAGGTAAAAGGCGCGCCGTCGGCTACCTAGGAGACCAGCTAACTACTGACATTTAACATAAATGCGATTATTTTACCTTTGGTCAAACTTCTTCATCATTTTTGTAAGATCTCCGAGCGTTTGCCTTTTTTCAACGTCGTTCTCTTGCAGTTCGCTGCTCAGAACTACCACAGTCAGCATTAGCAGCATTGCTGCAGTCATCAACAGGAGTTTAGTCAACATTTTAAAACGGGAGTCAGTATCAATCGACGAGAAACAAATGTTCAACTGTGAAAGTGTTATCAGTTCCAACACTAAGTGAGGAATACAGAATCGAGTCTGTTGCAAAACGTTTAGTACCAACCAAAATAAACAAAAAACACGAAAGTTCATGTAAAGTTATTTTTAAATTGAAGAACTTTTACTAATGTAAACAAAAACGATAAAAAAACAAATTTCTGTTGAGGCATATCTAATGCTTCTGGAATGCCAAAATAACTGTGTTAGTCCGAATCGTCGTTTGAAACGTCCACGTGTACACACAATGTTTTATCTTATATTTTTAAATTATTTAACCAACATATTTCCCGATGTTGGTCTTGGCTTCTGTGTAGATTCAGTGGTTTTGAAAGTGTCAATATATGTGCAATATCTGTGTTAAGTCTATGTGTATATCAATACAAAGAATTAACGCTTTTTAGCGCGTTTATTGGAACTAATGCGTTTTCGTTTCTAGATCTGTCCACACCAAATCGGCGTTTTTCTTTTCTCTATGAAGATTCGACAAGGAGAAAAACAACAAATTTTACCGCATCGGATTACGGTATGCATACGTAAACTTAGTCTTGTCTATCACCCAAATCAAAATTGTGCTATACATATAGTAAAAAAGGTTTCAAAGGCGAAATACGAACTAGAAAAAGAAGACGTAGAGTACGAACACTAAAAGCAAGCAATACTTCACAATTTAGTACTAAATTAAATTGTACTAATTAAACAATAGAAAGCAATAGAATTAGCATAAAATAGCACTATTTACTACTATCTATGTTGCACGCTTTTAGAGTGATTTTCATCGGACTATGAACAATTACTAATAGTCAGTGTTTAATAGTGTCTAATAGTTGTATTACAACAAAAGAAAACAATGGGTGCAGAGTCTATTAGTGTTTATTAGCTTAGTAACTATTTCACAGTCCGGTGAAAATCACTCTATCACTTCGCGAAAAGGAAAAACAAATAAATACTTAGATAGACGTCTTTATTCTGCACGTGGCAGACAAAAGAGTTGCAATCCAGTATATTAGAGGCGAATCTAATCAATATAAAAAAATCTTTATAAGGCTTGCCTCATAGACATATAAAAGATTTGCGAATTGTATCAGATTGAGTGTAAAGGGCCGAAAACTGTCTTTGAAAGGGACACCTTTCTCTTCATTGAAAAGGTTTATATATACTCATAGGAACACCTTTTCTCTAAAAACTGATGGTGTTAAAGGGAACGGTTTTCGACCTTGGAGGGAAAAAATTTCTTTGAGCCCAAAGTCAATTAACTAGCTGTCTCGTTTCGTTTGTTTTGGTGTGAAGGTTTGTGCTGTTGAAGCGTTTCCCTAGTGATGTTCCCCACAAATCAAATACTCTAAAAGCCTTATATCTTATTACAAAAGTAGTTGTCATTCAACATGTTGGCTTTTTATCATGAAAAAATTGCACTCGGTCTACCACAAACTTATGAACCAAAAATAGTAAATATATGAACTAGAGTTCTTACAATATATCCGTGAAAAACTTTGTAAGAAATTGCACTAATTTTCACTAATTAAACAATAGAAAACAAAGGATTTCGCGCTGTTTACAGGGTCCCCTATACCCGTTTGCAAAATGAAATCATGCAAAAAATATTTGGTCTTTTCACGCATCATGGATAATTAAAAAATCTCTTTCACGCTCACAAAAAAAATCAAAAGTTCCTTTCGCGTGGACGCAAAAAGATTTTAGACCTTAAATCACGTTTCACGTCAAAATAAATCAGCCATTCACGTCTCACGTAAAAGGTATAGGGGACCCTGTGTTTAGTACAATTTAGTTCGCTAACTTTTTCACGAATATATTGTAAGCACTCTACAACACAAGGTCAACAACGTCAAAAGCATAGCTCACTAATTTTGAAAATTACTTGATATATTCTTAGTTAAATAACAAATAAATCAAAATATACAAAGCATTTTGGTTCTAGTTGTCCACACCATCGCAAAATGAAAAAAATGAAATTTGTAACGCGTAACAGTTGACGTACCCCGTTATTCATGTTATTTGAAAAGCACTAAAATGTTAAATTTGGCAAAATATATCACTGATATGCCTGATCAAAAACGTCCTGTGGTTAGCTCGTGGTAAGAGATTCCTGTAAATTAAAATTTATTTTTTCTCGGCCACTTTGTTTGGATGCAATTCTTGTGGTTTTTTTTTTGTATCTTTGTGCATCTTTGCATTTTTCGATCAACAATTAATGATCTGAAGAATCATTGATATCGATCGATTATATTTCATCTTATATACATTATGATTTGTGTGTATACATATTTTATTTTATTCATATATCATTATATTATCATGTTTTGGAGAACAGCGTCTCATATGGGAATTCAGTTTCAAACCCTACTGCTATCCTTTACCATTTTGTATTTATTTTAGCGCTATAAAGTATTAATAAACATTAAACACAAACGAAACCAGGCAATTCCCCCCCTCCCCCCTCCTCCAAAATTCCAAAAAGATATGTTGTAAATATCGGTTTGAAATTTAGTGAATTAAATTTTTGGCAATTCTTGGTAAGTTAACATTAGTGGAAGGGAAAAAAAACCCAAGACGATAGAAAAGAAAAAGGGGAAATACAGAAAAAAAATGCTTCTGAAGGCAATCATTTAGAGCAGCGCGTACCATCAGCGTACAAAGCAATATATGGAGCAGATTTCGTATGAGTGAGAAACGGACCGCGCCGTGCCGTAACCGTGTCAGTGCCGTAATTTCTTGTGATTTCTATAAAAACACTCGAAACTCCTGCCGTAACCGTGCCGTGACCTTGCGGTGCCGTTTTCACAGTCATACGAAATCTACTCTATAGCAAATAGACGAGTCCAGGTTCGCGGAATCCTCATGGAATTAAAAAACATATATATTATTTCGCCTTATTATGTAGTATATATTATCTTTTCATGGTTTGTATGCTTTTTTCTGGTTTTGAAGAATTTTATGCTTTCTCTCTCTCTCTCTCTCTCTCTCTCTCTCTCTCTCTCTCTCTCTCTCTCTCTCTCTCTCTCTCTCTCTCCCTTTACATAGAAGAACTTCTTCTATGCAATGGGGTAGAAATGAAGTATAAAATAAAACTGCTTAACTCTTTCCCGAAACGATTTTCGGTAGAATATGATCTGTAAATTTTTATGACTCCATATTTGGGGTTGCTATGGAGAGTGCTGCTGTTTTAGAACACCGAAGGCTCAAGGTCTCCGCCAGCAAAGTCAGTTTAACGTAGTGTTATTGTTTGCTAGGGCTGTAGTTAGGACTCAAAATTGCCATTGGATTGATTTTAGGTAAGTTTAAAGCCTTTTTTCATCTTTAGTGGCTGCTGGAGGAGCATCATTAAGCGTGAAGGCAGCTTAGAGTCCACTTTCTAAACTGAGAAACTAGTAAGGCGATCTACTTCGTTGTCAAATTTGATCAGTTGTGGGGAAGAAAATGGCGGCTCTGAAGCGAAGTAGCCTTGGGACTCGACTACTGATGAATTTCTTGACCTACCAAGGGATATTTTGGAAGCTGTGACCACTGAAGAACACCAGAAGCGCGAAATTTGTTTAAGATGTAGAGTAGGGAAGGACCCCTGTCAAAAATGTCGTTATTTCCCGGGATGCAATGAGGTCGTGATGTTGAAAATTGAGGAAAGACCAAAATGCACTAAAACCAGTGGCTGCAGCTTGGCCCAGACAGCAAATAATTGAGAAAAAGAACACTGCTAACCTAGGGCTAGGACTGAATTTCTCTGTGAATGTCGAGTTTTGGTTTTGCGCAGAAGACTTCAATAAAAAAAACTGAAGACAAAAACGTGATTTTTGCTCGTGCTCAATAACGTCAAAAACGGTTCTTTTCGTATTTGTCCAAATCCACAAGATGATGTTGTGCAAAACCTTTGAATCTTCGACTTTTAGGAGTTTGTTGAGTAACTCACTAGTCATTGCATAAGACTTATAGTTTAGTCGATATTCGATCGTTTCAGAAAGGTGCGATTTTTAAACTTCGTCAATGCGTAGGCACTGATTTTCTAAAGACCGGACGGGAAAGAGTTAAAATTCTTCAAAACCAGCAAAAAGCATACAAACACATGAGAAGATAATATTTACTACATAATTAGGTCAAAGAGCAGCAAATTTGCATTAGTAAACATTAGGATTTTTGGCCGATAGTGTTCAAAATCAATGTATAAAAAACGTTAATATTTAGTCTCCTTTAATTTGCATGCTCCAAAAGCGTATTTTTTTGTTGTTACAACTAGCGTAACTACAAATAAAAGCGAGTAATTTCTCGGGGAATTTAATGTCGATCTCAATATGTAAAAAATATTCTGGAGGTGTAATGAGGAATAATTTAAAAGGAACATATTGGCTTCTTCCACAGTAAATATGGACACTAAATGTTTAAGGGGTACTTGGATGAAAATCGATAAAAATTTAAAATGACTTGAAACTTGGTTCAATGTATCAAGCAATATATTTTCATCAAATTGCAAAGGTATAGATAAACAGTTATCACGCATTTTAGCATCTACATTGTGTATCAGTATGTCGTCATAAGTACAACCCTATTGTTCTTTTCGATCTTAAACCAAAATTTCTTGGTGATAGTAGGTTTTATATTTATCTATATTGGTCGTTAATTGACGTCAACTTAGGAATTAACCACTTTCCAATTTTGACCTATTTTCATCCAAGTACCCCTTTAACGGAGTTTCTTATACAAATTCACTGTTCTGTCACCTAAGTGCTGCACATGCGCAGTCGTTTGACCGTAATGTTGAAGTAAGTTTGTTTGATGTGTTGTTTTCTACCATGCCACGAGGATTTTTCTCGCTTAACATGTGTGGCACGTGGTATGTAAAATATTTAATGCAGAGGTAGTAAGTGTGAGTGCCAGCAGAAGAATAGCCACTACGTGGATCTGCTGTAGAAGATTATTATTATTATTATTGATTATTATTATTAATTGACACTGCTACTCTTCTTATTTAATTTCTTCCCTTTTTCTCTCTCTTTTTTTTTTTCTCTTGTTCTATTTTCTTTTTCTTTTCTCTTTTTCTTGTTTTTTTTCTTGTTTCTGTCTTCTAAACATAATACTATAGTAATCTATAAATTCTAAAAATCATTTAAGTCCTTCAAACTGGTGTCTAAGTTAAACCTTCCAAGTTTAGCTTTTGGCTTCTTTTCATGAATTACATCATTGATAGATTTGGCCTTTTTCTCATTCATGGTCAGCGGACGTATGCGTCCGTATGCATATTCCCAATAATCTCTTGGAGGGTTAACAACACGCCCCCCTAAATCATCCAGTAATATTCTGTGTCGACTTCTCAAGGCTTTAAAGCCATTTCCGACTCTTTTTAGAATTCTTTGTTGCTGTTGAAATGATTCTGTTCCTTCGTGGTGCCTCTCGCCGGCGCGTTCTTCTTCATCTAAACGGCTTTCAGTTTCTTTTCTCATTCCTTTGCTTGCTTTCAAATCTTGTATTCTGTGTTCAACAGCTTCTTGGAGTTGTTTAAGTTTTTCTTCTTGCTGTTGTTCTTTCTGCTGTTCATTTTTTATATATCGCATGTAATCATGTTGAATTTGGAGTTTGTGACGCTCTTCCTGAAGCTTTTCTTGCTTTCGAGCCTCAAGAACTTGAAGCAAATGAACGTGTTGTTCGTTCTTGTCTTCTTTTCTTCTTTCGTATTGTTTTTGAAGTTTGAGCTTTAGTTGTTGTTCTGGGTGGCTTTCATCTTCTTTGTTTTGATCTTCTTTCTTTTGTTGTTGTTGTGTCTCTTGAATCGACTTAGACTGCTTGCCTCTTCGTTCCTCATGCAGTTCTTCAACCTGCTGCTGGTGTTCTTCCTCTTGAGGATCAAGGATTTCATTCTGTTGCTTTTGCTGTTGCTGTTGTTGTTGTTGTTGTTGTTGTTGTTGTTGCTGTTGTTGCTCTTCTGCACCCTGTTTGATTTGTTGCTTTTTTTCTTCGACCCCTTGTACTTGCTGTTGTTGTTGTTGTTGTTGTTGTTGTTGTTGTTGTTGCTCATTCTTCTGTTCTGTCTTCACTCTGATCTCCTTCACTTGTTGTTGTTGTTCTGATTCCTCCACTACTGGTTGCTGTTGTTGTTGTTGTTGTTGCTGTTGTTGTTGTTGTTGTTGGTTCGTCTGTTCTGTGTTCTCAATTTTATTAACTTGTTGTTGTTGTGGTTGTAGTTTTTGTAGTTGTGGTTGTGGTTGTTGCTGCTGTTGTTGTTGCTGTTGTTGATTCGTCTGTTCTGTGTTCTCAATTTTATTAATTTGTTGTTGTTGTGGTTGTAGTTTTTGTAGCTGTGGTTGTTGTTGTTGTTGTTGCTGCTGCTGTTTCTTGATCTCTTCTATCTTTTCTAATTCCTCTACTTCTTGCTCTTGTTGTGGCTCGTGAAGTTTCTCCGACTGAAAGTACAGTTCATACTGTTTCAAAGCATTTACAAAATTTGTCTTGACATTCTCAGATGCAAGCAAATTCTCGTCAATCTTATCTTTAATCCACTCATCTATTGTACTTTCTGAGTACAACATAGACAGTGGTCCTCTAGCCTCAGTCTTCAATTTATCTAGTAGCGTAATAGCACTGAAAGTCAAAAGATAAGATTTAAATTAAGAGTTCCAGTCGTGCCCTTAGTTTTAAGGTTTGGGAGAAGAATGACTGGAGTCCTACGTACCCTTGGCTTATCGATTTTCCAAACTTCAGACGGAAATAACTGATGTTGTTAGTTTTCATTTGCCGTGGCAAAGTCCAGGTATTCTTTCTGAAAGAACAAATAAAAACAGCAAAAGCTTTAATGGAAACATGGTTGGCCGAGCGGTGACAATGCTGGTCTGTCATCACTGTTTTTTCGGGTTCCCGGACGGAGGCATCACATGCGGCTTGAGTTTCTAAGCTCGTTCTCTGCCTTCTCTGTCTTCTCCGTCAGATGTGATTATGGAGCACATTCATAAATAGACTATGAAATTCAAAATCATACTAGTGGATCCAGGCCTTGGCCATTTCGATTTTAGCTTCTATGTTTGGCGATTTTGAACCATATAATAATTGATATATTACGCGCGCTCTAATTGGTCGAGAACCATGTGTGATTACAGTACACACGCACAGATGACGTCAATGAATCTTTCGCGCGCTCTGATTGGTTGAAATGCTTCGATAAATATTATACAAAACAAATAGATTCCATTTTTGCGTAGGTCTGTACTCTAATAGATGTGCAACAACCATGCATGCCACTCGATTGTCTCGTGGCGTACTTTTTAGCTCTCACCACATTTTGACGTAATCTGTGCATCTATTAGAGTACAGACGCACGAAAAAATTGAGTCTATTTGTTGAATTGTCAGTGTTTGACGTGCAATTAGCTATATATGTGACGTGAAAGCAAGACGCTTGTTTGAGCGTACACTCGGCGGGCTTCTGACCATCCTGGACTGTACAGACCTGTCTGTATTTTATCACAGACGAAAGAACTGTACGCCCGCCGAGTATATAATGACTAAAACCTAAAAATAAACGAGAACAAGATTGTATTGAAATTCAGGTATCACCTATAAAAGCCCTAGTACTTACGTGTCCGTGGCGAGGTCCAGTTTATGTAGAGCCTCGCTTAGATCACATACCATCTTGTAGATTTCTTCACCAGGAAACTTGGCAACACAGTTATCAGGACTAACAAAATTTAATAGAACAAAAGAATCACTAAACAGTGAAAATTCGCTAACTACCTCGAACTATCACAAATAAGATAAATACAGTAGAACCCCACTATCTTGAACTCCCAAGGGAAATGATAAATACAGTAGAAACCCACTATCTTGAACTCCCAAGGAATTAACAAATACAGTAGAACCCCACTATCTTGAACTCCCAAGGAATTAACAAATACAGTAGAACCCCACTATCTTGAACTCCCAAGAAATTAACAAATACAGTAGAAACCCACTATCTTGAACTCCTAGGGGAAATGATAAATACAGTAGAACCCCACTATCTTGAACTCCCAAGGAATTAACAAATACAGTAGAACCCCACTATCTTGAACTCCCAAGGAATTAACAAATACAGTAGAACCCCACTATCTTGAACTCCCAAGAAATTAACAAATACAGTAGAAACCCACTATCTTGAACTCCTAGGGGAAATGATAAATACAGTAGAACCCCACTATCTTGAACTCCCAAGGAATTAACAAATACAGTAGAACCCCACTATCTTGAACTCCCAAGGAATTAACAAATACAGTAGAACCCCACTATCTTGAACTCCCAAGGAATTAACAAATACAGTAGAACCCCACTATCTTGAACTTCCATAGGAAATGGTAAATACATGCAGCAGAACTCCGCTGGGCTATATTGAGCTTCAAAGTTAATTGTAAACGATAAATACAGAAAAACCTATTTGGAATCCCTTAAGGTACCAAATTTGAGAAATAGAACACTAGTCACATTGGATCAACAAATTCATTTCCAAACTTACTTCGTTGCATATTCAGCATCTAAACTGATAGGCTTTCGAAAGCCTAGGATTTTGGAAACCTCGGCGAGCAAGCGGTTATCCATATACCCTGGCAATAGACAGGTAATACTTAGATATATACAACAACGTACATTTTCACATTTTCTCTTGTTCGCAAGATTTTCCATAATTGGATCCAGTCAGTTGATTTTCTATGCATGGACCCATCCATCCATCCTTCCATTCATCCATCCATCCTAATTCCTTCCTTCCTTCCCCTATTCATTCATTCTATTTATACAATATACTGTATACCTTTATGATTGCACAAATATAATCCTTACCTTCCTTAACAGCTGTCAAGCAGACGACTAATGAGGGAATGGACGCTGGCAAAAGCTCACATAACGAACCGAAATAGTCATATCTAACACAACAACAAATCAATTAATAAAGCTATATTCACATTACAAGGTAAAGCTGCAATAATCACTTAATATTTTGATCTCTCAGACAACCGTTTTGTATCGTCCACAATCTCTTGCAATCGTTTTTCTACCATAACTTGCCATCTTGAGCGATCATGCATGCAATGATAGAATACATGTTGCAATAACATATTATAACTGGTATGTTACGCGCGTACTGATTGGTCGAAAATCGTGTGTGATTACAGTACACACGCATAGATGACGTCATAGAATCGTACGCGCACTATGATTGGTTGAAATGTTTCGATGACTATAATTATATAAAACAAATAGATTCCATTTCTCCGTGGGTCTGATCTTTACCCTAATTGCTGGAGTGCATCCATTCCTTAGGGAATCAAAAGACAATGAAGCGGCAGCCATGTTGGATGAACAAACAACAGACACTAATGAGCAATCGTTTGTTGAAGTTCATCCAAGATGGCTACCGTGACGTCACATCCAACCCAAGAATAGATTAACAGAACTGCGCCAACTTCGTCTCGTTGCGTACTTTTTGTTTTCAACACATTCTCACCACACTTCATCTTGTGGCGTAATTTTCGTTCCCACAACATTGTGATGTCATCTGTGCATCTATTGACGACTTTCAAAAATGGCGGCCTAGTACATGAGAACGAGGCCACAAAGGCCTTGTTATCAGAAAATAAGCGTGGCGACACCTCTATTGCTATCAAAGATGATGTGTTCCTCTTCTTTTTGAAATAACTATTTTCTGTGTATTTTACAGGATAGACTTAGACTCATTTGATGCCATGATGATTTTAGAGGCCTTTCTGGCCTCGTGAACAATGAGCCGCCATTTTTGAAAGTCGTCTATTAAAGTACAGAAGCACTGAAAAATGGAATCTATTTGTAAACAGACGTCTCTGTTGTTATGATTTCTGAATTTGAAGCCTTCGTACGCCCGTCGTGCAGAAGGCACAAGCAAGCGTCTGTACGATGGAAACGGTTTGCATCCACCTCAAGATTTGCGGACAAATGCTTCCATGACATTTGTGGGAACATTACCATTCGTGAAAGACATCGTCAACCAGCTCTGTGCTTTAATATGTCAGGAATGGCACACTCCTATCTTACACCGGCAAGACTACACCAGCTAATCAGATGATTGAAGAAAGGCTTATTAATTAAAACGACTTAAGTGACATTTCTGGTGAGTTATCATGTTCATCAAAAGTTACTTAGGCCGTTTTTAATGCCCGACCCTTCATTTGCTGTGTATAATTACCTACTCCATCCTGTGAGTGCCATCCCCATCACCGTAGAGTTGGGAAGAAAGGATACCGCTTGAACCCAGTCCAAGTTGTTTTGTAGTCGAACTTTAATTCTCACAAAGTCAGCATTAGATTTGTAAGCCCCTGAATACAGCAGACAGAAAATTTGCTGTCACTGTCAGTATTTCAGTTGGTCATGAGTATTCCTGTATAAAGGCTAGGGGATACTCTGTTGGAGCTATGCCGAGAGTGTTTGACCAGTGCATTAGAAACTGCTGAAAGGCCGAAAGATTCTTTTTAGGAATCCCAAATCTCAAAACAAACAAACAAACGAACGAATGAACGAAAATCTTCCTCCAACTCAACAACCTCCAACCTCTCCAATCCCCACCACTAACCACCACCATCTCGACGGAAAATGGTTCTTTTACTTACCTTTAAAAGCACTTGCCATCCAAACTCGGGAAAAAGCAGCGTTATATCTTTCCCATGTTTCTGTTATTAATAGAATATGCCAGTAGTTAGATTTTGTTGATAGATTTATACATGTAATTATTAGCATTGTCGTACATATCGTCATTATTATAGTCTTTTAACACGCAGGAGGGGGAAAGCGAAGGGAAGGGAAGGCGAGGGATGGAAATGGAAAGCGAAAATGAGGATTCCCGAAGGTCTCTTTCTCCCCTTGATGATAATTTTTGTAATATTTTATTTCAACAATAAATGATTACCAAAATACCTTGAGGAAAGTGTTGGCTTAAAGGAGTTCTGTATCCCCATAACATAGGTTCCACTAGTTGCCCCATCTCTGTTTAAAGAACAAAAATAATTGGACTTTTGTCGTATAATGCTTAGATAACTATATAACATAGACCTATCAACATATCCTCACTGTTTTATTTGAAATCAAGGAGTGTATCAAGATTTAGGGGGAAGGGTATTAGTTTGGTGGAAATTAGGCCTTATCCTTATCACAAGGTGAATACTCCAGCCTTAGAAATTTCTGTAACTCTAGGATCTTATCTCTAACCCTAAGTTTGAACTAACCCCAACCCTAGTTTTCACCAGGGGGAGGGGGTCAAAAGCCCTGGTCACGTGACGTCCTTTGTTCATCCTTCTTACTTTGTAATTTTTCTGGTTTCCAATCCCTCATCATATCATCCCACATTATTGGTGTCTTGCCATTCTGTCGGACGTGCTGTAACACTGGAATCATGTGACCAAGAAAGATGTCAGCCTTTGTATCGTTGCTTGCCTTACATGTGGGACAAGTTTTGAGATTCCAAACCTAAACAAATGATAAAACTAAATGAACTCAGAAGGCAGGAAGGAAGAGAGTGAGAAAAGAAGGAAGGAGGAAGAGAATTAAGAAGGGGGTTGGAAGCAAGAGAGGGAGTGATAAGAAAAGAAGGAAAGGATGGAAAGAAAGAGGGAGGAAGGAAGCTAGAAAGAAAGAAGAGGAAGGAAGAAAGTGCGAAGGAAGGATAAAGGAAGGAACGAGGGGAAGAAAGAAAGAAAGGGAGAATGAAGGAAGGGAGGAAATAAAGGAGGGAAGGATTGAAGAAAGCCAGTGAGGTAGCCAGGATGGAGAGGGAAAGAAATGATCAAATTGCGCCAATAATAATCTGCTGTGTTTACCTCATCTCCACCAACGTGTAACCATGGTGACATAGGGTGCATCCTAACAACTTGGTCGATCATTTTCTTCACCAATATTAAGGAGTCTAAACACACACAGACAAAACAATTTTTTTTCTTTACACTGATTAATTCTCTTGATGTATACAAAACCTCCCCATCCTGTCTACTACAATGCACCGCTATCGTAACTCACTATCATTATCAGCATCAGCAGCATCATCATCGTCGTCGTCATTATCACCACCACCATCATCATAAAGCAGATTTCGACGAATGAGTTGGCATGGAAACTTACCGCGCCGTACCGTGACTATATATCTCAATCGAAATTCCTGCCGTACCCGTGCCGTGCAGGGCGCTAATCATCCTCTCTCTCACACACACACGCGATTAGCATGGTCTTCATCTCCATCGTCTGTCATCATCAGCATCAACATCAGCTTCAATATCATCATCATCATGCATCCTCATCATCATAGCTTTTCCTTCGTGAAGTGATAGGGCACACCTGTGTTAACTTTATGCACTGCCCTGATCGACCACCTATAGGACCTTTCTTTTCCTTGGTATACGCCTAGTAGTATGTTTAATGACCGATGTCTTTTAACACTCGCGCACAAAACAGATCTTTACTATACCATTTCAAGCGGAAGATCATGTCTTGATTTTGTTTTGTTTTGCTAAAAACAAATGTACTTTAACACTCACTTGGATTCTTTGTGCAGAGAGAGTTTGTATAGAGCTTCGTCTCACGCAGATCAGCAAACTCTTTATGTTTGAGAACGTACTGCAAAAAACAATGATATTTTAGGTCCACTTGTGCGTAAATGCTCATCCAAGAAAATTTAAAATGTTTTTAAACCAACCAACAACAACACTTTCCATAAATAAAGAAACAGACAAATAAAAAACATACAAACAAGCAAACGAAGAACACAAGCCAAAAAACAAACAAATAAAACATTACTGAAGAAGATCCGTGTTAGGATCGCAACGTCTATGTGTAAAAACTCAAAAAAGTCAGAGAAAACAAGATAAAATTCATGCATATGCATATAAACAAAGAAACAAACAACTACAATTGATTTCTCGTCAATTCTAGTACTGTTGATACCTCTAGATGCCCAAACGATTGTACCAATGGAATGACCAACATGCCAAGTTTCTTACACTCCATAAGAAAATGCTTGACTTCATCTTCACTGAGAAGAAAAAAATTGAAGTTAACTTTTTAGGAGGTATAAAATCAAATACGATTAGTTTCCAAATTAATTTGAACGCATTATCATTCTCGCAGCTGAGTTCTTCGATAATCGCTCCTTGGAAGTCGAGATGAAATATTTATTTATTTATTATATTTAAGTCAATATTTATACAGGTACATCCAGTTTAGCCTGGCTAGTTTAAATGGAGCCCTGATATAACATAATTAATTACAAGTGGACTAAACATAAATGGAGCTACACATATACATACATAACACAATATTTTCTCACTTCCCCCACACTCCCTGTCCCTTTTTTATGAATCTTTAGAGGTACCAGTGACGTCATACACTCCACACAAACATTTAGCTCCATACATTTCTTTGTAATTTGTTACTGAAATATCTCAACGTAAATTGTTCTACATTGAAGAAAACTGGTCAGAAAATTACTCCATAGCCTAAACAATGTAAGAAAACTCCTTTACACAAATTAGTTTCAAAGAAATATAATTGTTTAAGAAACAAAGCATAAAGAAATGCATGGAACTGAATGCTTAAGTTGAGTGTATGACGTCACTAGAACGGTTTTGGTGCTAGTCCCCCTTTAAATATCGACAATCGAGGATTTCTGATACTACGAGATGATTAACTTCAATACTGAAAACAACAGTTACCTGTATGCGTTCTGGCCTCTTATGATCGCTAAATCTCCTTGGAATGGAAATGTGTCGACGTACTCAACCAAAAACCCAGTTGCACCCCAAGCCCTTACGAAAGGTATTAGCTGTTAAAATTCAAATACAATTATTATAGTCAATAGTGGATTGTATGAGTTACAAAGACACTTAATGTACTGACTAATGTCCATGAGAATTACTTCTTTTGTTTACTCTTTCTATTTATACATAAAAATCCACTATATATAGCTGGACTTTGATTGGGTGTGGTACTTTGCGTCGTCCGGAGGACCGATTTAGGAGTTACAGGTTCGAGCCATGCCAACACAACAATTTTTTCTTGTCATTTTTTTTCTTTCTATTTTTTCTTATTTCTTTTTTTCCTCAATTCCTTCTTTTTTGATTTCTTAATACTTAGGGTGTTTTCCATTTAGTAATATCAACCGGCCAGAACGGCTTGATTTCTTAGGACTGATTCCATCCAGAGCTAGGAATTGACATGAACT
Source organism: Telmatactis stephensoni (assembly GCA_029948255.1). Classification (NCBI taxonomy): domain Eukaryota; kingdom Metazoa; phylum Cnidaria; class Anthozoa; order Actiniaria; family Isophelliidae; genus Telmatactis; species Telmatactis stephensoni. The sequence continues at coordinate 325,881 of JALIZF010001842.1, read as the reverse complement.
GGCCGTTCTGGCCAGCTGGTTCCACTAAATGGAAAACGCCCTTAGATAGCAGCTTTTTGTTTGAAATCTTTAAAAATCCTTTTATTTGTTTATCTGTTTTAACAAGTAATATTCATGCGCATCATCATTCGGCACTCGCTATACATCCATTCGCGACTCTCCTAACCGATTTTTGTTTGTTTGTTTGTTTGTTTTGTTGTTGTTGTTGTTGTTGTTGTTGTGAAACAAGATTTATCTATCAAAAACAGACGGCGAATAGTACCGTTGGGTAATGTGAGGATTTTTATTTGGGGGGGGGGGGGGGTGAAAGACTCAGAAAACTTTTGTGGATCTGATTTGTTTTCGATGTCGTTGTGGTGTCCTCATTTTAGTATCAAATTACGCCCCGGGATCCGGAAATACGTCGCAACCTAAGAGCTTCATCTCCAGTCCTCCCTCATCCCATTTTCTACCACAGGGTACCCATCGCGATCGACTGAATATCAACAGGAGCCTGATATCAAATTAGTTACACTAACCTCTAGTAAATAGCTCATCTTAGGTGGTGCTCCACTTAGATCAAGATGAACAAGCTTGTGACCTTGAAATCTTAAATGAACCATCAAAATTAACAGAAATCCAGTCAAACTTCACATAAGCAACCACCCAAAATGTACAGTTTAGGTGATCGCTTAACGCCTACGATAGTAAACACTGATAGGGGTTACGATGGTGCTAATTATAAAGCGACATGTGATCCAATTTTAACCCGATGAGAGGAGGATTATTTGTCAAGTGGTCTCTTTATATAGGAGGTTAAAAACACAAGAAAATGACAAGCTATCAGCTTTTAATAGATCTAGATGTCATCGCGATCGCTTACAAGAGGTGTCAACTTATTGTCACGCGTCATTATATTGTCACGCGTTTTCTAGAGCTGTAAAAACAGACAAATTTGACACAAACTAAACATATTTGGCTTCGTCCATAAAGTAACTTTTGTTTAAAGAACATTTTATCAAAATAAACGATTTAGTTGTAGTTTTAATATGATTTTGCCACTTGGTATTTTTTGTCCGCCATGTTGGTATCCCAGTGACACCAACATGGCGGCTCCGTACATCTACTAAAGACCAAACAAATGAAATTTGTTTTTCTTTAAAAATTCTCCTTTTGACTAAAAATTTTGCAGAGTTACATAGTTTTACTTGCTCTTTCACGTGAAAGTACTTTGATTTTATTTAGGGTTATAAAACGGACTGAGATTTTTTCGATGACGTAAGTGATAACCCCCAATAGCGTTTACTCGGGTTACGAGGAAGCCCGAGTAAAAATTCTCCTTTTAAAAATTTTGCAGAGTTACAGAGTTTTACTTGCTCTTTCACGTGAAAGTACTTTGATTATTTTTTTAGGGTTCTAAAACGGACTGAGAGTTTTTCGATGACGTAAGTGATAACCCCCAATAGCGTTTACTCGGGTTACGAGGAAGCGCGAGTACTAAAGCTTGTTCGTTTGACGACCACAACACAGACCTAGACTCGGTCCGAGAAATAATTTATGCGCTTTGCAAATGTTAAGCTAGTATTCTGTTTTAAATAGATATTAAATATTTTATAAGCAATATATTATAAAGGCAATATTTAACGATTGCTTATGTCTCTGTACTGTGATATAAACAGTCTGGACGATGTACAGCACAATGAAAGCCAGAGAAACATGCACTCTGCCGGCAACGCCCCCGTGTTCCTAAGCTGGTTCTACCATCATGTTTATATAACATTACAGAAACATGCGTGCTTATTATCAGAGTTAATAGGGTCCCCTCTATTTGACTCTGTTATTAGTTAAGGAATATAAAACGCGCGCGCATGTCTCTGTACTGTGATATAAACACGATGGAAGGTGTAGAGCAAGAGAAAAGCAAGCTTCCTTTTCGAGTGCTCTACATCTTCCAGAGTGTTTATATCACAGTACAGAGACATAAGCGATCGTTTTATATTGCTTTTATAAAATATTTTCCACATTTTTTGAGCGAGCCATGTCTCTGTCCTCTGATATAAACATGGTAGCCAGCCAATCAGCGCGCGCGTTATATCTCAAATATTTTATAATCAATCAATATTATACGCCCGTGCATGTCTCTGTATATCTCAATATATTGAGATGTGAGGAGGACTTCGGAGATGTTCAGGACGAGAAAAACAAGCTTAGGAAAAGGCGCTGCCGGGTGTTTCTCTTGCTTTTGAGTCGATCCTGTACTGACATCTTCGCGAGTGTTTATACCACAGTACAGAATTATAAGCGATCGTTCTATATTGTTTTTACTATACCTTTTATTATAACACACGTACTTGTATTGCTTGAACTATTTGTTTCAGTACTCACCCATGGTGCACAGTTTTTTGACTGCGAAGAGCTTCTTCTTGATATAGTTTCGAGATGGAATATTCAGCCTTCATGAGTCTGTCGTTTGTTGACTGCATGAAAGCTTTTGCTTCTGATAATTCTAACAAATGACAATAGATACTATGGTAACGACCGTAACTTTGACAACCATCAATGGTTTAGGTCACCATGACAACAACGACCTTAGTAAACATATCCACAACCTTAAAAAACCTTGCAAACTATCAATCTTATTAGCAACGACACGATAACCATAGCAACGATACCTTAGCAACCATTTTCTTAACAACTGATAAACGTAGCGACGACGTCCTTAGCAACCACCCTCCTTAGCAACCATGTCCTTTGCAACATAACGTTAAGTAATGCATTAGCTTGAACAATGAAAACACGTCAAAATGTTTCAGTACGTACCTTTTATCACCTCTGATAAAATAGGGCCAGAGGCGGTGCCTGGCAACTGAGGCCCAGAATACACGATTTGACTGTGAAAGGAACGTAACAAAACTAGGTTACACTAGGATGAGCATGAAACGGACCGCGCCGTGGCGCCGTGTTGTGATGTTGTGAAGTGTCGGTGCCATAATGTCAGTTTATAAAACATTCAAAATTCCTACTGTGAATATGCCGTTTCTTCACATTAAAATTGTTATAGTGTCGTTAAGATCTACGTATGCTGTTTATGCCTATATTGCTCTTAATTAGTGGCAGTCGTTTTCAAGATGCAGAGAAAAAAATGTAAATGAAAAAAGAATACGGAAGACTACGTTTGGCAAGGTGGAAAAAATTTTTGTTTTGCCTAAAACCTATTGTTTAACATTCAAAACATTTACGATTTTATCACAGAACTATTTTTCTTAGTGCAAAGCTTGAATTAATTCCTTTAATTTATTAAGAATCGCAAGTTGTACTAAGACTGTAAACGAATTTCAGGTTATATATAGTATCATTAGATAGTGCATTTAATGGTTCAGTTCCTGCTCTCATATATAAGAAATTTGCTATTAAAAACAGACATAGCTTAAGTCACCATGTTTGTGTTTCTTTGAGAGTGCATTTAGAGAAAAAAACTTAATTCGACAGATTGAATACAACAGTGTGTTTAATCAAACAGTATAGAGTTAATTATGTTAAAAAAAATGGGAAAATTCCTCTGCTTTATCAAGCATAGCGCACAGCCAAGCGAAAAAGGTTCCGTTTAATTTCCTTGGACGCCCTTTTTGAGCAATAAATCTCCACGCGAATTTGATCATTTTAGAAATATTTTTTGCAAATCATTCACTCGAATTGACATCAGGGACACAGTTCATCGCCAAAACAAGCAAGAACTCAATAGTCTTCCTTCACGGGGTCAAAGAACAACATTAACTTACCTCTCTAGAGTCAAAAACACGAAAACTCTCACAAGGCTGACAAGGGCCTCCAGTTTTCCCGCCATTTTGTCCGACCGCTCGCGTCCTTACATTTAGTTGTACATTTTAGAGGATGTAAGAGAAAAGCAGAGTTTTCTTGGGCTCAAACGATAAAACTTATTTATACACTTTGACAAGTAATCTTCTAGTGGTGCGTTTCAGCGTGAAAAATACCTGTCTAGAACACTTTACCTCGTCACCCGCTTTATTTATATAACATGCTTGTAGGGTGACACAGGAATCCCAGTTCGGGATTTCCTCCAGGATTTTTAATCCAGAGATTATAGTAAAGTCGACGAATCTCCGCCACAAAGGGCACCTTTGGGACAGATTAATTGAAGAGTTGGCCTTTGTACAGAGGTTTCTACGCAGAGTAAATGTGCGGATTGGATTGATGACGGCGGTGGAAAAGGCTGTTGCGGAATAAAGCTTTCCATAAGTTGCTCCAAATTCTTTACAAAAATTAAAATTAGATGCTAATTTCTGTGGGGAGGGGGGTACTCCCATATATGGACTATACGGGGATGATCCGCTGAACAGGGTATGGTTTATCGAGTTCCTTGTCTTGAACAGGGTATCCATTTCCCAATTTTTTGAGTTTCGTGTCATATTCAGGGAATCTATTTTCCATCAACCTTAATCACAGCCACAGTATCATCTAATTGTTAGCTTGCCACGAGAGATCTAATATCTGCTCAAGTATCATTTTGATAGGATATGCAGCAGCATGTAGTCTTTATCATCTTTTGCGACATATAACTATATCCTTTGTAATAAAAAGAGTATGAGAATTTGAGTTTTTTCATTGTCATAAACAGGGTAACCGTTTGAGGATCCCAGCGGCACCACAATCCTGTTTTGCTTTCTGATCAATTAAAAGGTGATTTATATTCTGAACATTCAGGAGATTCCGGGTTTTCCGGACTCCTAATTAAAAACGATGATGGATTGCAATAAACGATCCAGTTTTCAAACGATTTTTGAGCTCAGTAAGTAAAACTATATTGCTTCGTAAGAAATGATTTTGAAACACAATGATATCTAGAACTGACTATTTAAAGCTAAAACAACATCCATGAAAAACGGGTGACAGCCACATTGATTTTTGTCTATTGATGTCTTTTGACCATTCTCTAATTACATTTGTCAGTTTCTTCTATGAACCTTAATTACCTTAACTAGGAAAAAAACACATGTATGCATGATTACCATATTTGGGTATAGGATCAGACCGTAAAAACCGAGATTGCAATATTTGTTTTTTTGTCTATGATCGACGTCATTTGACCATTCCCCTAATCAACTTCGTCTATTTTTCCTTCCAGCCTAATTACCTTTAATCAAGAAAAGCGAGTGTACGATTACCTTATTTGGGTATAAAGGTTAGTAACAAACGCGCATTGCCATATTTGGTTTTGTCCATTGACGTCATTTGACCATTCCCCTAATTAACTTCGTTAGTTTCTCCTTCCAGCCCTAATTACCTTTAATCAAGAAAAACGAGTGTACGATTACCTTATTTGGGTATAAAGGTTAGTAACAAACGCGCATTGCCATATTTGGTTTTGTCCATTGACGTCATTTGACCATTCTCCTAATTAACTTCGTTAGTTTCTCCTTCCAGCCCTAATTACCTTTAATCAAGAAAAACGAGTGTACGATTACCTTATTTGGGTATAAAGATTAGTAACAAACGCGCATTGCCATATTTGGTTTTGTTCAGTGACATCATTTGACCATTCTCCTAGCTAATTGACTTCGTTAGTTTCTCCTTCCAGCCTAATTACCTTTAATCAAGAAAAACGAGTGTACGATTACCTTATTTGGGTAAAGATTAGTAGTAACAAAGGAGCATTGCCATATTTGGTAGTCCTTTGACGTCATTCGACCCATCATTCAAACGTGCGTGATCTCGATTAAAAACAATCTGCAATGTGCTTGTCGTACCTTTTAAGTTTTTCAACGAATTAAACTTATTTTGATAATGAAAAAAAATCACTAGCACATTGTCATTTTTTGTCTTTTTCTTCATTTCGTTTTTCATACCTTTCTTCGTTCATTCATCTATTTATTTATTCTTTCCCTTTATTTTGCACTTTCTTCCTTCTCTCAAATGTGAACTTAAATAATCCAAAATATATAAATGCAAAAAGATATTTATTGAACATTATATTTTAGTTTCTTCCTCCCTCCGGTTCCTCCCTTCTTCTCTCCTTGCCTCTCTCCCTTCTTTTCTACCTTCCTTTCTTCCTTTTTTGTTTCAGTCTTGCTCCGGGTTTCCTCGTTATATACGTTGCATTTTCTCCTTCCCTCTTTTCTTTTCTATTTCATTGACTTATTCTTTTTGCGTCCTTGTTATTTTACAATCTGTACTATTTATACTACAAAAAGACAACAGACTTCAACAACAGACTAGTTCAAGAAATTTCCTTTATTTTCATTAATTCTACCGTAACCATTTCACAATTCTGATCAATGAAATTCTTTCTTGAATATGAAAAGAACGATTAAAACGTTTTTTCGACTGATTCCATTAGACTTCAAATCAGAACCAAATCAAGCCCACTCATTTCCTCTCCCTCGTCTCTATTGAGCCCATGTCAAGTCCATTTCTTTTTTCAGTCTTTGCGCCATCTTTTCTCTCATAGCTCTATACCTTTGTTGTACCTTTTGGCTCTCTTCACTTGTTGGCAAGTTCTCTTGCTTTACCCGAGATCTGTGAAGTAGACGTGGATGCTGATACTGTGACTGAGGAGACCTCGGTGGTGTGTCATTGGCAATTTCTGTGGAATGAGGACGGCTCTCCCCAAACTTCTGTGTCTGTAACTTCTCTTGGGGGCAAAAAGGTCTCTCTTCTGGTGGTTTTGGAGTCAAAGTCAGTGTTGTCACGCCGGAAGGATAGGTTGGCTGTCGAGGGCTCTCTTTTGGTGCATGAAGGGAACGGGGAAACCGTTGTCCCGCGCCAGCCTCTTCAAGTTCCCACTTTTCTGTTTCATTCATTTTTTCTCTGACCTCACCAAAAATGTTTCTATTTCTCTCAGCGTAATACTGAGTGAGTTCTAGAAGTGAATGAATTTCTGTTTCGTCGTCCATGGTAATAAACAATTTCGAGCAAAAACTTAACATATTTTTATTTATGTAGCTTTATTCTCTACGAGCTAATGGTTTCAATATCTTAATTTGGCCAATGAAATTTAAATAATGGCACCAGTATTCGATGCAACTGACCAATGAATTTAAAAAAAATAGTCCAATGACGTCAGCGACTTTGATTAGCCAGTAAAATCGATGGGAGTTTCCTTGCTAATGACTCGCGTAGCTGACGTCAAAACTAAATCATTTTTAAATACTTGAGAGAAAATATACGGAATTGTTGAATTCCGTCTGTATTTTATTATCATTCATTCATTCATTTATTCATAATATTTATTATTGAAAAGCAAAAATGGTTAACTGATTAAAACAACTTAAATTATTTCATTCATTCATTTCAGTATTCATAGAGTGGTTTTCATTAACCTGTGAAACAAAGTGTATTAATTAGTTAAAGTGTGATAGTCTAATTACAACAAAAGAACACAATGCAATAGAATTAGGATGTATTAAAGAGTGATACACTAAAATGTTAAGAATTAAAATGGGTAAAACTGATCGACCTAAAACTGTAAAAAGTTTCAACTTTTTGACCTCTCCTGTAGGCTTTCGTCGGGAAATGAAACTGAACAAAAATGATTAAATAATCAAAACAACTTTAATTGTTCATTAGGTTCCTTTTTTACCCAAACTTTAATTTTTGAAAATTTTGTATCGTTTAATATAAAGGAAAAGCTGTGCGCATGCGCGTAACGTTAAGCTCGCGTGCGCGATCGTGCGCGCTTATATGGTAGCTATGATATAACCTTGTTTCTTCATTCTAATATATTTAAATTATATTTACCGAACTTTCGGGCATAAGCAGCCATCCGATGATCATGCAGTTTGTACAAAATGGTATGTTCTCGTAAAATAAAGTAAAGTAGAGTCTTTAAAGCGACCATATTTTACGTCTATAACTCGTGATAGTAATTTGAGTAAGTGATAAACTTGAGGTCGACGGTGAGCTCATTTTACTGCCACCTCTCTCAATCAGTGCTCCGTTTTAAGGGTATTAATACACAGAAAGGAAAGAAGTTGAAACAAGGATGTGAGATCCAGGGATCGAACTCTGGACCTTGATCTTGCACCGAAGGCCGTACACTATAAACCAACTGTGCCATCCTTGCTCCTGTCATACTAAAGGTAACGGAACATACTCAGATCGCACGCCTGCGCTATATAAACACAAATTATCCACGGTCATGATATCTTCATCCTACAAAGAAACTCTTGATTTCATGATATAACCTGTTTCTGAGCTGGTATAAGAGTTGTCGGCAAGTTTTTATGGTTGTATATTTGTTATCAATTCAATAGACCAGCATGAGAAAAATAAGCGGATTAAATTTAATACCAGAAGGTTGCATACCAAATAAACTTTCAGACACTAAATAAACTATCAGTCTCTACAAGAACGAAGAACAGCGACAATAATAAAATAGGCCGCCTTCAGTTTATGTGGAGGCATAGCCCACGTGACGAGACCACAGATATAGAATTTTCGTATGCATGGGAAATTTAAACTTGCCAGTTCTGTGCGTGACGATTGCGTGACCGTGTCAGTGCCTTGCTGTCTATAAATAGAGTAGATTTCGTATCACTGTGAAAACGGCATCGCACGGTCACGGCACGGTCACGGCAGGTGTTATATAGTAAACACGGGAAATACACCGCGGTCACGGCACGGCGCGGTCCGTTTCACTCTCATACGAAATCTGCTCTACAATAGAAATTGATGTCAAAATCGTGCTGTGCCATGCAGTGCGTGCTGTGCTGTGCAGTGACGGCGTGTGCTTTTCGATTTTTCCAAGTCATTCGAAAACTGCTTAGTAAAGCCTAAAGCAGTTTGGAAAAAAAAAAACACTTCCGACGCTGAAAAAGTATCAGTCCCCTGATGGAAGTGTCCCCTTGTAGATGATAAAGTAATGTGGAAATAACACTTTTAGGACTCTGAGAAATTGTCCCCTTAATGGAAGTGTCTTCTTAGAAGAGATTAAAGCAAATAAATGTTGAAATAACATTTTGGGGACTCTGAGAAATTGTCTCCTTAATGGAAGTGTCCCTTTACACTATAGGTTAAAGCAATGTAGAAATAGCACTTTGGAGACTCTGAGAAATTGTCCCCTTAATGGAAGTGTCCCTTTAGACTAGAGGTAAAAGCAATGTAGAAATAGCACTTTGGAGACTCTGAGAAATTGTCCCCTTAATGGAAGTGTCCCTTTAGACCAGAGGTAAAAGCAATGTAGAAATAGCACTTTGGAGACTCTGAGAAATTGTCCCCTTAATGGAAGTGTCCCTTTAGACTATAGGTGAAAGCAATGTAGAAATAGCACTTTGGAGACTTTGAGAAATTGTCCCCTTAATGGAAGTGTCCCTTTCAGTACACTAGAGGTTAAAGCAACTGTAGAAATAGCACTTTGGAGACTCTGAGAAATTGTCCCCTTAATGGAAGTGTCCCTTTAGACTAGAGGTTAAAGCAATGTAGAAATTAAATAGCACTTTGGAGATTTTGAGAAATTGTCCCCTAAATGGAAGTGTCCCTTTACACTGGAGGTTAAAGCAATGTGGAAATAGCACTTTGGAGACTCTGAGAAATTGTCCCCTTGATGGAAGTGTCTCTTTAGACAGTATATATAGGTTAAAGCAATGTAGAAATAGCACTTTGGAGACTTTGAGAAATTGTCCCCTTAATGGAAGTGTCCCTTTAGACTATAGGTTAAAGCAGTGTAGAAATAGCACTTTGGAGACTTTGAGAAATTGTCCCCTTAATGGAAGTGTCCCTTTAAATATAAACTAGAGGTTAAAGCAATGTAGAAATTATAAAATAGCACTTTGGAGACTCTGAGAAATTGTCCCCTTAATGGAAGTGTTCCCTTAGTAGAGGTTAAAGCAATTCAGAAATAACACTAAAATGCCTCCTCTTTGTCCCAAAGTGACGTTTACTAACTTTATAATATGAAAACAGGAAATCTAATACTTCAACTCGAGAATATATCCCTCCAGAGTGAAATCTGTTTCGGGGTTCCTGTGGTCAAGACGCGGACGCGCGCATAAGCCCGCGAAACCTCGTGCATGCGCAGACCTTTGACCGCGGTAGGTGTTTTCGAGAACACATATCCATCATAGTCGCCGTGGGTTCCCAATGCTTCAAATTGGTTGTGATAAGATCGAAATCCTCGAGAGGATCTCAACACTTTAAGCTGCACGAAGACCCTTGTGAAAGTTTCTGTAAACAGGATATTGCGGTATTCCTTCTTGACCCCTCCCTTCGGCTGTTTTCGCTGCATGAAGTGCTTATGAAGGAATGAAAACACATTTTTGTCCGCTTTCGTTTGCACGTTTCAAAGGCACAGGAAACCCAGTTTATATGACGTTCTAGCAGTATTTATAAATCACATGAGCTTTTTGTTAATACATTTTAAGGGTGGAAAACATTCCGAAATGTCAGGCGGCCGGGTAAAAGTCCCTTTAGAGACTCCTTTTCGAGGTAAGAACACTACTTTGGAGACAAATTCACATTTGAAATGATAGCGCTTGTCTCGGAGACAGAATGTACTTGCAACGCAGAGAGAATTGCATGCCCCCAGCAAGTCTCCACTTCATGTCTTTGCAACATATCCCTTTAGTACATGCTGACTTTAGTAAACTGCGATTCACTTTGAATTGATATAATGCTAAATCCGCGTTAGGATTTAATTGACTTAATTGTAGTCCTGATTTTACAGGGATCTGTATCATCAAACTAGAAAATAGTTTACTTCAACAGAAAAAATGAACTCTTTAATGTCAAAAACAACCTAATGTAAACACTTATTCAAGTAGCTGTTATTCTAGCGAAATAGAAATTATAAACAGCTTGTTACGTCCTATGACTATTTGTAGTTCTGGGTGTTTGGATTGCTTCACGTCGATTCTCAAGACCTTTGATGCGCTTCTTTAGTATTTTGTTGTTTTGTTGTTCTTCAAAAGCTAAAGCGCTAGCATAGAGGGCGACAAGTCAAATGCAAAAAGAGAAAGAGGAGGAAAGAGTGAAAAGGGGAGAAATAAAATGCAACGAGAAAGAGTGGAGACCTAGAGACAGCAAGGGATTTGAAAAGAAAAAAAGAGACAGAGAATAAAAGGTAAAGAAAGGCAGAAAAAAATATACAAAGAAAGTAAAGAAGAAACTGGAAGAAAGCCTAGAAAAAAAGAAAGAAAGAAAGAAAGAAAGAAAGAAAGAGATAGAAAGGAAGAAAAGAAGGAATAAAGAACGAGTGAACGAACGAAAGAAAGAAAGAAAAAAAGAAAGAAAGAAAAAGTTAGACTGAAAGGAGGAAAGAGAAACACCAAAGAGGAAGACTAAAATTTCGGAGTTAGAAGCATTTATAAATTGCAATTATATTCCACGCGTTTGGCATCCCGTCACACATAATTTGTGTGTTTGACAGGTACCATGTGTATCTGTAACGACCATAAATTTTGGAGATCGTGCAATGATTAATGAACGAATTGACGTATGGATGGATGAACGGACGGACGGAGCTAGGATGGATGGATGGACGAACGTCAACAAATTGATGGATGGATAGATAATATAAAGATTATTAATATCCTCTTCTCCTGTGTTCCAAAATAAAACAACAAAAGCTCATATAAATTTCAGTCAAATTTATAAATTTGAATTTCAAATCAAGTATAGATTTCAAAACGTTTAGTTTTTATCTTTAAACCTCCGAGTGGGGTCTTCACTCCCGCAAGCCTTTACCTTAGTGTTTGTGGCTTATCAACATAGAAGTGTGCTGTCCAGATAATTGACCGGTTAATAAAACCGTAGCAAAAGAATAGGCTAAGAAACAGACCCCTTGAGTCTTCTTGTTATCGGTAGAAATGGGTTTTGGTAGATTGAAATTGTGTTTATAAGTTTAGAATTATTTTCGGTTTTATTTTTCGTTTTTATAGCTTTTGCTTTTAGTCGATGTTCTCAATTTAAGTTGTTTGATATTGTATTTTTTGTTTTAGTCTTTGTTTGTGTTTTTGATCAATCCTCGTTGGTGTTTGTTTGTTTGTTGTGGTTGTATTTAAATTGTTGTTGTTCAATAATTTCTTTGTTCGGTGTAAAAGAACTTGTTCTGCAGGGATTCAAAAACGAGACAGAAATACAACTAAAGGAGAGAGAGACAAAATACAGTTTTTTTCAAAGGACCCAAAAGCCACAGTATGTCGGGCGAGCGAGCCGAGTCTCCCATAGCGAAATGACATATGAAGAAAACGATTTTGTGTCTTCCAGGAGGCCCATAAAAACAGAATCACGCGATTGATAAAAAGCAAATCTATTTTGGCTGAAAAACTCCACAAACGTCCATCAAAGCTTAATAAATAATACAAGTCGATATATTCTATACGATCGAGGGGGCGCTGGTATATTTGTACAATTTGAAATGCTTTTTAAAAAGTTTACGTCAGCTTAGTGACAGTCAACTTTTATATGTTTGTTATTTGGGATAATGGCAAAGGTAGTCTCTTGGGGGGTCTAAATCTTCATCTTTTGAGCGCTTCAGGAGCTATATTCTATGCAGGGGACCATGGCATTGAATTTCGAAATCAAACATTCTCTCATTACAAAACGAATTGGACGGAGCCTAAGTTATTTCTATGACAAGGAAATTTTAGTACAAGTTTAGTAAGAATGCGGTGAAAATGGTTTTCATTGAGCTAAAGCGTCAGAACAGAGTCTTTATAAGAACAAAAGCAAAGCTGAAGAAAACGATGTTTATGTTACCTCAAATGAGCGCATATTCTGTCAATTTTACATAAAACTATGACAGCTTGTTCGTTTTTTGTGATTACGTGCGTTTTTTTGATGGCTATTCGAGGGGAAACGGATTTTGAGAGCCCTCAAAGTGCAGATGTCTGGAGCGACGAAGCGAACGAAGGGACAACTTGCTGTGCTGGCTCACTGGGAGAGAATTTCTATGGATGCAAATTTGGTTGCTTGTTCGAGTTATATTGAAAGTTCGCCACAGGCTATTCAAAGGAGAGTAGTCGCTTCAAACACAGTCTTCAATGATACCCACCGTGAGAGTCTACTGCGCATGTTTACGGCTTCTTCGCGCAGTGCGCAGTGGATAGAACTCGACGGCGTACGCGTAGGGTCAAAGTAATTGCATTCATACAAAACACAATATATACTAGTAGTTAGGCAGCCCGGTCTATGGAGTATTGCTGGAGGACGGCTAAGATTCTGAGAATCGCCTTGGTCGTCGATGTTCAAATGAGCATTGAGTTGAATGGAGCTAACAAGCTTTTCACGCATTGTTGTTAAAACTGAGCCTATGGCAGAAAATTCAGAGAATCCAATCACACGGCTCAAAAGTGGAACTGTACAAGCGTGTAGTGTGTCTACTAGACCAACTCGTGAACGAGGGCTAAGAAACTTGACTTCACAAGAAACTCTGCCGCTCGATCGTACAAGATTTCTCTCAGACGACACGGGTGCAGATTTAGTCCAAAAGGTCAGGCAAACAGAGAGTTGGCTGGCAAACGACTCTCTTCAGTCACGAGAGAGGATTTTAACTGAGAGCGCATTGCCTTATAGTAGCTCGTCAAGGCCGACAAAAAAGTCGGACCATGCTGAAAGCAGTTATGTCTCCTTTCCGGCCTACAGACCAGAACTTGTGGGAGCTTCAACTGAACGGTCTTCCTCTGAAAGTGAAGATTCTGACGATGAAAGCTTTGAGTGTAGCGCTGCTGGATCGGCGCCTCAAATGGACAGCACGGCTTCCGAGGTGCCTTCGAGTGGTCCCACAGAGACTCGACTGACTGTCAACACGCTTCGTGAAAGAGAAAATTATCTAGAACAGAGATATATAATTCCTGGTATACCTGAAAATCCCCAAAATGGCATCAATGTTGTTTTCCAAAAACACGATAACGATACATTCTCAAAAAGTGTGTCGAATTCTCGGACGGCCGTGCCAGCATTACGTGATCTTCGCGGGGAATTCGCAACCGGACAAGAGCTTGAAATGTCGTCTTCTCTCTCCATGGCGTATCCTAGACCATTCTTCTCAAAACCTAGTTTAGTAAATCTAGCTCGTGAAGAAACTAGCTCGTTTCTAAGCCGATCTTCAGACATTTATAAAAGTAGCTCGTCTGTGGATTCGGAGGACGTTGTACTAACGTGCAGATGGGTAACAACGAGCCAACACATGAATGACCTTTGTGGACGAATATTTTACCGCGTTGAAGAACTCGTATCTCATATATCGGACAACCACTTAGTGAACGGCCCTGTTACAGGGTTTGTATGCAACTGGAGAGACTGCCCAAGAAATGGTTTACCTTTTAAAGCAAAATATAAGCTTATAAATCACATAAGGGTACACACTGGTGAAAAGCCATTCACTTGCTCAGTTCTTGGGTGTGGGAAGAGCTTCGCCCGCGCTGAGAACTTAAAAATCCATATAAGAACACATACTGGCGAGCGGCCATTTGCTTGTGAGTTTAAAGGCTGTGATAAACGCTTTGCAAACTCAAGCGACAGACGAAAGCATATACATGTTCATACTTTAGAGAAACCGTACTCTTGTAAGTATGCTGGATGCGAAAAAAGCTACACACATCCAAGTTCACTTCGTAAACACATGAAAGTCCATGGAATAAAACCGTGTGGAAGTAATAGAAACATCCACGAAGAACGACGAATAGACATTTAACAGTTTTAGTCAGAACTAAAAGAATAATTGCTACTAAAAAGCGGAAAAAATTGTCCCGTCAATTCGCAACGTCTTGAGAGTAAATTGGTCTTTATGAATGAAGAAATGTTTATTACGTGCTTAGCGTGATGGATAATATGAACCAAAGATTTTGAGCTGTTTGCAGCTCAAATTAAATGGAAAAATGGTTAACTTATTGAAATTCTATGGACGAAAGTCAATATTAAGGGAAGTTTTGTTAAAATATCAAAAAAGATAAACCGTTTTTAAAGCAGTACGCAGCTAATGCGCGTTCTCAAGCGCCTTAGTGTTTGTAGCGTACTTCAAGAGATTACAAACAATTTTTCTTTTCAAATAAATTTAAAGCAAACGTAGTTATGTTCTGTACATAAAAGTTATACAAAAAGTTATTTAAAAGAGAGTGAATTTGAATTTTAAAAGCTGGTTGTAGTTTGTTTTATTGCAGAATATATTAGAGGACAAGAGTCGACGTAACTGATTCGAGGGTGGGACT
Organism: Telmatactis stephensoni; assembly: GCA_029948255.1. NCBI lineage: Eukaryota > Metazoa > Cnidaria > Anthozoa > Actiniaria > Isophelliidae > Telmatactis > Telmatactis stephensoni. The sequence continues at coordinate 310,741 of JALIZF010001842.1, read as the reverse complement.
TCATTCATCAAGTTTTGGGATTAAAAAATCCTTGTCTTTTCTCTGTGAGGGGCTAGGTTTGCATTTGAATTAGCACTAAACAAATCTCTATCGCATTTTTGAACCATTTTGGTAATTAGGAAGAGTTTCATTTAAATTTAAGTGCTTCAAACTGTTAGAAATGACTCAGTCTTCCAATGCGAATACCAGGAAATCGTCTTTGACCGCCAAGCAGTTACAAATCACTGAAAGATCATTTGTAAGTTTATTAACTAGGAAAAAACAATTGAAACATTGATGGAAGAGGTTAACAGTTAATATGAATACATAATATATGAAGGGATATATCTTGCTAAATTTGCAAAGATAGTGTACTATAACTGCTGCAAGCTTGTTTCAAATGGAATTCAGTTTTGAAACGTCAAAGCTAAGCTCTTGTTCATATATATCTGATCAGACCGAAGAGAATTCGCTGTTTTGTTTCATCAACAGCTAGAGTTTACTTGTAACTTCCGGAGGAATGATGAAGGCAGACTCACAAATTTTAGGTAACTAGATTTTGTAAAATTCTTCCTTTTTAGTTTTGTTAGTTTTTTCAAGCGACAATATTTTTAGAATTTGGTTAGCAGTTTAGCCAGAAACTTAAAAGCCATCAAGAGGTTAACAGAGAGCTTGAAAGGTTGTCTTGTTTGCTGATTTACAAAAGGCTAAGATATCTCAAACTCTTATACTAGTGCTAGCTGTTCTAAAAAGAGCTCCTCAGATTGGTCTTAGTACTTTGTTTTTTGATATAAGTGCATTTTTCCTCTCTATTTTTCTTTTCTTTTTTCACCATTTATATACGTTACTTAATTGTCTTTGCTGAAGAAAATGTCAGTTGCTGTTATGTTAAATTTGTGTTAATTGTTTTCAATTTTTTTCTTGTCGGCAAGTGTTTTAAACGGCATTTAAGGCGCTTCAGTTTTCGATCAATATTCCCATGTTTTTTTACAAGGGATAAATATAGCTCACAGAGGCTAACAGATTTGTAATCTAACTCGGCTGATTTTTTTTCCCCCAACCTGATGACAAAATGTGTCTGCAATACACGCAGTAAAGCTTTATCAAAATGTTCTTTAAAACGGCTTGAAAAAGTGTTTCCTTGCTACTAACTTATGGTAAGCATCGTAAAGAATTCCCCCAGCAGTGTCGATCAGAAGTTTTAAACCAATATTCCTTCATTTACCGTGTTGTGGTCTTACTTCTGCATAAATTATCTCTGTGGGAGGCAACTGAGCAAATCGCTTTGCCGGCCCGCCACTGTTCTATAGACAAGACGACCTTATTACTTGAGGTAGGAGGTCGCACTCTAGCCAATGAAATCTCAGGATTCACCAATGGATTTTCTATCGTTTGTCATCTGAGCTTTAAGTTTGCCAAAAGCCCCAAGACCTCTGATTGACAAGTTAAAGAAATATTCCTGAGTCAACAAAGACCCCCAGGGGGACCACCCCTGGGATGATTAGTCATAGACCACTTCAGAGACCTGTCAACAATTTAGAAACGGAAAAAGTGGCCTATTAAAATATTGATTGAAATAAAAATACCAGCAAAATTAAAATAAAGCAATTACAAACCGGCTGAGTTTATAGCGACGGCAAGTGAACTAGTGAGTAAACTAGTTTGGGCTGCTTCGGTGACAAGATGCAATTAAGAATGAATGGAAATCTTTGAGAAAAGAGAAAAGAGAATAAAAAGAGAGTACAGTAGTACCATATACGTTACGAACCCTGGCCCTTTGTACCTATATGTCAGAGTAAAAGCACTAAATAGGGACCTCGGGATAGGAACCGACCTGATTAGAAAATAGACTGGAGGCGGAGGGGGAGAAATTTGAATTTTGAAGTCTTTTCATTTCCTTCCTTCCTTCCTTCCTTCCTTCCTTCCTTCCTTCCTTCCTTCCTTCCTTCCTTCCTTCCTTCCTTCCTTCCTTCCTTCCTTCCTTCCTTCCTTCCTTCCTTCCTTTCTATTCTCTTTCTTTCTTTCTTTCTTTCTTTCTTAAGCTTTCTTTCTTAAGCTTTCTTTCTTTCTTTTTTCCTTTTGTCTCCATCGGAAAAAGTTTAAAGTTTATATATATATTTTATTTCTGGTTTGTCCCAACCCAATCACTTTTCTATTATGATCATATCCATCCCTTTCAGGATAAGACGAACAAAATATTGCTAGAAATGCAGTTACATCGGGGTATTTCGAAAGTGAGGATTTCCCGGTGCTGTGACGGCTACGGATATATACTTGACACATTTCATAACAACTGCTGGTCATTTCCATAAAATTAAACAGTTGGAAAATTAACATTTCTAGAGCTGCAGCTCAAAAGTTAGTTTGTTGATTTATTAAGGGGGGTACGTTGTTTCTATGAAAGCGTGTTGTCCCTGGTAGCCTGGATTACTAACTCTTTTGTTCCCATGGTGAGAAAACACATCATAAGAGTTATCCCGACTATCATAAGACAATGCGTGTGTTTGTAATAATATGCATTATAAAATTCTCAAAAGAGCGCACGTAATATGCACAAGAACGCGAAAAATATGAGAAGGTATTAGGTTAGTAACATTTGAATGGCTTCCCGGTGCAAAGCCGGGCGCTAATCAAAGTCAAAAGTGGCAATAGAAACGACATCATTTGTTATATTGATTTTTGCACAATTGTATAATAAATATGTTATTGGTCGATTAACCAGCTAGGGAATACAGCGTGACTCGAAAAAAATACACAGTCGTATTAGCTGGTTAGTCGACCAATAACCTATATATATGCGAGGCAATAAGTGGTATGATTATGAATCATGTTCTACTGAAAAAAACAAAAAACAAAAAAAACAAGCAAACAAACAAACAACAACAACAACAACAACAACAATTCAACAAAACCGCAAAAACGAATCCACAAAGGCTTCCGACTGTTAATTCTCAGTTGTTTTTTTTACAAATTTATACCTTTCCTTCGTTCCTTTTTAATTTCTCCATTCCTTCCTTCCTTCCTTCCTTCCTTCCTTCCTTCCTTCCTTCCTTCCTTCCTTCCTTCCTTCCTTCCTTCCTTCCTTCCTTCCTTCCGTTCTTTCTTGCTTTTAAGCGTTCTTCCTTTCTTTCTTTGTTCCTTTTTTCTTCCTTTTTTTTCTTTTTCATTCTTTCTAGTTTCTTCCGTTTCAGTTTTACAAAGCATACATGTTTTGGTGTTGCTGCTGCTGTTCTTGTTCTTGTTAGTGTTTCTCTTCCTCTTGTATAGTTTGTACAACAAAACAATTATATTTTATCAAGAATCTTGCTTTTATATAGTTACGTATCTTTCAATGGCGATCGTATAAGCTCCCTCCCCTCCCCCAGGGGCTTAATCACAAAATTACCTTGAGAACGGGGGTTATTCGAAATTTGTAAATGAATATGAAATAGTGCATACATTTTCTGATTTTTCTGTAATCTATATCGCACTAGATTTGTTACCGGACTGCAGTTCAGTCTACTACATTTCTATGCTTCACTGCAATTTTATAACATCTTCTAGAGTTGCACAAAGAAACGGGTAAAATACTATATTTAGCGTCGGTGGTTCCTTCAGCTGAACGCTGGTCTCCCAGGAAGCCGACAGTGCGCTCTTTTCATCAGCGCTCCGTTTTAAGGGTATTTAAAGCTACTTAAAGCTACAATGACAAAATGGAAAGAAGTCGAAACTCGAACCTCCCGCATCAGAAAGCCGCGCAGGGGCGGATCCGAGAATTGTGAGAGGGGGGAGTGGTCTCAACGTAGATTTCATACGATATTCACTTCAAACCTGTGACCAAAACTAAATTCTAGATAGGATAAAACAATCAATTGAGTCTCAGGTATGACATGGGAATCCTGAAGCCCACGACAATCCCCCTAGATCCGCCACTGCCGCGCACTACTTACTGAGTTACGTACACTTGGTCCTGTCGAGGAGTTTATTCAAAAATTTACCCTGTGACGGGTGACTTATTCGACCCGGGTGGCTTGTTTGGTAAATTACGGTAATCAGCAACAGAACGAATCAAAAATGCATATTTTTACTTATTTTTCAATTTCTGAATCCTCAAATTATTCATCATTGAGATTTTAATTGCCTGGAATAGGCAAAGTCCATGAAACTCGTCCCTTATTAAGACGAGCAAGTATTTTTCTCAACGTAAGTGACTATAACAACCAACCGAATTCGAAAACTTTTCATTCAACTGAACTGAGAAATTATCACCAGCCATCGAGTGAAAGCTAGCCATCATTCATTGTCTGCGATTTCATCAGCGATTGTCACATTAAATAGTTCGTTTATTTTCATCAATTCAACTCGATCTCCCACAGAGCTCATGAATCGTTCTCCCGTCATTAAAGACAATGGCAACACGAGGCGTTCATTATCTGCTATTAGACGCTGAACGTTGATTTTACCACAATGGTGTACATGTACTGAGTAGCCGATGGCTTTCTTCATAAAGGAAAATTAATACGGACACCAGAAGGACAAAAAGACTATCCATTTTATAGAGGCGTATGTTATCTAGAGGTTTCATCAATAAGAAGTGTATGGAGATTTCACAGTGGGAGACTTGAGTCCACAGAGAGGTGTCCATATTACAGGGGTGTCTGTAAAGAGGGGTTCTGTTGTACGTATTATTGGACCATTACATCTGGTCAGTCTAAAGGTGAGCTCGAAATAGCGGGATGTGCGCGTTGCCCTGACCCACATTCACAGAACTGGGCTTCCCGTGCCAGAAAGAGAAAAAGATACGTAGCTACGCACATGCGCAGGCTGCCCAAGTTCATTATAAGCACGTAAATGTACATGTGAGCAACAAATTACATGAATTTTTTAATCTAAAATCTGATTTTTTCTGCATGACTTGATATTAATTATAACATACATTAGTAAGATATCTTATTTTAATAGAAAAGTTGCACCACTCCCCTCCCCTTCCCCCTCCTTTTTCCGGAGAGAAAATACTGGGCTCCTTCTGATTACCAGTCTCTTCTCTTCCACTTATACCACAGGTGACCAATAGCAACGACTCCCCTCCGGGCGTACAGCTCGGATTGTACAGTTAGACTCGTCGCGTTAAGGGTGATCTTATTGTTTACAGCAGATTTCGTATACGTATGAGTGTAAAACGGACTGCGCCGCACCGTGATCGTATCAGTGCCGTGATGTCTATAAAAACATTCGAAATTCCTGCCGTATAAACCGTGTCGTGACCGTGCGGTGCCGCTTTCACAGTCATGCGAAATCTACTCTATAAACTCTTCCTTCCGTGAATTTAACCGTGATCGTGCCGCAGTGCCGTCACGCAACTCAGCTGCAAATTTGATGACATTAAACTGAAGACCTCTTTCTGTAAAAGCCATGAGAAGTTGGCAGTGTTGACTACTTTTACGTCATCACATTTGCATTTTGAAATTTGATACCGTTTATATCTCAGAAAATATGGGTCTAGGAACTATGCTCTCAAACAGGAACTGAGTTTTTAAAAAAAATATATTGGTGATAGGGGCTTCAAAAAAAGAAGTTATGCGAGGTCAAAAATAGAGAGTTCGTTTTTTCGCCGATTTATCACTGGAGGCAGGCCTTAAATCTACACATGTCAAGCTCTATAACTTCAAAAAATTGCAACAATAAAAACATAATTTTTTCAACATTTATGTTAATTAGCAGTGTCCATTGTGCCAGTCAACTATGCTTTATTTTTCATGGCTTGAGCATAATCTTTCCACCCCCACCCAGTCCGTCAATTAATGCGCGCCGAGCTCATCAGTACTTCGTAAATGATCTGATAGGCCCTCTCCCGTTTAACCCTTCGTCTACAAGGTAAATTATTTTTGAATAGTCCCCCGGCTCGAATGAGTGCCCCTCCCCTCCATAAGTTTTTCCTCTGAAACCATACTGAACCTATACCGATCACGTGACGTGTTTTACGTGATCAAAATGTTTTCGCTCTTTCTATAGCTCTAACGGAAATCAAAGTAACTGTAACTGAAAGAACAACCAAAACTATGTTTGTATGCAAAAGTTAGAGTCAAAATGTTTTCTCGTTACCAAGATATGAATATTGACTTTGCTTCAATGTTTGGTAAGAATGTATGGAGCCGCCATGTTGGGGTACCACCTTGTGGAACCCAATATGGCGGCCACAACACCGAGCGTCGAAATGATATTATAACCATGGGTAATTTATTTTGCTGAAATATTCAAAAACAGTATAAGATTATTCATTGACTAACCCAATGACTTAAAATTTGTGGCAAATTGTTATGTTTTGATGCCATTCGAAAACGCGTGACAGTATGGCGTGACAGCAATTTGGTCACCGATTATTCGAAAGCCGAACATCAGGAAATTGCCCAAACTTTCAGAAGAAGATAATTTCCTCGATGTAAAAAATATCAGCTAAACAGCTTTTATCGATATATGATTTTGATTTTAGCTTGTTAAAAATGTTACGCAACACCTGCAAACTCCCCATTGCTGAACACGAACACGTGGCGTGTCCAAGGGAGCTCGGACGCCCATCGACACAAAATCCACTTTCCGACAGCTTTCCGACTAAAAGCCGAAATTATTTGAGGGTTGGCGGGTGAACGGCTGGGTGAATGCACAAGCTCACGTACATTTCAAGGATGAATTTCCCTCATTTTAACGTCAAATTAGACAAAAATGGTCCCGAGACTGGGATCATAGGGATTATGAAAGCAATTCGACCTGAAATTTCTTCAGACGATCTCGAATTTGTTGAATTTAATGAAGGAATTAGCAACAAGCTGGTTGGTTGTAAGAAGAAGGGTGCTGCACGCAAAGACCTTTACCTCTTCCGACTCTACGGGAACAAGACTGAATTGTTTATCGACCGTAAGATGGAACTTAAGACTTTTAGACTTCTGTACTCCAAAGGCTACGGCCCGCCTGTGTATGCAACGTTTGATAATGGAGTTGCATATGGATTTGTTGATGGAGAGGTTTTGGACACGGATACAATCTGTGATGAGCATATTTCGAAATTGATTGCGGAGCACATGGCTGAACTTCACGCTATTCCTGCAGAAGATGTTGGAAAACCAGCTGCTAGTGTTTTTAAAACGATTTTTAAGTTTCTTGGAATTGTGCCGGATGAGTTTCCTGATTCATCAAAGAATAAAAGGTAAAATGATGATGATGATTATGATGATGATGATTATGGTGATGTTAGAGCAAATTCCGTATGAGTGTGAAACGGATCGCAGTGTGCTGCTTGACCATGTTAGTGCTGTGTTGTAGAATAGAATAGAATAGAACTTTATTAAACAAAATTACATTGCAGCTTAACCAAGAAACCTCTTGGCAGCTGAATTGCGTAATTATATATGTTGCAAAAATATATACAATTGTCTATAAAACATTAGAAAATTCCTGCCGTAAAAGTGCTGTGGCTGTGCGGTGCCGTTTCCACAGTCATACAAAAACTACTATGATGATAATGATTAAAATGATAGTGTCCGTTAATGATAAGGTAGACCTTATCATTATTGTTAATATTGTTAGGATAAGATATTGCATGACAATGTTTTCCCATTATTTGGACAAGAGAAACCACTAAGGCCCAGTTCACCCAACAAATTAGCACAGACATAAGCATATGTTAAAATCACAAGGAAATGAAACCTTGAGAGGTTGCCTTCCGAATAATCCACTTTTGAGATATGCTTTACCTGCCACGTATAGGAATTAGAATGAGGCTACATGCATAAAACTTATAACTAAGACTTTTGTCTTGTAATGAGGCAGGTTTATGTATGTAGCTAGTGTCCTCTTGATTCCTTTGTTTCTGGCAAGTAACAGAAGCACATATCTCCAAAGTTGGCCATTGGGAAAACACATCCTTATACAGGCTGGTATTCTAAAGGTATATTGAATGTGACTGTAAAAAAAATTAGGGGTGTATGAAGTTTGTTCCACAGCTGTAATGTGCTGAGGCCTGATAATGAATAGCAAAAACCAAGCCAGATGCTTGGGTAAACTTTCTCCTTTGTGTCTCACTGATATTTGTTGCCCTCTGCATATGCATTCCTGTTCCACCCAACCAAGACTTGGGAGTTATTATCACATTTTTAAGTCACTCATCATCTAAGTTCTATGTTGTACCTTGGTACAAAAATCCCTGGCTATGGATCGGCATGCACACATCCATTCAAAATGTATCTGTTCTTATATGATAAAGATATTGAAAGCCATAGAGGTTATTATGGTATTGTTGATGAAATGATAATGCTGGAGGCAGCATGGTTGAGTGTCAGAGTGTGCCAGTCTCCGAATCTGGTGGTCCCAGGTTAGGAGCTCTCTCTTCATGGCCGCTAGTTGAGGCTGAGTTTGTTCTCAGTAATCCATAGTTCAGATTCAGATTTTTATAACCATGCTTGTACATCACCAACTGGTCTGTCTCCTGCCAGTTGGCATTCTTAATCCATTTATATTTCTGGTTTATTTGGTTATTAAGATAGGTACTTATTTCATCATTGATGGCCCAATGTAAGAAGGGTTCACTGTGAAAATGGCCTAAGTGACTTTTTGATGATTTTTTAATGTTATAAAAATAATGATATCAATTAACGTTCCTCCACTGAAAAATTAATTTCTTGACATCCATCAAAAAGTCACTTAGGTCCTATTCACAGGGAACCCTTCAATTACCATCTAAAACAAGGGCTACTTTTTAACCTTTAATTAAGACTTGATATCTTTATCTAGGGATGTTATTTTACAAATTATGTGAGTAATCTATAATCTTACCAGAAAAAAATAGAAATGGAAATCACATGTTAAACCTCAAGAAACATCCATAAACATTTAAGAATATGGCTTTGGATTATAAATAAATTGCTCTATGAAATTACTGATCTTTTGTTTTGCAGACATGAATATATACAACTACATTAAAATTGGTCAGCAGTTGTAACAATAAAAAAGATGTGTTTAACCTTCAAAGTTTAATTTCTTATGATGATGACGATGATGATGATGACGACGATGATGATGATGATGATGATGATGAATAAGACAGTCTTCTTTAGTCAGAATACCTACATTACAAAGTGTTTTTCAGCCAGGGTCCTGCTATATAATTAAAACTAAACAAATCATATATACAAAATAATATAGATTTCAAACTGCTAAGGTCCTTGACTTGTCTTAATAATGCTATCAAAGTGTGACAGGAAACTAAAAAAAATGTTGCTTTCATTCATTTTTAATCAGACAATCGGCAAACACATATAACAGCTGATTTAATTCAAAAAGTCAACAAAATGTATTTAGTGCATCGACCAATTCAATGAATAGATAGATCTAAGTATTAGATGTTTCTGGCTTTCTACACAGTTCCTTAGCTACGTGCATTTATCAAACTCATTAATAATTCATTAGAAATCACTACCATAATGTAGATCTTTATATTCAATGAAGAAATTTCTTAATTTGCAAATTAAAGCTTTAATTTGGATTTTCTAAGCTAAACGTAATCTAGAATTGAGAAATTCTGGTCAAATATTTTGAGGAACAACTATAGGTGTCAAGGTTTTGCTTGTTAATTAATTTGCAGACAAACTATACCAGGGTTTTGTTCGGCTGTAACACAGGCTTGTATTCTAGAGGCAGTGTTAATGTAATATTATAAAGTTGTGTGTATTACAGAGCTAGTGTCTGTATTCTAAAGGTGTCTGTATTATAAATGTGTCTATTATAGAGTGAGATGTCAGTATTACAGAGGTGCCTGTGCATGTATTCTATCTATCTATCTACTTTTATTATTAAGGTGTCACTATTCTAGTCAGAGATATCTGTAGTATTTTAGAGGATCTTCAAACATTGGAGAGCTTTTAGAGATTTTGATATTATAGAGGTGTGATAATAGGGTTAAAACAGGTTAGTGCTACTCCTTAAATTCCTTGAAAACTCCTTTGAATTTTATTTACGTTTTCAGGAGCCCACTTGAAAAGCCCTTGAATTTTAATTATTAATTCTGCTCGAACTCCTTGAAAACTCCTTGGATTTATACTTTTAACAAAAAATGTAAGGGACTTAATGGGATGAGAAACATAGAAATTGACCTATTTTCTTTTTACATGTAAGTGAGGGAAGTAGATGTCCTGGTATTTGAGTAAAAACAATTATTTATTATTTAGTAAAAAATTGGGCAACACAGACTATTCCTTGAAAATTTGTTTTTGGGTCCTTGAATACTTCTTGAATTTTCCTGGAATTTAAATTCATATCTCAGCATGAACCCTGATAAAATCAGTTCAACCAAAATTGCTTGTTGCAGTGGTTTTGTTTTTAACAAATTGAAGATGGTTTTGAGTTGTCTGTCCTCTTACTTGACACACTCTTGATGTCATAAAATGTTCAAAACTCAAGTGGTTTCACTGCAAAGTTTTGAACATTTTATGGCGTCAAGAGACAGACAACTCAAAACCATCTTCAATTCGTTTTTTACAACAATTCTTTGAGATAAAAGTTAAAAAATCCGGCTTTTCAAACGGGGCAACAGAAGGAGCACGCGCGCTGAAACGCGTCAGCGTGTGTCTGTCCTCTTATTGACACACTCTAATCAACCAATCAGATCACAAGATTAGTATCAAGTGTTGTAAAATTAATGATTTTGGGAGGTAATTTTGGAAAAATCAAACTGATTATTATCATTGTACAGAGGAGTGGAGATTCAATTTAAAAGGAATCTACTTTTTATTGCAGATTTCAAAAAGAAGCCCCAAGTAAGAATGAACTGATAGAGGAAGCAAAAAAACTTCAAGGAATACTAGAGAAACATGATTGCCCTGTGACTTTTTGCCATAATGACATGCTGTGTAAGAATATTGTTTTTAATGAGAAAACTGGTAAGATGATTGTAACAATAATAGTTTATATACAATTATGTTGCTCAATGTGTAGCTCCAGAAAATATCCATACCCCCACCAAGGGGAGAATTGGAAATTCTAGGGGGTGGTGTGTGTGTGTGTGTGTATTGGAAGGGGGGGGGGGGGGGGTAACCAAAAAAAAAAATTACAGAGTTTGTAATATGGAAAAAAAGAGAAATTTCCAAGGGTCAGGGGGTCCATTGACAATTCCCTCCTTAGAGGAGGGGTATGGAAATTTTCTGGAATTACACAATGTCAACCTTGATTTCACATTATAATGTCTTCAAAACTTTGAGCAAAAGACAGTGTGTAAATCCTTTGAAAGCAGCTTGCCACTTTTAATTACCTGTTTGCAGCCCCTGGGTCTTATGTGAAAGTATAGCATCTGTGAGCTGAGCTAAATTTAAATTTTCGGTATGTGACCTTCAGTGTGACTTTTAACTTTGTGATAATAATGGCACTGTGACAGAAATTCCTGATTCTCTTTTGAAAAGCATTCCAAACAAATAATCCTTGGTACACACCTTTCAAACTATTAACATGAAATGTCTGAATAATGTCATTCAAAAAATCATCAAAAAATTGCAACATTGATTTATGATATTGTATCAACTTTATAAATATCGAAAAAATATTTCCCATATTCAGGTTTTGTTTCATTGGAGAAGTTTCACCAAAATAGACATAAGCCATAGAAACTCATTAAAAATTGAATCTTAAATGACCAATTTGAAGGTGGTTGGGCCCAGCATGAACATGCCCATTTTAACTGGGTAGATTTTGTATGAAAATTGACATATTGGGACATATCCAGTGTACTGTACATATTAAACAGTCAGATATATTTTACAAACTTTTTTTAGTTTTGGCTGAAACAAGGTGTTCGTATTAATTACCGGATGTTCATAAGGCCAGGTTCTAATTCCACTGTATCTCCCATTTATCTTCATATTTTTTCAAATAAAATGATGATCACAGCATTATTGCCATTTAGACATAATAGAAGTTCATACATGTAGATACCTTCTCTGAAGCAGGATGAGGAAGTTAAAAAAGTCATTAAAAGTCATTTGTTTTCATGAGCAAAATTATTGTTAGTTGGTAATGTTACTGGTGCTAATGCTAACTTCTTCTTTTTAACAGACAAAGTCTCTTCCATTGATTATGAGTATGCAAACTTCAACCCCATTGCTCATGATATTGGTAATCACTTCTGTGAATATGCAGGTTGGTTAGCTTGTAGGTTGGTTAGGCCAGTTTGAACACTTACTGCATTTATGTGTATGTTGTGACCACATTCAGGGGTGCCCTGCAACAGGGGTGGAGGCATAGTGCAACTCTGTGTTGCATGCAATGTTGCAGAACAAGTTGCAAGCAAATTAAGTTACCTGTATTGGATCCCTTGACACTCTATGCAATGTTGCTGGTAGCCATAAACTGCATTAAGGGCATATAAGGTCAGATTTTTTACAGCACATCAAAAATATTTTGTTACTATGGCAATAACTTGCGCGCGCTGCAACACGGTAACAAAATATTTTTTGAACATCTCTCGCGCAATTTAAATGTAACGAAAGTAACATTTTCATTTGCCTTGAAGATGGACACTTTTGTCCGAAAGCTCGGCGTTGTAATTAAAACGTTTACGTGGTAGTGACAACTCTATTCATTCATGGCTTCTACCATTAGATATAATTTTATTCTTGTTTACAAACAGTGTTTTTCTAAAAGTGTTCTAAGTGTAAAAACAAACTTAGGACCTGCTTGCCACAGGAGTTCCAGTAGCTCAGTGGTTAGAGCATCTGACTGGTACTCAGAAGGTCACATGTTCAAACCCCATCTTGGGTCAGATTTTTTGTGAGCTTAAATTACACACTTGATTAAACATACATTTTGTTTCTATAATTTTATTCAAAGACTGCAGGAACTGCAGATGTAGAGATATATAAATATTGAATTAATAGTATATATATAAACCGGTTTTGAGACATGACAATTTACATTCCCAGTTCTGATAAGAAAGGTGCAAAGAAGGAAAAAAACAGTATCTTTAGTTCTTTTTATTGATTGCATGGGCTTGTGAAAATCACAAAATAATTCTTCCTATAGTGGCTTTGCTTGACAGCAGATCAGTGGATATGCATAAGTTCCATGTAAATTAGCTCTTAGTTCTACTCTGCTAGCAGAAGCTTTCTTGACAAATAAAAAAACCCCTCTGCTTGGACATTTTTTTATTTGAGCATGAGTGAAGCTGTTGCCCAAAACCTTGGATAGTAAAGTACACTATTAAAAAATCATTATTGATAAGTTCTCTGACACATTGAGAAATGTGCAGTGCAAATGTGTGTGTATTTATTACTAAATTGGAACTGGTCACACAAATGAATCCACTGTACAATCCAGTATGGTGAAAGCATGTTATCCATCCATGGTCCAAAATGATATTACTCCACCTTCCCATGATAAAAATTTAATATCAACACCTGCACAAAACGTCAAATACTCTCAAAAGCTGCCCCCACGGTTTCACTTCACTTCACTTCACTAATTTCATTGCACCACCTCCAAAGGATATTGTTCGCACATCGTGTGGTCATATAGATCTAAAGAACATTTTACTCCAGGGCTTATTGAAATCCCTCTAGATTTGTAGTTAACTTAGTGATAATTATTGCTAAGTTTTTTCTACTTTTACTTGCAACCATGTCTTATTCTCAGGTGTTGATGAGGTGGACTACAGTCTCTACCCCAAGAAAGAACACCAGATGAAGTTTCTCTTTACGTACCTAAAAAAAGCTGCCGAACTTAGAGGTAAGTAATGATTACATATCGTAGATATTGTAAACTGTGTAAACTTATTTAGCAAATAGATTCCATTTTTTGTGCTTCTGTACTCTAATAGATGCAGAAATTAATGTGGTGAGAACAAAAAGTGCTCTATGAGACAAAGTTGTTGAAAAATGAAATCGAAAGTATTTTTTAATAGAGCAGATAATAATTACAATAATGATAAATTTACCCAGGAAACCTACTCGCAAAGCGATTTTCAGTAGGGTCCTGCAAGATTTCGATAGATTTCGTATGAGTGTGAAACGGACCGCACCGTGCCGTGGCCGTGGCCGTGTCAGTGCTGTGATGTCTATAAAATCATTCGAAATTCATGCCGTAACCATGCCGTACCATTTTCACAGTCATACGAAATCGACTCTAGTTTGTTTTATGTAATATTCATCAAATGCATTTCAACCGATCAGAGCCTGCACAAGATTTAATTACCTTACAGGGGTGTTTGCCTTAGAGGTGTCCACCTTACAGGGGTTTCCACCTTACAGGGGTGTCCACCTTACAGGGGTGTCCACCTTACAGGGGTGTCTACCTTAGAGAGGTGTCCACCTTACAGGGGTGTCTACCTTACAGGGGTGTCTACCTTACAGGGGTGTCTACCTTACAGGGGTGTCTACCTTACAAGGGTGTCTACCTTACAGGGGTGTCTACCTTAGAGAGGTGTCCACCTTACAGGGGTGTCTACCTTACAGGGGTGTCTACCTTAGGGACTAGTCATTATTTACAGGGAAGGGGGGGCTGATGGAAATATGGGGGGGCCATCATTTTTCATGCACACACTTCATTATTGTTATAAGAGAATGTATGTGGAAAGGGGGGTGGGGCCATCAAAAATTGTGCATCACATTTCTCATTTCCACCAGCCCCCCCCCCCTTCCCCCCTGTAAATAATGATCGGTCCCTTATGAAAGTATGAAGCAGAAGCAACATATGCAGAATCAGCAACTTGCTGCTCATTGGTCTTTATCACAATTATATGGGAAATGCACCACTTAGTCTGCATGAAGCTTGTGCTTGGCTTCCATTGCTCTTGCAGGGACCATGGAGCACCTTGAAAAGTGGGGAGGCTTGCATTTGAAAATAAAGTAGACTACCCAGTCAAAAAAGTTTTCAAACAGAACATTTGACTAAGTAGCACAGAAAGTGGGGGCTATAGTCCCCAGCTCCCCTCCCTTGCCCTCTATCTCCATAGGCCCTGTCCTGAAAACTAGGTCAAAATTCTACTCTGATATATTTCTAGGTGAAATAAATCCAGTCATAACCAGTGATGAACTAGAGAAGCTTTATGTTCAAGTCAACCAATATGCCTTGGTAAGAATATTATTTTGTAAATAAAATTTAAAACCTCATTCATATTTCTTAAGCCT
Organism: Telmatactis stephensoni; assembly: GCA_029948255.1. Classification (NCBI taxonomy): domain Eukaryota; kingdom Metazoa; phylum Cnidaria; class Anthozoa; order Actiniaria; family Isophelliidae; genus Telmatactis; species Telmatactis stephensoni. The sequence continues at coordinate 295,622 of JALIZF010001842.1, read as the reverse complement.
TTAATCCAATCACTTGGATCATAATGGTCACTAGCCTCCTCTGTAAAGTACTGCTTTACTGGGTATCCTGTGGTAACAGGAGATGACAGAAAACTAGGAAAGTAAGAGAGTAGGACTGGGAATGGAGGGCAGGGAAAAGATCTTCCCCTCTGCCCTTGGCTATTTGTAGCCAGAATTTTTTTTGAAAGTTATCTGGGTATAGCCTTAATGTTAGCCATTTCTTCATTGTGTGATGTATGCATTGAATATAGAGGTATTCAATGCGAGGCAAGGGTGACATTGGTCTCCTTCGCAGTCCTTTTAATGCTCGTCACGTGACACTCCCTTACAAGTGGGTCAGAGAGTGTTGCGTGATGGGCCTTTAAAGGCCTGGAAAGGAGACTAGCGTGACAATAGCAGGAGCAGTTTTCGTACATGTGTGGAGAGGACTGTGCCGTGCCGTAATCGTGTCAGTGCCGTAATAGAGCAGATTTCATATGAGTGTGAAACGGACTGCGCAGCGCCATGACCGTGTCTTTGCCATGATGTCTATAAAAACATTCAGAATTCCTGCCGTAACCATACCGTGACTGTGCGGTGCCGTTTTCACAGTTATACGAAAACTGCTATGGTAATTTAATTGTTAGTATCATAATTATAAAAAATTCCATCATTTATATTATCTGATCTCACTGTAGGCTGCACATTTTTTCTGGGGAGTCTGGGCACTACTACAAGCTCATTTCTCTGATATAGATTTTGACTTTTTAGGGTAAGTTTGTAAATAGGCATCTAACTGATTACCAAAACAAACTGCGGTAAATTATAACGAAGTGCCTGTCTAACAGAGTTGGTAACTGATAGAGGTTCCACTCTAGTTATGAATTACAAAGTGGTTGTTTAATAGAGGGTGGTTGTCTAATAGAGGTGGTCACTCATGGAGGTTCCACTGTAATGGTAAATTACAAAGTGGTTGTTTAATAGAGGTTGGTTGTCTAATAGAGGTGGTCACTCATGGAGGTTCCACTGTAATGGTAAATTACAAAGTGGTTGTTTAATAGAGGGTGGTTGTCTAATAGAGGTGGTCACTCATGGAGGTTCCACTGTAATGGTAAATTACAAAGTGGTTGTTTAATAGAGGGTGGTTGTCTACTAAAGGTGGCACTCGTGGAGGTTCCACTGTAATGCGAGGTAAAAAAAAGAAAAGGAATGAAAAAGGGGAAGTGAAATTGTTGTAGAGAAAATTAGGATGCATTAAAAACTATTCAGATTAGTGGAATTTGTGATATTTTGTTTCTCTTGCAGATATGCTATAATAAGATTAAATGAATACTTTAACCGAAAAGAAGAATTTCTTGCCCTTGGATCAAACTGACTCCACCTGAAGACCAAGTATTCAATGAATGAATGAATGAATAAATAGGAGTTTCTGCCTCCTATTAATTTTGAAGGCTATTTTTTTAGAGTTAATCTTTTACTATTTAGAATTATATAGCTACATCGCCATATTCTCTAAACACCACTTCATGTTTGAAAATCCATGTGAGTAATCTACTATCTCTTTACATATTTTATGAGCGATATTTAAAATTTTACATATTTTGAGTGATATTTACATCTCTATAGGACAAATACAGATCCAAAATCTTTGTTATTACATGTGTTGAATTCCAACACTACACAAAACTTGGCTATCATATTTTGCTTACTACATATTCGATTGTGTCATGACAGCGGTCATTTGAAACTGCATCGACCAATCACACAGAAGAGCTCCGCCCATCTGAGCCACCGACGAGTATAAAAGACGACAGCATAACACAACACAACACAACACAACACAACACAACACAACACAACACAACACAACACAACACAACACAACACAACACAACACAACACAACACAACACAACACAACACAACACAACACAACAACACAACACAACAACATAACATCACATAACATACAACATATAACATAGCATAACATAGCAAAGCATAACATAACTTTATGTACGTGTAATGTTTCTTTAGCGTGTTGACACTATAATTGGGGACATGATCTAAAATCTAAACTTAAATATGTACTGAACAAAGAAAGATAAAGTGTCTTTACTTAAGCTGTGAAGTGATCGGACCAATATCAAACTAGCAAAGAAAAAAGAAAAAACACGCATTATGTAAAGCACTTTGTTGTATACATATTTATAAAATAACTCTGATTTGCTGAAAACCCGTGTTTGATGAGAGTATCAAACACGCTCACGTCAATTTGTTTTTTCACCGGTGTTTTCTTTTTCCTATTTTCGTCTATTTACGTGTTAGTTATTTTATAAAAGCAATAAAAAACGGTTTCCCATGTCCGATAGCCTGATCGCCTACGGCTCGTGCTTCCACTAGGCTCTCTCGTGTTCTCACAACATCACGCGTGTTTTGATCAGGCTATCAAACACGGGAAACCGTTTTTTATTCCTTAAATAATGTGCCTATCAGCCATCCAGTCTACACCATCGCCTGATGAAGACTAGCGGTAGAAAATGACCACCATCGTGAGACAATCGAATAAGTATTTTTTATTCGTACTTTTTTTTGCAACTATAATCGTGTACGTCTAGAGACACAAGCTTTAATAGCTATAATCATTACTTGAAGTTACGTAAATGAAACATTCTTTACTGCACTTCACGCACATTAGAAACCAACCTACCTTTGATGACCTACCTAGGCTGAATTTGTGCTAAATTTTAAATGGTATCGAAAGTCCGTTGTCAAAGGCCGGTTAAGCACAAAAACTAATTTTACGCCGAAAACCGAACCAAATAATAAGACTGCCTCGAAAGTGTAAAACTCTAAAGCGTAAAATGAATGTATCGAAAGATTGTTGTCAAAGCGTTATTTGGTCTTTTCACGCGTCACGGATAATTAAAAAATCTCTTTCAGGTTCACAAAAAAAATCAAAAGTTGCTTTCACGTGGACGCAAAAAGATTTTAGACCTAAATCACGTTTCAAGTCAAAATAAACCAGCCATTCACGTTTCACGCAAAAGGTATAGGGTACTCTATTGGATTTTAGGTCAGTATACTCCGATCACGACTTGGAACCGTTGTTCCCTGACGTAGGAGCGATTTAATACTTGAAAGTGTAGTGTAATACCAGCCATTTGACCCACAAGCCACGTAATCAAAAGCATTTTAAAATTGTATTCATAGCAAATTTCTAGTACATTTAATGTTAAAATATTAAGGTAAAGTGTAACTTAATAAAAGAGCATAGAATGGAATCAAAAGTGTTTTCTTAAACTGTGCTCCTTAGCTAGTTTGTAATTGGGTCGGGAGTAAATAACGCTGACATAATTAATTGTCGAGGATAAAATTTGTAGGTGGGGCCACGTGTTTTTCTCGACTTTCGCGTCGTCGACTACGTAACATACATCATATATGATGGAGAGGCTCACCAAACCTGTTTCGATAGATGGTGGGTGACAACTACTAAGGACTGGAAACAGAGACCTTGAGCAACCATGACGATGATGGCAAGGAAGACGAGACGTCAAAGAGGGTTTACGCACGATGTTGAGAGACCGTTTCAGTTTCTCGACCATGCTTGGATATAGCCAACTGGTTTGCCTCGAACCTTGCCAGTTGGGTTTCTTAAAACACTTTGTGTTTCATTTGCATTATTTAGTTGTGATTATTTCAGTGCAGTGCCTGGAAACTAGGTGGATAGCTAAGTCCTCTTCCACTATAAGCAAAGCATTTACAGCTCAGTTTACAACGGTTTACTAAAAGCTTTACGGCCTCAAGTTCCCTCTCTCTAGAGAGCTTCGCTCTACAGAGCTTGAAATGTGGACTTTTCACATATTTTTGTCAGAATGCGGAGATTTCTTTACAGCTCTGCCACGTGCAGTAGTTACGTTATTTGTCTTATTTTGTAATCAAGGCCATTGTCTTAGGTCATCATCGTTATCATCTTGGTCGCTTATTGAATCCTCTGGCATGTATAATACCGGCGCGCGTGCGCGTATTACGTAAAAATTTCTGAATTGTGCCTTAATTTCTTTGCCTTTGTGAGTATTTGATTGCACATCTAGTCCCTTGTTTAGAACTGCTCGATTTCGAGATATATTTGAGAAAAATTGATTTCAGCCATCTTTGTTTACCGTCGCTATGGCAACACAGATAGAAGTGAAATAGACAAAAATCAAAACTTCGATTCAAAGCAAATAACTAGTGTAAAAACCGTGTTGGTTGGTCAAGAGGAAAATGCTCAATTCGTGAAGTGAAAAACGGAAGCGTTGTCAATAAAAAAAAACTATATCGAGCCACCTTAATCCTACGCGACTCGCCCGAAATGGAGTATGAGTAGAGATACTAGTCGCCTCGTATAACAGTGTGTAACCAACTTTATTTCGCTCTACTGAACATAGAAAAGGTGTATCATGTGTATAAGCGTGCCAAACAAGAGGCGCTTCTAATTTATGTTCTCCACATAAAAATTTTGTTATATACCAAAACTCAGGAAAACTTTTATGAAGTAATCATGCATTAAATAAAATAGAAAAAATGCGCAAACTTTTGAAGTTATGCCATGCAGATTTTCATGTTTTAACCAATGAAATGGACGGATTAAACAATATCACAAGTAGCACCTTTCTGCATTTGTCGTTTGCTTGCCTACTTCTTACTCGCGGACCTTTGCTTAATTACGAAATATGATAATCTCGTTCTATTTATTGTGCTTGTGTGTTTGTATAAATATTTTGCCAATATGAATGTGCGCGTGTCAAGATCCGGATTTTAGATCCAGATTTTAGGCTCGCAAAATTGGTTTTGGAGTAAAATTAAGGCAATTTCCGATAACAAGTAAGGAAAAAACTTCAAAATACTTTTTTTCTATCTGGGATTCGCAAAAAAAAAGGTTTGTTTGTTTTTCCGGTTTGGGTTTTTTCGGTCTCAAGCCAGCCAAGATTGGGATTCCTGTGGAATACTTCATTGGTCAGCAGTATTCTTCATAAAAATCAAAATGGCGGCACTGGTGAGTTTTCTACTTTTAAACATTTAATCCCTTTGGGGTTTCAATATTTAATATTTCATTTTAGGGACGATATTGCCAAAGACAAATATGTTATATCTTGTGTCTCGTTTAATTTGTAACTGTGTCAATAGTGGGGATATTTTTGTAATAACCTTTACATGTACTTCGTGATTTTAACTTAACTTCGTGCGCGCGTCCGTATTGAAATCTCTGCCACTTCACTTTCTCGAACATTATGCTGAACTCCTCGAGTTACTAAGAGTTCGACAAAACTGCTGTCCATGAGCTTCCCTGGTGGGAGGGGGTGGTTTGGTACTTGGAGTAATATGACTGGGTGGTGCAGATGAAGATTTAATAAGAACTTAAGCTTAAGTACAAATCCATGTGTGGTATAAAGAACAACCTCAAATCAACATTAACAACAAATATCATCTATATTTAGGTATTACGGTGTCAATATAAAGGTGGAAAGAGAACAGTCATCAAAGATCTTACAGGGAATTCAACCCTTGAAAATTTGCAAGAAAAAATCTGGCTTTTGACAGATGTCCCACCTCATGCTCAAAGAAGTAATAACTGTGAAACATTTGTATACAAATGACTCAACTAGAACTCCTATTTTGCAGTTCCAGAAATATCCATACCCCCACCACAGAGGGAATTTGTAAATGGACCCCCTTATCCTCTGGAACTTCAATTTTTCTTCCATACAAATTCTGTATTTTTTTATTGCACTGTACGGTTACGATACGATACGGTTATGGCATGAATTTCAAATGTTTTTATAGACATTATGGCACTCGGTACAGCGCAGTAAGTTTCCCACTCATACGAAAACGACTCTATATTGGAGTGCCAAATGGGGGTGTTTGTTGTCTACCTGTACAATGCCCTACCAAGTCATCCTGTCTTTGCACTAGATGGTTCTAAATTACCCTAATTCCCTCTTCATTTGCTGTTTGTCAGTATTAAGAGGATTCCCACCTCAAGAAATAAACTGCAGAACAAAGTCAACAGATCTGTCATCACTTGGGATACGGACAGGTGATACATTGATTGTTGAATTAGACAAAATGGCACCAAGAGTTCTCAACAGTAATTTAATTGCTCAGGGATGTCATAGTAATCCACTGTCTAGAAAGTAAGTTTTCCTTTTGTAGACATACTTAGCACCCTCGGGTTCCAGAGATTTGGGTCACTTTATTGTTCATATTTATAATTATAGATCTCAGAAGAATTGCTCTCCAAACCTCTGGAACACTGTGTCAGTTGACTGAATGTAGCTGTACCAATAGAAAAGTTGCATATATATATATGAATTTAGTCAAGGTTTTGGACTACGACTGTTGATCAATTGGTTGTTATTTTGAAGTGTGTTATGGGGAAGCAAGGGTGACCAAGTGGTGAGAGTGCTGGTCTGTCACCTCTATTGTCCTGGGTTCAAGTCCTGGACGGGGTATCAGAAATGGCTTGAGTTTGTTGTTCATTCTTTCCCCTCTTCTTGAGGGTTTTCATCTTGAATAAACTGCCATTGTTATGCACTATACTCAGTGAATTTTAATGTTACTTTCTTTTTCTGTTTTACATCTTATAATTTAAAGAACTTATCTGTGTTCTCAATCTGATCTTTTTGAAGAATAGTTCCTGCTGACAATTCCTGCCTTTTTGCAAGTATAAGGTATAGTTACTTACAGTAGTTATAGCTAACACTGTCCTCCAAAGATTTTAAAGTTAATATTTAGACCTTGTGGTTGCTCCTGCCAGTACTAGCTACATCTCTTTTAGATTATACAGTTAAATCTCCCAGAAGTGACCACCCAAAATTTATATTGTACTTGCTTAATGGAGGCCAGTGGTCATCTATGAGTCAGAGTAAACACCATAGAGGGGTTTAAATTTTAAGAATTGACATGTATGTTAACTGCACATAATTAACTTGCATCAATTCTTCATGTAAAGGCACCATGCACATTTTACCATGATAAAATATTTTACACTGATACACATTAATCAAATTTTGGCCATGTGAGAGAGTGGATTAAGTGTCAAGTAGTCGCGTACTGAGGAGATTATATTAAACAAAAGAAAATGACGATAGTCACTTATGGGAAGTGATTGCTTAGGAGAGATATAACTACAACTGTGGAAATTTTTTGGGAAGCTTTTGTTCTTTTGAAAAGTGGTCACATCATGGAGTTGGTTGCTTGCAGGGGTGGTAGTAAGTGAAGTTTTTATTATTGTTGATTTACCTGTTGCTTTAAATTAGTTATGTTATGACGGGTGATGTTTCCATGGCAGCTGATCTGAGGCAGCTAATTGCAAAGAATGTGTCCAATGACCCTACTACTTATAGTCAAGCATTTCTTGGTAGAAGCAACAGTGATTATTGCAGTTGGATTCTGAATCCTGATAACTGGGGAGGTACTGTAGGCTCAGTAAATACAATAAATAAATAATCTTCTACAGCAGATCCACATATATAGTGGTTATTCTTCTGCTGGCACTCACACTCACTACCTCTACATCAAGTATTTTACATACATGGCTCAACTTACATGTTGATTTTTGCTGAGGGAGGAAAAACTGGAGAACACAGAGAAAAACCCTCATGACATGGTAGAGAACAACACATCAAATATTCAAACTCAATTCACATATTATGATCTGATGCCTGAGCTGGGGACTCAAACCTGGACCACAAAATTAAAGTTGAGGGCCATGTTGTTCTCACCACATTTTGACATCTTCTGTGCATCTATTAGAGTACAGATGCACGGTAAAATGGAATCTATTTGTTATATATAATATTCCTCAAAACATTTCAACCAATCAGAGCATGCATAGGCATGTTTACTGAAATCTCACATGGTTCTTGGCCATTACATGTTGCAGTAAAGCCTTCAAGACAGTGTTAGTGGAACCTCCTTTAAAGGGACACTCTCAGGACCAGACACTGAGGTCTCTTTATGAAAGTGTCCTCTGACTTTGTCTCATGGCCGGGGTCCTTTTTTGTTCTCACCACATTTGGCTGTCATTTGTGCATCTATGACTGAAATACAGAAGCACAGAAAAATGGAATCTATTCATCCCTGTTGACAATGAAATAATTGGTCTGTGGAAGTCATTTTTGTTGTCTTTTTTTCAGGTGCAATTGAATTATCTATACTAAGTAAACACTATGAAGTTGAAATAACTGTTGTGGATACAGAGACAGAAAGGATTGATCGTTATGGTGAGATCTCATTAGATTTTAGTGATTTTCTGTTGTCTCTTCTCGGCAGTCGTTTTTGGCTGGAGTCCTTTTTTTCTGTGTTCAACAAGGGATCCCAAAAAGGAGAAAAAGAAAAATAAGTTGTCTATAGAGGCTAGGTTATCATCATCATCATCATCATCATCATTATAATCATCACTATATCAGGGGCGGATCAAGGGGGTGTCCATAGGTGCACCGGACATCCCCCTAGCGCAATCAGAGATGATGTCATCAGATTCCAGGAAGCTGCCATCTTTGATGTGACGTCATCTCTCGAGAGGCCTATTTGGGACACCCCCTTTGCAAAATCCTGGATCCGCCCCTGTATATCACCATTAATATGAACCAAATCGTGATCTATCATTTATCTGGCAAGTTATGGTGGTACTAGGAATTATGATCTACCTTTGGGTAGGGACCCACTCAAGCAAAAGTACCCAAAACTTGACTTTATAGGGTGGATATTCAGTACTAACGAAATATTCTTTTTTATTCATCTTTTGTTCATTTGTCCATATTCCATTTCCTCAGGTGAAAATGAAAAATACAAAAATCGTGTGTTTTTGATATATGATGGGATCCACTATGACCCCCTGGGGGTGCATGACCATCCTAATGCCCTCCCCCTGCAGACAGTTTTCCCCTGTACAGAAGAAAATCGACTAATAGAAGCTCAGAACCTTGCACAAGAAGCAAAAAAGGTAGGCATGTGATAGATTGAATTGTTCTCTGATAGGCCTTTTTGGATCTTTACTGAACCTTATCAAAACCTACTGTTTTCTCTTTGCTCTATAGAGGGATTTAATAGCAGCCATGTTTGTTGGCATTACAATTCAAAGGTTTTGAATGACAAAAGATTTCATTTCCATTGGGAAAAAAGGTACATTATTTTGACCACAAACATGGCTGCCATGAAATCCCTCTACATCGGCGATTGTTGAAAGCAAATATACAACACACTGCAATATTGTTAATACTAAACATAAACCCCAAAATAAATCCAGTTAAAATGGAATTAAGGTACAGAACCTGATACAAAGGGGGGTGGGGGGTGGGGGGGGTTCTTTCCCCTCATTTCTCTTGTGGTTCAATGCCCGTACCCTGTGAAGGCACTTCATTGAAGAACAAGGACTATTGAATTTTATCCTTTAACTTTGAATAACTTTGTTTCTGTTCCTCACAGAAGCGCAAGTACACCAATGTAGCAAAGTTCACCCTGCGGTGTTTAGCTTGTAATACCAATTTGACAGGTCAGGCTGAAGCTCAGCAACATGCGATGGCAACTGGACACACTAACTTTGGCGAAGTGTGAAAGGAGGGGCACTTGTTGCACTGTTACCCGCCACAGCGTGTGGTATTGAGCAGTTTTGGTTAGAACCGCTTGCACAAAGAGGGTCCTCTTATTTCTTCCCCTCCCCTTACTCCCAGTTAGGGCCATGAATAGAGAGTGCAATTCGTCTTATTTCAGAGGCGTCTTAAGAGCACGCCGTTGGAGCCACCTTAAAATTCAAATTATTGACTATTTTTATGAAAAATGACGCAAATTATTATTAAAAAAACTGTCATTTTTGTCGACAGAAAGTATTAGTAGTTCTGATGTGTATTTGTTCGGGTTATCAGATATATGCTGCTGTTTAAACATAATCAGGGTGTTTTCATATACACTTTTACATAAAAAAATACCGTAAATAAATGTTAATATCAAATACTATCGAGGGTCCACACAGTCCACCGTTCTGAAGGTCTTCGTATAAGACGTTATCAGTTATCGCACCCTTTTTTTGCAATCCAAACAGGTTGTATTTGTCGTCTTTGTTCTATTTTCCTTCGTCATTTCTTATTTGTTTTTGTTTTGTTTTTGTTTTTCTTGCCTTAGCTTTGTCTCATTTCGTTATTACGCGTTTTCAATTGCTAAGGCTCCCTTTCTCGGCAGCTGAATAAAAAAAAAAATCGATTTGTTCCTCTTTTTTCTGAATTATTTTTTGTAGTTTTTTTCTTATTTTTTATATTTGTAGTTTTTTATATTTATTTTTATAGTTTGCACAAAACAGATATAAATCCATTGTAAATCTTTCCGTTACTAATGAAAATATAAACGCAAAAAAATGATTGTTATTTACAAAAATCTTATCTCGACGGTCTATCGAACATAAATCAATTGTAAGACAAGGAGATACGATTCTTAGTTCAAGTGCAATTATTCCTATTGTTTCCATGGTAATTAGAAGTGTTTACAACCGAATATCTTAAATATGTGCTTGAAATTTAACATGAGCTCGTTGCAGCTTCAATAGTAAACGTCTCTATGGTACAAGAAGAATTTTCCACTTCGTTGTAAAATCCTTCATTTGTGCTCGCCTTTTGTACGGTGTAGATGTCACTCGGTCGTTCATGCTTTATAACTATCAAAAAAATTCCAAAGGAAATAACACAAAGTGCAAAAATCCCCATCAAAATGACAAACCAGAGTAGAGCCGTGTTTTGTCCAACGTAACTCAATATCAAAGTCACTCCAACTGTAAGAATTAGAAGGCAAATTCCCAACATCAAATGTTGCCAACCCCGATGTTTCCAAAACTCCTTAAATTCAAGGCCATTTTCGGACTCGTATCTGTTGACGAACAATCTGTATTTTTTCGAAAACGCTGCGAATATAATTGAGTCGCGAACAAGGAGAAAATTGTTTTCGTCCTGCTCCCAGCCGAATTGTCCTTTGATTCTATAAAAAGGGGAAAAGTTTTGGAGTGGTAGGTTTTTTGAGATTTCCTCGTTATTGACGTAGAGTTCGTATGGTTTGCAACATCCAAATGGCTTTTGAATTCTAATACGATACTCTTTATCACTTCGTCCTGCTTTGGCTTTCACTCCCCAATACTTCGTTGAAGAAAAACACCACATTTCCTTATCTGGAAGGAATCTCCAACTTTATAATATTCTCCAACCTTGCGCTTTGTTTTTAAAATCAATGATTTGACCATCAAAAATTGGGAACTTCGGAGTTTGCCAAGATAGGATGTGTTCAATAAATGCACCGATATACCTATTCTCTTTCCACACTGTATCGGAACAGATGACAACAACCAGTTAAAACAGTCTTTTTCACCTGCAAGATGTTAAAGTTCTTGGAATACAATTGTTTTGACACATCAAAAGATAGTAAGACTTCCTGTTCTATAAGACTCAAGGAATTTCTGTCAGCTTATTGTAAATATCTTTCTGCATGTAACTATCTGTCAGGAACTTGAAGATCTTGACTTCAAAAATGATAATCAGTATCTCAAGGAACTGCCACTTCAGTTACTGTTGTGTATGACACTTATGAATTTTTTATGGCTTACATATTAACATCGTGTTCTGACTTAACAGTTTTCTTCTGTCTAGACTAACGCCCAATATACAATATTGATGAATTCTTTATTCAAAAACTTAGAGCTAGACTATATTAGAGCACTGCTTTGGAATTCCTAGAAGTCAGTATAAACCCACAAATTTGTTAAAGTTTTTCATTCGTTGTAACTCAAAGAAATCCCGGGGGATCGTCATGGAAGTGCGCTTCTCTTTAGGGACAATGCTATGCCGTGACTGCACTTATTCTATCTTGTTGAAATTTTACGATTGTTGCATCATAGTGGAGGGTTTTTTATTTTTAATTTTAATTTTAATTTTAATTTTCCCGGCTGAATACCTAAAAAACTGTTGACTTTTAGCGCCTTTGTGATAAAAACGCGCTGTATTTAATAGTTTCTGTTTGATGAAAATATATGTTACACTTCTAGTATCTTTTAGGGTTACGCATTTCCAAAAGTTTCCAACGGAGATCCACATATAACTAGGAAATTCTCTATATCTTATGCCCAAGGGGGCCCAGTATATAGTACTTTCTGTTAAACTTCAAGTTGGTCCAAATGACATGAAATGAAGAATAGTTTTCGGGAGTCCATTCTTTTATTTGAATCTTGCTCCCGCAGAGACAAAAAGGGCGAATTTCGAACGATGCCGAGATGTATTGTTCTCAAACTTTGTAAGGTTCATTTAAGGTGGCCCGTTACTATTTATTGAAACATTGGAGATATTTTTTATGCGGCGCTTTTCAATCAGTGTAAAATTCTCGGGGATATGAAAGCATTTTAACTTCAATTTTACAACAACAACAACAAATCCATAACTGTTTCAATATCTCTCGATGAATTTTCTTGTTACTCGGCAAATAACGAACCAAGCCCGTGAAGGATTTCTATCTCATATATATGTTTCGTTCTTAAACTGAACTCGTTGAGCAAAACGGTATTCATTTTATCATGATTTTGCGTTACTACTGCACCTTCCGTTAGCTGTCAAACAAATATATACTGGAGACTTGGCCCCAGACTTGCTATCGCGAACCGATATTGAAAACTGCGTGATCAGAGATGTACAATACAAGTACAGTCGACGCTAAAAGACGAAGCATTTTTATGCTACTTCAAAGACAAATTCAAACATTTCATATGATTCTTTCGACATCGCTCATTCAAAGTCAAAAATTCTGCCATCAACTACTAGTAAATAAAGCATGTAGGGAAGATTCTTGGAATCTTTAAAAAGAGCTCTGCAGCGAAAAACGTGATAGCACGCATAAATAGTTGTTTTAGCGGTAAATATAAGTATATTTATTCTTTCCTTTCCTTCGTTATTTAAAAAAAATAAATAGAACAAATAGAAAAGTATTACTGAGCTTATATAGATAGTTTATATTTATTCATATTTATTAACACTTTTTATATTTATTCTTCTTTATCTTTTAAATAGCATAGCTGGAAAGCAGTATATCTGAGACGTTAATCGTGGATAAATAAAGTTCATTGATTGATTGGAATTGATTCTTACCGATTCTCATCGTACGTTCCTAGTTTTCCGATGAAATGAAGGTTGAGTGCATCTAACCATCCTGTATTTAGCTGCAATGAAATAACCTTTCGCAGGTCTTTGCAGAATTGTTTAATCACTACATCTACATTTATTAAGTTGGTACAATCGTAAGATATCACACTTACCTAACTAGAAAAGAAAAAATATAAATAATTAAAAAAATGGATTTATATGAATGTATTTTTAACTCATCACTGCATTATTTTGGCTTACCAAAATACAGCGTACGTGACCGTAAAAATAAACAGTTGTGTTTATATAGATGATCAATGTATTTTTATCAGAACCATTAAACCGCGTCAAAAAATTAAAGGTTGACGGGGCGAATGGCAATCGGGTACTCCCTTACAAAAGTGGTAGGGGTGCTCGACGGACCTTTTAGGGTCGAAAATATGACCCGCTCGTACCTTTTAGGGTTTCCGGTTCATAGCGTACCTTTTAGGGTCAGGATAACGAAAATCACATACAGATTGAAACGATTTTACATAAGAATATTCTTTATTAACAATGTGGTCGTACCTTTTAGGGTATAAAATCGGCATCTCCGATAATTTATGCGTACCTTTTAGGGTCATTTCCAAAACCCTCCGTCGAGCACCCCTACCACTTTTGTAAGGGAGTTCATATTTTTGATCCTAAAAGGTCCGCCCAGCAAAGTCAACAAAGTCATTGGGAAAATTGTTCCAAAATCGTATCGTTCTTAGGTTCTTGGTGGCTGTATCTTGATATGAATATTTGAGCTCGTGACTTCCACGTGTCTTTCGGTTCAGTTTGACGATGGAGATAATTCCTTGTATCAAGGCAACCGTGCGCGGAATAAAAAAACATAAAAGTACCAATATCAGTAAAAATTGTTAAACATACTTGAATATTTTTTCATGCTGGGCTATTTTCCTTCACATGTTTCGTGTCTTTTGCAGTTTTTTCTGAAAAACTGCGACATACCGTTGCGTTTGGGCTTCCTGTACTTTTGTGGGCTTCCTGTGGTACATTCTAAAATTACAAGACACTTGACTTGTTCACTTTGTTGGCTCCATTGCATGGCTAATCTTCCAATTTCTGTGTCTGTTAACTGGAAGCCACTAGTTGTCGGGTTTCTAGTGTTGGTTGGATGCCTTTACTACTTTTCTGGACACCTCACAAGTATATTTTGGAAACCAAAAGTAGCACAATCAAAAACCATGTTGGAAACGGGCTACGTAAAAATTGGTGACGTTGAAAATGCCATCTTTTATCAGCGAATTATTCCACAAAATGTGAAGCTAAAAGTCTTGTTCCTTCATGGTCAAAGATTTACGTCTGAAGACTGGAAGAAGCTCAATACTTTGGAATTTTTAGCCAGGAAGGGTTTTCAGGTTATGGCGATTGATTTGCCAGCATACGGCAAATCCCAACAACTCAAGGAGCCAAAAGGCCCCTCTGACAAGGCCAAATTTCTAAATGATTTTATGGACAAGACAGACTACAACAATGCTGTTCTTGTCGTCCCATCCATGAGTGGTTCATATGCAATGCCCTTTATATTTCAAGGCGAAAATGCCAAAAAATTGAAAGGATTCGTGCCGATTGCGCCAGTAGGGACCGAGAGTTTCAAAGACGAGGACTTCAAGAAGCTTACTCTTCAAACAATGGCAGTGTATGGTCAAAATGATAACCTGAGCTTTGTCCCAGGGGCTATAGAAAAGTTCAAGCTGATTCCAAATGCAGATATTAAGAGGATTGACAATGCAGGGCATGCATGCTATTTGGATAATCCTGGAGAATTCCACAGTCTTATGGAATCTTTCCTGAAGAAGCTACAGAAAAGTTAGGCTGCAATTCATGGGGTATTAATAGAAATAAGGGGTTCATCTGCTGGTCTGCTAGGGCAGTTTTTCATGTAACTGCAACATGTCTATTTCGTGAGCCCCCTCCCTCCCTCCCCCTCCCTCCCAACACACGCCCTTGGGAGGGAGGGAGGGGTTCAACTCCTATATGTTTTGGTCAAGGATGATTGTCAGGAATTTTCATTTTCAGCTTCATTTTTAAAAAAGGACAAAATGGACATGGCTCAAGCTAACATGCAAAACTTTAATCTGGTATCAATAAGCCCCTAGCATGATGACATTTTGACCCCTTCTCTATACCAGAATCCTTTTCAAGAGCCTTTCATATTCATTTGTATTCCTTCAAGAATACAAACACAATAGTTTTAATTAGTGAACAAAAGCTACTTGAAAAGGATTCTGGTATACAGTCTGAGGGGGTCATCACGCTTATCCAATGATTTTGATTTTTGAAAGGTACAACCATCGTCCATGTCCAAAATGTATCAGAATCCTGCATTGTGCAACAAGGCATGGCACAAGGTTTTTCATTGTTGTATCAAAACTGCTCTAAAATATTATAAATTGGGTGTCTATTAGAGGGGGTCACTCATGGAGGTTCCACTGTAATGGTAAATTACAAAGTAGTTGTTTAATAGAGGTTGGTTGTCTAATAGAGGTGGTCACTCTGACATGGAGGTTTCACTGTAATGGTAAATTACAAAGTGGTTGTGTAATAGATGATGGTTGTCTAATAGAGGTGGTCACCCATGGAGGTTCCACTGTAATGGTAAATTACAAAGTGATTGTCCAATAGAGGTTGGTTGTCTAATTAATATAGGTGGTCACTCTGACATGGAGGTTCCACTGTAATGGTAAATTACAAAGTGGTTGTCTAATAGATGGTGGTTGTCTAATAGAGGTGGTCACTCATGGAGGTTCCACTGTTAATGGTAAATTACAAAGTGATTGTCCAATAGAGGTTGGTTGTCTAATAGAGGTGGTTACTCATGGAGGTTCTACTGTAATGGTTAAAGAGATAGTGGCCTATTCAGCCTATTCAATTCATGCCACCACTGTACTGTTCCTAATACTTTTGAGTTTGAATTTGAAACAATGGGTCAATCTAGTTTGAACCACTGCTCTGCAATATAATACTGCCAACACACCTTTTAAAACCACAAAGAGTTGTCTTAGTGATTAACAGCTGCCCTACCAAATTGACACAGATAGCCCTCTTGCTGAATTTAATTCAGTAATTAAGTATGTAACAGGTGTGACATATTGAGCAGAACTGACTGTAAACAAATAGGGGTAAGGGCATTATACAAAATATTTTTATTATTACATAGCCTTCTCAATACACATGCTCTCATTGGCTGAAAACTGTGCTGTATAAGAGAATGGAACACAGACTGTTCTGATGTCAGCGGCACAAGCTCAACTGTGCATGCCTTTTCACAGAGAGGAAAATTGAACTTTTTGCCTTGAATATTTACTTCACAATCTAGCAAATATATAATAAATGAAACAGAACAGCTTTTCCAGTGCTCCATTCAGTAATACAGCACACAAGAAGTTCCAAGAGCACGATAGAAGACTGTTTAAGGAGAGCGCAAGCAGTAGGCAAGTAATACAGCACACAAGAAGTTCCAAGAGCACGATAGAAGACTGTTTAAGGAGAGCGCAAGCAGTAGGCAAGTGTTCTCCACACTTCTTGAGTGCTCCCAGTGCATCCTGGGTACAAAATAATACAATACAGCATTTTAGAGTTGAGTATAGGTGGAGTAACTAATGGTACTTAAGATGTGTAATAAAAAAGAGAAAGAAAGAAAATGAATGAACAAATTAGTTATTGTGTAGTTCTAACAAATTTGAAAATATTGCTTATTATATTATAGGTAGCATAATTATATACTTGACATTTATTAAGTATAAAATTAGAAGATTATTATTTGAGATTATAAGCATAGTGTATTTAACACTTGTGCTGGTTGGCTAACTACCATGTTTGTATCAGAGTACAGAGACATGGCTCACTTTAACACATTGAAAGTTAAAATATCTTATGAAAGCAAGATAAATAGGTTAATGTCTTGTGTCTATATAATTATAATATAGTCTCCACAGCCTTTATTAGTCTTGCTGCAGGGGAATGGGAACAAGATCAATAACAGCTGCAAATTAAAGGAGACTTAGTGCCTGGTGGGAATGTACCACGCGGGGAATGGGAGAGAGACTAAATGGTTGTGAAGGAGATGTCTATAAACACTTTAGTTGATCTTCACTTCACTTCACTTTAGTTTCATTGTGCAACCTCCAAAGGATATAAGTGCACAGCACAGCTAGTTTGGTGTGTAATTTGATAAAAATAATTTGTTACTTCCACTCTGGAAGATATGTAGAGCTGTTGAAAAGCAAGGGAAACAACCAGCTAGCCCTTGTGTTCCTAAGCTTGCTTTTCTTGTGCTCTACATCTCGACCCAACTTGTTTATCACAGTACAGAGATATGTACAGCCACTTAATTCCATTGCTTAAAAATATGAAAATATAAAAATAGACTGATTCTGATTGACGGAGTGGTTTTAATTAGTAAAATATGATAATAAAACAAGAATCACAAAGATGATAATACAATGTATTGTATATTGTGTAGTACCCGTACATACATGTACCAGTAGCAGTATCCATACCCAACCATGGAGGGAATTAGAAATTCAGGAGGGGAGGGGAGGGAAGGGTTAGCTTGATTTTCAGACAGCCAAGGGTCATCCACTTTCCTTTTCAAGGGGGAGGGGGGAGGGGAAAAGCTGATGATTCTTAACTGTTAGATCAAGTCAGAGAAAGAATTGGATGGAAAAATTAGCCATTCCAGGTAACCCTCTTACAAATTCCCTTAGTGGTAGAGTATGGATATTTTCTGGAACCACACTGATGACATTATTTCTGTAGAGGAGGTATGGGGGAACTCCATTGTAAAAGGATTGGGTATGCTCGTCGTATCTCTTAGGGGTAAAAATCAGCGATTTGGTATCTTTTAGGGTGTTAAAATTGAAATTTAAAGTTTTAGCATTTCCTGCTCTCTTAGGGTATCAAAATAGCTCATCGCTTATTATCTGGCTTACTTTGCTCTCAAATGGAAGAAATTTGCCCAACAAAAGCGTGTCAACTGTTCAATTCTATTTTCATCATCATGTTCATTAGCTTGTTACCGCTGGTATCTCTTAGGGGTTAAAAAAAACGTCCAGCCACGCCCTTCTTAAAAGACTTCCGGTATCCTTTAGGAGTATTTTTGAAAATTTCCGATGAGCATGCCCGATCCTTTTACAATGGAGTACCCCCGGGAGGAGCTACTTGCTAATAGTACATGATAGTGATTTCAATCAACCTAGTGTTTTCTGATGATATTAAAATACAATATAGCTATAGCTTACGATTTGCTGACACTTGCCAATCAACTGCTTAATCAAAGTGCACTAGGTCTTGCTGCAGCATAATAACAAATTGTAAGGCCTAGTACATTCTGACGCTGTACCAACCATGTGCCATACCAAGTTGTATTGCAATGAACTAAAAGGAAAGTTTGGTGTTTGAGTAAATTTGGATTTGCATGCGGGTGCTTATTTTGAGTTGCCAACATGGTCATTTGGTAGAGCCAGCCAAAATATTGACTTTAACTCAAATTTTAATTGATGGTTTCTGAACAAGGCCTAATCTCAATCTCAATCCCATTCCACCCCCTCATGCTGCATAGTTTGTGAATGGACCCATGTGCAGGGGTGGATCAGGAACTATCTACAGGAGGGGGTGCATCTTCTTCAACTGAAGAGGGAGCGCACCATCATATAAATTGGAAACTGCCGAGATCAGGGGATATTTATGAAAAATATTGCAAAAAAAAGGGCTCAGTCATCTCAGGATGGAGTGTGCACCGGCCTGGCCCACCACATCCCTCCCCTAAATCCACCCCTGCATATGCAATGCCTGAATTGCTATTTCATAATCATAATTAGGTCAAAATCTGTAGTTGTGCCACAATTTGCTTGGTGATGTGCAATTGGTAACCCCTTCACCTATTATACTAACTTTCAGTAATGAGAAAAAGATACCCTTTTTAAGGCAAAGTTTACAGTACATACAGACCATATCGTCATAAGAGTATACGCTATTCTAGCTTGAACTTCACCACACATGAAACCATTAATTCTTACTTCTGGATCAATTTGAGTCTTTTATTAAAAACAGAAAGAATGCAGTACATGAAATGTACATATAAAAAGATTGTAATGACTTAGACATGATTGGTTTAGAATTTGATTATTACAAGCTGAAGCTGGGCTGTTATACATGAAGGGTTTTGTTGCCACAGCATGCTCCTTGAGCAAATTGTTGCATCATTGTGGGTACCAAGTGCAAAGATTTGTCATTATAAACCTTTCTCAGGCAGCAGAGAGCTCCATATGATATCAACATGGTCAAATATTATGCACCTTATCAATGATTTGCCCCAGTATGGGTGGGGTGGGCAACCCACAGGAATTCGACTTTTAGAGCTGTCCTCTGGGAAAGGAAATTTGATATGGTTGCCATCTTGAATTAACCAAGAGAATAAAAAATTGAAGAATACTGGTATCAGTATAGAATTTGACATTTATGAGGTACCCAGAGGTGGGGAAATGAACAAAAATGTCAAATTTCCCGTGGGTCTGCCTACCCCGCCACCCATCCTGGGGCACATAATTATTGATAAGTGCATTTAGGGAGCATGATCTGGGGATCATGTGTGTGCAGTCACCCTTGAGCATTTTATCTTTGTCTGTGTTATATGCCCTGGCCATCATCAAGGATCTAGCTTATGTAGTTGCCCTGGGCAGGGCAGGGGAAGGGAGAGGGAAAGGGGACTGGGGAGAAGGGGGAAGAAAAGAAAATTTGTTGCAAACAGAGAGGTAATATAAGCAACATTTGCACTGCAATGTGCTATACAAAGTTGATAAAATGTTGCACGATTTTGTTGCCTGTATTACTACCATTTACATGTTACTTAACATTTACTACTTTAGATCTAATTATAATCAAGAGGGTTTCCAGAAACATTTATATAAGTCTAGTGTAAATATTACTACATTTGTACATCTAACATTCCAAATAATGTCTGAGCAATTTCAGCTATATCAGCTACCTGCCTTGCCACGTTGACACATAATGGCAACATATTTTATCTAATTTGGCGTAACAAACCTCCAGAGGTTTGGGTTATTCTGCCCTGTCTACAGAAACTGTAGGCAGGCTAGGTTTTCCCCTAGTTTTTAGCCTTTTTTATCATACTTTACTGAAGAAATGGTCATCACACTCAGCGTGCATCGATTGAGTTATGGATGCATGCAGGAAGCTGCTAAGCACAAGAGAAGTGTAAGAGTCGCACGAGGTATAGCCAAATGCGACTATAGCTTTTCAACTGCTTAGCTGCTGACCAAGTGCATTCATAACTCAATGGATGCACTGCTGAGTTTTTACCATTTCTTTTATAACATAGCCAAAAATATTACACCATACGTAAGAAAATATTGAGGAACTTCAAGTAAAGGTTGTTAAATGCACATTTTCATCCAGCACTACTAAAGAAGAAAAATATATCATTTCATTTTTGTAGACGACAAACCGGTTCCTTGATGGAAAGTTGTTAAAAAATCAAAAAACAAATGGTTCAAAAATAAATGAAAATTTTCGTCCATTTTAGGAGAATGAAAAGACCTGGACAGAATTAATAATTATTATAAGAAGGCAAGAAAAGGAAAAATTGACACCAGCTTGCTGTCCATTGAGTTTTGGTCACCCGCTTGCATGTGCTAATCATTCAATCAGAGCATGTTATATATTAGCTAAGTTATATTGAGTTTAGTGGACTTTTTTACTTTACTGAGAACAAATTTAGAACATAAAAGGTATATTCTATTCCATCAATTGATATCAATATTAAGGTTTGTGGAATTCCACAGGTATTGAACCAAGCTGCTAACTGGGTTACTTAACCTCAATTTAAAATTGTCTGACTTTTCACTGACTTTTGTGACACTTTTACAAAGCGAATTAAACGACAACAACTCCCTGACCTGGAAAAATATGAGAATTCCCTTACTATTCTAGGTCAGTGGGAACCCATGTACATACATGTGCATGTACATACTCAAAAATAATTACTGTGGAATTTAAAGTGTTGCATATAATCTTATGTACTGTGTTGGAGATTTCTTAAAGTATGTAGATGTACCATACTTTTAAACTTTCCAAGGCACTTGTAGCTTGTGAAATATGTCAACAGAGCTTTCTGAAGACCATGGAAAAAATATACCTAGAGGCATTTTTTGGTTTATCCATGTTCACATTTTATGTGAAACTGCATTTTCGGCTTAACTGAAATAAATGGGAGAAAATAACTAGGAAAACCAGTGTAGTAATTAAGGTACAGGCCATATATATCAACAGACCATGTTCCTATTTCAGTGCAATTCGAAATAAAAGCCACTCTAACTTATACTTTAACAGACAAATTAAAAACTTTACATATCAATTTGATTTAATGTCTTCGACTATCTTAAACAACTCGTCGGCATTCTCAGCAGTTTTCACCCTTATAAGATATGTAGCTGGTTTGTTGTTGTCTCCATCAGAAGGCTTAGAATACAGTGGAGGATTTGGTATTGACACTAACATGACATTGTTCTTGCCATTTCTAGTCACTGGAGTGGATGATGTGATGAAAATGTTTAGGAGAATATTCCCTGTTGCTGTATCAGCACGTACAAGAAGCTGTGATTTTCCATCGATATCTTTGATGTTTAACATGCCAACACCAAGTTCTGACCAGGCACTGTTACGATTGAAGAAGAGCTTGCATCGGACAGAAAATTTAGCACCTTCCTCTGCTGTGACAACACTGGAAAAGAGACAGGAAAATGGAGTGTTAAGTTGAATATGGCATTCATAAAAGAAAACTTATACTCTTTTTAAGCTGTTCGTGTATACAATAGTAAAATATAGTAGTATGCATTTAAGATTATGTCAATGTGATTTTTAGCTTTTCCTTGGCAGGCTGGTACACCACAACAACTTATGCCAATTACAGCGAGCCCTTTAGAGTAACAGGACAGACACACACACACACACAGTAGCATGACAGTCCTCAGACTCACCCCTCCAGGATGGATTTATGAAAGCTACTCTTGTTTACCCAGGGTTAATGCTCAGATATTGAAAATTCCAGTAGAATCCAGACAAGGAGTATTCAAGGACCCAAAAACAATTTTCAAAGGAATATAGTGTTACCAGATTTTTTTACAAATTGTTTTACTGAAATACTAGGACATCCTTTTCCCTCACATACATGTAAGAGAAAATGAATAATTTCTATGTTTCCCATCCTATTCAAGTCCCTTACATTTTTTGTTGAAAGTATATATTCTTGAAAGGAGTTTTCAAGGAGTTTGAGCAGAATTTCTAAAATTCAGCGGCTTTTCAAGCACCCTTGAAAACGCAAATGAAATTCAAGGAGTTAAAGGAGTGGCATGAACCCTGTTTACCTTTTAGGCTTTGGTGGCTCGTCACCTGGCTCTTCTTCAGTTTCCACTGTTGTTGTAGTTGTTTTTGTTGTTTCTTGTGCTTTTGCAGATGATGAAGCTGCTGCTGCAAGACCTGATGTACAAGTTAAAACAAAGATAAGTGATAGTAGAGTGGTAAATGGTCCTCAAAATTCAGAGTCCCAGGCCAACATGAATATGTTTTCTTTTAATTTTTTTAAAAAATTTTTGTGGAAATGTATGTTCTCACAGCCTCAATTTTTTTTGGAAATAGTGCAACATAAAAGCTCCTGACTCAAAATAAACCAATCACACATCACTTGTCTGAGTAAGCTGTTTTTAGAATTATCAACTCCACCAATATGTAGCGCACGAGATTGGCCGAAGTCTAAAAACACTGAAACTTGATAATGACGCTTGTAAACAAATCAAGATTTTTCTTTTACAAACAAGACAATTTACAAAACAATATTTTGCTGTTATCAATAATGATAAGCATCAATGTCAAAAATAGAGAGTTTTGTATGTAATTTTGACCAAAAGCCTTGGTAGCCTCGTTTTGGTGCATTTTCAGAATTTTAAATCCCCATATCTTGTCAAGGATTTAATGTTTTGTTTTGAAAATTGCACAAATTATCAAAATCAACAATCTTAATAATTTCAAATTGATAGTTCCAGAAATAGTAATTTTTCACTATTTATGCTAATTAGCAGCGGCCATTATGAAAGTCCTGTATATTAATGCTAAAAACAGCTCACTTGGATGAGTGATGTGTGGTTGGTTTATCATACAGATGAGACACTTCTGGTTATGTACTTCTGTTTGCATTTCTGCTTGTGTTGTTAGTCATGAACCAGGCTTGATAGTTTTATGATTCCAGATTACATCTCACCTAAAAATGGTTTCTCTTCATTTATAACTTCCTTCTCTTCTGCAACTTCACTTGTTTGAAAGTTCAAACTTTTACCACTTGCTTGTTCACTTTTTGTTTCCGCCTTGCTACCAAAAATAGAGGGTGGGGTTACTGACGGCAACGGCTTAACATCAGGAGACTGCTTACTAGGTGATGCTTTCCTCTCAATATCTGCTAAATGTTTACGATAGTCATTAAATACTGGGGTTAAATCAACATAGGGATTATCATCCAGGTGCTTCTGAATCCAAGATAGGACACTCATATTTAAGGCTTTGATGCTCTCAAGATATGCATCGTTATTTTTCCCATTTCCAACTGGGTGATCTTTTCTTGTATCTTTGTCACCATTAGCTTTCAACCAAGGGGTTTCCTTTGAGGACCAGATATTGGTAGTAGTTGTACTTGATAAACCTGCAAAACCAGTAAAACCAGGAAGACTAGTTTTTGTTTCTGGTTTAATTTCTGATGAGTTATTGGTTGAGGAAACTGCATTCAAACCAGTAAAGCCAGAAAATCCTGTAAAATTCTTGAACACTCCTCCAGCCTGCAGTTAAAACCACAGATTCAATAATAGTAAGCATCAAAACCAACACTATTCTGAATTTTATCAGGTAAATTTTTACCAACACAGCACAGCATGATCCATGTCATGCTCAGACAAAAACTGCTCAATGCTACTTTGTACTTATTGATTGAGTAGGAGGGACAGACAAGAAAATATTTAGCTCAATTTTATGCTGTACAGATCGAGCACACTAGCCTGACCTCACTTAGTCAATAAGCATTTTATCATATGACTTGATTTTTCTGTTATAAAAGTGCTAAAAGCTCTGTAGAGTGCATGTCATGTATCTGTGAAATAAAACTTAACATGCACTATTTTGTACAAACTAGTGGATAGTACTGAAGTAGAACAGTGCAAATAACAATAGCAACGTATCTAGCTGTCTTTGTGTTTCTTTGTGTTGTTCATGCCTCTGTGAATTCTTAGTTTGTCAATAACTAAATACATGTAGTTGATAACTTAAGTGCTATTATGCACTAAATTGCTAGTAGTTGTTTTACAAATATATGGCGTGCCCTCTAATACTTGAATAATTGAAATGCAGCATGTGGAGCTAAGCAAAGCTGGATGGAATTTTTCAAGCCCACTCACACAAAGCCCTCTGACCCTTATCACATAACCTTAGGTTTTATTAAGAGTGTGTGAATGGGGCCAAAGGGGGTCATACGCTAAAGAAAGTAACTTCACCTTAGCATCAGAAGGGATCCTACGCCTTGCTTTGATTATCCTAAATGAAAGACAACATACAGTTTTAGTAAGAACATTTTCTAACCTCATTATATACATGAAAGTAAGAAAGATTTCTTTTACTCACTTTCTTTTGTTGATGTCTTCCTCACTTGCAACAGTAAATGTGCCAGCCTACAGTAAATTATGTGCAAGAAAATCAAGAGCTTAAATGAATATAGGATAATATAATTTTATCCAAGATAAATATGTACATGGCGATGCTATTTGAATTTTGGCGGGCATTTTTGCTCGACATCCTACAATCTGAGATCCCGCAATCAGTCTTTCTGAACAGTTTCTCTCGAGGTACAAATTTTACTATAACTGTTATACTTTTGATCTGTTTAATTGAAAAAAAGGAAGTTTTTTTCTTGTTGTAATCTAAAAACGGGGAAGATTTTTACCTTCGCAAATTACAACAAAAAAATTCAAAATGTCAGACGTCGAGAGTAAATTACATTTGTTCAGTTTTTTATCTCCAAAAATGAACAATCAGGCAAGCTCAAATTCTCAACAACACAAGAATAGGATAAAATCTTTCCAGAAATATAAAAAGTAAGCAATTACCTCCTCGGTATCGTCGTCTTGATCCCAATTATCACGAGTAAGTTCAGATTGAGCTCCACGTTTCGCCATCTTGGATCTTCGGCATGTAGCAGTCCATGCATGCTTTGCGCGACTACGTACTACACAGGTAGCCCAAATCTAGTATTTTGGACGGAGCATATTGATATTTTGGACGAGTGGAAACTACCTTTAAAGTGCTTATAATGCTTAGCCAAAACTTAAGAAAATCAATTCTGGTTCTTCTCACAACTTTCTACTGACTTTGACGCGCGATATTTTCCCATATCTGGAGTGCCTTCAGTTTGGATAATTATCCACAGCGCACTAGCGGTAGGTAGACTGCTCATGTTTCAGTTGACTCATTATTTCGGTAGTTGAACATAATTTTGAAGAACGAGATAGCGAGCCAAATATTCCGTGTCAACATAAAATTTCTTGCATTCGATATGCAAATGAATTTCAAGCCCAAAACACAGACATGCGCAGACAAATTGTATACATGCTTGTGTGTGTACTCTAATCACACATGGTTGTTCGACCAATCAGAGCGCGCGTAATATGCCAATTATTATATAAATGTAAGTTACTGATTTCTGGGCGTGGCCCAACCTCTTGAATTACTCTGGTCATTAACCTCTATCGGTGTGCCAAATTTCATGCTTGTTACACAAATTTGAACAATTCTGCACCATTTTCCTGGACTATAGATAGACTTTGTGACGGCACTTAATCCTTGAAACTCACTGAAACTCTAATAGAGTTAATAGTCAATGTCTAATAATAGTCTAATAAAGACAAAAGAAAACAGTTAATAGAGTGGTTTTCATTTGACCGTGAAGGAATAGACAAACTAATAGTTGGTAGTAAAAAAAAGAAAACAATTGTTTTTTGAGTCTAGGTACTCAAAAAACAATTGTTTTCTTTTGTTTCTTATCAACTACTACAAACTAAATAGCCATTTTTCTTTCACGGTCAAATGAAAATCACTATAGTGTCTACTGTCTGTTAGACTAATATCTATTTCACGGGTTCGAGTAGTTTTCATTAAGCCTTGAAAGTAACCCTTGTTAGTAAACCATCCGATTTTATCCACTTGTTGGATATTGGTCAACCTCGTCCGAGAAAAGTAAAGGGCCTGGGAACGAGGTTCAATATCAATAATATTAAAATAGCAGAAAAACATCAGGATTAAGAAAAAAAAGCAGTCTACACATTTAAAAACGAAGAAAAAGAATAATTTAAGAAAGAAAGGAAAGAAAAAAAAGAAGAAAGAAGGAATAAGAAATGACGCCGACAAGGCTCGAACCTGAGACTTTCAAATCGGTCCCCCCGGACACAATGAACGGAAAATAGATAATTTATTGAAAAATCAAAAATTTAAAAAATCAAAAATCAAATTAAATCTTGGGACGATTCTCCCGAGACATTCAGTGAAGCTGAGACATCGAATCGACTTACGTTAAGGATGAAGATTTCGGCCCCATCCACGCTATCCCGGTGCTAAATAAAACAGTTGACTTAGCCCGAAGGCCAGGGAGGGAGATGATATCCGGACCCTAATCCATACCTTTAGATATCACCTTAGACCGCTGCGCTACCTAGACACTTAATAATTATAATGTCTAATTGGGGTAGTCTATTCGGCGAAGTTTTATTGTAATGCTAATATGTTTGTCCCAAATCCTTGGGGACACTATCTGAACAAATTAGAATCTAAAATGAAAAAAAAAATTATTAAGCCGTTTTTCTTGTTTAGGGTTTTTCTATTCCCATCGTCGAATGATAATCACTGAACCTTTCTGAGTCTTGCATGCGTACTAAGTGTTATAGGACAGACAAATTACTCAAATCGAACTCCATAAATTTCATTAGACTTACCACAAGTCGTCCTCTCTTATTTAGTCTTTAGAGTCGTTTTCGTATGAGTTGGAAACTTACCGCGCCGTACCGTGACCGTGTCAGTGCCGTAATGTCTATAAAAACATTCGAAATTCATGCCGTAACCGTATCGTATCGTAACCGTATAGACAAGGCGCAAAATTGAAAAAGTCGATCGCAAAAAGGGCAAAAGGCATTTTGGGGTAGAGGCTGGTAACATAATTATTCTAAACTAATTTTTAAGGCTGAATCCGAATATGGCTGTTACCAAGACGTATTCTGCAATCTTATTGTGTAAATGACGTATTTTGTGAATTGCTACAGTCATTTCATACTAACGGCTTTTTCATGTAATTCTAAAACGTCCCAAACTTAAAAACAATTACCATGGCTGGAAAGAGCATATCAAAATCAGTAAAACTGTGAAGTTTGAAGGATATCAGTTGAAAAATCAAGGAGATACGAATTTTCAAAAATCGAAATTTGTTGGTATCTCTTGCATAACTGTAAGTGTTTTCATACAAAATTTCGTTTTTTGAAAATTCGTATCTCCTTGATTTTTCAACTGATATCCTTCAAACTTCACAGTTTTACTGATTTTGATATGCTCTTTCCAGCCATGGTAATTGTTTTTAAGTTTGGGACGTTTTAGAATTACATGAAAAAGCCGTTAGTATGAAATGACTGTAGCAATTCACAAAACACGCCTTACACGTATAAGATTGCAGAATACGTCTTGGTAACAGTCATATTCGGATTCAGCATGAAAAATCGGTTTAGAATAGTTATGTTACCAGCCTCTACCCCAAAATGCCTCCAGGTATCTGATTTCTCGAAAATGCGCCTTGTCTAGTACAGTGTTCCCACCCATACGAAAACGACTCTATTTTAGTCATTATTCTTCGAGATTTTTTTTACGCGCGAGAGGACGACACCAGTCCCGCTAAAGCCAAAAATTAAAAAGCAGGGCTGACGACTTTGAGAAAGTCTAAAATTCCATGAGCAGCGCTGGACATTTCTTAACAAAGATAGAGGAGTTAAATGTCATAAAAGTTAGTTTTTGTCTTGATTTTTTGACAAGTTTACTTTTGACTGCTGGAATTACTATTTTGAACTTGCCCGGCCAGCAGCTGGGAATATAGACACATGCATCATGATCAGAACTTTGTTTAGTTGAAAGCCCGTTTCTTATCATCAGGAAGAAATAATCAAACGAACACATATACGAAAACCGCAGGCCTGAAGTATTACTGAACTGTTTGAATGTAATCGCTGCTAGCAGGGAAGCTCGCAATATCAAAGTAGATGATTCTTTGCAAGACGCCAAATCGCGCGAGATTATTCTTGTGAGTATTGCTTATTCAAAATCTTAAGAATTGACACATTCTATTTTTCCAAAAACACAAGCAAGTAGGAAATTGATACTACGAAAAATGTAAAAACGTTTTAAAAGTTTTTTTTAATGAAGCATAGTTTATCAGAAGATTATCAGAAGTACTCTGGAACTGAAATCTATAGAGAATGCATAGTGCACGCGCTCAAGATCATGAGCATGCGCAACACTGGAACTTGCAAAGGATTTGGTTCAATTTATTTTAAGGATTCTTGGTAGAATTTTGAGCAGTTGAAGTTTTTCAGTTTTAATCAAGGGATCATGTAGTTTATTAGAGTAGTAACAAGAGTACCATTATATAATTCTTCAGGTAAAATTTTCCATTTTAATTGCTAGTTCAAGTAACCATCTTGGTCTGAGTTTTGGTCTGCCATTCTCTTACTTGGAACATTAAATTGACACAATTGTGACTATAGCAAATGTTTTGTCAACCATGCCAACTATGCAAAAATGTGCTATTTTCATCACTTTAAGAGTTATCACCCCTGATGACACGGTCGTTAAATAAGTGATACACCTATTACAAAAACGGTTGTCGGGCGAGAGACTTCAATCCGATCCTACGCGACTAGACCGAAAAAGAGTGTCAGTGGGTAGGTACTAAACTTTACTCGCTTTTCAGCTTTGTTTTTGATTTTGAACATCAGCGAATGAAGTTCTTTTGTGCGTAAGCTCAAGGCAAGCTACAACGGCGTGCAGAACCTGTTGAGACACTGTCCCAATTTTGGCCTTAATTAGCCAACCCTGTTTTATGGTCCCCCTTCCCCCCTCTCTCAATGTTGAGTAGGCCGGGGAGATTCCTGATAGGTCCAACCCTTGACCCAACCAACATTGTGTCGGGGGGAGGGGGATTCAGAATATATGGCGGTTCCACGACTTACATGGTGGGTATAATATCAAAGAACGTCAATTTTAGGGCACAATGTCTCAACCATTCTGCACGCCGTTGTCTGAGACCTATAATATTAAATAACTATAAAAAATAATGCAATCATTTGGTGATTTTACACTAAACTTGTAGTAGTCAAAGGTAGGCTCTGTATGCTACAATTTCATGTGACATTGATTTGACCTAACAAAATACTAGCGATAAAAGCCAATTTGGGAATTTATTCAAATCGTATCAATTAAGGCCAGTATGGGGACTGGTTGGATCGCGTGCTTTTCAAATCCTGTAGAAATTAAGCACAAAGGCTGTTGTCAATGGCAACATGCCATCACGTAAGACTCTGTTAATATTTACTTTTTAAAAGGTCAAATATCTTATTATGCATCAAAATTCGTTTTGTGCGATATTAAAATGCCACGTAAATAAATGTGAAACTTCGAAATACTCTCATATTTTGATACCCATGTACCCGTGACTGCGATAGCAGAATAGTATTTTACCACACGGCTCACAGCAAAGCTCATTTCTGCCTAAATTACAACACTATAGCACAGTTTGTACGAATCGAGATGCCGACTTACATATGCAAATTGTTAGATGTTGAACTCACGGTCAAAAGATTGACCCCCATAAGAGTCCTAGTTAAAGAAATTTGTGATCGGACACATACAGGGGTCAGACGAAGGGTAATTCATGCTCAGTCGAGTGTTATGATGGACAATTGCCTAAGTATCATTTCCTTTGATGATCGCGACGGTTAACCATGGCCACGGTTAACCATGACGCCCATAAAGAGATACAGTAAATTAGTCAGCCTAGTCCCCAGGCTATCCCGTCTCTCGTTTCAAAACGTGACGTCACAGAGTGACTCCAACGGGAACGCCTAGCGAATAATGCCAAAGTTCAAGATGGCGGACGCTAACTTAGAGACAAACATGATGCTTTAGAAGACGCTGTTAACTTCACAGTTAAATGCTCCCGGATCTCACAAGACACCCTATATGTGAAATTAACTGAATTGAACTGAGTTCAAAACTCTAACGGTTGTGTGTTCGCATCGATCGAAGCAATACGATAAGTTGTGTTCGGTCTATTCGATTCCCCACTTCGAAGGTAAAATCTCTTAGTAATTAATGGCTATCTATAACGCTAAAATTTCTGGTGAATTGAAATTGATTTATTTACACAGACTACTGTCACTAGTTGAGTTAAATCCACATATATTTATGCACTTGAAATAAAACAAATCTCCGTCAGATTCTCTGTGAATAAATGTAATGTATCTGATATTTATCAAGTTCCCTTTAGCCGCAACAGGGTTCGATTCAAATTTTATTGTAAACAAACTTCACTCAGTTTTATAATCACTGCTAAGACTGTGATTGTTTGAAAATGTAATAGATTTGAATAAAATGTACTTGTGCGTAGTGTCTCGACTCTGAAATCCCCTTTACAGTCTATAATCTTCCTCTACGCTTTCTTAAAAACATAAACTCGTACTAAAAATCTAATTTTTGGTCTATATTGGTGAATGTCGATACTCATTTCACATAAATTGTTGGAAAAACTTTAAAAATTCAAGTTGTTAAGTCAGCTAAAGGTCAGGGACACTGTCGGTCAAATCAGGGACACTTTTGGTCAAATCAGGGACACTTTTGGCATTATTCGCTAGGCGTTCTCTCGCGCTTACGCGCTCGCCCCAGATCTCGCTCGCGCTTCGCGCTCGCTGAGGAACGCCTGGGTACTAGGCTGTAAATTAGTGTATTTAAACATCGGTTAACCTGGTTAACCGTGTGACGTCACGAGCGGATTTTTTAAGCTGAAAGCGCAAAAGAAAACTCGATATACAGCCGCTTGATACTGCAAACAAGTTTTATACTACAAGACAGGCCTAATCTTCAGTGCTGCTCTTCTAATGTTATACGTTTTACAGTAATTCTTTAAAATATCGGCGTCATTTATCAACACAATGATATGACGTGACGCCCTGGAAATTGGTTTAACAGCTAGAAATTGGTTTAACAGCTGACAGGATATATAATTATGAAACCTGTCATACTCTAAAATACATCTTCTAGTTTTGAAACTTTTCACATTTATTATTGGTGTTTTTGTTGTTGTTGTTGTGTTGTTGTGTTTTTTTGAAACTAATTTATCGTTCTTGGCCTTGCGTCTATTTCCATTCCTAAAAATGTATTCACAACCAAATTAGCGCGCGCTTGTGTGATGGTTCTATCAGGCGCGCGGTTTTTCTACGTCTATATTTGAATAGGTAGATAGGTAGACTCACTCCTATGTCTTTTATATCGTTTTCCGCACGCTTTTCTATCAGATAAATAAGTACTATGTCCTATATGCTTCTCATTTGTTGTCCATGGACTGATATGTAGCTCAGACAACGGCGTGCAGAACCTGTTGAGACACTGTCCCAATTTTGGCCTTAATTAGCCAACCCTGTTTTATGGTCCCCCTTCCCCCCTCTCTCAATGTTGAGTAGGCCGGGGAGATTCCTGATAGGTCCAACCCTTGACCCAACCAACATTGTGTCGGGGGGAGGGGGATTCAGAATATATGGCGGTTCCACGACTTACATGGTGGGTATAATATCAAAGAACGTCAATTTTAGGGCACAATGTCTCAACCATTCTGCACGCCGTTGTAGTTGAGAATAGTCGTGTTGATATTCTTGTAGTTTTGTAGCTTTTATTAATTTCTACCCATACTCCCTTGCGGGTGAATCGAGTGGGCTTGCGGCCTTTTATCCGACAACGTTTATGAAATGTATATGACACGGGTGAAAAACGCATTGCGCATACTCGGACGTTTCAAATAAAACCATTGGAGGTTTTGGTAATTAAATCTTGAAACTGGCTGTCCGTAAAAAATTAGTGCTTATTTTTTTCAGAAAACGTCGCTTTAGTTCTTTCCTTTCCCTGGTCAAATATTACACGAGAAATTCGCATAATACATACACAACAGTTCAATCGATGATACTTTTATATTTGCAGATACGAACGCGTCCACGAATTCCCGCCGAATTTTCGAGCATTCGCAATGCGTTTTTCACCCGTGTTGGTGTATTTATTAAAAGAGGACGTAGGATGCAGAAATTTCTCACATAAGTAATAATGGCTCAGCACAAAAGAAATCCTTAGAATTGGGGTAATTCAGTTCCTTGAATAATGAGCTAAATATAACTCTAGTTCACATCAAAGGCATGTACCTTGTAATACCTTATAATTAAGTAAAATTGAATTGTAACTAATTTCATTTTTTATTTAAATTCCTGTCTTTTATTTCGATCAAGGCCTTAGGGGCTTAGGGGCGTAATGTATAGGGGAGTAACGTAGAGGGCCGTAACGTAGAGGGGAGTAACGTATACGGGAGTAACGTATAGGGGCGTAACGTAGAGGGGAGTAACGTATACGGGAGTAACGTAAGGAGTTACATTTGCGTCGTCCATTTTGCTTCATTAATGGCATAAGCGTGTCAATTTTTAACTAAACTAACACGAAATATACTCTGAATATTGAAAGCGCATGAAAAAATAGCTTTCTTTCAGCTTGACGCATGAAAAAGTTATGGCTATAAAAACTCTAAATTTTACAAAGATAACATGGGCTCATTAGCCAGCCAATTTGCCACCCAGAAAATTTGAAAGCTGATATCTCGTTTAATATGTATTAAAATTACTAAATCAACCATGAACTCTTGCAAATATGAGCCTGACATGATACATTTTTTGCGCGATATGCGACTTTAAGAACTCTAAATTTTATAGAGAATGTACGGGTTAATTAGCACTTTTGCTACCCAGAATTTGAAAGCTGATATCTCGTTTAATGCATGGCATGTAAAGAACTAAAAAGTTCGTAGATTATATTTACCTAAAAAATAAGCTGTTTATGTTGTGGACTCAATTTTAGCTTTTTTTGGACTTTATGATCATGAACCTTTATGCTAATGAACAAAAATAAAAAAAAAAATAAACAAAGATCCACCTAAAGCTTCTCTAAAGGAGCTTTCTATCAATGTGAAAAGTAGAATTAATTCTAAGCTAGCTCCTGACAGACATTTGATGTTTATACAAGACTTCATTACAATCTTCATCACAATCAACTTGCCACTTTAGGCCCAGTTCAAACGTCGAACAGCCTTCTTCGATGTTATTAGATTCGACACGGCAAAAGTTCGACATCTGAACTGGGCCATATTTTACTAATACCTCAGTGCTTTATGGCGAAGTTTTGAGTTTGTTAGTAACTTTACTCTTCAGTTGTGAGATATTCATGACCACTGTTTCCTGGTCATTCAAGCGACGAATGATATCGTCCCTCTGCTCTGGCCACAGTAACATATTATGGTTCATCCAGGGCGGAAGTTGCTTGGTGCTCATTTTGGGATCCATCTGGATGCACACGATTCGTGATGTGGAACATTTCTCGGAATAAACATCGGAGATTCGCTTGATCTCGTAACGCACTCGCACTAGGTCTTGTTCGCTCACGTGATTCGGCTTGCTGTCCGGTGCACTAGTTGCTAGAGACTGCCAGAGCTTTACGTAACCACGGGTACAGAACACGATGTATTTCTTTGCCTCTAAAATATGCTTATCGACCCACATATTGAAGCCAATCTCATTCATACAGACAGAGTCGACATGATCAAACACAACCTTGTATCCCATCATCCCTAGCTCAAAAGCTACGGTGGCGACTTCGTCAGAGTATTTCTCGCTTTCAGGGAGATACGAGGCGAAGTATGTGTCGTCATTTAGGAGCTTGGCGTCTGGAGGAATCAATTCAAGAATAAAATCATTTGGAAAAAGCGTAAGATATGCGGGAGTTATAATACAAAAGACACGTCATCAATTTCCTCTCGCGTGGAGAAGTACCGATATGAGATGGTATTACCCTCTTGCACCCAGAACTACCTGGTGTACAAACAACAAACATATTTTGCAGTGAGAGAAACGAGGGACGAAAGAGTGGAGAGAAATAGAAAAATGGAAGGAGGGAAGGAGGAGTGAAAAGGAAGAGTGGGAGGGGATGAGAAGAAGAGAAAGGGACAGTATAGGAGATGAGAGGGGAGGAAAGGCGAGAAGAGGGGAAGATGTTATAGAGGAGAGGAGAGGAGAGGAGAGGCGAGAAGAGGAAAGAGGAGAAGATGTTATCAGGGTTATAGAGGAGAGGAGAGGAGAGGAGAGGAGAGGAGAGGAGAGGAGAGGAGAGGAGAGGAGAGGAGAGGAGAGGAGAGGAGAGGAGAGGAGAGGAGAGGAGAGGAGAGGAGAGGAGAGGAGAGGAGAGGAGAGGAGAGGAGAGGAGAGGAGAGGAGAGGAGATAGCTACAGTCAATTCAAGAGAATACAACGAAAAAGGAATTATACATACCAGTGTTGCCGACGGTCTCAATCACTGCAAAATAAACAGGAAAACATTCACTAACTCATTTATTATGGAGTAGACAGCCATGGATAAGGAAGTAAAAAGCAAGGAATGAATGGATGAAGAAAGGAATTAATGAAGGAGGGAACAAGGACCGCTGAGCACCTTCAAAAGTGTGTGTCGGCGTGGGGGACGCTTGCATTTGAGAATTAGGAGGGAAGGGGAGATTGGGGAAGTTTAATTTTCTTCTTAAGATATTTTTACTTGCGCCTTCAGGTTGTGTAAGATCGAAATGCAACAATGTTATTTAAGCAATATACCCGCTAAGTCATTCGTTTCCGCAATTTATTTACGTGCCAGGCCTAAGAATATCAATTACACGTGTCATAGACATGATAACGGTTGATGTTCTCTGATCACTGTTCATTTGCAGATATACATATGCGATCGCAAAGCGTCAGCCGGTCTCGGGAAAGAGCTAACATATGGGTGTTCGCAGAGGCTACTTCCTAGAGTAAATACATTGTGTGCGTCACTCCTGGATCGAAGAATTGCAGTGAAAGAAATGGTTGATTTCTAGCGTAGCGCGAGTCGCTTGGCAAAACTTTTACATCGATCGCGAAAAGTATGTTACGTACAACCTTTCTTTGGTTAACTGACTTGAGGGTGACAAAGTTCAATATTTTCCTCGTGGCACGATTTCTTCTGCCGTTTCTGATGTGCAGAATTTTTTCTCCGGGCATTGCCCATGCAGCTAATTTCCTCAAAAATATAATGCATGCTCCATCGATTAAGTAGACTACCCGTTCGAAATACTTATAAAACACAATATTTCAAGAGTTTATATTAAGTCGCGTAAATACTTGATTGACATCATTCAGACAGGAAGGAAATAAAGGAGGAGGGAAGAATCGAAAGGAAGGAAGGGAGGAAGAAAGGAAGGAATTAAGCAAGCAAACATGGGAATATTAGATGGATGAGGGGATGAATAAATGATTAAAGGATGGAAGAAATATAATGAAGGTTAAAACAATTAATTGCTTCAAAGGGAGGAGGAACAAAGTATGGCTTTATAATAACAAAAAGGATGGGACTGAAAGAGTTCTTTACTGTTCACAGTACAATCAATTCAAAACAATTACAAACAACACTTCACGAACCAAGACGAGGTGATTCCAATGATGTCTTGGTTCACTCAGAAATAACAACAAACAAAATAAGAATAAAAATCAAAGGAATGCGTATTTACTTACCAAAGGGCATCTTTGCTTCGACTTGTGCTCCTTTTCTGCGCCAATAGATAACTATTATCAAAGACACCAAAACAAAGGCACCTACACCACCGATAATGGGCCAATGCAGCACAGGTTTTGATTTCCCTGGAATATAAAACATCACGTCATTTCACGAAGGCCTTAACCAAAAAATTGGTGGTTAAAGCCCAACCGGGGACGATATATTTTCCTTTTTCTTCCTTTTATTGCTCTTTCCCATCCATTCCGTCTCATTTTTACTTGACTTTCATTTTTCATTTGCTTTATATTTTGACTCAAAGATGAACTCCATGCATGCCATTCGCCTTTTCACTTTCCAATTTTCTAGGGAGACAACTGATAGTAGATTGCTTTTGCTTTGCACTGAAACAAAACAAAAAACAAAAAACAAAAAACAAAACAAAACAAAACAAAACAAAACAAAACAAAACAAAACAAAACAAAACAAAACAAAACAAAACAAAACAAAACAAAACAAAACAAAACAAAACAAAACAAAACAAAACAAAACAAAACAAAACAAAACAAAACAAAACAAAACAAAACAAAACAAAACAAAACAAAACAAAACAAAACAAAACAAAACAAAACAAAACAAAACAAAACAAAACAAAACAAAACAAAACAAAACAAAACGCACAACGCACAACGCACAACAACACAACACAACACAACACAACACAACACAACAACACAACAAAACAAAACAAAACACAAAACACAAAACACAAAACACAAAACAACACAACACAACACGCGGGCTGGGGGATTTTGGTAAATTGACTATTCATTTGTGCATGCAGATATTTATTGAAAAATTCAAAAATGCAGTCCGCACGATTGAGAGGTAGTAGGTGAGGGGTAACATAACAAGGTCATAACCATGTTTTGACTGCATGCCTAAATTACAGTCCATTATATATATCTAACCTGAAGTTTTATTTCTTGTCGGGAAAGGAATAGGCATCCATGTTGGAATCGCTGAAAAATAATATACAAACATTTATTGTACTGATATTATTATATTGTATTATTGTATGCACAAATTGTGCACTTTCAGTTAAAAGCAAGAGATTTCGCGCGCCACACTATAATTCTGATTATGATTGACTCTGATTATGAACCCCCAAGGGGTTACGTTTGGAGTAGGTTATGCCATGTAAACACCCCCTAACAGGCTTATTAAAAAATGATTAATTAAGGGGATTTTTTTCACAAAAATTTGCTACTTAGTACATGATTTCGGGGCTCAGTAGAAAATGTCCATGTTTAACATCCCAATGTAGATGACCTAGGGAAGTATGGAACGAGGGCAATATCTGTATAAAGCCCTTGAATTTATAATGACCAGGAAAATACGGGATATAAAGCCCTACAAATAACACAGAAAGCCGACTCAATCATATAATAAGGTTAGTTATATCCATAATGACAATTAAATAAGATGTGAACGTACGTATCGGAGAAAATTTTCTGAGATTGCCGTTGAATAATCCATAACGAGGGCGAGATACAACCTGAAACAGATCAACAAAAATTTGATTGAAAAATGCTACAATCGATTGATACATTCTTGGGTTGCATGTGACGTCACGGCAGCCATCTTGGATGAATTGAACTTAAACAAAAGATTTCTCATTAGCGTCACTTGTTTGTTAATCCAACATGGCTACCGCTCTATTGTCTTTTGAATTCCCAAACGAATGGATGAAATCCAGCAATAGTTAGAGATAAAACCTTTTTCGCACATTCATAAGTTTAATTTTTCGGATAAAATTTTATAGAGGCTGAAATTTTTGGGGCATATTTTGCTTTGTTGATCAACTTTTTTCGGTTCAATTCTTGGTCTTTTGGAAGCCCCAGAGACGCATTTCCGAAGCAGGAGTCTGCGTGACTTAGCCGCGACATGGTAAAAATTCCCTCCTTATTAAAGCGTTTGCAAAACGCTGTCTTCGTTTGTCCGAAAAAGCCGCCGGCCGTTTTTGCTGTCCGCACTACAGGAATCGATGCATTTTCGATGACATCCATGAGTGTTTTATGTTATTTGTTTTAGTGGGGACGCCGGGCCAAATGACTCGAAAGGAACGTATCAAAAGTGACGTAGCCACTTGTATTTGTGGTTTCATTTGTTGCATTGTTCAAAATTGTAAGGCTGTTTTTGCTTTCTTTGTGGATTTTTAGTTTCGTTAATGCTTAGATTCCTTGGAAGTCATATATATGTTTATATGTTCATTGGACAAGTTTTGTATTTCTGCATTTATATTTATTTCTTGAAAACAAACTATTAATTGTAACTATAATGAAATACTTTTAATCGAGAAATAAGACAAAACAAAACAAAACAAAACAAACAAGACAACATTCTCTTGCACAAAGCATGCGCTATTTGTCCTGCGGCGAACCGTCGAACATACGCAGTAAGAAAAAACGGCAACTGCTATTCTCGTACCCAGTTCTCTTGAGTAGTCTTTTACTGTTGATATTCGACGACCAATGGTCGTCTTAGAGCGATCGTCGATCTGCGCATGCTCGACAAAATATTTTAGCTCTGGCGACATTGGCGCATGCCCATTGTGTTTTTACAAACAAGACTTACCAATACCCACAGCTGTAATGGGTATTTCCACTCGTTTTTCTCCGTCAACACAGTGAAAGTCGTATTCTAAAGACCAGAAATGGTTTAATTAGATTTTATTTTTTAAATTCGAAAACAAAAACGAGCGGAAGAGTGCTGCATTTGGAGAATCTAAAACTCTAGTACACAGCACTATACTGTGATATGAACACGATGGGAGATGTAGCTATAGAGCACAAGAAAAGCAAGCTTTCTGCTCTTGCTTTTCAAGTGCTCCGCATTTTCTAGAATATCACAGCGCAGACATAAACGATCGTTTAATATTTCTGTTTAAGTTGTTTAAGTATCCACCATCTCGTGGTCTATCAAAATCACTGCATGCCCAATTGGCTTAATTCTAACTAGGGGAGCTAATTCGTGATAGTCACAGTGTTGAAGAAAAGTGCCATGGTTTATTGAAGAAAAAAGAATGGACGGACTGAATCGTGAATTTGCAGATGTTTCTTATTTTAAGTTTGACCTACAAGTTGGTGGATACTAAAACAATTAGACCTCTCGCCCTCATGGGCCAAAGATCAAATAGCCCACTCGGCCTACAGCCTCGTTGGATATTGACCCGCAGCCCATTCGGGATATAGTTGTTAGTTAGCCGCGGTCCATTCAGAACATTAATAACTCATCTTAAACAATGGTTACCATGTTGAAAATCATTGCAAACAGTGAGATAACTACAATTATTTGTTCTAATGAGACTGCGGCATTGTTTTTACAATAACAATACATCATTAGACATCATCACCAAATGTCGATGCACTATACCTTAGGAATACGTCTACATCTTACAACGTCGTCTGAAGAATCCTTGCTGTTCCACATAACAAGGTAGTCTGTCAATGCACTCAAGTTTTCTAGAAATAATAAAAGACATTGCGGAATTACAGGTCAATCGTAGTCGTACTTGTGGTCGAATCTAACGGTCACTATTATTTGGTGGGCGTTGCCAGCCGAGTCACATTTTTCCGTCGATCACAAAATGCAAATAGGTCCTACAGCGCATGCGCATCCCGCCGAGTGAACGTCTTGTTTCGTTATTAATAACAGAGCTGTCGAATATATTTTTTCATTTTCTCAAATCAACATTGTACATCGTAGTGATTGCAATAAAAACAGCCCGCACTTGATCACGCCGACGTGCTGTTTGGTGAGTTTTGGACGCCACGCGCTAATCACCCAATCACAGCTCGTCTTATATTCAGCTACGTTATAAAAACCAATAACCAACCTTTTGGTGGGTTCCACGTGATATTCGCAAGCCAACCATTTCGATTCATGAAAGATACATTGATAGAATTTCTATCGACATTCCCTGGCTCAGTCATGTTTGGCAGTGAGAAACTCCTTTCTTTGGAAATATCACAACGCTCTGCAACAGAATATCAATAACAGCCAATCTCATAAACGTTGTCCAGATAGTGCAGATTTCGTATGAGTGTGAAAAACTACGGCACGGTTACGACGCGACACAGACACAGCACGGAACCTCGCCTGCTGATGTCTTTGTAAATTTGTAAAGACGTCAGCAGGCGAGGTTCCGTACTGTGTCCGTGCCGCGCCGTAACCGTGCCGTAGTTTTTCACACTCATACGAAATCTGCTCTAGCTAGAGGCGTTTAGAACAGTACAAATATCACGTCTCATTGATTATTTTTTACGCGCGATACGTATATACGTAGATGAGCGTTGATAGCATGAAATTCAAAGCAAGTTCTTGTGATCGACTAAGCTTAACTAAAGGCAAATACAGACGCATAATGCGATGCAACTTTTTTCTGTAACATTGCGTGCAGCACATTGCACCGTGTGGCGGCCCCTCCCCTGCAATGTTGCGCGGAACTTTGCAGGAAACATTACAGAAGTAGAACTTGATCCTTACCCTGCAACTAAACCTGCAGTGGATATACAGTGCAACTCTGTGTTGTGCACGCGCAATTTGCAAAAACATTATAGGAAATGCTGCATCATGCACTGTGTCCGGGCCTTAATATTTGGGCCGAAGTGCATGGTGCACTTTTTCTACAATGTAAATGCCTTTTTATTGGACAATTACGTTAATGCCATCAACTGTTTATAAAGAAGGCATTTTACTACGGTAGAACTCTGCTAACATGAACTCCTATGGAAACAAGGGGTGGCAAGGGTTGGCGTAGCGGTAAAACGTTCGCCTCTCTAACGCTGTGGATCCAAACGGGTCGGGTCACTGGTTCGAGCCCTGCGGATGCCACATGTGAGTGAGAGTTTGTTAGATGTGTTGTTCTCTCCCTTGCCATGGGGGTTTTTCTCAGGGTTCTCGCAGTTTTCCTCCCTCCGTAAAATTAACATGTGAGTTGAGATGTTGTATGCTTAGTATATCGAATGCAGTGGTAGTGAGTGTGGAGTGACTGACACTGAATCGAAAAGCCCCTTCAGGGGAGTGTCAATTAAAATATTAATTTATTAATTATTAATTATTAATTAATTAATTAATCTATTTATTTATTTATTTATCTATTTATTTGTCTATTTATTTATTTTATTTATTTATTTATTTATTTATTTATTTATTTATTTATTTATTTATTTATTTATTTATTTATTTATTTATTTATTTATTTATTTATTTATTTATTTATTTATTTATTTATTTATTTACAGATAATAGTTCGAGTTAGCGGGGTTTCGGGTTAAACGAGTTCGAGTTTGCGAGAGTTCCACTGTATTAAATATAAAGAGTGAAAAGCATGTTATCGTCTAGCCTCCTCCGCAGGCAACTGTTCGCTTTTTCGCTGGGCCTCCTGTGTTAAAGACACGTAGTGGCCTGGACACCAGGCGAGAAAAGGCGACAGTTGCCTGCCAAATATCGACAACTACTTGTCAGATCGCGCAGGTCGGTTCGCGCATCTTAAAATCTCCTAAGCAGGGGAGGGGCGTTAAGAATTCGTAGCCTCAAAGATGTCTACGGGGTACAGTGTTAGAATTTTCTCATTGTGTACGATCTCTTATAAACTAAAACGCCTGTATTCCTACTTTCGCCGGCGGCACAAAAGTTATTACCGTTGCAATGATGTAAATGGTCAGGAAAATCCATAGCAAATTCTTAGCTTTCCAAGCTGCTTTGAAGTTTTGATTTGAGTAAACTGATTAGTATAAACTGATTGCGCCCGGCACACATCCGTGGAAGTCCGTGAGCTCGACGCATGGAAATGGAGTATCTACTATGATCTACTACATATGACGATATAAAAACAGCCAGATAGTTCCTCAGGTTCTATATTAGAAAGTATGGAAACTTCAAACTGTTTCCCAGATACTTCACAATCATTCCTTTGACGACGTTCAACAGCAACAACAACAACTCGAAGATATTGATCTTACAACGGGAGAGGGTTGATTCCAATACAAAGACTTTAGACCGTTGCATTAATAAATGTTGTGTTGGGAATAAATAAAATCAAACATGTCTTGACAGACTTGAATAGTGGTGGAGGGAAATCGTTAGCCAAATATAAGCTTCCTGCTGTGTTAGCATCAAGGTCAACCGTCGTTAATAATTTGTCCGATAAAATTACTGCCTTTCAGATCAGCCGGCGCTACTTAGCGTTTACCGCCGTAGATATATCGTAGGGAATACAAAATTTATTAAAGAAATACATTTGTTCAAACATATTCTTGACCTCAGAAGTGATCGAACATATAACTGAGTAGTTTACATGAGTTTAAGCCTGAGCGGCAGACTCTCGAATTCTATGAAATCTTACCCTGCTTGGCAGAGGTTTCGTTATTTTCCCCCTCTAACGGAAAATAACGAAACCTCTACCAAGCAGGGTATGAATTCTTTCAGTATTTGAATTTTTTCCGCTTTCTCTGAGCCTTTTTGTATTCGAAGTACTATTCGCTAGAACATATTTGAGTCTCTGAAATGAATCAACTACTGAGCCACTGGGAGAAAGGATTTTGGCAACATAGTGAGCCCCCTAGGGGACCCGGGGTGCATCTGCATGTCCTCGAGGTACCACTGCG
Organism: Telmatactis stephensoni; assembly: GCA_029948255.1. NCBI lineage: Eukaryota > Metazoa > Cnidaria > Anthozoa > Actiniaria > Isophelliidae > Telmatactis > Telmatactis stephensoni. The sequence continues at coordinate 252,840 of JALIZF010001842.1, read as the reverse complement.
TGTCCGTACCCTTCGATATTTGGCAGGCAACCTCTTCTTCTTTTTTCCCTCCTCCTTTTCGTCCCCAGTCTTTTTTCTTCTCAAAATTTCGCACAGGAAGCCCAAAAGGTTGCCTGCGGAGGAGGCTAGTTATCGTCAATATCAGAGCTTCACAATCGTGGAGGAGGGGGGGGATTAATTAGGTACTGGGGGAGCATTAATTGGGGATTGGTCATTGGGTATATATTGTTTTCGGTCTTTCTGTCATAAACAGGGTTAATCAAAATGCTATGAATAGGCCTTCGATCATCATCAACTTACCGCTTTTAGGATTCCCATCTTCTGATGCCTTGGTTGGTGACTGTGGTTCGGTTTTATTTATCTTTAAATAATAATTACCAATTAGTAAATGATAATTGATTAATAGTTTCATACTCCTTAGTTACTGTTGCTAGTCTGACAAGCCAACACACTTTATCACAAATCAGCACAGGAAAAGTATGATTGCAAAATATTGTCCGAATTAGGATTATAAATACTCCAATTGAAAGCGAAACTTGTTGAAAGTTTAAATACTGCGTGTTCGTAAACAATCTCATGATCAGTTAAGATCAGTTAAGATCTTGATTGTCATGAATAGCGTTGCGCAGCGGTGCCAAAAATAGTGCGCGTTATTATGAATTAGCCTGCGATGCATCCGGAATTTTCTCTCTAAATACGGACTTTACGATTAACGTTCGGATGCATCGCAGGCTATTATGAATCTATAATCGTACTAAATAGAACACGGAGACACCTACATTTTATTATGAAAACGATGCTTATGTATAAAAAATGGGTATTAAAATCCAAAGTACCGAATTAAATCGGGCTCAAGGGGATGAAAAATTTGGTTTGGTTGTCTAAGTTGTGACGTCACTGTTGGGGTTCGCTAATATTCAATGGGGAAATCTAGTTATGGATTGATTGAATGACCAACACGACCCATAATGCCATCGTTTTAGAGCAGACAGCCTATATTGTAATGCAAAAGGCTACGATAACGAAGCTGCTCATATCTATATATATATCGATATCTACAATTTGACAATTTAACCAAAGCTCGAAAGAAGTCTAGAGACCCCCCTGCAGTTGCAAAATATTACATTGCACTTAAATTATACGTTTACGCTATGCGCATTATTTTTTGAGTCTTTTTATTTTTGTGTGTTTGAGTTTCAAGTAATGCCACGGCAGCCAAATTTCAACAACAAAAGATTTTTCATTCGCGCCTCTTTTTCATTCGTCTCTCCAACGTTAACGTGGCTACTGCTTTCTGATTTGTTTATTCTCTGGTCTAGAAAGCCTGACTAACTCTAATCCAGAATTTACTTTAAAGAAAACTATTCGTTTTAATCTTGGATTACCGCTGGTCGGGCCTTCAGGGACAGTCGCCTGCCAGGACGATCATATTGAAACCTAAGCAATTATCAATTATTTACCTGCAATTTAGTCATATTAATCGTATTCGTTTCGTTCTGCGGCCAGCTTTCCATGCTAGCATTGTTGTTTTTCGCTTTCTCACCAAGTGACCGAGGTTTCCTTGGGCTCCCTGTGTAACAATATTAAGATTTTGGTTAAAACCAAAATGATAAAAAGTTTTATACATTTTTTCTAACAAAGCAATGTAAAACACATGCGTATATATGGGATTGCGAAAGTGTCAGAGCACAAGAAAAGCAAACTTAGGGACACACGTGAGGCGAAATGGAGAGTTTCTCTTGATTTTCGAGTGCTCTACATCTTCTACTGGCTGTATCTTCGGTTTTGTTACGAGTAAAATACGTCTTGTTGTAGGCCTTGTAGTACATCAATGCAAAAATCGTCACTAACTTCCCTCTTACGACTCGCTCTATAAAACGATGACTTGGTGTTTAATTCCTACCCTGTATATAGTCAATTGAAGAAACGTTGTCGGGTCTAAAAACATAGAACATAGAAGCCGAGACCGAAATGGTGCTTGGGATATCACAAATAATATTTTGATTTATTCATTTACGCTTTGCCTTCGATTCAAAATGCCAAAGGTGTGTTCAGGACCTGGGTTGGCGGGCCGTTTGGCTTCGATTTTTTATCAGTTGCAGCTTAAATAAATAAATCAGAATATAATTATTGACATCCCATGCACCATTTCGGTCTCACCTTTTATGTTTTTAGACCCGACAACGTTTCTTCAATTGACTATATATTTTCGTGTGATAAATTACATTTATCGCCAAGCGACCGGGAATTTTTAAAGAGTGAGTCGTTGGAGGAAAGTTAGTAACAAGTTTTGCATTGGTTTACTTATTACCTGAACAACAAGTATTTCACTCGTCTCAAAACAGACATTCTCCTACAGCTCGCGTGCATCTTCCAGAGAGTTTAATCAAAGTACAGAGACATAAGCAATCACAATCTTTCGACGTCTTTGCTAGCTGGACCATGATCAATAACATGCCTCAGGATCCTCAAAAAGTAGGAAATATTTCTCTATTGACTTTCCGGGGTTGGGTACCTCTTCCCTATATAAGTTATAAAGTACGTGCAGCCCTAAAGGGAATATAAATTTTCTGGGGTTTGGCCTGAAATAGGATACACTTTTAAGAAGAAAAAAAAAACTTACCTATTTTGGTCTAAAATAGCTAGGATAATAAGGGTTTCCTCATTTCTTCTTTAAGTTGATATTTTAAGGAGAATCCCCCTCTAGAGAACTAGAGGGAGAATCAAGAGAAACCTCTATAGCCAAGAAATGGAGGCCCAACTGAGAAGTCAAAAATAATCCTGAACAGGAAGCGCGAAATGAGAAAGGCAAAACGAGCAGAGATACGCTGCTTTCTAACGGCCACTAACAAAGGGATCCAAAAGGAAGGAAAAAAGAAGGGTCAGCCTGCGAGTAAGGCTATTTTGTACCTACCTTTATTTCTGGTACAATAACATCCGTTCACTAAAAATGCTTCGTAGGCCTAATGACCAATAAGAAATCGAATTGAAATTATTAAAAAGCATTGCATAATAAAAGGATCGATACTACAAATTATCGTAATCGTGAGGCAATCGAATGGTATTCATATATTATTTATCATCCACGATGAGTAATCCTTTTCACTTCAATAAAGCATTACATGATGGCAAGAGACCATTTGATTTTTGACGTGCGCGCGGACGGGACCGTTTGAATTCTATTGTTTAAGAGCCTTGCGCGCGCGATGGCGAAATTATTAAAAATAGCCTTAGTCGCCGCGAACATCGCACAGACATCAATACTGAGTTTCGCTCTCTTAGTATTATGGTCTCTTGATGATGGCCTGAACTTCAGAAATTATAAAAAAATTATGATTCAAATCTTTCTTTTATATAGAGCAGAAAATTATTGCTCGTTTACCGATTAGTCTTTAAAGTACAAAATGGTGGAAAAATAATAATATCTGGACATTTCTCTTAATAATGTTTTCCTTTTGATAAAATGCTCGTTGGAATGTAGGTTTTGGAGGTGTAATTTCCCAACTAGACCAGAAGAGTTCACAACTGCCAAGAGAAATAAAACTATAATTTATTTATATAGCGCGCTCTAATCTGCAATACTCTAAAACGCTGAACACGACAATCAATAAAAAAAGAAAGAGAAAGAAAGAAAATAGAAAAGAAAAGAAAAGGAAAGGAAAGGAAAGGAAAGGAAAAAAGGCTAAAAAAAATGAAGGAAAAAAAAAGAAGGAAAATATAAACTATATAAAAACTGATTAAGAGAAAAAAGTCTTACGAAGAATGATTCGCAGAAAGGTAACTGAAATGTAGTAACCAAAGTCTAGAGCTAAAAACGTTGTCGCCAACGTACATTTCTTTCACAGATAGCGCAAAATTGTTGCTAATGTACACCTATTTCAAAAAAGGTTGTCACCGCTAAGAGCGATAGGCGATAGGTAATAGGTCATTCCAAGACCACAAAGCACTATTGGTTTCTTAATTAAGCCATCCTAAGTCTTTCTTTGAACTCTTCCATCAAATATTTGGCTATTCATATGTAAATCAATTAGAAATCAATAGTGCTTTGCGGTCTTGGAATGACCTATACCTATCGCCTATCGCTCTTAGCGGTGACAACCTTTTTTGAAATAGGTGTATATTACTATCACAGTGATAACCGAAATACCGAAATGTATACACCTATTTCAAAAACGGTTGTCATACGAGAGGCGGCCTAACGCCCACGCGACTTGCCTATCAGGTTTAATCTTGATTTCAGCATCAACATAACAAATGAAGTTCTTTGGTGTACAAGGTGAGAGCACGCAAGCTAAATCATATGGATATTTGTGTGATTAATTTTATAAGGTTATGAAATTCTACCGATGATTCCTTTCTAGTTAGTCGCGTAGGCTCGAGGCTTTTTGTCCGACAACGTTCATTGAAATAAGCTAAGTGTATGTTTTTAATTGCTTTTTGAATGAATTAATGTCAAATGTCAACGAATGACGAATTGATGTCAATTAAAGCACACTTTATGTTTGAAAATAGTAAAAAATAATTTAGTTATGACGTCATTTTCAATCTTGTAATTTTCAATTTCATTAGCTGAAAGACAAGGTTTCAACAGAATATTCTCTGGTTGAGAGCACATGGTGGACGGACCACCGTTTGAAGCAGATAACGAGATTCATCAGCTGCTTGAAAACCAGCCATTTACCTTAGACGTATATATTATGTTACGAGGGTTTGTTTACATCTGATGACGTTTTTGGCTGAGCAGTCATTCATTTTCCTCAAGGGGCATTGCTTCCTGTTTCTGCTCTCAGTAATTTCGTGATAAAATCTTTAATTCGATTAACTGAACAGTTTCGGCCTTGTTTTAAGTACTCATTGTCTCAGATTAAATCCATTTTCGGTCACTTTTCTATGTAAAGCGACCATATTTAACGTCGATAACTCGTAACAGTAATTCAACTGACAAACCTGAGGTCGACGGTGCGCTCATTTTACTCCCCTCTCTCCATCAGTGCTCCGTTTTAAGGGTATTTAAAGCTAATCAAAGCTACACAGATTGGAAAGAAGTCGAAACAAGGATGTGAGGTCTGGGGGGATCGAACTCGGGACCTCTCGCACCGAAGGCCGCGCACTAACCAACTGTGCCATCCTTGCTCCTATTTACTTGTCGCTGTTCATTATTGTTAGAGCATTTAACTCAATCGATCAGTTGTCCTATTTTTTCTAGATTAATCATCTTTGCTTTGGACGTCAGTTGAGGTTCCCTTCTTTTTCTTTTTGAGTTAATAGGAATTCATTTCTTTTCGCTCTTCTTTTTTGCGGTTTTCTTTCGAAATATTATCAATTAATGAAAATCATCAGTCTTAATGACTTATTTATTTACACAAAAAAATCATTCTTCCAATTATATAATGCCAGATATTAAAAATTAAGAATTATTTAAAAAATTCGTTTTTAGTCTCGTAAAATTTCGATCTTCAGTCTTCCCAAGATCTAATATTAATATAAAGCTATAAATTCGAAAGTTGTGCTGATGCATTTTTAGAGTCGAAATAAAAATCCGATTTCCTTCACTTGGAACCTCTTCTATGATCTAAATTCTAATATTACAAATTCCTTATTTTGTCTAACTGTTCAAACAAACAACCCCAAAAGCCTACCCATCTAAAACCTTACCTTTTTATTGCCCAGGTGACGAGTTTTACCTAGGAAACCAAAATGTCTTCTGCATTGAACTTCACAACTGAGAGATCTCTCATCTTTTGCTGTCGCGAATATTGCAATTATAATAACTATTAGCATGCCAAAGTACTTAGCCATCTTGGTACTTCGGAGTGGACAAAATTGCTGTCGTTTTACGCGAGACTGGTTTGAAGTTAGGAACTCAAAACATTGAGTAGAATCTCATCAGCTTAGTCAAGTGATTTCGCAACCTCTCAAACAACTATTAAAGAGCCTTGGATGGGTCTGAAATTTCCTCTTTTGCTCAAATAGCCCTAGTGTTTTTGACTTTCGATGCTTTTTAAGATTTATTTTGGCCTTTTTCTGATAGAGACTTAAGAGTTCCTGAATTTCCCTCTCAGGACGACTTGAAATCAATGTGAAATGACAACACAAAGTGAAGATTTGACAGTCTTTGGCTTGAACAGTGCGTGTGCCATTCAAAAGAGAATTGAGCACCAGTTGACAAAAATGTCACATCCGGTTTTAAATTTTGACCTTGGCTGCATTACAGACATTACAACTATCTGCTCTCTTCATTCGATACGTATACATAATTCTATTTTCTGCCTTCTTCTTTACTTGTTCTTTTTCTCCCCCTTTTATTCCAACCATTTTCCACATTCGGTTTTAACGTGTGTTCTATATATAAATGTCATGTATGACGATATCGTGGGTAGAAGGAATATTATAACTTTAAAAAGTCTCTATTCTTCTGCTCTCTCTGAGTAATATTCCCTGTTCGATTCCCAACCATTGCTTCTTCGGTATTCATAAATGTTATTCAAACGTTTTTCTTGTCCTTATTCACCATACAAAATACAAATACTCCGTGTACAGCAAGTATCAATATCATGACCTTCTTTATCATTCTTTACTGGAATTTATTTACTTGTTCAGGATCTAATTGTCTGCGACATATTGTTTGATGACGTCCTGAGGAATACGGAGATTTTGCGACAATATCAGGGCGAGTCTAGGGCGGGGGAATTGTGTTTGACCCTTTGTTTGCAAATGCGAGGGGTTCGCATCGACTTCCTTCTTAAGGGACGGACCATTAGATAACTGACGGGGCGGGTTGCACTAATTTAAGTTGCAGGATATATTTATTTTCCTGTCTCAACTGTTCCTGCTACTGATGGATCCTCCGTCACACCTACAAGTAGCAGTAGCAAAGTACGTCTATAACTGTTTTTCTAAAAGAACCTCAAAACTGAATAGAATTACTAGTAATCACCTCAATGATCTCAATTCAACCCTTTGTTTTTATTATATAAGTGTAATATCTAAAAAAAACTATTGTACTTTATTTGGTATAACGTCAATATAGGGTTTTCCGATTTACGGGCTTAAAGGCCGAGTTGGCACTAATAGTGCCAGCAATATTACCAGCCTGTTGTATGTGATTGTAACTATTATTTCTGGAATTTCGAAGTATTGTTTCTATAAAAAAGCAACACATTTTATAAGTTAATGTACGAATTGTAATAATTTATTATAAATACAAGTTTTAAAGACCTTTAAAAAACTATTGCCGATAAATCAAATCGGATAAGCGTTCATCACGTTTTTGACAACATTTGACTAAAATCTTGCAATCTGATTGGCCGAGAGCCATTGTTAATAGCGGAGCTCCCGCGCGGGCCGAAGGCCCGCGCGAGCGGAGCACCATACCTAAGAAAAAATGGTAACCCATCGAGTTGATTTTTCATGGACACACAGGGAGCCCAACGGCTGTACGTCCGTCCGTACATACATACATACATACATACATACGTACATACATACGTCCGTACGTACGTACGTCCGTGTACATCGCGATGCTGATTGGCTGATTGCTTTTTGGCGCCAACTTGACGCGCGCTGACACTTTGAAAACTGAAAATTTACAAGTTTCCTTGCAGTTTTAACTTGCAAAGCTTAAAAATAGTATTCTCGAAACCTCGTAAAAATTTAGCGATTTTGATGGACATTAATCTGTGCCAATCTTGACAGGTTAAAGCGAAAAAAACCGTACGTTTGAATTTTTTTCGGGCCTGGTGTCGTTTCAAAAACTGCTCGAAAGACGAAAGACACAGAGGATATTTTCAAAGTTGAACGACTTTTTAGTTGGATTCGTAGTTTAAAAAAATTCCTCATAATGAATGAGTCATTGAGGATCGTGTATTCTTCGTTTCGTGAAGATGCCTTCAGTAAAGCCGCTTAAAAATCTAGCCAAAGTTGGAAATAAATCAAGAATCGTCTGCATTGAGCGTGAAACAAGGACCAGTATGCTTCGAAAAGACAACAAGGAAAGCACTTCAAGGTAAAGACCCTGGCCAGAAAATGATATCAAAAAGTCTCTTGTACCTATATTTGATCTTTTATCTTTGATTTGGGATTGATGACTTAAAAAAAAACCTTTTATGCACGTTGAACTGTGGCCAAGTTTAAAGAAACACTCGATCAAGCCTTACATGAAATGTACAACGACATTTTGTTTTACGGTGAACTTTTTGCACTAGTTCTAATAATGATAAAATTAGTAAAAAAAATTAATTTTGAACTTATTTCAACCCCACTAATGTGTAAATACAGCTCAAGTTTTGGTCTGGAATTTAATGAAACAATTGACAGGAAAAAAAGAAGGAATTTTGCCATGCAAACTAGAATTGTTTTTATACTTTATTCATCTGGATGAAGTTGCTCAGTGAGCCCTGTGAAGCCTTAAATACAGACTGAAAATGCTTAATTCCTTGTTTTCTTGTTATTTCAATTAGCTGTTTTTATAATCACTTTAAATTGTATTATCAGTGTAACCTGGAAGAGAAAAGTGGGAGACAAGTATTCACCTAACTAGTGTGTCATTCTATTCTACATTAAATAACAAAACAAAACAACAACAACAACAACAACAACAACCACAAAAAAACAAGATGTCACAAATATAGTGAAGACAGACAAATCAATATAGTCAATATATGTTGTTCTGTAATATTCAGGATGTCAAAAAGGTTTAATTACTTGTATCAATTTAAAAAAATGTTTTGGAGATTTTGCTTTCTATTTCTGAAAATTATGAACCCTTACAAAGTCAGTTATGAAATCTGACAGTGAATCTGAATATTGAAATTTACTGTAACAAAGGTCACTGAGCATACAAGCCCATAAAATATACAAACCAAAACCAAAACTTATTTTAAAAATGCTTTTTAAATAATCTTCATTTCAACAGGAAGCCCAATTCATTTGAATCAAGAACATAAAAAAATTAAAATTGAAATTGGAGCTTTGCTTTTAGGTAGTAGTTGTTTTGAGTTGTTTTACAATTTCATCTAAAGTCATGATTAGTGTAACCTGGAAGAGAGAATTCTTGTTTCGTGTAAAGACAACTATTTATCAGTGTCATTCTACTCTACATAATACAAAAAAAAAAAAAAAACCGAGATGCCACAATACTGTCAAGACAGAAAAATCTAAATATAATTTTCTGCAATGTCTAATTGTTTAATTGAAGGATGTTGAATTAGGTTCAGTATTTATGTGAATGAAATCAGTTTGAGGGATTTTTGCATCCTATTTCTGAGAATTATGAAGCACTTACTACTAAGTCAATTATAAAATCTGACACAAATATCTGAATAAATATCACTATGGTCACTGAGTTGAAAGCCTTATAATTCTCAGGAGACTGAAGGGCAAGAAATAAAACTTGATCTATAGTCTTTATTTCAACTTTTACAACAAAATGCAATCTTTGTTTGCCTATTACCACAGCAAGCCCAATTCATTTGAATCAAAAATGTCAAAATAAAACAAAGTATTTAAAATTATTATTATATTTAAATGGGAGCTCCGCTATTAGGTAATACCTAATTTTTATATTAAGAGTACTGACAATAGCTGACGCCAACATGTCACGCTCGTCCTTACAGAAAAAAGTTTGGGACAGTTTTTCAAACAGATTTGGACGGAAATGATCTAAGATAATGTTGTAAAAAACAAATTGAAGATAGTTTTCCATTGTCAGTACTCTTATTAATCATGGATGACGTCAAAAAATGTCCAAAACTTAGCACTTTAGTTTTGAACATTTTTTGACGTCATCCATGATTAATAAGAATACTGACAATGGAAAACTATCTTCAATTTGTTAAACACACGACTAACCCTGAAACATCACATTGATGATGTTTATAATTTACATAACATTTACTTGTCAGAAAAGCTTTTTTCGTTTTACAAGCTTTCAAAAATTTTACTATATGAATAAATATAGCTCTCTGAACATTTTTATTGGCCAGAAACTACTAACTATTGGCTTTCAAATCGATCGACGTACTGGCTTTTGTACCGTACGTTTGGGCGTACTGAATGAAATTAAAGGAAGTGACAATCACAAAATTTATAATTATAACTGTTTGATTGTAATATTTCACTGCGGACTGTATCTCAGTTAGTATCTTGCAAAGAGAAAAATATTTTCGAACTCTTGGTTTTCAGTTGGAGCTCTTGTGCCTTGTGCGCACAGTAATGGTGAGTTAGCATCAAGGGCCGACTATTTGAACAGTGTTTACTTCTTAGGGGGTGTTTACATGATACTAGGATCATCCTATCACTAGAATCATCCTAGCAGGCGAACCAACTTTTACGTTTAGTTGACATGCCAGAAGCAACTCGAAGCAGAGTTCAAAGAAATCAGTGATTGCTCGTCCTAGGTCACCCGAACTACCACAGTGGCATTAGCGTTTCCTAACCCTTGTTGGGCGAAGTATCTCTATTTTTTCCGTGTACATGACGTACCGAAACATACTCCTAATGTCCTAATGCTAGGATATTCCTACCGGCGAGACAGGATGATCCAGTAGGATGATCCTATAGTACCCGAAGAGAAAACACAAATAAACCGAAGTTTAGTAGAATGATCCTCGTACCCGAAGTGAAGACACAAATTTCCATGTAAGCAGAATGCAGTAAATGTATAGCAGGAAGAATGATTCACCTGCTAGGAGGTAAACACCCCCTTAAGCAGACTCTCTCGACTCATCGCAGAAAGAACTCGCAGCGATCATTTTTATTCGCCTATGAACAATAGATTTTATTTCTAACGGGCACTCCTTAGCTCGCTGCGAGTGCTGAGGTAAAAAGGTACATTGATTGGCCGATCACACCCAAGTACTCGGGTTGGCTTAAGCTTCACCCAGTGTACGGGAAACGGCAAAGGGCAGACTTTTTTCGCGTTTGTCGTTGGCGTTTGAACGCGAAGATAAGTCATTTCGCATTTGTCGTAGACATGAAAAGTTCCAAACGCACATCAGCAGCTGCGAAAAAAGGAGGCCGTGTGATCGTCTCTGCCGTCTGCCGTTTCCTACGTACGTGACTGAAGATTAATCTCTGAAATGTTTAATCCAGCTTGATGACTCATCTGAATCAGCCAATACATGCATTACGTGCAAGCAAAGCAGAATCCTTTTCCTAGACATCATCTCTAAATTATGCTATCCGAGTATCGAGCGATCACGTATACGTACTGCAGGCACGAAAGCGTCGTTTTTCCACTACGGACTGTACATGTCGGGCCACAGAACAGTTGTTATTTCTAGTTATTTGCTAGTAAGGGCTAGATAAGTTTGTTAGCTAATTCAGTTGATGATTAAAAGATAAACGAATTGCCCAAAAAGATTATTGACAAAAATTGGTTTTGCCTTCCGACGGTTTTGAATTATATGGAAACGCATTGCTACGACAAGCCCTTCTCCGGCCCCAGAGCCTCTATCCGTCCACACTAAAACAGCCTATTTCTTTTGTCTAAAATACAAAAATGCTGTTTCAGTGTGGAAAAGAAAAATGATAAAAAATGTCAAATGTATATTCGGAGTGGAGGGTTTTCTGATACGTGGTGTAAGTGTTACGCACTATTGCTCACACTATAGCCACATATGCTAATTAGTATGTGGCACTATTAGTGCCAAAGCCCGTAAATCGGAAATCTCTTATGTATACAAGATATATAAGACACCAAATAAAAAAATCTGTCTGTCTACATCATGACCTTGCACGATATTTTTTAACATACCATACAAAATTACAAATTGTTAATTCATATATCTAATTTAAGACCGATTTATTAGCTATTCATTCTTACTGGGAAAGGAGATCTGGTTAAAAATGGCCCTCCCCTTTTCACTAAGGGAGTGTTTATATGGCTCTAGGATCATCCTAGCACAAGGTGCATCCTAGCAGGCGAATCATCCTACCTGCTATACATTTACTGCATTCTGTCCTAGTACCCGAAGTGAAGACACAAATTTCCATGTAAACAGAATGCAGTAAATGAATAGCAGATAAGGTGATTCGCCTGCTAAGATGATCCTATAGTGCTAGGATGATCCTAGTGTCATGTAAACATCCCCTAATTAGTAAGAATTCTTGACCTCACCCTCCCTCGGCTTCACATATATCAAGGTCAGCACTCGTTCAACCCTGACTCGTCCCCAGTCGTCTCCTAAAACTCTCAAAAAAGCGCGTGCAAAGAGTCTTGTCCTTTTCAGAGGAAATAACCGAGATGACTGGGGACGAGTCAGCGTTCAACCGGAACATGGCAAACCGTACTGAGGAACACAGAGACCCAGAAACCGGCACGATTTCAACAGTTGTTGTTGAATTTCTACAGTATTAAAAAGAATGATAAAAACCTAGCATTAGATAGTGGAACATGAATATATGTAAGTTACGTACGCTTCTGTGTGTTCTTTGTAAGTAGACATGAACGGTAAAAAGCATGTATTTTCACCATGATTGGGGTTGGAGTTAGAATTGGAATTTGGATGTACAGTAGTATACAAATGAGAGTTCTATGCTTTTCTTTGCAATTGACTATATATATTTGCTTTTCTATCACATTCAGGATGCGGCCATTTATTATTACATTTTCGGCTCCTGATTAAGGATGTTTTGTACATAGTAGTATACAAATGAGGGTTCTACGCCCTGTGCGCACCGATATGCGACGATGCAGGATGGGTCATGATCGGTGCAGAAGATGTCATGTGCCGGTGAGGGTGAGTCACACAACGGCGAATACTTAGTCACGCACGGCGCCGTAAGTTTATCAAAAAACCCTTTATTTCCGCATCATGTATGCAGTGGAAGTGTGTAAACAACTTCATGAACTCGATATTAAACACTGCTGTGGTTGTCAAGTCAAGTAATCAAAGACACAGTTAAAGTGATCCAAATGTACTGAAAAAGGACAACGATGGTACACTAAAAGGATGTTTAATTGACAAACGAAAATGCGTTTGTGACAGAGCTTTCATGTATGCAGTGGAAGTGTGTAAACAACTTCATGAGCTCCATATTACCTATATTAAACACTGCTGTGGTTGTCAAGTCAAGTAATCAAAGACTCAGTTAAAGTGATCCAAATGTATTGAAAAAGGACAAAAATGGTACACTAAAAGGATGTTTAATTGATGAACCAAAATGCGTTCGTGACAAGGCGCATGGAATAATGACGCCTGTGTGCACAATGAATATAGCTTGAATAAACACAACCGTTTGTGAGTTTGACAAGATTTTCATTAGCATAATTCTGTACTATCTTTCACTCCTGACCAGTATAATTAGACACGTATAGAAATTTTTAGATGTTGATCAGGATTTACACCAAGATAACGTGCTACAGGACTGGGCTCAATGGAATCACCATTTAGTGTAACTTCAGATATTGGTTCCCTAGGTAGAAAACGCGAGGAGACATGAACAACCTCGGTTTTTGATGCGTTACATACTAATTTGTTATTGACCATCCAGGACATCTTGTGCACAACACGCTAACTTATCCATGATAGTTGATATTTCAGACTTTTTAAAGCTTATGTACTCATCTGCGTATAGCATCGGACGCAAACCATGCGATATTGTATGATGTCTTCAATTGGAGAAATGTAGAGCGAGAACAACATTGGCCCAAGGACAGACCCTTGGGGAACTCCACAATCCACTGACGAGGTCACAGACTGTGAGCCAACTATGACAATAGCCTGAGTACGATTACATAAACAGGACTTCATCCATTCAAGCACTGTTCCACTGATCAAATATGTTAATTAGTGGACAACTAGTGGATATTGGTTTCCGTTATTGTTAGATTTTATATAATTATATTTATCATTGTTGCGATAAGTCCTAAGAGTGTAGCGTGGTTAAACAAAGCTCAAGAAAGTAAGTAAGTAAGTAAGTAGGCAAACCTCTACGCAAAAATACCCCTAAAACTGCTAAGTAATTTTTTGTAACCACGCCTGCACGATGAAACTCCAAACTTGTAAGCAATTTCAATTGGGTACTTCTGATTGCGCTGAATTCTTACAAATAACAATAGTTTGACTAACATTTGCATAATCAAAAACATTAAACAAACAACACAGTTTAATTTATATTCCAAAATATACAACATAAGTGCAAAACCTGTAAAATTGTAAAGCCAATAGCCTTGTAAAGCTAGCTTGTCAGATACTGGAAATGACTAAAATGCCTCATTTTTAACAAGAAAAATTGTTTATTGAGAGATGAATTACTACTCCGAGCAAAGCCCACATCAAAACCTAGCCTCCTCCGCAGGCAACTGCTTTTATCTCTTGGGCTTCCTGTTGCAAAGAAGAGAGACTGGGAGCGAGCCAAAAAAAGATGAGGGGGAGGGGGTTTTCTTTCCTCCCCCTCGTCCCCAGTTCCAGTCCTCCTCTCCTTCTCCTCATTTACCACAGGAAATCCAATAGAAAGGAGTAGCCTGCGGAGGAGGCTAATCAAACCCTTTATTTAATGCTGGTTTGTAGGAGCTAGCCGAGTTGTAAGCTCTCTAGCTCTTTATACTTCTATATAGAAAACACCAACAACAACAAAAAAGCAGCAACAACAACAGCAAAACAAACAAACAAACAAACAAACAAGACAACAACAACAGCAAATTGATTACAAAATATAGGAATAGTCTGAAAGTTATTATATTGTCTAAATTTCTTTGAAAAAAACGTCTGCTAAAATTATGATATTTTTTCAGTCGGAACCTTGGCCCCCGACTCCCGCGGACACGGTTGTAAAAGCGAACAGAGGAATAAAACATGCAGTGGATGCAGCTGTGCTCCATATTTTTATCACATTCTATTAATTTTGGTCCCACATTCCATCTCTTGTATGGTGAAAATGATAAACATACGGGCATTTGATCCTAAAATACTCAAGTCCTTGTCGACAGACTTGTGTCATCAGTTCATAGTCTTCCCCGCCCCATTTATAAGTCTCATTTGGACTATCAGGAGGAGCGAACCCTCCAATCCGATCCCAGTCGGACTTAAATATCCCCACGAGACCAAATCCGTATGTCTCGTAGAAGCCGTAGTAGCCTTCGCTGTTGTTGTGATTTGGTGTTGTGTCACTCCACTGACGTATGATGATTGGGGTATAGACTAAATGGCCTTCAATGGTATGCTAGATGGAAAAGTGAGAAAGGTAACTTAGTAGTATCATAACATAGCTAAGATATAACGCGCGCTTTGATTGGTCCGGCCAGTACGTAATTGTGTCTGATTATAGATTAGATTTCGTATGACTGTGAACGGCACCGTACGGTCATGGCACGGTCACGGCAGGAATTTCAAATGTTTTTTATAGGCAACACAGCACTGACACGGTCACGGCACGGCGTGGTATAATATATTAACTGAACTATTTCAACCAATCAGAGTGCGTAAAATTCTGTGACGTCATCCGTGCGTCTGTGCTGTAATAAAGCAGATTTCCAATGAGTGTGTAACATATTTAACACTTATTGACTGAGACCGAGGGAAATAGTATGTTTTGTGGTCCCGAGACCGCCAATGTTTCCAGAGGCGGAGCCGAGGGAAACATTGGCGGTCGAGGAACCACAAAACATACTGCTTTCCCGAGGTCCCAGTCAATAAGTGTTTTGTTATATACCAACTGTCAAAGAACAAAATAAAAAGCAAAACGTCGCTGCCTACAGTTAAAGTTATTTAATCAAAATTCACACAAAACTGACCTTTTCTCACACATAGTTTTTCGGAGAATTGTTTCTGGTTAGATATCATCTTTTTCTCGGAATAAATGTCGTATATTGGTCTTAAGTTTTGCCTCAAGCATGTCCGAATGAATGAATTTGTAAACGCGCGCTGCCAAAAAACGCGCCTTCAAAGCTCAATCAACTTCCGGTTTTGTTATTACCGGTCAATAAAACTCACTGTTGCCCGCTGAGAGTTGTTGCTGGGGAAACAGCAAAATTTGTTGACGTTCACGTGATGCGCTCTCGCCCAATCAGAGCACGGAAAAAATTGACTTTGACAGTTGGTATATAACAAAGATATTTTTAAATTGTTATTTTGAGTGTATCAATGGGGTTATCCGAACCGTTTGCCGTTAAACGGCCGGCAAAAACATTTGGCCATTAGACGAAAAAGCTAGTCGTAAAACTTTTTTCTTGCAACGATTTTTTTCATTTTGAAAGTACAACTGTCAAGGCATTGTGGCTTAGTAACGACAAATAGAAATAAAGGTCTTATTCGGTAAAGCAGAAGGGCCCTAGGACCGTGCATGTGTTATTCAACAATGGATATTAATTTTTAACCTTCAAAAACCTTTAAAAATCCAAAGTATTAACCGTTAACCGTAAAAGGTACCACCTGCATGCCCATTGGGACTCTCTTATTATGCTTGCGCGACCACATGCATGCATGAATTGTAATGATACTAGAAAACTACGGAATGGTCCACTAAAGGGGTGAAGGCTGAAGGAGCATCTCACCTTTCTGATGTCGTTCAACAGTCCTTCTCCCATCGTCAGATGCAAATCCAGCAAAAATACAATACTATGTGGATCAGTCACTAACTCCACAGCCAAGTTAAACGACTCCCTTCTCGAATATCTCCCTTTTTTCTTCCTAGTTTTTACCCTCTCTTGAAGACCTCTGGTCAAAATGGCTTCTTCTAGATCAATATCGTCGCTTTCGTAGTCAAATATAACAATATTAACGTTTTTATCCTGAGTTGCCACAAAAATGCCGACCATGTTGTCAAGAAAGACGTGAATCCATTTACCTTGATTTTTGACTGTAACAATAAACGTAATGAGTGTGTCGCGCACCCATTGGTCCGTATAACAAAGGGTATTGTTGTAATAGTAGACGTACTCTGATAGGTAAATTGTTTTATTCGTGGGAGATGTCAGATTTAAGTCGAGAAGGTATCGACTTTCAGTTGGCAAAATGTCAGTCTTTTTGACGCTGATAACTGATTGTAGAGTATATGATCTGTAAAAGATAAATAAAGATCTGATTATTTGTGAATTTAGAATTCTTAGTAGACACTTGATGTCGTTAACGGTTATATGGGTAGTCCAACATCAGACGTTTGTAACGAGAGCCTCCTTAAAACAGTGACGTGTGAAAACCCCTTTAAAGTTAAACTAATTAGGAAACATGCCTTCCGTTCGTTTATCCCACACGAAGAACAATTTACAGGAACATTTGTACAATGATTTCCTATTAATGATTTACAGGAAAAAAATTTGGGATCGATCAAATGAATTTTTTCTCTGCAAAAGATTTATTCAAAAACATAACAAAATCTTCAGCTTTTTCGCCTTTTTCCCCCATCAAAATCGTTCCTTTGTGATCAGAATGTGCATAGTTTTGATGCTAGATAATGTGAACAACAGCAGAACTAAAAAAACTTTGATTCTGACGCTGTTTTTGAAAACTCAAAATTGCACAAAAGTTTCTTTTTTCTGCACTAAATTTCCTTGAAACAGCACTGCTCTTAGCCAATCAGCATCGAGAAATTTTTTCATGCATATTATTAGTGGTCAAAATAATAGAGCTTTTTCCCAACAGAAGTGAAATCTTTTGTTATTCAAAAACTTTCCGTATTGTACTTGTCCACAAATATGGCTGCCGTGAAATCCCTCTATATATGTAGACAAATAACCATAACCTTTACAATGCCGCAATAAATTGACTTCGGAATAAGTTTTGGAAAAACGAGCGACCGAGAATGACATCCCTGAGTTCCCGAGGAAGGCGCAGAAAAGGTGATTGATAATCCACGTCGCTGACGTTCTGAAGTGGACCTACTTGAAACATGTTTAATGGCCAAGTTCTGAAAGCGATGTCGCAAAGTTGTCATGGTTGTCATGTATTATGAGCGCATGCAATATATTTTTTATTCAACGTCATGTTCTCGCATCACATCACGACTTTTCAGTCGTCACATCACTTAAATTAAGGCCTCTGGTTTTTGATTGTATATTAGACAAATGAATATTCAATGCCAAATTAACCATAAATCAATGATCTTAAAATGGAAGATTTTTGATATCCGTAATTATTTATCCATATTATGTCGAAATAAGTGTTATATTAAGGGGAGATTTCGGAGCTCGGGAATATCGTGATTTTTCGAGTGGTTTTCATAAACTCAGTGTGAAATAAATATGGGTTAATGAAAATCACTCGAAAATCACGATATTTTCGAGCTTAACACGAGTCTGATGTCGTGATAATGTATTCCTATTTGATAAATTTACTATTTTACTAAAGTTCAATATCTGTTTTTATATGACAACGTTTTTGCAATTAAGTGTATTATATATAAACATTAAAAGCAAAGAAAACATCAAAGTAATGTTGTAAAGGTTGTCCTATTAATTTTCTATTTTTTCTATTGATTGCTATAAACCATTTTGAATCTAAAATAGTATCTATTTTGAATTTAATATATTGACTTAGATACCAAAGTGCATACATTGTTTTCATTTATATGTCATTACATTATTTTGTATTCTATTGTAAGCGTTTACACGCCAAATGCTATATGACTTTCAATTGATTGCATGCATGGCCCAGAATGAGTCATCTTATTATGAATAATTTTAAGCCGTCTCCATGAAAATAGAACAAGAAAAAATAAATTATAATAATGATAAAAATAAATTAAATCAATCGATCAAAAATGAAATTATTTTTGTATTATTAAATAGAAAAAAAAAAAAAAAAAAAACCAAACAAACAAACACACACACACACAAGAAGTAAGACTAAAAAAATCATTGTCTAATCGCCGTGAAGAAATACAAGAAAACTGATCAATAAAAAATGTCTACACGCGGATTAAAGTCGGCTACACATTCAGAAACATGCTAACCCGGTCACATGACAACAAAATGAATTTCAAAAAAATGTTACAGAGAAAACATTTTGAATGTCCATAACTGTCTTGCTCTTGTGTGTTACACTAATATGTCTATTTGATTTTTACATCTCGACTTTTTGTTTGTTCTTTGCAGTGGAAAAAAAAACTTTTTATATGCCGAAATTTGGTATATAATGATAAGGGTCGTCGAGAGTACAGTCTACTGGTACGCACTCGCTGCCGGAAGCTGAATTAAATTTAATTCATTTAACGCAAACAAATCAGATCACTTCATGTCACACATATAAATAATGTGGTTCAAAAGTCTTTCCAGTCCTGAAAAAAATCAGTTGGTCATTATATTCAACCAACTTTTGGAACTATCCGTTTCTCAACCTTGAACATTAATATTACTCTTGGAAATTTTCTGTATAGCATGTGCTTATCTAAAGATTAGATATCAGTGATATCTCTGTGGTAATATTGAAAAGACCAAAATGTTTTAGACCTGCTCCGTTTTCCAACGGTTGTTTCCTGCCCTGTTTCTACTAGCGCAGTAAAAGAGTGGGAACCTCACCTATTAAGATTCTTTTCCATTTCTCCCGTGAACATGTACACAACTTTCATGGCATCGTCTTGATCCAAAGCATCTTTCCCCCAAATTGGAGACGATAATATTCCTTGATCTTTTCCAACGGTATTAATTCGCTTGTGAGGATAAATGGTAGTTTGTTTGTAAAACTTTCTGTTGTTTAATGCTTCATGTTTCGATAAACTCAGATTTCTTCCAGAGTGCAATTGCAAAAGGCTAACTATTTTACACTGCGGTAAAACCCCAGCGAATTCCTTATGATCTGCATAGTGTCGATGGTTTTCCATAAGAAACGCGTTTGTCTTTCCTGCAGTTTGACAAGAAATAACCTTAGGGATGTAATAGTCGTAGAAATCGTTCTGGAAATCAATATCGTTAGGAGTAAAAGGTTGTAAGAAGGGTCTTGTGATGGTAGAAAAGTTAGAATGGCCAGGCATTTTCCATTGCACCGAAACATGGTTTTTGCCCTGTCCTTGATTGACATGCAAGACTTCAATAAAATATGATACTCCAGCAGTTAATTCAATATCCTTTGAAATTTGAGAAGAAAATCGAAAAGAAGAAAAGAAAAGTTTCTCAGTCCATCGAGTTTCCTTTTTCTTTCCGACATTAGCAATGAGTTTAGAGTCTTCAATCTTGTCAGACGAGCTCAGCCAAAGCTCCGAAGAGTCATCCGATGAGATGGCGAAAACGTACTGGCCAGTTACTTTCGGTTTTAAGAATCCGTAAATTCTCTCTGCGTATGCTTCACTGCTGACTTGAGAGAACTCTACTCGATCGAGAATCATTCGTTTGTTAGGTGCCTTTGGAAAAAGAGGTATATTGCACAGAAAATCGATGCTCAAAGCTTTCACCAGCCAAAAATGTTGGTTCAGTCCAACATGACGTCTTGTGCCATTGAAACTGACTGCTTCTTCCCTTTCTTTTGTGTCATTAGATAAACTATGTTGCACAAATTGATATCTTTTTGGGGCTAAACGTAGACCACGCTTAATATTTGCAAGAAGTGCCAATAAAACTATACAAAATATAGTACCCTTCACTGCGGTTTTAAGAAAGTGTACCATTATCGAATACTGAGGAACACCCTTTTCGATCAACCTCAATATATTACCAAATGATTTCAAAGTTTTTTTTTTTAAATGACAAAACTTTTAATTTTAGTACTGCAAGGATTGAGTATTTGATGTTTTGTGGCATAGTTCCTCACCATAGAGATTATTTAGTTTGAAGTAATACAAAGTATATATAACGTCACGGAAATTAATTAGACCCCCGGGCAGAGACTCAGACAAACACAACACACTTCTCTATGATTTCTTCAGGATTACCACGAAAACATGTATCTTCTTTAAAAATTCTTTCAATTTGAAGTTGGAAAATATATAAAAGACACAATTTATGTGCCAGAATCATATTTTGACTGAATGTAAAACTGAAGATTTGACTGATTTTTAGAAGTTTAGAATTCGCCGAATCGCGGCTACCGAGTCTCAGCTGAATCAGTTAAGTCAGTAAGTTATAAACATTTCCTTTTGAGCCAATTTTGTTTATAAATGGAGATCAATATTCAGATATTCACGCTGGGCTGGCAGTGTACTGAAATTAATCGGCGCTTTTAAGCGTGATTTTGAATAACTTTTTATAGTCAGGTCCGATCAACTTTAAATTTCACATGTGAAGAGTACTCACCGAAAGAAAACCTTTCTTCTTTTCACTTTCAAAAATGTTACGATTTTTGGCGGGAAAATGACGTTATAAATTTAGAGGGAAATTGAAAACGAGGGTTATGCAAAATTTTAATAGGCGCATTTGAAAGAACTCATTGAGATACATTCCAAACTGAAGAGATAACTGATGAAGCCCTTTGCACTCTAGAGATATAATTTTTTGAAAATTGCATTTTTTGGTAAAATAGCAAAAAATTATAAAATTTGAAAAATCATATCTTTTAATTGAATTTGACTTTGACTGTTATCTCTTCGGTTTTGAACGTATCTCAATGAGCTCTTTCAAATGCGCCTATTAAAATTCTGCATAACCCTCGTTTTCAATTTCCCTCTAAAACGATGACGTCATTTTCCCGCCCAAAAATCGTAACATTTGTAAAAGTGAAACAAAAAAAATTTTTCTTTGGGTGAGTACTCTTCACATGTGAAATTTGAAGTTGATCGGACTTGACTATAAAAAGTTATTCAAAATCACGCTTAAAAGCGCCGATTTCAGTACACTGCCAGCCCAGCGTGTTATTGAGGACTAAACGAATGTCTTTCAAAAACGAACAAAAATAGCAATTCCAATTATAGCAATTCTGCACTGTTGTATTAACTGATTTCAACGACAAGCCATTATTGACAAGCTACAAGGTACCCTGGGCTCCAGGGGTTTATTATTCGCTTTCTTTAGAGAGCTTTTCTCTTGTAGGCGAGCGCCGAAGGCGCGAGAAGTGAAAATAAACCCCTGGGCTCTTGAGTTAACCGTTTGAAAGCGCCGAGCCAATCAGAGCACTACCTTCAAGAATTTGAAGGTGACTCTGTGATTGGCTAAAACACTGAGGAGCGATTTGATTGGATGATTCGTTCAACCGGTTCTATTCTGCCACACTTTTGAGGAAAATAAATCGACATTCACATACAATTTCTTTAGCAAACGCTTGTCTTGTCTGAGTCTTGCGGGGTCCTAATTAACACATCTATTTGCTATAACCACGCAGCCCTATTAGCATCTAGTATATGCAGACAAAAATCGTAACCTTTACAATGCCGCAATGAATTGACTTCCGTAATAAGTTCTAATACACAACCGTATCATGGGTATATTTTTTTTCTGAGAGGGAAAAACGAGCGACCGAGAATGACATCCCTAGCTGAGTTCCCGATCGAGGAAGGCGCAGAAAAGGTGATTGAAAATCCACGTTGTTGACGTTCTGAAGTGGACCTACTTGAAACATGTTTAATGGCCAAGTTCTGGAAGTGATGTCGCAAAGTTGTCACGGTTGTCATGTATTATGAGCGCATGCAATATATTTTTTATTCAACGTCATGTTCTCGCATCGCATCACGTTTGTTAACTCTGACTTTTCAGTCATCACACGACATCTTTTCGGTTCCATCAATATCTATAAGCTCACCTTAGGGCCTCTTGTCTAATAAACCATTAATCAGTGATCTTAAAATGGAAGATTTTTTGATATCCGTAATTATTTATCCATGTTAAGAGGAGGTTTTTTTCAATATGGAGTAATATTTCAAAAATTAATTAAAGTACGTACCAAAAATTAGCCCCTCACGCAATTTTAAATTTTAAATTTTTAATTCAATTTTTTCTCACATTCTATTTTTATCAGGTAGGGAATTGATCTACTAAGATACAATGCCTTCTTAAAACAGTCCTTTGAATTGTACAAAGTAGTTATCGTGTATTTTTATCCAATAATTTTAGCAACTTTTCAGCTGAATGTAAAGAATATATATGGCAATTGAGCGAAGGAAGGCCGAAAACCCATTTTCGATTTGAATTTTCACTTTGGATACGGATTAACACTTTTTCCAACTTTAATTAATCAAAATCACTAGTTACAAATAACCTAAACTTTCTGAAAGAGATAACTTTGGCTTATTGTACAACAGTTATTCTTCAGCTGTATTGTTTTTGTTTCCCTGCTTAATTGTGAAAAAAATCTCAAAAAATCGAAAAGGGAGCCTGTGGTAAAGTAAATTAGTTGCTGTGACAATCAGACATATGGATTATCGCAAAAAACTGCATTCAATAAATATGATAGTTTGGCTACGTCGCTCCCAAAAATGTCTGAATGACTATGATATTCACAAGCAATAATAAAACATGAATATACAAATCGCGAGGACTGTGCTCAAATGAACATAATTGATGCTAATACTAGAAATACATGAGATGTAGAGACTAACATCAATAGCTGTAATAAATTCGAGTATATATACATATTAAAGATAAAGAAACCATTTAAGTGATGTTGCAAAGGTTGTCCTATTAATTTTCTATATATTTTCTTTTTCATTGACTGCTATGAACTATTTTGAATCTCAAAAAGTATCTATTTTTAATGTAATATATATATATATAGCGACTTTTTTCTTCTTTATTATTTTTCTAGATACCACAGTACATACATGTTAACAGTTTTCTTTTATTACATTATATTCTATTGTATGTGTGCGTTTACACGCCCAATGCTATATGATTTTCAATTGATTACATGCATATGGCCCAAAATGAGTCCTCTGAATAGACCCATATCACGCAATAGTGACATTATAAAGTATTTGATTTATCGAGAAAAAAGCTCACTATAAAATTCGTCACATCGATATTGGTCAAACTGCAAAGTTTCGGGGAGATTGCTTTTAAACTGACAAAGATGTGAGTTTTTAAAACTTAGCATTTTTACAAAGAAATGTGCGGTGGACGGGCATCACATGCACGGCGAGCGTCATCGTTATCATGCTAAACACGTACGTTTCTTTATATCAAAAATTCCACAAAAATATTTCGCTTCAACAATTTATAACTTCAGTTTAAGAGCAATCTTTTCGAAACTCTGTAATTTTACTAATCTCGATGTGACAAATTTGATAGTGAATTCATAAATTATATCCATGCATGCATCTGCACTTTTTGTCCACGAACACTCTTTCTTTAGCCAATTTCTATGAAGAGACCCCCACAATACAACAGCCACAAGGTCCCATTGGTGGCCGTAATAGGAAGCCGATTAGGATTGAGTTTGGAATCGCTCTATTCCTGCAGTCTCAGTTTACCCGATTCCATGTGTTGACTATGAGACCAAATACGTTCGAGAGACCGGACGATCACGCGAACGTATATAAGTTCACCTATGCAAGACAGCGATTTCAGCACTCTCCGAGCATGTAAAAAGTAAGTTCACATCACTTGCCGAACAAGATCACTGGGCAAAAAGGAAATGGGCTGAGGCTTGGATGATTAAAAATGATAGCATTTTGTTCATTTAATACTAGCGACTGGGAAAGGAAAATTCCAAACTCATTCCTCATATTGACACACAAAACTATTGAAATATTTCACTCTTTTCACTTTGGCAGTGTTATTATTATCATTATTTGACTATTATCATTTTTTTTTTTTTGTAGTTGTTTTATATATTTTGATTTTATTTAGTGATTTTCTTGTGTAGCGTGCGACCTGAACGCGCGCCAGGTAACGGATTTTTTTCATCTCTATAGTTACGAGTTTGTATATTGTTTTATAAAATATTTGAGATATAACGCGCGCGCTGATTGGCTGGCTTCCATGTTTATATCAGAGGACAGAGACATGGCTCGCTCAAAAAACGTCGAACATTTTTTAAAAGCAATATAAAACGATCGCTTATGTCTCTGTAAGCTGTACTGTGATATAAACACTCTGGAAGATGTAGAGCACTCGAAAAGCAAGAGAAACACTTGGCTACGCCTCGTGTTCCTAAGCTTGCTTTTCTCTTGCTCTACACTTCCATCGTGTTTATATCATAGTACAGAGACATGCGCGCGCGTTTTATATTGCTTAAATACAAATAAAAAAACATAAAAGACGTAACACTAAAAATAGAAATTGTTAACAAATACAAGAAAACTGATCGATGAAAAATGTCTACACGCGGATTAATGTCGACTACACATTCAGATACAAGCTAAACCAGTAACGTGGCAACAAAATGATTTTCAAGAAAATGTTACAGAGAAAGCATTTTGAATGTCCATAACCGTCTTGCTTTTGTGTGTTACACTAATATATGTATTTGATTTTCACATTAGCTCGACTTTTTCTTTGTTCTTTGTAGTGGAATATAACCCCTGCTTTGAAGAAAGAGCTAATTATTTTTAATGGAATATTCTGGCCCCTTGCACTGAAATTAGGAGTGAGAGAAACGATAGTCCTTACACGCTCTATGAGAAATCAAGGCTCTTGCAATATAATTATAGATCCAATTTGAAGGTAATAAATATAATGTTGATGACCAAGCCATGAGATCTAAGTGCACTTTAAAATGTGTGGGATGCACTTGATGCACTCGACTAGTTTATTGAGCATGTTTGTGAGATACATTGCCGTAATTGAAAAATAAATTTTTTTTTTTTGGAAGTTTATGAAATTTCTATCTTCGAAAACCACAGTAATGTAAAAATAAGTCATCTATCGGCTTTGAGTTTGTGGCTATGTGCATATCGGAATGTTTGACTTTAGGTATAGCAAAGGGATAATTGTAGTACAAAAAAGAGTAATTACGAAAGTTACCGTTCAAGCCGAACGCGCATGTACGTACAAAGGCCTTAGGAATAGTTTGTTTTAAGCACTAGAAATGTTTAAATGTCTAAAAAGCACACTTCTTTGAAGGCATATAAAAGGGTTACCTTTTATGCCAAAATTTGGTGTATCAATGAAAAATGGTGCGCACTCGCTGAAGCTAAATTAAATCTAATTCAGCTAAATCCTAAAAATAAAATCACTTCATATCACACACTTACCTATTAAGATTCTTTTCCATCTCTCCCGTGAACATGTACACAACTTTCATTGCATCGTCTTGATCCAAAGCATTTTTCTCCCAAATTGGAAACGATAAAGTTCCTCGATCTTTTCCAACGGTATTAATTCGCTTGTGAGGATAAATGGTAGTTTGTTTGTAAAACTTTCTGTTTGTTAGTGCTTCATATTTCGATAAACGCAGATTTCTTCCAGAGTGCAATTGCAAAAGGCTAACTATTTTACACTGCGGTAAAACCCCAGCGAATTCCTTATGATCTGCATAGTGTCGATGGTTTTCCATAAGAAACGCGTTTGTCTTTCCTGCAGTTTGACAAGAAATAACCTTAGGGATGTAATAGTCGTAGAAATCGTTCTGGAAATCAATATCGTTAGGAGTAAAAGGTTGTAAGAAGGGTCTTGTGATGGTAGAAAAGTTAGAATGGCCAGGCATTTTCCATTGCACCGAAACATGGTTTTTGCCCTGCTCTTGATTGACATGCAAGACTTCAATAAAATATGATACTCCAGCAGTTAATTCAATATCCTTTGAAATTTGAGAAGAAAATCGAAAAGAAGAAAAGAAAAGTTTCTCAGTCCATCGAGTTTCCTTTTTCTTTCCGACATTAGCAATGAGTTTAGAGTCTTCAATCTTGTCAGACGAGCTCAGCCAAAGCTCCGAAGAGTCATTCGATGAGATGGCGAAAACGTACTGGCCAGTTACTTTCGGTTTTAAGAATCCGTAAATTCTCTCTGCGTATGCTTCACTGCTGACTTGAGAGAACTCTACTCGATCGAGAATCATTCGTTTGTTAGGTGCCTTTGGAAAAAGAGGTATATTGCACAGAAAATCGATGCTCAAAGCTTTCACCAGCCAAAAATGTTGGTTCAGTCCAACAAGTCTTGTGCCATTGAAACTGACTGCTTCTTCCCTTTCTTTTGTGTCATTAGATAAACTATGTTGCACAAATTGATATCCTTTTGGGACTAACCGTAGACCACGCTTAATATTTGCAAGAAGTGCTAATAAAACTATACAAAATATAGTACCCTTCACTGCGGTTTTAAGAAAGTGTACCATTATCGAATACTGAGGAACACCCTTTTCGATCAACCTCAATATATTACCAAACGATCGAAAATGTTGCTGTTACGTTTTTAATGATAAAACATGAAATATCCAGACGATATCGAGCATTTGATGCTTTCTTAGCATAGTCCTCACCATAGAGATCATGTTGGCCCTCAAGTAATACAAAGTATAACTAATACGGTCGATACTATTTATTTAATTTTGACCAATCAAAAAAACTGAATCTTATAATTTAGGATCTAAGTTGTAATAAGACGTAAAACTTTGACGTTTATATTTCGGTTTTATTCAAGACCATTTTCAAAAGTCACGAATCAAAGATAAAATAAATTCCTTGTAGATTATTCCAATAATCTTTCTTCTTTAATACCGAGAAGAATAATATTTGGATGAGCGTCAAAAATCTCGGACGTTATGCTAGGGACTTTAAACTAAATAAAGAATGGATCGAAATTTGTAAGCCGCTAATAAGGTGGTTCGACTGGGTTTTGTTTAAGGCGCATCTCCGCTGTTTGATCGCAAAATGCGGCAAAAAACCTAATTTAAAAAAAAATCACAGCAAGTCTAGGGTTAGATTAATTAAAGATTCTTTCGACGTTTAAATCATTTTGATCGGAGTTTTCAATAACTTATAGTGGCGGCATGGCAATGTTCATAAACCTGATTTTTTGGAAAAACTAGAGTTTTGTACAAAACCGCATTTATTGTTTCATAAAATTTAGATCAAATAGGCCTTTTGCATCTTACGATCACATGGTACAAAATCCGCCGTACTGGAAGGCAAAATCCCCACTGGGACATCTAAAACAAAGTCAAGTCAAGCTTGAATGGCTAAGGTTCTTTTGTTTAGGAGGCTGTTTACAATCTTTTGCCTTCCAGTTTGGCCGATTTAGTACCATGTGACCGTTAGATGCAAAAGGCCTATTCTGCACTGTTACTCAGTTTCAGCGATTTCTATGGAAGCGCCGTTTTCGAATAAAACGCGCTTGAACTTTTACGCATCAAAAAAGTAAACAATTCCAAGCATTCAGTTTACATGGCCGAAAATCCTTACTTTTAGGACTCGGAGAGCTCATATTGTCGACACATTCAATAACTGTTTGTTTGAAAAATAAACTGTAGAACAAAATTGCGCCGCACGATTTTGAGAAATATGAATTTAACTAGGTCAAGTTGATAGAGGTGCGCTTTTTCATCTTTTGTTTATCATTTCACTTATCTTTATAAAAAGCTAGAAAACTTAAGATTCCCTGGATTAATTTTTTTCTAACTTCAGTATTAGTGTTTTCACCAAGTTGTTTCTTAATCCTATACATATTTCATGATTGGTCATTGAAGCATTGTAAGATATCCAAAATAAATTATAATAATAAACAAAATCCAGTCGAACCACCTTAACACGATTGAACAACATCGTTCCCGTCCCACCTCCAAGCGAAGGGAAAAGGGCCTGGGAACGAGGTTGACGATTGAAAATAGCATTTGAACAAACATCAAAACTGTTTGACATTGAAGCGAGAGTTTGAAAATGAAAATTTCAACTAAAGGTTTCGATGTTTCAAGATTTATGAATTAATGGGTTTGGTTTCTAAAACCAAATCCATTAAGCTTAATTGACTTAATTATGATGTCAGCGACATCGAAACATCGATTATCGCTAATATTGATTTTTATAGTAAAAACCATCAGCAGCAATCTACAACTAAAGGTTTCTGCTAAAAATATGCATATCTGTATATTCGTCATGATATCTGTAATCATTACAATATATTAAGAGGAAAGATAGTTTTAATTTAATTATTTATAATTAATCACTAGTTTTCCCGTTTGTGATTGCCAAGTCGGCACGTTTGGTCCTCTCAATTTTACTTTTTTAATCAATTTGCATGCCCAGCTTTAATTGCTATCCGTTTTATGTCTGTTTTTCATCATATAAGCAATTTAACAATTAAAACTGTTTAAACAGTATGACTTGTTTTGACTGGTTTTGTTTAATTGATTATATTAAATAATTTGGATTGTACGTGTTGTGTTTCGACAGCAGATCTATTAGGGTTTCTTCTTCCGTTCCTTCCTTCGATCCTTAATTCCTTCCTTCCTTCCTTCGATCCTTAATTCCTTCCTTCCTTCCTTCCTTCCTTCCTTCCTTCCTTCCTTCCTTCCTTCCTTCCTTCCTTCCTTCCTTCCTTCCTTCTTCCCTTGCTTTTTTTTAATATACTTATCCTTCTCCCTTGATTATGTTTAACACTTTCCTTTCTTTCTTTCTTTCTTTCTTTCTTTCTTTCTTTCTTTCTTTCTTTCTTTCTTTCTTTCTTTCTTTCTTTCTTTCTTTCTTTCTTTCTTTCTTTCTTTCTTTCTTTCTTTCTTTCTTTCTTTCTTTCAGTTAATTAGTTAGTTTCTTGCTCTCTTACCTTCATTTGTTTGTTAATTTGTTTCTTCGTTTTCTTTTTCTTTTTCTTTTTTTTTTTTTTTGTCTCTTTCTTTCTCTGTTTCCGGCTGTTTCTTTGTTTGAACTTGATCATCGAGAACAGTTCGAGAACAGAAAAAGGAAAAATCAGGTAAAACTACAGACAATGAAGCACTCTAAATTCTATGCTAGCAAGAGGAATCTCGTTTCAAGGCTGGAAATGGAGCCTAATTCACTAATTAAGGGCACGTACTGAGGTGAAGATTTTAAGAGTTCAGTCTACTTAAGTTTTCTGAGATTTAAAGATTTACAGATTCAGATTTACAAACGACAGAGCGAGCTAGAAAACACCATGTCTGGTCCCCCAGGTTATACGGCTTGATTAGAATTAAGTTATATAACAAATCTTCCTTTTCAAAAATTGAAATTTGTTTGTATCTCTTGCATTAGCCTCCTCCGCAGGTAGGCGACTGTTCGCTTTTTTCTTCTCAAAATTTCGCACAGGAAGTCCAAAAGGTTGCCTGCGGAAGAGGCTACTCTTGGATAACGTACTGTAACGGTGTTTTCATACAAAATTTCGTTTTTTGAAAATTCGTATCTCCTTGATTTTTCAACTTATATCCTTCAAACTTCAAAGTTTTACTTATTTTGATGTGCTCTTTCTATGATAATTGTTTTTAAGTTTGGGAACTTTTGGAATTAAATGAAAAAGCCGTTAGTATGAAATGACTGTAGCAATTCACAATATACGTCATTTACACGTATAAGATTACAAAATACGTCTTGGTAACTGCCATATTCGGATTCAGCATGAAAAATCAGTTTAGAATAGTTAAGTTACCAGCCTCTACCCCAAAATGCCTTCTGCACTTTTTGCGATCGACTTTTTCAATTTTGCGCCTAGTCTATATATAATACATACAGTCAATTCCGAAAAGGTTGTTCAGTTGAAAATGATGTTTAGAGAACAACAAAGTCATTTGCATGTTACATGTTTTTAAGTTTTTACAAGAATATTCAATATCAAGTTGCAAAATCCCAATGCACTGCTGTAGATAGCAATTTATCTGAAGTTTTAAATTGAAACTTGCCGAGAATTTAAAAAAGAGTTTTATGCAAATGACTTTGTTGTTGTCTTTATGTCTTTTAACTAAACAATCTTTTCGGGATCGACTGTATGCATACAAACTGAATTTGAAAAAATAGTCAGAAATTGTCGCAAAAAAGAATAAGTAAACTAGGGGTCAAATAGAAGGCGGGAAACAGAATGCGGAAGCTAAAGAATGAAGAGAGCAGATTGTCGAAAGCCTTCTTTAGAAAAATGCCATCATTCAAAACCGGATGTGTAAACATTTTTTTCTAGTGGTCAATTGTCTTTTGAATTCAAACACGTGTGACCCAATACGCTGAAGCTAAAAGACTAGTGTCAAATCATCACGTTGCACACGTACTGTCACTTCAAGTCGTTCCGACAGAAAAATTCAGGAACTCTATCAGCTAGAAAAGGCCAAAATTAACCTTGAAAAGGATCGGACGTCAAAAACACTAGGGCTATTTGGGAACCTTTGAACCGAAAAGAGAAATTTCACAGCCACTCAAGGTCCTCTGAGAGGCTACGAAATCACTCGGGCTAAGCTGAAGAGGATTCTGCTCAATGTTTTGATTTATCAACTTCAAACCAGTCTCGTCTAAAAAGACAGCAATTTTGTCCACTCCGAAGTACCAAGATGGCTAAGTACTTTGGCACGTTGATAGTTATTATAAGTGCAGTATTTGTGACAGCAAAAGATGAGAGATCTCTCAGTTGTGAAGTTCAATGCAGAAGACATTTTGGTTTCCAAGGTAAAACTCGTCACCTGGACAATAAAAAGGTAAGATTTTAGATGGTCATTTGTATTATTAGAATTTCATCATGTCTATGAGGTAGTACCTAATTTTTATATAAGAAGAGGCTCCATTGAAGGAAATCGCGCGTTATTATTTTGACGGCCTCGAGACGCATCAGCGCAACTTTCGAGTTAGCTTCAAATTTTGATTCAAATATTCAGTAGTAGATCTGTGGAAGACTGTAGATCGACATTTTACATAACAAAAACGAAACTTTAAGTTTTCACTAGTTCAGCTTTATCTGGTATCATATAATTGGAAGATCGAATATGGAGCCAAAAGCACTGGAAAGTGGTCACTGAAAAAAAGATGTTCATTTTAATTTTTTTTTTTTTTTTTTTTTTTTTTTGAAGCTTTTAATTAAACTGAATATTTCAAACGAAAACTGAATAAAAGGAGAGTGAAAGGGAATGGATAGCTATTACCCAAAAAAGGAAAAAGGAAAGGAACCTCAACTGAGCAAAGGAAAGATAATTTAGGCTAGGAAGGAAAAAAAGGACAGCTGATGAATTTCATCAAATGGTATAGCAATAACAATATTGACTAGTAAATAGAGAGGTGACCAAAATCGATTTAATCTGAGGCAACGACTACTTAGAGCAAGATGAACGGGTTCAGTTAATCGAATTGATGATTTTATCACGAAATTACTGAAAGCGAAACCTAGGAAAATGAATGACTGCTCAGCTAAGAACGTCATAGGATGTAAACAAACCTTCGTCTATGTCTAATATGTAAGACACTAAGTAAACTACTTGCGTTTTCAAACTTATAATCTTGCATCAAATATCAAAAATATGTTAATCTTTTTTGTAACTTAGTACATTTTCTCTCTCTCTCTCTCTCTCTCTCTCTCTTTCTCTTCTTTTGCATGGTAATTATTAACTTTTCCGGTCTAATTACAAAACTTCCAAAATCTATATTCAAATTAATCGAAAGAAAAACATGACGAAAAATGCCAAAATATTATTATTTATTCAGTCAATGATTACTCGGCCCTTGATCTCTTGATAATCCCACTGAAGATATTGTGTAGTTTTTTACTTGCAATTCAATTTACTCTCTATCTGATAATATATTCACTGTCATGCTGGAAGGGAAGTCGTAAGTTCAATTTAAAATTGTCATCTAAAAATTACGATAATTATATTACGGACGTTATGTTAACTTAGTCTGCCCGTGGCAACCAAAAAGAGGTTAAAAGATGGGTTTTAATGTAATATTTGGCGGTAACTAAGGAAGTCGAGTGAAATACTACACCCATTATATATATAGTTGGGAGATGTCCCGCAATAAACAACTGCATGGATTTGGCTTAGAAAGGAAGTTTATTAATCGTAGTAATCACTGATACCTGTATTATTAAAACTGTTCTTCTAAGGTTGTTGGACTAAAACTTAAAAACAATATTTTGAATTTAGAAAAATTATAGATTTAATTCTTCTTCTTCTGATCTTCTTGTTCTTCTTCTTCTTCTTCTCCTTCTTCTTCTTCTCCTCGTCGTCGTCGTCGTCGTCGTCGTCGTCCTGGTCCATTTCCTCGAGTTCCTTCTTAGCTAGCTAATTCTTCTCCGCTTTCTTCTTTTTCCTTGTCCTTGTCTTTGTCCCAGAAAAGCGGATATTGTATGATCATTTTCTGACAGAAAAACACCGCACCCTGAAACCAACGATTTCAATTTCGTAAACAAAAGAGAAACCAATAATTGGATTGCATGTTGATTATAATTTCCCGAAGCTATCCAGACTGCAGAGCATCTAGAAGTTCGAAATTCATTTTTAATCTGTTGCTGAAAACAGAAAAAAGTCTTATCACTTTTTAATAACAAAAAGACGCCGACACAGCCGAAAACACATTTTCGTCTAATACTGAAAGCTTATTAATTTCATCATCGCTTTATTTTATTGCTGATCTGCAGTTGGTTAGTTTCCTTCGCAGCCGTTTTTAGCTCGTCACGCCACGCGAATCCTCCCCATGAACAAGCGCCTCCAGCCACGTCCACCAAAGCGCAGCTGATTGACAGACAAATTTTCAGCTGCGTAATAATAAGTGAGCGCGTTCGGAAGTAAAAGGTTCCCACTTACAAAATATTGACGGACCTTAGCATCTAGTTCTAGATTTTGATATTTGAAAATTTCAATAACGATTGTACTCCATGTAAACAGTTCACTAGGTGTTTATTTACACCAAAGTGTTTTTTCGGTATATTAAATAATATCATATGATATCTTTAAATGATAATGAAGCCCATTACCGGCAATGCTTTTATAGTCAATAGTGTGAAATCGTGGATAAAATAATTCCGAGAACGACGCCAACTGCTTTAAATAATTTTGAAAGTTTTACACACATATTTGAAATTTTCCCTTCAAACCAACACTGCGTCGCTCTAACAGTAATTTCTATTTAATTTTTTGTTGGTCATTAGGCTTATGAAGCATTTTCAGTGGAAGGATGTTACTGTATTAGAAACAAAGGTAGGTACAGAATAGCCTCCTCCGTAGGCAGGCTCCTTGTCTCTTAAATTGTAATAGACCTTTTCAGCTTCGTATGCAAATTGCCCATTTCAGACCACGTGACATTCCCTTGAGAATTGTTCTTTTATGATGAACATGATAAAATATTAACACATGAAATAATAGAACGATTTCACGTAACCAACTTTTTAAATGCAAATGAGCAAAACACTATGCTAATGACAAAATAGCATGATAATGAGGAACGCGCGCGAGGCCGCACGCTTTGATTGAATTTTTGAACAAGATGAATTAAAATAAACAACATCAGTCTTTATAGGTAACGATTGGTTCTTTATTCTGTATCTACAGGTGTTCAGAGCACCAGCGTAGTAAACGTTAACTACAGTAATTATTTTGGAATCACCATGTTGTGTTACATGCAAGGAGATTATAATGTCGAAAATTACAAATAGCGTTTCGCCATCGACTTACATGTGTCCTGTTAGTTTCAGTCTTATCGGTTAGCGTATTTACAAAGAAAAAAATATTACTGGACAAAGGAACAATGTGCGTGTAGCCCTACTGGGGCAGACGAGATAGGATTACCGTAAAGGGATCCACCTTAGATGTTTTTGAAAAGCCTCACACGCCTCTCTGCTAAACAAGCAACAAGTTCCACGCAAACTGGCATGAACCACCTTGGGTGCCTCCAAATGTCACCTATTGCTTTGTAGGTTTTCATATCCTTGAATACATGCTCAATCTTTACTCTGCGTCTCCCCAAATGTCTGTTAAACTTACGTGCTCGCCTTCTACCTCGGTTATTTAAAAGACGCATTTGAAGTGCCCTTACTGGTGTCAGGAGTGGTCCACCGCTGGGATAAGCTCTGTCTGCAAGAAAGTGCGCGCCAGGTGGAAGGCTTAAGGGCTGTCCTGGCCCTATCGGTGGCATAAGTCGGTACGCAGTGGCATCATGTGTGCTTCCCAGGAAGCCCGCTTGAACAAATCGTAGGTGTCCTTCGTTGTCGATTATCACCTGTGTATTAAAACAGTGATAGTGTCGATGACCACTGTAAAACAATCTTTGTGGTTCAGTTTGTGGCCGATAGATTTCATGCGGGGTGGAGTCAATAGCTCCTACTGCGTTTGGAAACTCGGGCCAAATTCCCATCATATTTGCCCATTCTAAGTTATTAGGCCACTCAATTTGATTTTGGAAATATCGCCAGAGTTCTGGTATAATCTTATATATTATACGAACAACAGAGGTAGGGTCGATGTCAAACCAAAGTGCTAAATTATCAACGTGGGGGTACTTTCTTAGCCAGACGAGCACTAGAAGAATTTGATTTACTACGTTTATCTTCTGGCGACCTGGCCGCAATCGTGGTTGCCCATGCACATTAAGATGAAATAGAGCCGGTGACATATCTGCAACAAGTTGCAAAAATGACGTTGGTGTCTCACCGGTGTTCCTCCAAAACAGCCAGGATTGCCCAGCGATGAGGGAATACACGTCTCGCCCACCAAAATGATGGCCATGAAAGCCTGGTAGTAAACGCCGAGTCAATGGAATATTCATTACAGTCAGAGGCGGCTGTAATGCAGTACATATCAAAACAATAACCAATATGTTCACGAGAACAGCTTGCAACTCAAGGTAGTCCATGTCAACTTCAAACTCTTTTTTTCGCGCATTGACTGTATGAAACATATCACATCTCAAAAGGGCATGATAGAAGGAAATAAACATGCATGCTCTAAATTCCAGCATTCAAGGGGCTTGCATCACTATTTTCGAAATAAGTGTGCGCTACCAAATGCGAAACAAAAGGTGATTGAGACTGACGAAATGTTTGTGCAGAGTGATAATTTCTTTTGTTTTGTTTGAAGCAAAATATACCAAATCACCTCACACCCGTATCAATCTATCAACAAAAACAAGCAAAATTAAAGAGACTCGCATTCCGCACAAACTTTGTTGTCACCTATTGTTTTAGGCGCACGAATTTCATAAATGGAACGTGATAAAGCAAACATGTATACTGACAAATGCACGCTTTATTCAGTTCTTGCGTGCATGTAGCTAGTCGGTAGTTCTGCAGCTCCAAGTGAGATTACGTGAATCGACTTTTTGAAAATGTGGCGCCCTTGGGAAGAAAAGAAGGTTGACAGTGATGCTTTTGTCGCAGACAAAGTTGACTACAACAAAAAAACATCTGATACAGGTAAATTTTTCTAAAATTACGAAACAATTAAGATTTAATCTTGACTTTTTGTTTGTACTGTAAAATAGCCAATGACAAAAGAACCAGAGCGAACGTTGGCGAAAAAGAAAAGAATTTCATCATACAATGCTACAATTTCAGCTCTGGTAAAGAGTGGAAAGATATTCTTCACTTAACCAAGAGTCGAGTTGTAGATGCCGGCCTGCCTGAGCGAATTGTCCAAATCTACTTAGAGTCTTCAGACCAGCGAGCTATTTCACGAATGAAGAATATTGTGAGGCAATCCTTAAAATCACCATCTACGTCTGCAGCCAGTTCCAAGCCTATCGACGAGAAAAATGCTGAGGCACAATTGGTACAACAAAAGATGCGATATGCTACAAAAAGAACGCCTGCACAGAGAAAGCTCGAGCATAACTTAAGCAACGACTTTGCCGCGTCGTCCACAGATAGCGAAAGTGAGATGCAGCCAACTAGAAAGCAAAGAAAATCCGACAAAGAGACGATGAAAGAAGCTCAAGAAGCGCATAAGGCTATGTGTACTAAGGCAATGGACACCCTAGACCGTGTTAATAGCCTACTGGCGAAAACAGAGGAGCAGATCAATAAAAAGAATCTATGCTAAACTTACCCATTGCACCAGAAGCAAAACAAAATTGAAGTCAGGTTCAATAGGGTTTGGAATATCACGATCTAAAACTTGTTAACGTTATATTCACACCGATAAGACTGAAACTAAAAGGACACATGAAAGTCGATGGGCGAACCGCTACTTGTAATTCTCCTTGCATGTAACACAACATGGTGATTCCAAAATAATTACTGTAGTTAACGTTTACTACGCTGGTGCTCTGAACACCTGTAGATACAGAATAAAGAACCAATCGTTACCTATAAAGACTGATGTTGTTTATTTTAATTCATCTTGTTCAAAAATTCAATCAAAGCGTGCGGCCTCGCGCGCGTTCCTCATTATCATGCTATTTTGTCATTAGCATAGTGTTTTGCTCATTTGCATTTAAAAAGTTGGTTACGTGAAATCGTTCTATTTAAAGAGTAACATCACATGGTCTGAAATGGGAAAACAAACAACCAAGCTGAAAAGGTCTATTCCTTTGTTGGCCATTAGAAAACACAGGAAGCACGTCGCGCTCGATGAAATGAAAAGGACCACAGGAAGCCCAAAAGTAGAAAAAAAGAGAGATGAAATGTTCAAGTGAAATTCTCAAGTGAAAAGCCGAAAGTTTTGTTATCAGACTATTTGGATTTAGGTTCCCTTCACTTCTAAGTTGTTAGTATATATCTCTCGTTTTCTCTGTTTACCTCTCACTGTTCAAACTGATTCCATATTCGCTCCTCAGTTGGGCTTCCTGTGGTGATCGACATTGATGTCAGTCTACTTTCGGTTTGCTCTAAAATTCTTATTTCTCCTTTCTTGGCAACAGAGCTTTCATAAAGAAAGCAAAGGGGAAGCTTATGAGTAGCCTCTTGTACCAGATGAGAACCTGGGAGAGGGGAAGGAGGGGGAAAGAATGGAGAGGAGAGGAGGGAAGGAGTGAGGAGTAGAGGGGAGGGGAGGGAAGGAAGGAGGGCAGAGGGGTACTGTCCTTAAATTTGTGCGTTTGTGTCGGGCCAACTTGAAGAAACCCTAACCCTATTTCAAGCCAGAAAGGATAGATTTTACTTTAAAATCCTATTTCAGGCCAATACGCAGATAATTACTGTATCCTTTAGGGCAGCACGTACTTTTATAATTTATACAGTGGAATAGTACCCAATCTCAACCACCACAACCCCGGAATTAAAGAGAATACGGAAATGTTTTCCCACTTTTTGTTGTTATTGATCATGGTCCCTCTTCCGTGTATCATATATTTTTATAAAAAAAATCAAAATATGATTAATTAGCTACCATGTTTATGTCAAAGGACAGGAAAGTTCCAGCAAAGACGCCAAAAAAAGTTTATGTCCCCGTACTAGTTTGATATAAACACTCTAGAAGATGTAGAGCGCTCGAAAAGCAAGAGAAACAGTTGATTAGGCCTCGCGCGTATTCCTAGGTCTGCTTTTCTTGTGCTCTAACACTTTCACAATCCCAATCCCGTTTTATATTGCTTTGTTAGACGAAATGTATGAAACTTTTTATTGTTTTGTTTTTAACCATTAAGTCGTAATATTGTCACAGGGAGCCCAAGAAAACCTCGGTCACTTGGTGACAAAACGAAAAACAACAATGCTAGCATGGAAAGCTGGCCGCAGAACGAAACGAATACGATTAATAAGACTGAAATCCAGGTATAATAAATGATAATTGCTTAGGTCTCAATAATGATCGTCCTGGATTGGGGTGTTGGTCGCTGATGGTCCGGCTAGCGATAATCCAGGATTAAAGCGAATGATTTGCTTTAGAGTTAATAATCCTGAGTTACAGCTTATCAGGCTTCAGACCAGAGCTTAAACAAATCAAAAGTACTAGCCATGTGTTGGAGAGACGAATGAAAAAGACGCGCGAATGAGAAATCTTTTGTTGACGTTCAGAAAGCAGAAATATGGCTGCCGTGACATCACTTGTATAAACCCAGACACAAAAATATTGGAAAAACACTCAGAATAATGAGAATCAGTATAACAGGAAGACGAAGATATGATAGTCTCGCAGTCTAAATCAGTATAATAGTTAGTGGTGTTGGAAGTAGGTATATCTGATAAGGAGAAAAAAAACCAATATATTTTTTTAAATTTTAATTAAAAAATATATATTGCACACGTCCATAATGTCTAACGCCTTAGGGGGGCAGCTAGCATTTAAATAACGGCTTTTTGCAATAACACTTTTCAAAATCAACTGCAGGGGGTTTATAAGCTTCTTTCCAGCTTTGGTGTAGACATCTGATAAGACGTATGGGCTGGTTCGTCATCGACATTATTTTGACTGTTTTGCATTACAATAGGCTGACTGAAAAAGACGTCCATAGCCAGAATTCCCCATGGAATAATTCATGTCCTACAATTACGATCTTTACTGAGATTGTTAATTGTTTACAGACATGCAGTGTTAACCACTGAACAATTTTCAATTGGAGTAATCTTGTAGCTTCTAATTCTTACAATTGAATGTAATTTTAAATAGAATGACGAGAAGTTTGAATGTAATTTTACAATGATCGTAACCTGTGCTGAATTGTGATAAAAAGTTGGCTTGATGGACTTAGCAACAGTTGCTAAGGATCTGTGAAATAATTCATCAATTATCATTTATTAATGAGTAATTATTATTTATAGACAAATAAAATCGAACCAATGTCATCAACCAAGGCGTTAGAGAATGGAAACCTAAAAGCGGTAAGCTGATGCTGATCGAAGGCCAAACTTCTTTTCTGTCGGAAGGGGGTATTTGAACTCAATCAAATTTGGTCTACAACATTGATTCGAAATAACTATGAACTATTTGCTCATGGGCTGCACCGCGCGCGCGCACTATCTTCGTCATCGTCCTTTTCAAATAGTTCATTTCCAAGATGGCAATACACATAACGCGCGCTCTGATTGGTTGTAAAACCTATGAACTATTTCCCCATAGGCTTCAGGCTCTGTTTTTAACGTTCTAGGCTCTGAGAAACTATAAAGAACTCTTAGCAAACTAGAGTCACACTTGGCTACTCCTCGTGCCACTCTTACGTTTGTTAATCGTTCTTTATATTTTCTCTCGTGCGTCTATAACGCTATGGGCGCGCGGCTTTTGACATTTGCACTGGTTTAAACAGTCTAGTTATCTGGACAACGTTTACGAGATTTGCTGTTATTGATATTGTTTCAGAGCGTTGTAATGTTCCAAAAGAAAAGAATGTCTCACTGCCAAACATGACTGAGCCAGGGAATGTCGAGTTGAGTTCAATCCATGCATCTTTTTGGAATCAAGCTGGTTGGTTTGCGAATATCACGTGGAACCCACCAAAAGGTTGGTTATTGGTTTTTATAACATAGCTGAATATAAGGCGAGCTGTGATTGGGTGATTAGCGCGTGGCGTCCAAAACTCACCAAACAGCACGTCGACGTGATCAAGTGCGGGCTGTTTTCATTGCAATCACTACGATGTACAATGTTGATTTGAGAAAATGAAAAAATATATTCGACAGCTTTGTTATTAACGAAACAAGACGTTCGTTACAGCGTTCATGTGCTGTAGGACCTATTTGCATTTTGTGATCGACGGAAAAATGTGACTCGGCTGGCGACGCCAACCAAATAATAGTGACCGTTAGATTCGACCACAAGTACGACTACGATTGACCTGTAATTCCGCAATGTCTTTTATTATATCTAGCAAACTTGAGTGCATTGACAGACTACCTTGTTATGTGGCACAGCAAAGATACTCCAGACATTTATGCAAGATGTAGGCGCATTCCTAAGGTAAAGTGTTTCAACATTTGGTCATGATCTCTAATGATGTGTTGTTATTGTAAAAACAATGCCGCGGTCTCATTAGAACATATACCTGTGGTTACCTCACTCTTAACAACGGCTTTCAACATCGCAATTATTGTTTAAGGTCAGTTGACTGTAGCTAAATGTTCTAATGGGATCCCTGGCCAATGTCTTAATTTAATGTTGAGCGTTATGCAGGCCGGCTTGGAGGCGTACGTAGCGCGCCGTCGTTTTACTCTTCCCTTGCTTTCCTGATGCTCGTCAACTCTGTGTTTACATTACAGGGCTCAAACACATGCAAGCAAGTGGTTTATAGTAACCTTTTTTATAAAGATATTGTGATAAAACGCACGCGCTCACTGGCTGGCTTCCATGTTTATAGAGGACAGAGGACAAAGACATGATTTGCATTAGAAATGAAATGTCATTAAACTATTTCTGTGGTCTTTAGAATACGACGTTCACTGTGTTGACGGAAAACGACGACTGGAAATACCCATCAGATCTCTCGATACTGGTAAGTCTTGTCGACGAAAACCTAATACCAGGTCATCATTGGCCAATTTAAACATTAACGAAACTAACAACAACAACAACAACAACAACAACAAAACAAAACAATAAAAACAAAACAAACAAAACAATTGTTGATTGATTGCTAAAAGAGTGGATTAAGAAAGCAAAATATGCTGGCCCAGTCTTTGAAAAATTAGTTTTTACCAATAAATGGCGGGTTGATTTTAATATTTGTCGATCTGTTTCAGGTTGTATCTCGCCCTCGACATGGATTATTCAGCAAGGAACGAACAATGAAAGCATTTTCTCCGATAAGTACGTTCATGTGGAGGAGTGGGTGTATCCACAGATGATAAGCCCTTTAAACTGCTTCGTGCAGCTAAATCTCTTGCTGTTAACTGACCGCCAGTGCACAGTTTGTGCGTATAATAACCGCCTGACTATAATAAATCTTTGTATATTATTTTTCAGAGATTCCAACAGGGATACCTATTTCGTTCCCGAAAAGAGTTAAAAAGTCAACATCAGGTTAGATCTAGTAGAAAGTAATTTAGGCATGCAGTCAAAACGTGATAGTTATGACAGTTATGACAGGTCATGACAAGTGGGTGGTGCTACCCTCACCCACTACCTCTCGATCAGGCGTATTATAGCTAGTTGTATGTTTTGTTATCAGCAATCGCTGTAGAGCAGAGAGAAGAAAACAGGTTCCGTTACCTGGTGACAAGGTTCAGTAAATATTTCTAAATAGGAATATTTGCTACAAATGTATAAATGCATAATGTAATTATATCTTTTCTTGCTGTGTGAATAGAAGAAAATTTGAAACAGTTAACTACAGAGGTTGAGTATCGGGGGTTTTGAGATTCTTATTATTATATCATTTGAAACGTCAGTCACTGCACCGCCACAGCTAAAGGAAAAACGTTTTTTTCCTTTTTGCGAGGCGAAAACAATCTGCTGTCAATTGTCTCAAGAAAGTCAGAAAGTGAAAAGAAGAATGAAATTCACTTAAGAGTGAAAATAGAAAGAATATGAAAAAAGAAATACGATGGAAAAAAAGAAAGAAAAAAAAAGAGAAGAGAAGAGAAGAGAAGAGAAGAGAAGAGAAGAGAAGAGAAGAGAAGAGAAGAGAAGAGAAGAGAAGAGAAGAGAAGAGAAGAGAAGAGAAGAGAAGAGAAAAGAAAAGAAAAGAAAATATACCACACCCCGGTATGGGCTTGAATCACTAGCCTCCGTTAACAGCCAAACGCGCTAACCGATCGATTGTACCAAGGAGATCTTCGTGAAATTTGATGTTATATACATTCCAGGGAAGTCAGGATTTATGGTGCATTGGCCGATTATGGGTGGTGTCCTTGGGGGAGCCTTTGTTTTGGGGTCTTTGATAGTTATCTATCGCCGTAGAAAAAGACCACATATTGAAGCAGAGAGGCCCTTTAGTAAGTACAGTAAGTACAGTAAATACTCCGCTTTTCTTTGATTTTTTGTTTTCAAAACATCAGTAGAAATTATCTCTTCTGGGTTTGTGAAGTATTAGTTTATTGGTTTATTTGATTTTCCTGCACTATGAGGGCAGCTTGGACAACAGCTTTGACAGTCAATGGACAGTTGCATTGTCCCTGTAGTATTATAGGCCAGACCACACACATCGGTAACTTCGTGGCCTACTCTCCCCGAATAGATCGGTGTGTTCTTTAACGTCCCTCCAGTGCAATGATATCTGTAGTAGATTTGGGAGACAGGACTTACGGTTTAATGACCTTATCCGAGAAGACATGAAGGTCTAAGCATTTGCAGATGTAATTACAAAAGCAGCATCTTCTCCTCAATTGTTTAAAGACCCTGAGTATTCGTCAATTGATGTGATCGTATCTTAACTGTTTGTTTCAATCCCATCCTTTTTGATATTAATAAGGCCAGTTCTTCCTTCTCCCTTTGAACCACTTGTTTTTTTCCCTATTTTTCCTTTCATTATATCCCTTCCATCTTTAGTTAATCATTTATTTATCCCTTCATCAATCCACTGATATTCCTTGCTTATTCGCCTAATACGTACCTTCCTTTCTTCCTTCCTTCCTTCCTTCCTTCCTTCCGTCCTTCCTTCCTTCCTTCCTTAATTCCTTCCTTCCTTAATTCCTTCCTTCCTTCCCCCAGCCTTCCTTTTCTTCATACATTCATTTGTTACTTTTTAAGTCTTTCATCCACCTACTCCATAATGAAATGAGGTAGTCAATGTCTTCCTCTTCGATTCTTTTGCAGTAATTGAGCCCAACAATGTCAATACCGGTAAGCACAATTTCTATTTTTGCTGTATTCAGTTCTCTTGAAATGACAGTGGCTATTTTCTTCCCTTCTCATTTGTCTCCTCTCCTCTGCTTCCATTTTTCTATTACTCTCCACTTTTCCCTCCCTCATCTATCTCGCTACAAAATATGTTTGTTGTTTGTACTCCAGGTAGTCCTGGGTGCAAGAGTGTAATTTCATTAATGACATGTCTTTTGTGTCATAAATCCCACGTCTTATGTTTCTTCCAAATGATTTGATTTGTTGAATTGATTTCTCCAGAATCCAAGCCCCTGAATCTCGACACATACTTCGCCTCGTATCTCCCTGAAAGCGAGAAATACTCTGACGAAGTCGCCACCGTAGCTTTTGAGCTAGGGATGATGGGATACAAGGTTGTGTTTGATCAAGTCGACTCTGTCTGTATAAATGAAATTGGCTTCAACATGTGGGTCGATAAGCATATTTTAGAGGCAAAGAAATACATCGTGTTCTGTACCCCTGGTTACGTAAAGCTCTGGCAGTCTCTAGCAACTAGTGCACCGGACAGCAAGCTGAATCACGTGAGCGAACAAGACCTAGTGCGAGTGCGTTACGAGATCAAGCGAATCTCCGATGTTTATTCCGAGAAATGTTCCACATCACGAATCGTGTGCATCCAGATGGATCCCAAAATGAGCACCAAGCAACTTCCGCCCTGGATGAACCATAATATGTTACTGTGGCCAGAGCAGAGGGACGATATCATTCGTCGCTTGAATGACCAGAAAAAAATGATCATGATTATGTGACAACTGAAGAGTAAACTCACAAGCAACAGAGGTAACAGTTAAGTGGCAGAGTAGAACAAAGTGACAAGTTAGAAATTAGTCGAAGCAAACTGACGAATCGAAGTGGCGGGCGGGCGGGCGGAACTCCCATATATATATAGGTAAGGAACGATCGTTGGGTATTTTCATTTTTAGCCCTAGAAGGTACACATAGAACATATAAACAGGCAACGTTTCTTCATATTTTCACTGCTTTTGATAATTGATAATATTATCAATCAAGCGCTTTCTAAAATTTCGTTCAGTTTGGCGTCGTTGTTGTTTTGAGAACCCAAAAAGGCATCGATTTTCGTAAAAGTACCAACTTCTGTCTGTGAACACCCTA
This sequence comes from Telmatactis stephensoni, assembly GCA_029948255.1. Classification (NCBI taxonomy): domain Eukaryota; kingdom Metazoa; phylum Cnidaria; class Anthozoa; order Actiniaria; family Isophelliidae; genus Telmatactis; species Telmatactis stephensoni. The sequence continues at coordinate 208,393 of JALIZF010001842.1, read as the reverse complement.
AAAGGCGCACAATACGTACTGTGATTTTTTACTCCTAAAAGGTACGACGATCATCCTTGACCCAAATATGTTGGAGCTCCCTCCAACTTTCGGGAGTCGAATGCACAAAGAACTGCAGTTATATTAAGTAAATCTTAGAAAACCTCAAAGTAACGTACAAAATTAATGCAGCAAGCTAAAGGATAAACTTGCTTATCCATAAGTTATGAAGGGAACAAACAAAGTGCAGAGTGACCAATGTAACAAACAAATAGATAAGCTGAGGTAAAAAATTAGCAAGTAAACTAACGTATCGAAGGCGCAATTATAGAATACAATAGAATTTTCCGATTTGTAGGCTTTGGAACTCGATGCTAATCTGCTAATTAGCATATGTGTGCAATAGCTCGCAACATGCACTTACACTTTTTTTAGTTAAACATATTTTCCTTAACATTTGCCCCAAAAGCAACTTGGCTTAACTAGGGGGCTCACGTCAAATTTTTACAATACTTATATCAAAAACTAGCAAAGAAAATAATCAACACATACATAAACAACAGAAAATGATAAACACATACATAAATAACAAAAAACATAGCAAAACACACTCAAAAGCTCAGCATAAATTATATAAACAGATATGTTCCCATGGCAACTGAGAAGGGGGGGTGATATATATATATATGATACATAATTATATATAATATATAACATACTTATGATAAACATATAATAAACTTATTTACTTTGCCATCATTAAAGAAGACAATTTTAATGACAAAATCAGAGGTAGGTCACTGAGTGACTGATGGACTGACGGACTGACGGACTGACGGACTGACGGACTGACGGACTGACGGACTGACGGACTGACGGACTGACGGACTGACGGACTGACGGACTGACGGACTGACGGACTGAACACATTAGTAGAATACTAAAATATTGTTTCGTTTCCTTTTTTCTTCATTGGCCCATTTTGAAAAAGGTAATTTATGACGTCATAGATCACGTGACACCTCGATGGTCGCAAAAAGCATCACAAAATGTTAAATTCATCAAAATATATTATATGGCAAAAAATCGTTGATTTGTCTCCTCAGTAACCTTGGTTAAGGCAATTTATCTGTTTAAGCAAAATTCCTGGCCTTAACATACTTGAGATATTGACAAGTGATACGAGACAACATGTGAACATCACGTGAATACATTAACGAGACGACAAAGGGATACCACATACACACGATACATGAAACAAATTACTATGGTTAACTCGAACGTTGTTGAGGAGTCCTCAACAAATAGTATAAAAAGAATTTGTAAACTGTAGTGTCAGTACTGTTCAAGCCCGGAGGCATTGCGCATGCGTTTACATGAATTTTGAAACCAATTTCGTTCCGGTTTGAAAATTCCGTCCCGGTGTTTGAGAAACGACTGCAATCGTCTCGCGTCGAAGACGTCTCATTCGAAAATCATGTAAACAGCAAGAAAGCAATGACCAACATTGAACGCATCTAGCAACAAAATTGTCCATGTAAACGCACCCAAAGGAACTGTAATAGATATTATATAGATTTAAGAAAAGCCGGGCAAAAAGCATGTGTAATAAGCATGCATTGCATTACCGAGTATGTCTGTTGCTTGTTCTAATAGTACTGAGGTTACGTCCAACCTAACGCAATCTCGCTTCAAAACGCAATCTTTTGATGGCGTACACTATGCGTTTTTGTCTCCGACATGTGCGCATTTAAGAAGTGTATTCCTTTGGTCTTAGTCGCGAAAAGAGAGAAAAATAAAAAAAAATACAGATCAATACGTGTGGACATAGTCTCTAGTGCTGCATTTATCACAGAGATGTAATTAAAATAGACGAACACTGTTTATGAGTAGTACATTGAGACTGCTAATTACATATTGTCCTCGGTTTTGTTGCTAATAAAGGCTTGCGCATTTTAAATTCCACTCATTTTAAATTTTAAATTCATTTTAAATTCCACTCATTTAATTTCCACTCACCTCCACTCGTTCAAAAATATTCTAAATTGCATTCGAAACCAATGATTTCCTATACATATTGCATATTGCATTCCAAGACTGAAATGCAAATGTGAAATCTTTCTATTTTAATGGCGCCAGATTATTTTATGTTTGCATAATGATATAAAGAACTGCAAATCTTTAATTCAATTCAAGAATATGAATTTTAAATATCAATGAGAAGCAATCTTTATAGGTATATATTTTCAATTTTTATTCTTTTTCCCCCTGTATTTATTCGTTTCTTTTCTTTTCTTTTCTTTTCTTTTTCTTTTTTTTTTTTCTTATTCTTTTGCTGTACGCATGGCCCTGCCCTGTGCCAGAGGCTTTCTTTTGTATTTTATAATTTTTTTCTTCTATATTTTTCGTATTTTGTTCTTTTTTATATTTATACTGTTTCGACGTATTTATCAAAGAAAAATTAGAAAAGAACAAAAAACCTCTGGGACCAGGGTAACATGGCCCTTATTGAAACCAGAATTATGTATTGACTAGCCTACACTGCTTAAATAACTGTATTATTATTATGCTATTTATCATACTCTAAATACACAGGGAAATTTGGAAAAACGTTGAACAGGGGCGGATCCAGGGGGGGTGTCCATAGTTGACCGGACACCCCTCTAGCGCCGTACTTATACATATTTTTTTCTATGGACTTCCTGCGAGATGACGTCATCAGGCTCCATTGTTAGGAGGCCGCCATCTTGGATGTGACGTCATCTCTCAAAAGGCCTTTGGGACACCCACTTTGCAAAATCCTGGATCCGCCCCTGATGAAATAGAACCTGAGTCAAGAGAGAGTCAACATTGTTACAACCTCGTGTTGTCTGGCTCCAATTACACATTGACCATATATATATATGCATTTAGTTCTTGGAATACAGAATGCAACATCCAATATGCAACAAAATCAAGAGCAAACTTTATTTTGTAAATAGATACATACAAATGTGTTTGATTGGTTCATGCCAGTGTATTATATTCTAGTAAACGTGGTTGGTTGTAAGGTTGTCTTGTGAAAAGGGAGGCCTACTTCGGGCCTTAAAGTCGTCTTAAGTCGCACAAAGTCGCTGTAAGTCCCTTCGACATTTTGGCAAATTCTTGCTTAAATCGCCTAAAGTCGCCCTTAGTCGCCTTAAGTTGCACAAAGTTACGGCAACTTTAGGACCCGGAGTAGGCCTTAAGGGAATAGAAACCAATTGAATGATTATTATATGACGATGAGCCAAAGGAATGATGGGTTTATATAGTGGTTTCCACGTAAAAGTACTTTCGTTTTAAAATAAAATAGCAATAATAAAAATATATAATTACCATGTCATTATCATTAATGATGACGTTCTCTACGAACCAGAATTCCTTTCGGTATTTGAATACTCGCCCTGTCGCCTTTTTCTAAGACAACCTTCATCAAAAAGCAGTATAAGTTTCACTCATAATTTTGTACGTCTTTATCATGACAAAAATGCCTGTAAATTTGCTCACTACAATAAAATAATAATAATGATGATAATTCCAACTCGTTTTTAAATAATAAATAAAATAATAAATAATAAAATATTTTTTTGTCTAAATTTGAGTACACAAGGTCGGCGGATTATCTGACAATGATGATGATGATCATCGTCAAAGCGCTAGCTACAAAATGCAAAACTAGTTTTGCGATTGGTCACAATTCAAACGATGACGATTAACTTACACAAATGCGTGCATAAATTTGAAAAGGCATCCTACCTTAAGGGCTCGTTCACATGAAGGCCGAGTTGTCCCTGGTAACAGGAATAACTCTTTTGCTTTCTTTTCCCTGGGGGACACAAAACAAAAGAGTTATCCCTGGTACCAGGGACAACTCGCCTTCATGTAAACGGGCCCTTATACTCCGATTTTGCACCGGCTATAGACGACTTTCAAAAATGGCGGCCTAATACATGACAACGAGGCCACAAAGGCTTTGTTACCAGAGAATAAGCGTGGCGACACTTCCGTTGCTATCAAGAACGATGTGTTCCTCTTCTTTTTTAAATAGCTATTTTCTGTGCATTTTACAGGATATACTTAGACTCATTTGATGCCATGATGATTTTGGAGGCCTTTCTGGCCTCGTTCCCGTGAACAATGATCCCGCCATTCTTAAAAATCGTCTATAGACATGCAAAACAAAAACGCCATTTTCATTTGGATAGAGTGCCTAGTACAAAGGTGCGTTTTCTATTTCAAGCTTACAGGTCTCACTCGTCCTTGAGGAAGTCTTACAAGGAATTTCTTGTCAGCGCGTTTATCCAAACTGGCGGCCGATTCCTTGAAAGGGAATAAACAGTCGATGTGAACAGGTGTGAAGTGATCTTGTACAACTTGTTAACATTATTTCAAGGGGGAAATTTGGCGCCACTGCTGCCCTGGCCGGGGGTAGGGGTCCAGTTCTGACTGGAGCATATCTTAATTTTAACTGCGGTTTTCTCAAAGAAATTTAGATTATAGAAGAAAACATTCTTTCCTTTCCAATATTTTGTAAATAAAAATCCGTTCTATCTCAGTTGTTTTACATATATTTTACGTATTCCTCCCCTACAAAAACAAACCAACATTAAACAAAGTGTTTTGACACTGATTCTGCTCGGAGCTGGTGTGGTGAAATGCGCTGTATAAACACCTAGATATTATTATTGATAAGCCGATGTACTGCTATACGGGCCATTTGATCCCCTCACAGTACCTGTCAATTCTTGTTTAGTATAGGAGATCTAGGCTAACACAATTTGGTAGCCCATTACAATAGTTATAATCATTAATATTATCATCATCGTCGTCGTCGTCGTCGTCATCAACCCCTAATATTTTCTAATAGTACAGCAGGATATTTTACGTCCCCCCCCCCCCCCCCCCATGCAGTGTTAGAGTGTAAGCAGACAGGACCTACTGTTTAACGTGCTTATCCAAGAAGACGTGAAGGTCTAACCATGCATTTGTAGACTGTAAAGACAAACACAGCACCTTCTCCTCAGTTCTTTCTCCTCTATTGCCGCACTTAGTTAAGCTATTGGCAATTATAATGATTGAAGATTTAAAGACTGAGTGTCGGCCGGCCGGGGAATCGTACCCAGCCAACTGAGCCAACCGGATGGGCTGTTATGGGGGTCTAGTTGGCTTTAAATAACAAAGAATTAAGAGCAACTTTTGTATATATATACATATGGCGAGTCTTGGTTGCCAGGTTACCCAAGTGAATGTGTTTGTGGCATCACGTTAGAAAACAGGGGTGGGGAATTGTGCAGTTAAAGTTCATAAAACTTTGTCTTGTTACAGATGACTGAGTTTTATGTGCACATGCAGTTTCGTCTTGCTTTCTTTGTATGTAGCGAGTGATTGATATCTCGGAAGTCGGCGTTAATGGACGGAAGAGGAACAACGCAATCTTAAGTATACAAATGTACATGTTTAATCCAGTCAATTATTACCAATAATGAGGTCATTAGAAACTTCATTGAATCATATTTAATTAAAATTTTCCGTGCGATGCATAGATGACGTCAAAATTTGGCGAAAACAAGAAAGTCGGAAGAAAGTTCCCGAGACGTGCCAAGTGGCGTCACTTTTTTCCCCCGTTTTCAAAAAGAGTACAAACGCACTTAAAAATCTAATATTTACAAGATATTTCATCCAATCAGCACGTGTATAGTATTCTGTGACGTCACCCGTGCGGCTGTACTTTATTTACACACGGTCCTCGACCAATCACAGCGCGTGTGATATATATCAAGATCAACATTGTATATCTCATATATATATATATCGTTAACATTGCCCCGTACAGTACGTACTAACATTACAAAGCTCAAGACCTGAAGACCTCAGTTTTATATCTTCATGCATATGTTAGAGCCACTCCCTTTTCAAGACTGCTCAAGTTCAGAGCAGAGGATCGGCATCAAGCCAGAATGAATACTAGTTTAGTTTCGGCAATTAATCGCAAATGAGAGACAGTCGACGATCCAGAGGAGCGGCCATTTTGTGCACTGCTCCTTTGCATGTCGCTTCACCGGTCATCTAGGAACAAGCCACCAGAACAAAACCAGCTTTCATTTCGTTATTTATACTGAACAATAGGACGCATATTATTTAACAATAGCAAGACGCACGTTTGAGCGTTCACTAGGCGGGCTTTTGACCTCCTTGGCCGAGCATGCGCTATAGAGACCTGTATTTGAATTTTGTAACAGACGCCAAGAAAAACTACATATTTTAACTCGGTCAGAAACCGTAAAGTAAAAGAAACTCGCCCATCGAGTAAAAAGTATCAAATGACTTACATTGAATACCAATTGATAGCGTGACATTGTAAGATACTTCATATATCCAAAAAAGTTGTTTATTATTAAATTTGTCACACCAATAATAGCAAAAATGCAAAATCTTTTTAAAGATTGCCCTTAAACTTCAAAGATATGATTTTTTAAAGCTAACCATTTTGCAACGAAATCACATGCGTTGTTAGCCTCGTTATCATGCTGTCGATACATTTCTTTGCAAAAGTTCCACAAAAATTCTTAGTTTCAAAAATTCATATCTTCGAACGTTTAAGGGCAATCTTTACGAAACTTTGCATTTTTACTATTATCGACGAGACAAATTTAAGAATAAAATCCTTTCTCCGATACATAAAATATCTTTCATGTCACGCTAGCATGATAAGGGTCAATTTTATACCCATACCAAATATACATGAATTAGCCTCTCTCTCAGTTCCCTTCAGAACCGTTATTGATTTACGAGGCATAGGGATGCACTCAGCAATTCTGAGGTGAAATCAACGAAAACCACGAGCTCTATAAAGGTTGTCTCCCTCGCAGACGTGTAAAGACTAGTCACGCAACGCTTTCTCGCCATTGCGTGACGAGCCAAAGCTCGACTGTGAGGCTGACAGCCAGTCTATAAAGCGAATATCTAACATGAGTAAAATGATTATCGTTATTTGTACTTATGATTCATTTACATTCGTGTTGATTCGACTTAATCCCGGAATTTAATCATACCCGATCGACACTCAAAACTGTAATAACTGAATGACCATTAAGTCAGGTCTGATAGGTTCCATAAACGAAATGTAGTTAACAAGTTTCCATTGATCAGTCTGCTCATGCAGTGCGAAGAGCCCAACTTTTCTTCTTGAGCGGTCTCTCTTCCTTGAGTTCAATCCCGCAAAAATTGTGATATTTCAATGTCAATGGTCATCATTTTTAATACATCGCACGCTTCATAGCAAGTGCCAAGTCGTTTTTCTTATGATCAACTTGCTGATGTCAAATTACCATGGCAACCCAGACCCTGAATGCCTACATGTATCTCCATGGCAACCATATTATCGAGGTAAAACGTAAATTACCATGGTAACAGATTTATTGACGTCACAGATACATCACAATGGACAAACAGTTCATCTTTGTAGCATGTTTATTACCATGGTAACCAAATTATCGACGTCACACGTTCATCACCATGGCAGCCTGATCGTTCAAGCGACGAATGATATCTTCCTTTTGTTCTGGCCAAAGTAGCATATTATGGTTCATCCAGGGCGGGAGTAGTTTGGTGCTCATTTTGGAGTCCATTTTGATGCAAACAATTCGTGATGTCGAACACTTCTCCGAATAAACATCAGAGATTCGCTTGATTTCGTAACGCACTCGGACTAGGTCTTGGTCGCTCACGTGATTGAACTTGTTTTCCGCCGTAGTGCTACTAGCTAACGACTGCCACAGTCTTACATAACCAGGAGAACAGAACACAATATACTTCTTTGCCTCTAAGATCTGGTTATCGACCCACATGTTAAAGCCAATCTCATTCATACGAACAGAGTCAACCTTGTCGAAGACAACTTTGTATCCCATGAGTCCAAGTTTGTATGCAATGGTGGCGACTTCGGTGGAATATTTTTCGCTTTCGGGCAAGTACGAGGCGAAGTAAGTGTCGAGGTTTTGGATCTTCGAGTCTATGAAAAAAAATATTATTCGGTAAACAACAGTTCTAAATTTCTTGTTAGGAGATCAATTCTTTTTGTATGCTGTTTTTCGCTCTTTTTGATTTTTGCGTTCACATACGAATACGTTTACGAGTGCGCGCGTCCACCCGTTAAGGTATCCGAAAATTCATAGGCCTCTTTGAGAACGTAATTGATCCCTCTCATTGAAAATATCTATCACGACCCGGTCACACGAATAGCACTGGGATAACGCTGTCATTTGGATAAATACTTACCATTCCTAATAAATGTATCTTCTAGATAAGCATTCATCCAGCGGATAGCGCTATTCACTTTTCGTGAAACCGAGGTCAGAGCATTACAAACAATGATTACTTAGGACATTGATTTCACAACAGAAACATAAATGCCATGGGAACTAGTGCTTTGAAGACTGGGCATGAGGTGATTCATGCACGAGCATAATTGCTATATATGGTAATCAAGTCGTGCCAAGTCTTCTTTTGAGCTCGCATTTTCATGCCAAATAAAACCAAAGTTTACTTACTTTTGAGTGCTGTGGACAGAAAAAGAAAAAAATATTTAATTTTAGTTTATTCGACAATTATTATTCATTTTAGTTTATTATTTTGTCAATATTCTCTTTGTTGTTACTTTTTGACTCTCAAATTCCTATTTATTTCCCTTATCCAGAATACTCTAAATTCTTGATCCGTGATCCTATAAATTAGATTATTCCTGATCTGGAGCTGGTCAGCCTCTGATCTCAAAATCTGGGTTATCCATGATCCCATATACCTTGATAACAAAATTCTCTATCGATCGCTGATCCCAAGTAATCCGTTGGTCCCTGATCCCAAGCTGATTAACACGATCCGTGATCCCAAAATTTGGGTTACCCATGATCCCATATGCCATGCATGATAAGACCCTGGCAATCCTGATCCTTGAATCTAGAATTTGCAAAATTCTTGATCGCAGATCCCAAGAAATCAATTGATCCCTGATCTGAATCTACTGATTAACCTGATCCGTGATCCCAAACGTTGGATTATCTATAATCCCATATGCCCTGATAAGAGCTTGATCCCTGAATCTAGTATTAGCAAAATTTTCTATCGGTGATCCCAAAAAATCAATTGATCTCTGATACCAAACTGAATAAACTGATCAATGGGGATCGCCAAATTTGGGTTATCATCCTATATATATATCCTGATAAAACTCTTATCCTTGAATCTAGAATTAGCAAAATTCGTGATCGCTGGTCTTATGAACTCAATTGATCTCTCAAGGACTTATTGATCTCTTTATCTCATAATTTGGTTTATTCATGATCCTATATATCTATATACTGATAAGACCACATTTACTGACCGTCAGCGTTGTTGTTCTCTTGCATAGGAACGATGATGTGATCTGAAAGTGCAATTATAGAATTATGAAATGCACATTTCAATGTCATCAGCACGTAGTCAGAAGTAATTTAGAATGGGAACGAAGAGATAGTGCCCAATGCAAGAATTAATAATATAATGTCTAGACTGATTTGGGAATGTGAAAACATTTTTTTCAATGTGTTTGTGTCACAGTCTATATTACACGCGCGCGCATGTCTTTGTATTGTGATTAATACGCTGTAGGAACATGAGGCGTAGCCGAGTGTTTCTTTTGCTTTTCCAGTACTCTATATCTTCCTAAGTGTTTGAATCACAGAACGTAAAAGAAATAGAAGCGATCGTTTAATATTAATATTCAAAAATATTTCACGATATTTAGTGCCAGCCATGTCTGTCTTTGACTCTTATATAATTAATATATCGTTAATTATCATCCCACTAAAATTAGTTAGCCAATAAGAGGCAAGATCTCATATTGTCCTAATATCCCACGATATCAGGACAGTGTCTTGATATCCTGAAATATCACGGAGAATAGGTTGAAACTGGCTAAAAAGCCCCAAACGTTTTATTTTTGTTTTGATTTTGGACAATTATAAGAAAAAAAATATCATTCATATGAAAGTTAGGTAAAACATTTTAAACAAAATCGCGAGAGATTAATTTTTCCCGCCACTTCTCAAACACGGACGCGCGCCGGCAATATGCTAATTAGTTTTTGTTTTCAAACAATTACTCTCGTCCAAAAACTCTTTTTCAGCGAAAAAAGTGGGATGGTAAATAAATCATCGGGCAACTTTGGTTCGATTCCACAGATGTCGAACAGGTCTCATTTTGTTTTTCCATGGGTAATTTGGCCGGACTTCAGTGTCTTGCCAAAGTATGAACAATAGGCTCGACCAAACTCACGCCTGATATCACGCCGAATCGAATATATAATAAATATATATCTATACTTACGAATGGGTTGCGATCCTCCACAGGTTTTTCGTTTATAAAGAAGAACAAGCAAAACTGCGATGAAAAGTATTCCCGCCAAAACTCCGGCGATTATTGCTCCGCTGTTGCATCTTATGATCTGTGCAAACAATATTTAATTTTAGTTCGTTAATTTTGAATTATTTTCTATCAATTGATTAACAGAAAGTGTTATAATACAACCATGCACTTATAAACTCACGAATTACGCTCGCCCGTATCCTATCTGCATCTATTTCAACATTCCATTTCCGAGACTCTCAAAAGATGTCTCGGGATACTCCCCTCTGGAGTATCTCGAAAGTCTTCCGAGGCGTCGCCGATCTGCTCTCAAAACTAAAATCCGACTGAAATTTCGCATCGATTCGCAATCGGGTCTCACTGCTAATTTTATGTATCGAAAACAACAACAACAAAATAAAAACAAAAACAAAACAAAAATTCTGCAGTATAGACCACTTTCATAATTCTTTTTTTTTTTCAGTAAAGAAAATGACCTTTGAGAACGTACATTTTTACTAGAGCATTTCTGGCCTCGTTTTAGTGTATTTAAAAAAACTGAAATTCTCTTATCGTGTCAAGGATTTCAGTTACTTTCTTTAGAAACTCGCAAATTAATGCATTACAGAAATATTCATTTTTCAGCATTTTTTGTTAATCGTGCAGCCATAGTGAAAGCTGAATAAATACATTCAATAGCATGTGTACATCCCTTACCCATTCTTCCCCCGCGCGCGGAGAAAACCGGGAGAGAACTACCCCCCTCAGGGGAAGGGTCGATAACGGCCGTACATAGAATGGTATACATTCGTGGAGTTCTTACCTCTAGGGGGTTCGAGTGTCACACGTATCCCAGGTGGAATTGCTAAAAATAGTAATGAAATATATCAACTATGATTTCTGTAGCTGCCTAAGGGAACTCTGACTTTCTAGCCAGTTCTCTTTTGATACTTTTACGTCCCTTTGAGGCAAATATATATGGGTGGAGAAGTGGGCCAGTTTACGACGCGAAGATGTTAGTTTTGCCCGAATTTTTTTCTGAACTGGAATTGGTGTAAAGCTATATTGGCATAAACACTAGCTGACCCTTTCAAAATCATTGAATTTAGAAGCTGAGAAACGTGGCTCCTGTAATAATTCTTGGTTTGCAAACATTTTCCGGAGAATGTGTAGACAAAAGACATGTTAAGTTAAAAAACTAATTCATTGCACTTCCCTGGGAATAATTGCATGCATGCAAACCAAGAATTTGATTTTCATGTTTTATATTATAAATACATGCACTGCAAAATTGAGTCTGGAAAAAAATCAATCGCAGTTTGAAACATGTCCATTTGTAACCGTTTTTAAATCATCTAATCAGCAGATTTCCCAATGTGCATTTTGGTCTCAGCTTCTATGGCCATGGTGATTTTGAAAGGCTCAACGCTTGTGCAATAAGTTACAGCATTTGCGTTGGTCACGTGTTAATTATTTCTTTAAATATTTGAACAATTTCTTGGACAGCCGTTTTGGAAATGACTGAATACAAGAGACCATAATACTAAGAGAGCGAAACTCAGTATTGATGTCTGTGCGATGTTCGCGGCGACTAAGGCTATTTTTAGTAATTTCGCCATCGCGCGCGCAAGGCTCTTAAACAATAGAATTCAAAAACCGAAAGCCAACGGTCCCGTCTGAGCGCAAAAACCAAACTCTGTTGTTTGGGCCTTGAGCGCGCGATGGCGAAATTACTAAAAATAGCCTTAGCCGCCACGAACATCGCACAAGCATCAATACTGAGTTTCGCTCTCTTAGTATTATGGTCTCTTGCTGAATATACTTACGAGGGCTGAAGTTCTTGTATGGTATAGTCGCATCTTCTGCTGCTACATACTTCTCTAGGATAACAACCTGCAAATTATTAGAAAATTTAATGGCCATGATCATGAGAACGATTACCATGATGCTACGATTTTTATTTTAAGAATTAGTATCAATTGTACTGAATACGAAAACGCTATTATATAGGATGTAATTTTATATTTTATATTATATCACAGTAGCGGATCCAGGATTTTTCCAAGGGGGGTTCCATTTTTTAAAGCCAGCTGTGTATAACACTCTATTCTTTGGTCGATGTTTGACAAAAAATGGCTTAAAACCTTCAAGGGGGGTTCCGTGGAACCCCCCTGGATCTGCCACTGTATCATTAATTGTATAGTATTTATATAAAGATCAATGGTGTGTTCGTACGTAGGATTCATTATCAGGAATAAATAAGTTCAACTACGTTTTTCTTTAATTTTATGCCAAGCTTTCGGACAAATTGTCCATCTTCAGGGCAATGATGGAATGATGTTACATGCGCGAGATATTTGTATGTTACAAAACAACAGAATTAACGGTAAATGCTCGAGCGGTCTAAGTGCACGAGCAACAAGCCTATTGGAAAAGAACTTAAATAACTGTAGAAATTACAACAACAACAAAAAGGAACTGAAACAAAAACAAAACAAAAAAACTGATTCGAATAAAACCTAGGCAAATTACAATATCTTAATTATCAATCAATCTATCTATCTATATAAGTGATGTATCTAAAAAATGCTGAAATAAATGAATAGTAATAATAATAAATAAGAGATAATTAATTGTGAATTGATTTCAATAGGGCCTTATAGTTATCGGGAATTATTCTCCCATTGTCTCTGTTGCTTAGAGAGTTCTTGTTCTTAGATATCAGCCAAGCTTCCAGCCACTTATTTATTCCTGAGTATTTATATAGTTTTTTTAAGGCCCCTCTGGAAACTAGCCATGTAGCTGAATGGGCCAACTTGCTTAAATAAAGTTTACATTTACATTTGCTAATGATCTTACATAGACGTCGAGTAGATTGGGATATATCCAGCCATCTAGTTGGCCCAAAAGTGTGAAAGTTACATTCTATAAAAGAAATAAAGAAATAACGAAAATGATGACTAATGACGTCACAGCCAGGCATGCAATTAAAGCGCCAATAAAGTCTAACCAAATTCTTTTGAAATACATCATATAAATAAACGGTTTATATAAACATTTCTGAATAAAATCAACTCCTCTCTGAGAATTAAGCAATTCAAATATGAAAATGAAAATGAGATGACGTCAAAGCAGGAGTTATTAAATATACAAAAACACTAGATAGAGTGCGCGCACTTAATCCGTGAAACATAAATAGTACAAAATAGTGCTAATTATGGTAATTCGCTTGTTTCCTATTTCCTAATAAGTAGTGTTTGTTTCAAGGATTAAGTGCATGCACTCTACGGATATTTTTCTATTTGCAAAACCATGCTCATCTTTGAGCGCATGACCAAGATGGTAAATAAACAATCTCATTGCTAAAGTACAAGGTATGGTGAGTATTTTTGCTACTTAACTGAAATGCACTCGTTTCAGAACTAGAATCAAATTCCTGCCTAATTCTCAGAGAGGAGTTGATTTTATTCAGAAATGTTTGTACAAAACGTTTATTTATATGATGTATTTCTAGATTCAGAAGGATTTGGCCAGGCTTTATGGGTATTTTAAGACGCCAATTCTCCGTACAAACGACAATATGCAACTTAATTAAAGTACAAAAGGAAGCCCCTGGGACCAGGGTATCATATTAATGTAAGTAATCATTAGTCAACACAGGATCACATGGCAATTCGTATCCATTCTTCAATGACATATGCATGTATCTATAAGTAATCGCCCGGTAATCACGTGACCCATGACGTCATCAACAACAGGGAATTGCCCTTTTTCGAAATTTTTGAATCATTTTTGAAGAGAATAAAGGTTCCTCTCTCGGTACCGATTTGACAACACGTTTCAAGAAAAATCACGAAAAAAATCATAATCCACATTCTTACTTCGAAGAGGACGAGCACGGGCAATCCCCTGGGGTTATTTTGATCAGTTTTATAATTTCATCCTATATTTTTCCTACAAGAAAATACATATCAAACATTGCCTTTCGCGGGCTTCCTGTGTTTTTACCATTGGGTTTCCTGTTTACTGAAAAGCGAGGTTTCTAAGCAATTTTCAAGATGGTGGACAATGTGATGTGTTTCATAGCTACAATTTCTGCAAGTTTTGGTCAAATTTTCGACCGTTTTGCCGAAAACTCAGCAAAAATGGATCAACGTGACTTCCAAATAAGGTAATGCCTGCCTGAATATGGAATAGAGTTGACTGCCTAAGCGAATGACAACTTTTTATTGACAATTGTTTGATATGAAAGTTATAAAACACTAGTTACCTTTGGAATTACTTTGCAACGGCTAATTCCGTCACCATCTATCCACTCTACCAAATATTTGGTGAATGACGTATCTAGATCCAAAAGTATTTCACGTTAGTTTGGTTATTAGCCAATGAGATGATTCACAAACCCGGGGGGGGGGGGCTCCATTGTAAAAGGATCGGGTATGCTCGTCGGAAATTTTCAAAAATACCCCTAAAAGATACCGGAAGTCTTTTTAAAAGGGCGTGGCCGGACGATTTTTTAACCCCTAAGCGATACCAGCGATAACAAGCTAATGAACATTATTATTATGAACACAAAATTTGATGGTCGACACGCTTTTGTTGGGTAAATTTCTTCCATTTGAGAACAAAATATTAAGCGATGGGCTCTTTTGATATTCTCTTAGAGACCAGGAAATGCTAAAACTCTGAACTTCAATTTTAACACCCTAAAAGATACCAAATCGCTGATTTTTACCCCTAAGAGATACGACGAGCATACCCGATCCTTTTACAATAGAGTCCCCCCCCCCCCCCGGGTTCACAAACAAAGGCTCGTTTGCTACCGATAACAGCCTGAGTGACTTTTAATTTATTTTTATTTTATTAGAGGTCTTAATATTTAGCATAAGATCGTATTAAGTTTATTAGTACAGTGAACTTCTTCCAAGACGGACACGTACCGTAGGTGTCTGTCTTAGAGAAAATTTAAATTCAGCAAATACATGTGATTTGGACAAAAAGGGACCAGCTATGGGTGCCCGTCTTAGTGAGGACAGTTTAAAATTTGTGAATAGTTTAAAATTTGTCTAAAACATCAACTAAGCCGTTTTCTCTTGGCACCTCTACAATAGCTCACTTATCAGAAAAGTAACTTAAGCCCTTTTAGTGGGCACCTCTTCAATTATTCACTAACCTTTAGGAGGATACCACGTGACATTGGCCCACCAAGTATCATTTTCATCATAAAATTTGACATCGATGTTCGGTGCAAGAAGTTCACTTAGGTCCATTTTTTTAACTCTTTTTACGGCAGGTTCTTCATAGCTGCAGAATTTGGACTTGTCTGTTGAAAGAATTAATTCTAACATCAAGGTGCCATTTGGCGCGTAAGTGAAGATATGATATCATGGGGGAAATCTTGGAGGCACAAGTAAGGAGAAACGGGATATCAAGAACGAAATTGCGGGATATTGAGCATCAAAATCAAACGGATATTTTTGCGATACAGGATATTCTGGAGAAATTTGAGGCACGGGATAGTTGCGGGTAAATTAATACAGGGAAACGGGATATTGAGAACGGAGATTGCGGGATATCGAGCACCAAAATCAAATGGATGTTATATCGCATTCTGGGATATACTGGGATAATTTGGGTCACGGGATGGTTGTGGAAAAATGCCCGTAAATGGGGTATTGCATCAAATTAAAAACTCAATGGACCATGTTAAAATCAAACAGGTAAGTGGTATTTTGTTGCATAAAATAGTTTACGAACAAAAATATTTGAACAGAGATTTCAATTCATCAAAATTGAGAGAGATAATTGTGTATTTTACCTTCTTTTTTCAGTATGTTAGTCCATTTAAACTTTAACATTATTTGGTCTTTTTACATTGTTTTATCATTCTTATAGTTTTTACGGAATGTGGTTAAATTCTGGGAACAAGTTAGAAGGGAAAGAACAAAAAAGAAAGCATATCAAGATAAAGAAAGTGGATTTAAAACGAAGAAAATAAAAACAACAGCAAAATGAAGAGAAACAGCCAGGAAGCAAGTAGAACAAAAAGAAATAGACGAAGAACAGGAAAGAAGGAAGGAAGGAAGGAAGGAAGGAAGGAAGGAAGGAAGGAAGGAAGGAAGAACTAAGGAAGGAAGGAAGGAAGGAAGGAAGGAAGGAAGGAAGGAAGGAAGGAAGGAAGGAAGGAAGGAAGGAAGGAAGGAAGGAATGTGTTATTATTTTATGATGTTTTTATGTTTCTGGTCTGGAAATCGGTGCCGACAATTAAAATCACTTACTAGTTTTTGGATAAAGTATATCAAGAAGAAAATGAGGGAGTGTAGGTATAGGTTGACTTGCATTTGGAAGTCTGAGTTTACCATAGCTGCTAATGTTAGCTGTTGATGCAGAAACAATACGAATAACAGAATAAAGACCAATATTAGATGATCATTATTTTTTTATCACAATCAAATTTATAATTAGTACATAATAATATATTGTATTGCTTGTTTTCAATCAGCTGATAAAAGTCCTTGAATATCATTATCTAGCTCCAAATGACGGGCAAACATTGCCCTTCATGTGCTCTCAACCATGCAGTATTCTAATGAAAATTTGTCATTCAGCTGAGAAAAAATGTTCATGAGAGAGTATATGACGTAATGTTTAAAGTCCGACAATGAGGACTGGACGGCATTTCAAAGTCCGCGCAATTATATAGTTCCAGTCCGAGGCGCAGCCGAATATCAGTCTGAAAAAAAAAAATCATTGTCGAAAAAAAAAAATCATCTAGGTACATTGTTATGTCACTAGAAAGGACACATGAAAATGCATGAGATATCGACATCAAACGTAACATTCCGACATGCGAATTTGAACGTGTCAGATCATGCGCAATACAGAACATAAGTTTTTCCTGCTGTAAACAAGCAAAGACATGTTGTGCGTATTTAACTCTTTTTAGTCGATAAAATCCTATTAGTGAAAGATGTCCATTCAATCTCAACAGGAAGACATTCCTTTTCGCTGAAAGGGAAGACCTTTGCAGTCCAATCCGATATCGAACAACGATGACTAATGGACGGAAGATTGACTCCGATGACCTCGGATTTGGCAAGGATTCAAGATGTCGTGTTAGGTTTTGGACTTCCTCTTAAAAATCTCAGGTGTTCTCAGGTAAGAATTGCTATTTTTAAATCTCATGTTTTCACATTCAGTGATTGGATTTTACGATTCGAGTGTTTTTGGAAATTAATGGATGACCTTGGGCATCAATATTCTTGGGGTGCATGTGACGTCACGGCAGCCATCTTGGTTGACCTTCAACAAAAGATTTCTCATTAGCGTTTATTGTTTGTTCATCCAACATGGCTACCGCTTCATTGTCTTTGGATTCCCAAAGGTATGGATGCACCCCAGCAATGTAGGTCGAGTTTTCACGAAGCGAAAATTCTTGACATGCATGAATTACTAAATGAATGTTGCTTTGAGTGTAATGAAGCCTTATAAATTGACTCTTTTAAAAAGTATAATTTTAAAGCTTAGTTTTAAATGAATGAACTAGCCACCAATGAGTGTTTAAGGACCGTTGTGATAATATAGAAAATCTTCAAATTAAAGTAATATTTTTAAAGTGTCATTATACAGACTCGAGTTTTTAATTTCTTTAAGCTTAATATTTCAACAAATGTGATTTTGTCATTTAGTTTTTTTTTTCATCATTCATTCATTCATTCATTCACTTGTTCGTTTGTCCAATTCTTTGTTTATTCTTTTGTCCTTCATTCATTTATACCAGTGTTTCATTAATTCATTGATTTATTTGCTCATTCACTGATTTATTAATTCATTTGTTCATTCATTCATTATGCAAGTGTTTCATTCATGGATTCATTTTATTCATTCATTATTCATTCATTCATTTATGCAAGTGTAATTCAGAATTGTGTGTACTTCAATGATATTGATAAATCAAAATATATTATATTATTGTTAAATTTCATATTTTATTATTTACATAATACTTTACTTTAATCATTTGTTTATTTAAAATTTTATACAACCTTACCACCAGGAGGAAGCACGACATGGTTGCCCATTTTAATTCCTGGAAATCTACCTGTCACTTGTTCAGTTGGCTTTGATGTTGTATAGAATTCAGATGCACTCTGTACAGACAAAACAAAACATAATTGCAGTGTTTATTTATAGTTAAGTGCAAGCAAAATACACAGATTTCGTGGCGTACTGCTCATTAGCAATGCTTGTCTTCTCTCAATTGTGTGAGATAAAAATGCTGTACTGAGTCTGAGTCTTACAATAAGCAATATACACAGACAGTAATGACGTCTCGTTCATAAGCATTGCAGCTTCTTCAAATAATTGATTAGATACTGATCGAGTCTTCGCATGTTGCTTGTAGTTGCATGTTGCTTGTACACATTGCTGCTTGCTCTTTTCTATCACAAATGAGAACCAGGCCCTCCTATGCCTTTTCAATATGCTTTTCCACTTATACCTTACAATTACTCCTGGATTAAGTTTTCCAGAGTTCCATCTGAATCAATTTGGTACAAATTTTTTTTTACCAGTCTGACAACTTTATAGCATTTTATAATTCTACCCGTGGTCACTCAAATTACCCAAATGTAACACTGACTATGTCCAAAAAGTACTACTGAAAAATCTTTGTTTTAAAGGTTTGCAAGTATGATGTTCGTCCAGCCTATATAATATGAATAGAATTCTATTGTTTTCAGTTCATAACCCCATTAGTTAATAATTTCAAGTGACCACCATTTCAGAGTAGAATGAGAGTGCAGTAATGGTTCAATAAGGTCTATACATGTCAAACTATGAATTAAGACTTTTGCTGTCCCAAAGCCACTGATTATTATCATTATTATTATTATTATATTATTATTATTATTATTAATTATTATTATTATTAATTATTATTATTACTATTATTATTATCATTATTACTGTGTCAGACTGTACATGCATCCATTCTATTTCACTGATACATGGAATTGTTATCAACAGTGTTTGTCTTTTCATTATTTTGTTTATATATTTGTTTGTTTTGATGTAACATTGATGAATGAACAACGATTACAATGCAAAGTAAAAAACTTACAGTGTTATTAGAACTTAGTGTTGAAGGATTTGTACTGCTATAGACAGATCGCCGTCTTCTGAAATTACCTAAAAAGAGTTTGAACTTGTAAACATTGGAATATTAAACTTGATAGTGGCTCTCCCTACCATTTAATGCACATTATCAAAAATACAAATATAAATTATGATATTGATTATCATAATTTCAAGTGCTGTTGATGATGATGATGATAAAGACAATGAGAGATATCCGAATAAATGGGAAATGAACAGAAGGAGAGAAGAAGCAAAGATTAAGAAAGAATAAAAAAGAGAGGAAATTAAAGGAGATGAAAAGAGAAAAGAAGAACAGAGGAAAAGTGGGAACTGCAGAAAAGAAATGAAACGGGAGTGAGAACAAGGAAGGGGAATATAAAGGGGAAGGGAAAGGAAGGGAATGGAAGGGAACACGTTAAAAGAGGAGACGAACAGCTAAGAGGGAAGGAAATGAAGTGATGCCTTTGAGGCTGGCTGGGCTCCCCTCCCTTTGCCCTCCTCTTCCCCTCAGACCTGGCACACAGTTTAATGAAATGAACCTGAAGTCGAGATAAATAACTGATGCTGATCAAATTAAACAAAGAATTTCACAATTAATATTTTATGGATAAAACATATTAAATGGAGAATAAATCCAAAATTCCGTTTTAATCAAATATTTCTTTTAAATTTCACAATGAAGATTACTGGAAGAAGCATTTTATTGCGACGTTTCGGCGTCCTCCTGACACCATCAGCCAGGAAAAAATACAAATGACATTTAACTAGATGGCCTTTTGGCATGATGATGGTGTCAGGAGGACGCCGAAACGTCGTAATAAAATGCTTCTTCCCGTAATCTTCATTGTGAAATCTATTACACTGTCGTGTTTCATAGATTTCTTTTAAACATGTAAAAATGTAAATATTGCATGTGGTACTAAATAAAGACATTGTATTGTATTGTGTTGCGTTGCGTTTCGTTGCGTTGCATTGAATTGTTTTGTATTGTGGTGCGTTGCGTTGCGTTGCGTTGAATTGCATTGTATTGCGTTGAGTTGCGTTGCGTTGCGTTGTATTGTATTGTATTGCGTTACGTTGAATTGCGTTGCGTTGCATTGTATTACGTTGCGTTGCGTTGTATCGTATCGTATCGTATTGTATTGAAACACTTACTATAAAATCTTCTACAGTCACATCGTCTTACAAATTTCTGCAATAAATTGATAAGTATATTAAAGTAATGTTAATATTTGGACACAGTAACAAAAATATTTAACAATTATCGGCTAGTATTATTTGGTTACTATTAATAGTGGGACTAATTACAACTCTTCAGCCTCATTAGCAAACCAAATATTTATTAAAACAAATGGTTGAATGGCTGAAAGAGCGAAGAAAGTACAGATGGACGGACGGATGGATGAATGGACGGGACAGGGAGGCAAACGAACAGACAGAAAGCGGAAACATGATATGTCACTGGTTATCTATCATGTCCATTTGACACAGTCTGTAAATTCATGTGTATACTCAATAGCCGTTATTATTTTATTTATTCTCATTATTTCTTATTTCAAGGAGGTGAATATTCTCAGTTAGTGAATTAGTTTAATGATTACAATATTAAATGATGATAATGGGCGATGATATTAATTGCCACATATTTGAAGTCAGAGAACCAATGCGTATACAATTCAGCAAGCCTTTTGTGTGTATGTATTATAGCGGAGCTATAATAAAGGCAAAAACTAAAGAAGAAAACCCTGCGCGCCCACTTTCTACCAGCACGCTACGAGCTGCATGAAAACGGTTACGAGCGGGCCCAAAATATAGCCACGGGAATCTTTGATTTGCGGTAACTACAATCAGGTACGATCCATGCTTGAACATGAGTATATACAAAAAAGTGTGGATTGCTCTCATGTCACGGACGTATATTCTACCCTTACCGACAGTCAGGATAAGGAAAGAAGCCACGCAAACTGAATTCAAAGTACTGCTAGAAATTTAAGTATGGTCAAAATATTCGTATAGTCTCTTTCTAATATGAATGGTATCGGCTATCATTCGAAAACGGCGCATTTACATAAAAAATATATATGTGCTCCCCCTATAGTATTGACTATATATACTTTATATATCTTTTACTCTTGTACTTATAAAATGCTTGTGCACGTCAGGGGGTGGGGGTGGGGGGGTTGTGTGTGTGTGTGTGTGTGTGTGTGTGGGGGGGGGGGGGGGTCGAGTTGCAGAGCAGGAGAAAAGGAATCTTTGGACAGTTCCGTCAGTGTTTCTCTTGCTCGATCTAAATCTTCCCGATTGTTTATACACATCACAGTACATACTGAGACAATAAGTGGTTACTTTATATTGCTTATAATATGATGTTTTTGACGTTTTAAGTGAAGTTCATGTCCTAGTTACCCTGGGAACCAGAGTTTTATTTCTATCTTGCTGTTGACGCTTGTAATTTTGACGGTAGGTAGATCGCAAGAAATAAGAAACGTTTCTTCTTTCTTGCGATCAAACCGTCAACAAGCGTCAACAGCAAGATAGAAATAAACCTCTAGTTCCCAGGGTATGTCCCAGTGTACTCTATAGATAAATATAGTAGTAAGCTAATCACTGGCTGCGTTAAATCTCTTGATATAAACAACATGAAAAAGATAAGTTGTGTGAACAATTTTACTTTGATATCTCAGCATCATCATATCGGCAGCCTCTGATAAAGTTTTCACTACTTTTCATTATATATGTATTTTGTATAACCTGGGTTAATATTTGGTTGACCAAGTACACTTTGTCAAATTAACTATTTTGTGAGTTTATTTACCTTAAAAGGGTATTATAAACCTATATACTTTACAGCACCTACAACTTTTATGCCATTGATGTAATCTTCATCTTCCATTACCATCATGAACAATCTAGCTAACAATAATTGGTTAACCAAATACACTAATTCAAGTTTTCGTGTGAGTGAATGTATGCGAAAGGTAACGTATTTTGGGGGGTGTAATTCACCAAAGTGCTTTAAAAGTTCACCAAAAAATCGTGATAAAAATCTCTGTTTATTTTTAGAGTACACATCTGTCAGCTGTTTTACAACAGGAAATTCTAAATGTTCATAACAACATGAGCAAGAACTGTTTAATTTCAATATTTCTAAATAAATGTATTTAATCGTTATATACTCTGAAGGCACAACAAATGCATGATTATGTTACAAACTTCCATCAAACAAGTACAGCATGCATTTCATGTATGTCAGTCGTAAGACTTCACTGAGCTGAGTTCAGTTCCCTTGGAATGAAAATTTGCTCTGAGTATATACTGTACTGCTTTGTGTGCTGTGGACCTTTTCTAATAAAAGTCTTTTTTTCAGCTGTTTTTTAATGTGATGAGAATTAAATTTGGACAATTTGTCACTATCTTTATAACATGATTACCATAACAACACAAATGGCTTGAAAGAATTCTAATCATTGGCCTTTATCTAAATTTATACATTGCAAAGTGTAAGTATATGATGTAAATGTAACACGTCATTATTAGTGTTCAAACTCCTTATCAAATGGAATTTTGAGCATTTGTGGTTTTAAAATCTACTTCCTTTTCTTTTCTTGTCCCATTTCTTTCCTAATACACTTCGTTTGTTTTCCCTTTCATTCTAATTGATTTTTTGTTCTCTTCTCTTCTCTTCTCTTCTCTTCTCTTCTCTTCTCTTCTCTTCTCTTCTCTTCTCTTCTCTTCTCTTCTCTTCTCTTCTCTTCTCTTCTCTTCTCTTCTCTTCTCTTCTCTTCTCTTCTCTTCTCTTCTCTTCTCTTCTCTTCTCTTCTCTTCTCTTCTCTTCTCTTCTCTTCTCTTCTCTTCTCTTCTCTTCTCTTCTCTTCTCTTCTCTTCTCTTCTCTTCTCTTCTCTTCTCTTCTCTTCTCTTCTCTTCTCTTCTCTTCTCTCCCTTTCCCTTCTCTCCCTTTCTATCCTCTGCTCTCCTCTGCTATCTTCTTCCCTCCATCTTATTATTGTCTTATTCCTTTCCTCTTCCTTTAGCACTCTAGTACTTAGACTCCTGTCGGTGCCTCAGGTGTCCATTTCCTTGCCATTTCTCAATCAAGGTAAATAATGCCCCACTTTTTCCTCCCATTAACTCGAGCTAATCTTACTCTGTTTGTCACAGTCAAACAGTATATATTCAAGTATACATTATAATTGCCTGAAGGTAACTTAACTTATTTTATCAATACATGAACCTGTTTCCTCTTTCATATTTACATAAAACAAAACAGCAAAACATCTCCTTTTTAATTGTTAATATATGTTTTTTTTGTTGTTGTTGTTTTTGCTTTTGAGAATCATCTGTGGAATTGCTAAATTTAGTGCTAGATGAATGAGGGAGTGTTTCTTTCAAAGCGGCTTGAACTTCAAAGCAAGTAATTTTTGGTGGTGATAAATGGGTGACTGATAGCATTAACGGATGCCGGAATTTTAAGAGACACTCTTAACTAATAATATCAAAGTTTGGTATTCTTAATCAGCCAAATAATGAAGTGTGCTGCAAACAAACAAGATAAGAAAAAGACAGAATTAAATACGAAAAATATACGATTTTTGGTCGCGGAAGCTTTCCAAAGCAAAGGAAAGTTAATATTCTATGTTGTCGTAATTTAAAGGCATATTTATATTTTTTGCTCGATTTTCAGCTTGATTGCAAAAACATAAAATATAACGAGAGAACTGAGAAAATAGGGAAACGGTTACAATTGTACAAGTAAAGTGAATGAGAGAAAGACTGAAACAAAGAGGACAAAATGGATAATGAAAGGAACACATGAATGACAAACAAACAGACAAAACCAAACAAAATAGACTAACAAATTGAACAAAAGAACAAATGATCAAAATAACCAAAACGGGTAGAGTCAGTTCATTTTGTTCGAAGTGAGATAAATTTCGCTAGATTTACTTTTTTCAGTGTTTTTACCCTCTTTATATTATTTACCCGCTAGACCAGATAAACCGCCTACACAGGAGCAAAACACTTTAGCGGCTTATATTCCTTGAAAGCACATATATTCACATTAAATCAGATTTTAAACGAATTCTGTCTATTCTCATTTGGAATTATCAATATACACTAATTCGTAAGTTGGCAAAAAGCCTGTATAAAAACATGACCTCATAGTGACACTTTTCTTTTTATTGAATACGTTAGGTTAGCCTTGCGCAGAAGTGAAATATATGTTATTCCCATCAGAGTGGCTGAGTTAATTGAAGTTTTTGTCAAAACAAACATAAAACCCAATAAAAAGGGGAGTTCTAAAATCTAAAAATGGATTAGTAATTGAAATCCTGACTATTCTTGTTATTTAAGTGAACAAACCTGTCTTTTGAATTGAGAGTTAATACGACTGAAAAGTAGGATGCAAATCAATTAGAAAATGAATGAGAATATGGTGCTTTAATATTATTGTGTTTATATAAGTTTAGTATTTCTCGTTGTTATCCATATCTGCTGGCGTAAAGTCATGGCATTAAAATGGAAAAAAGAATTAAGAGCGAAGAAATATAATTCAAAATGAAACATTATTCCAAAATTTGTGTTTATAATTGAATTATGATAATAATTATTAGACTTGTAATTAATCATATTTTGTATGAGGCGCTGACTTCCCGGAGTGTGTTTTAGTTGCAGCAATCAATTCGCTTGGAAGTGAGAATTTAAAAGTAAACCGAATGAAACTTTGAGTGAAAAATGAATATAACCTTGTTATATAAAATTATAATGTTATTTTATTGGTGATCAATTCTGTTTTCTATAGCTTTAAGCATTTTTTGGCGTGATTTTTTGTTGAGGATGATTCGAGAGTAATGAAATTTCAAATGAAACGTACAAGCTCTTAATCTCAGGCAGTTCTTCACTATAGACAGATTCATTCGTTTGCGATCTAAACGACCTCGTTAGTTCCTATTTTAGAACAAATTTAAGAAAGTAAAGATTTTTTGCAAAAAAAACTAATCTCTTACTAAAAATTAGTATGGTTTTCTTATGAACTTCAGCGTTCCCCGAGTTGGGAAGTTTGGCCGAGCGCTTTCTTGGGAAAATCATTTTGGAATTGAAAGCCAATTTGGACAAATTGGGATTTCGATTCCAACAATTTTTTTAAAAACATTTTTCAAACTCCTTTGATCTCATTTTATCATTTGTAAATCTGTATTTGGATGGTCTGCAAGTTTTGCTTAAAAATATTTTTTTGTTTTGCAAATTTTACATTTTCGCAAATTTAACTGACTTATATCTCGAGTAAAAAGTTCCTTGCCCTTCTCTCGACTCTCCCTCTTTTGTAAAGCAAATTATCGGCACGAAACTTGTAGTTCAGATTTGAAATGTTTACGATTGTGTGGTTTTTGTTTGCTTTCCTGTCAATTGAGACATCGGCTAAGTTCTTTTAACAGCCCTCGCATTCCTATTGTAAAGCAAATTTTTTTAACATTAATCAAACTTGTACTGCAATGTTTGTGTTCTCTTCAAATTATTACTAGAATTGTGTGGTTTTGCTTGTTTTCCTCTCAAATAAGATAATATTTTTCCTGCCCTCAGCTCTATTGTAACGCAATTTTTGCCGGAAAATTAATGAAACTGGTGATGTAATGTTTGTGTTCATTGTTCATTTCAAATTATTATTTGAATTCTGTGGTTTTGCTTGTTTTCCCGTCTATCAAAACAGAAAATCGGAGGTCAGTTTTTCCAGCCCTCGCTCTATTGTACTTAAAGGAAAATTTTCGGAAATAATATTGTGTTGAAATGTTTATGTTCCTTTCAAAAAAATTAAATTGTGTAATTCTGCTTATTTTTCTATCAAACGAGAAATTCCGGAGGTCCTTTCTTAGTCCTCGCCGTAATTGAGAAGTAACATTTTCGGAAAGACACTTCCTTATGTTGAAATATTTATGTTCCTTTTGAAAATATTACAGTTGAGAAATTCTCCCAAAGAGAAATTCCGAAGGTGTTTTTCAATCCCTTGGTCTTTTGTGAAGCAAATGTTTGAAGTGTAATTAAAATATTTATGCGTCCTTATCTTGGTAATGATAAATCAGATTTTAAGGTTTTCATGTTTCTCGTCGACAGGAAGTTTGCAGCTCTTTGCTAGGCATTCTTTCGTCGCGAAGCAAATTTTAATCAAGTTCAAGGAAATAGAATAAAAGTTCAAGAAGGATGAATGTATTGTCTTTTCCCTTTCAGACATTATTGTGTAATATAATGCCAAGAGGCAGCTAAGGTCAAAGACGTGCAAGAATTTGCAATGGAAAAAGAAAATCGTGGTGAAAAACTAAATTAATAAAAATATAAGTTGGTAGACTTACAGCTGTATTTGTTAATTATTGATGACAAAGCTAGAGAACTTCCTTGGTAATTCTACATTATGCAAGCTGCTCGACAGATGAATTAGAGAGAAAATTGAAAAGAAAAAACATGAAGTACTCTAGCTCGGAGTAACATGATCAATCGAAGGCCTAAAAGCAAAGCAATATTCATTTCATATTCAAGGATGCAATATCAAAATTATTAAAAGCAAATTTAAAAACTATTTTGCCTCCTACTGGAAAAATTGTAGGTAAAAATTTTGGCGAAAAAATAGCGGGAAAAATGTTGATTAAATCAGTAAGATGATAATGAATCTAGCTCGCTTGTATTCATCCGAAGACGATAAGTGGTTCTGTATCCATTTGGCTTGACTAAATTAAATTCACTTAAGGGCGAAAGTCTAAATTGACTGTTTGTCGAGATGGATTTTCGCAGCTTTCAATGGACTTGTAATGTGGCTTTATTATTGACAGAGATTTACATATATACACTCTTTAAAAATAATTCGCATCATCGAGAATCTATAATGCTAAAAAATCACCCATTAGAAATTTAATAAAAACACTGAAGTAAATGACTGCCAAAATTCAGTGATTTCTTTCTCTGTCAATCCGCTTCAAGTACTTGTTGTTTTTCACAAATGGCTTCATGGTGCTATCCAAATGCTTCAAACTACGTCGAGAACCTACGAGAGCGTGTTCTTAGTTGTTTTAAAATAAGAACACTCGACCGTAAAACGCAAATGGCAGTATTAATATATTCGTCGGTAACCATTTCACCGCACGAGATGTTTTGCTTAATTCTATTTGCGTTTAATCACACCTCTCTTCTAGAATTCTCGGTCCAAACGCGCTTAGTGAAGGAAGAGATGAGGAAAGCATTCTTTCTTAGTGAAGCTACCGTCATAACAGTGCTTTAATCGTCTTTATGCAACATCGTCATTAACACTGTGACACAGCTGCAAAGAACTCCCAAAATACCCCGAATATTCAATCTCTACACTTACCATATTAGCACCGAAAACTTGACGCGATTGCACTGGGAAGCCATTTAAATGCTCCTTACAAACATGAAGACATATCTTTCGAGCTTGAATTGGAAACCCGCCTTGGCACATCATGACGATCACTCCAGCCCCAACAACAAACTCTATAAAATTCGCCATTTGGATGATTTCCTCCTTAGATTGAGTTCCCAATTTCAGCGTAGCTTTTGAAATGATGATTACTTCATTGCGTTCCTTCGATCGATCTTGTACTGATAAGTACGGTTCGATTCTTGTTCGCAAAGGCCGGACGTCGTGGAGAAGGTAATGTGGGGGTTGAGTTACTATGTGTGCGTCACCGTTTGCTCTTGCACAATCTCTCCAATAACAACGTTGAATAGCCAGTATATTGACTTCAAGTGAAGTACATAAGACCAAAGATCCTCCTCTGAAAACCACAAATACTGCAATAACCTTCGTTATAAGCAGAGCAGGAAGTGGTTTGTTACTAGTTTGACAAGTTTGAATGTTTGTGTTAATTTTTAATCTTTGTCGTGATGATGAGGTCACGTGAGCCGACGGTACTTAATTGTACATATGAAACTGTAGTGACTGTCAACCATGTGGTATTCAGAGGTCATCTGAATTGATGAATATCGCTTGGACCTCTCTACAATGGATTTATTATGACGGAACTGTGGTTCTTAAACCGCAAAGTGATCGTCTTACAGGGGTGGTCATTGTACAGAGGTGGTCATTGTTGAAAGTGGTCATTGTACAGAGGTGGTCACTGTAGAAAGGTGTGCATTGTACAGAGGTGGTCACTGTAGCGGAGAGAGATGGTCATTGTCGATTGTGGTCGATTTAGAGAGGCGAACACCAATTACTGCACAAAAATACAGAGTTGACAGGTTGTACCAAACTGTGACCACGCAGAGCTACTGAGATCCGTCCACGCGGATACCTGCAGTGAGGATGATTATCTTAACGGGTCCTCACACTGTGAGACTTCGCAGTGAATAGTACTGACAACGTGAAGCCCAGCATTCAATAACCAAGCTCTAGAGGACACTTAGGCATTGCCTAATACATAATATATTTATATACCTAATATATAAACCTATAAACCTGCTGCAACGAAATTTCTCAGGTTATTGAATTTTGTCTATTCCGTCTGATGCTATTCACTCAGGCGTTTTTACAGGTGTAGTGAGGGGAATGGCAGATTTTTATGTCAGTAAATGATTCCGAAATGATTTGCATCTTCGGTTTTCAAGGTCAGGGTTTTCTTATTGGGTAAGTAGATTCCATTTTTATGACTGTCATTTCCTGATGGACGGCAATTCCGTTTGTCCTTACTTGGCGCGTCTTCGTTTTTTTAATGAGGAGACTTTCAATGGAGAGATTTCTTCAAAGGACTGCTTATGGCTAGGAATTCCAACATATGGAGAGAGTCGAATGTCAGCACCAGTCTATTCATGAAACGTCTCCTGATATTACTTTGCATTAAAACCCTGTTCTAATGGTTCTCCCGGGGGGTGGGGGGGGGGACTCCATTGTGAAAGGATCGGGTATGCTCGTCAAAAATTTTCAAAAATACCCCTAAAAGGTACCGGAAGTCTTTTTAAAAGGGCGTGGCTGGACGATTTTTTAACCCCTAAGAGATACCAGCGATAACAAGCCAATGAACATTATTACGAACACAAAATTGGACGGTCGACATGCTTGTGTTGGGCAAATTTCTTCCGTTTGAGAACAAGATATTATAGCACCCTAAGAGATACGAAATCGCTGATTTTTACCCCCCGGATACGACGAGCATATCCGACCCTTTTACAATGGAGTCCCCCCCCACCCCCCCCCCCACCCCCCCCGGGATGGTTCTGCCATTCAGACAGTTTTCATTTAGCACGTCCGTTGGAGAATATCTTAAACATACCTTGGAAATCCCCTAGGAAAAGACTAGAAACAGTTATGCTAATATGTGAAATGGATAATTTGTCATTTTGGAGTAGTAAACTGCCTCACATCATCATACCGTCGGTTACTTCAAAGAACCGTTGTCGTCAATGCATTTGCCGCATTTCGTGTGAATGTTTTCCCAATCGCGGTCACGATAGCGTAAATGTGACGCTATTTTTACATCGAATTCGTCCAGATTCATACCGGAAGACGTTTTGTGGTTTTGACTGTAAAAGCTTTAATTTAAATTAATCACTTGTGAAGAACCTCTTGCCTGTGGCTTTGGAAAAATTCATAAATGAGTAGTTTAAAAGATCAAACGTATAATACGAAATTAGAGGAAACATTCCCCGGCTATCGCGACATGCTATGTGACATGTACATGGAGCCCTGTGGGAAGGGGGGGGGAGGGGAGGGGACTGGATATGTGGCATTGTGCCCTGGGGGGAGGGGGGAGGGGGAAAACTCCGATATATTTTGAGCAGGGATGACAATGGTATCAGTTAATTGGGTCAATATCACAGCATTTGGTACCCTTTAGGGTAATTTAGGGTACTAACGATATAACGTACCAGATTGAGATTTTGCATGTTTTTATGGGTACCTTTTAGAGCCAGTAAAAATAAGTGAGCCACGCCAATTTTGGTAGCTTTTAGGGAGCAATAAATATTCCTGACAATCATGCCCAACCGAAATATATGGTAGTAATTCTCACATTCCTATTCGTGCCACATTGGATAAGAATTATAGTCTTCGACAGCGAGCTATTGACAGCTGTACAGGCGCTCTCAACTACAATCATTGCCAGAATTGTTGACACGATTTAGTCGCGCCCACAGTGAACGTTAATGAAATTGACTCCCCCTCCCCCCTCCCCCCGTCAGTACAATGTTGCTGTGAAAATCCCGACACCCAACACTTGGCAATCAGTCCGAAATACCTTTTACCTAGCAGTAACATTGTACAGGGGGGAGGTGGGTCCAAAAGTACAGCCACAAAGTATACAATTTTAAAAATATCTGTTAAATTCACATCGTGCCAACTTATTTTGGCAATGATTGTAGCTAGAGGGCTTTCTCGACGAAAAAGACAGGCGGTTTTGCCACCAAGTTATTAGCGTAATTGAAACAGAGATGGAAGGAAGCGGAAGGTGTATTAGTTGTCGTGTAATGTGGAAAAGTATCACGCGCAACGTCTACAACTTGTTCAATAAATGAATGATGATAATATGAATGAATGAATGAACAAAAGTTAAAGAAAAAATCACCATGCAGAGCACGTCGTAAAGTTTCCTTACTGAACCAGCACAGAGAAGTAGTTGTAAACTTTGAGTTGTTCCGATTTCCGACATACATGCACGTTTCGTCTCCGACGTAGACTTCCCCTGCTGAAAATAAGTCTTGCAACTAATAGACCAGCTGTATAAACACGCTAAATTTTAAATTTCCCATGGAAGTCAATAATAACTTTTTCATGCTTTTGACACATGCTGGTTTGAGACTATATATCGTACCAGTGCCTTGACTATATAATATTATGAGGGTGTCGATGGGGTTTAACAGACATTTGCCATAAAAATTAGTAGTTAACTGATAATTGAACAGTTATAGTTAACTGACATTTTACTTTTTTCGTGTTACTTTCTTCATTTTACTTTTTCCATTTTACTTTTTCCATCAAAATTAGTATATAACTGACATTTGCGGGCCAAAGAAATTCGTAGTTAACTGACAATCGACCCCCCCCCCCCCCCCCCCCATTGACACCCTGTCTGTCTGTCTGTCTGTTATTGTTATGGAATTTTCGGGTCGAATTATCCACTGATACCGAGCGGTACGCTTCCTAGCTTCATGCCATCTCTGTTTCATTTCCACTACTGAACCTGGCCTAAATTAAATCGCTTGGGTCTTTTTCGTCAAGAAAAGCCTTCTAGTTGAGAAAGAATTCTTTCCAGCTGCCGAAACCTAATCCTTATAATAATTGTAAAGTGTTTCTCTGGTTAAAAGATAACTGCATGATCTCAAAAACTAAAATATCCCATTTTTGAAACTTTATCTTTTAACCAGAGAAATACTTTACAATTATCATGGAACCTGGTTACTTTCCCACAAACCTAATCCTTATCTCATGTGACCAAAATAAGAATGCGAGATTCTCGACCACCGTACTGCGGATGTTGGCCACAAAATATAACATTGCAAAAACAGAGTAGAGGAATATGTAAAAGACATTTTTCGAGCTCGTCGTTACCGTGGTAGATATTTTCATGTGGCCAACGATGCAAAACCAATTTGCAAAAAAAGTGACATAGAATGGACGACTTTCAAAAATGGCGGCCTAGTACATGAGAACGAGGCCACAAAGGCCTTGTTACCAGAAAATAAGCGTGGCGACACTTCTGTTGCTATAAAAGACGATGTGTTCCTCTTCCTTTTGAAAAAAAAAAACAAACTATTTTCTGTGCATTTTACAGGATATATTAGACTCATATGATGTCATGATGATTTTAGAGGCCTTTCTGGCCTCGCTCTCGTGAACAATGAGTCCGCCATTTTTGAAAGTCGTCTATGCAAGTTGCAAGAAAACTTGCAGCAAAAGTCATAGCGAAACTTGCAAGTTACAGTAAAACTTACGAGTCGCAGTGAACATCAAAACTCGCAGCGAATCTTGCAGTAAAACTGCACACAACAAAACTTGACTAACAAAAGTCACACCTTAATTAATTATACATGTCCCCTAGACGGCTCCGTTGTTTTCCGATTTAATTCACCTATTTTCAGTTTCAGTTGTATTTTAATATCACTATTTTTAGCTGCAACATAATTAAGGGAATTTTATTACATGGCACAAGCTACTTCCGGTAGAATCGCCCGCTCTGATTGGCTAAGACCACTCAAGTCTGGATTACGGGATTCAAAGGCAATCTTCGTTTTATATATCAAAAGTACAAATAAATAAATAGAAAACGTAATTAAAAAATAATCACTTTTTAGTTAGTTGTCAGAGGAAATCATACCCTGGTCTTTATGTACGGTACCGGGCTCGGTCCGTACTGTGAAGACCTTAGTCTGACATTTTCCCATAATTACCGCGCTCTCAGTTAATAAGAAGTAACTAGCGAGTTCCCCAAATCGCTAAATTTTGTACTCGATCACCAAAATTTTTGGGTATTCTTGGTCAATTGTAGTAAAAATTGTCATCCCCCCCCCCCCCCCCCCCGGACGTTGCTAAACTAAGTAGCCGCTAAATCCCCTAGAGAAATTGCTAAATTTAGTAGACGTCGCTTACAAAATAGTAACCTTAGGGTATATAACTAATGCGGAAGGTATTCTGCACTAATCTTATAAGCCACAAGCCACAATAAGCTAACTCTCTGCTTACTGAAACAAATTCCGTTTTATATATAGAAGTGAAAATTTATGTACGTTTCAAATTGAGAAAGTTTACGGATGAAATGTATGGTGGAATAATATGCACTTCGCCGCCAACTACACATCCTTGAAAAATCTCTTTGATATTTTTTCCACATAAAAATTATTATTGTGGAATGTCCACCCTGGTTCTAGATGCTTTTGGAATGGGCGAAACGTTTAAAGTGATGTACACGATCGATTATAAAGAGAGTGAGAGAAAAAAGGGAGAAAAGCCTCTTGAACCAGGGTATTCAATTTCATGTCAGTATAATACAGGTGAAACCTAAAATATTCTGGTTTTCATTTATTTATCATTTAATTGGCAGTGATTCGCGTACGGCTGAAAGCAAGATATATACTTGGGTACACAGACAAAAATAATCAAATGGTCGGCTCGTGCACTGTGATATAAACATATGTAGAGCACTCGAAAAGTAAGGAAAAACACTCGTCTACGTTTTCTAAAGCTCGCTTTTCTCATGGTCTTCAGCTCCCCAGCTCAGGATGTTTAGCCTATATCGTAGTACAGATACGAGGGCGCGCATTTACTTTTTCTTAATTAACTTACGTAGCGGATCTCTTTAGCTAGAGGCTAGGGAGGGGAAATGAGAGGAAAAAGGGTGCCGCGGTAGGCGGTGCTATAAATACATTTGCCTCTTGAGTCAAATTGTTTACATCTACGTGGTGGGTTGATAAACATCGGATTTAGACAGCAAAGATATCAATCCCACTTCTGACACCATATCTCTTAACGATCTCCAAATTTCAAAATTATCTGTCGCGATCATCTGTACATCAAAATGTATTGTCACGTTGTTCGTGACACATGCAGATGTAGATGGACAGCAGCTGGTGTCATGGCGGATCATCAGCGATAAATATTGAGCCAATTGGGCTTGATTAGACCTTTTTAACATTTTGACGAATGCTTTCTTGGAATAAATGAACAAACTGGTACCTGTGAATAAATGGGGGCGAACCAACGAATGAACGAACAAATGAACGAACGAATGGCATAAACAACACACAAACATCCAAGCAAACATACAGACAGACGAACAGGCGAACAAACGAACCAACAAACAAACAGCATGAACACTTAATTGAAAAAAAAAAAAACCGTCGTCGCAGTTCTATCAATTCAACAACCGTCAAGCCAAGACCGAAATGAATGCTGGTTATAGGTCGGTAATGTTTCAAATAGACTTGCTTTCTATGCCAATTACAGAATGTGAGCACTTTCACATGCGTGTTACTATATCGAACTCATTTCTGTTCACTGATAAGTCTGATTTGCATAACATTATCACCTGTAAACCAGTAAACACTTAGCTTGACGCTGTTGCTTTGAACTGATGCGACATTGTTTTTAAATTTTAAGTGTACATGCAGACACAAACATGAAAATAGACAGACGAACAAACAAAACAGCCTATTTCATAGTGATAACTTTTAATTTATTACCGGGCAGCCTAACACGAAAAGCAAACAAACAAACAAACAAACAAATTTGCTTTCTTCTTAATTCTTGTGTTTGTAATAATAAATTTGGGATTTGTACAAACTATATAAATAATATTAGTCCTTATAAATATGTCAATTCTCTAGCTAAGAAACAACTCGGTTCAGAGCAACAAACATCAAGAAGAGATCGAAATAAATGCTGGTTTTATGTTAGTAATGTACACAAATCGGATTTATTTCTATTGAACTAAATAATTACAGAATTATTTGCACGAGCTTGTTAGTATATCGCACTCAATTCTGTTGATAACAATCTGATGAAATACATTACGAGATAAAACTAGCATTCATTTCGGTCTTGACTTGACGCTTGTTGCTTTGAACTGCGACAGCATTTATTGAAATAGGTGTATATATACAATTTTAAAGTTAATTGTGCATATCTGTTGTTTAACTTTGTCTCGTATGTTGCTCTAATATTTAAAAAGTATAACTTAGCTCTTCAGCTTCTCTAGATCTGAGTGACGATCTATAATTCTCTAATTCTCGAATATAGAGCAGATTTCGTATGAGTGTGAAACGGGACCGTGCCGTGCCGTGACCGTGTCAGTACCGTGTTGTCTATTAAAAAACATTCGTGCTGTGACCGTGCGGTGCCGTTTTCACAGTCATACGAAATTCACTCTAGCCAATTCGTATTCACTGTGGTAAGCATCAGATCGAGGCTGTGCAGGCTAATCGGCAAACTTTTTTATAGAATAGCAATGGAGAGTTTTACATCTAAATCGTCCTCGGGAACCAGGATACAACTGAATAATCTAAAACATCTCAAGTTACAAAATTGCAATGATACCCTACTTTTTGCCCAGTTTGCCGATTAGCCCGCATAAGCTTCGATGTGATGCATGCTACAAGTAAAAACGTATATTAAAGGATCATTATTATATTGTTCATGTATTTTGAGGAGATTTATTTGTATGTCCTGCGTTCTTTATTGCTTTGCATGGCCAAGGCCCCCATCCAGACGTCCCCTTTGACAGACTAGATGTATGCGCTACGTTGAGTCCTCTCTTACAGTCCAGTACATTTTGAACGACCTTCTGGCGGTATTCCATCCAGCACTGCGCTGCCATGTACTCCTGATAAAGTTCTTCGGCATTGGGACATCTGTAAATAAATAAAGAATGAATGGAAAAACGGATGGGTTAAAGAATGAATGAATGTGATATCAACTCTTTACAATGACCACCTCTGTACAATGACCACCTCTGTACAATGACCACCTCTGTACAAGAACCACCTCTGCGCGCATGCCAAAACTTCGAGATTTGCTATATATATTTTACGCCAACAGTATAGATTTACCGGCATTTATACAATATATAACAACAAGAAATATGTTTAAATAAACCAAATAACCCCGTAGAATACCCATAGCATGAAAATGAAGCCATGTAAAGATTGCTTTTTATTTTTTAACTCGTTCAGAGTAGGAATACATAAGGTACATGAATAATTAATGAGCCGTTAAGTGTCTTGATATAAAGATTTACTTGGTCACAGACAAATCGAAGAATCATGTTGTGCTGTATTTATTTTCATATGTTCTCGATCTTTGCCGTCTGGAGACTTCTTCTTTCGGATATGCAGGTAGAATGAAAAGCGTTGTAAACAACAAACTGAGGTACCTATCTGACATGTATCTCAATGTATCTGAGCTATGCGAAAGCATATTTGGGTGAGCTTCATGATCAAAACCTCGAAAATGACTTTCTTGAGATATCGATGATTCTAAAAACTTTCACGGTCATTTCTTTGTAATTTGGCGAGCCCTACGCATGACTGCACATCCGAGCTATGAGAGGATTTCTAAACAAATATATATTTTGCCTAGCCTCCTCCGCAGGCAACTGTTCGCTTTTTCGCTGGGCCTCCTGTGTTAAAGACACGTAGTGGCCTGGACATCAAGCGAAAAAAGTCCCCAGTCTTTTTTCTTCTCAAAATACAGGAAGCCCAAAAGGTTGCCTGCGGAGGAGGCTATATTTTGCCATACAATGACCAACTTTCTACATTGACCACCGCTCTATACAAACCTGTGATTCTGTACAAATGTTTTACCAAATTTCTACATTGACCAGCTCTCCATACAAACCTGTGATTCTGTACAAATGTTTTACCAAATTTCTACATTGACCAGCTCTCTATACAAACCTGTGATTCTGTACAAATGTTTTACCAAACTCATCTAACGCTCCCATCGGACTTAACTGAAGAACACGTCGCTTAGGAACCTTGAGTAGCCTGACCCCGGCGCTGACCAGTATGTTTCCAGGCTCATTGAATCCTTCTTCAAAAACTGATCGAAGATCCTAATAATGCCGAAAAAAAAAACATTACTTCTAATAGATTGTCGTTCTGGTATGCAGGAGTTTCGTACTTGGACAAACATAGGGTTAGGGCATCAAAGGACATCAATACTTTTATTTTTTGGAACGTTCGCAACCGGCATGAACATGGTTTTAGTTGTATCACATGTACGATGTACATCTGGCGCTAGAGAGCCAAGTTTTATGTTTAAAAAGCCGCCGAGTCATAAATGTAGTTTTGTCGTCCATCACAAAATACAAGCAGGTCTTTACAGCGCATGCCGAGCCGAGGAGGGTCGATAACCCGCGCGCCGAGTAGACGCGCGCTCAGGCAAGCAAGAGCCTTGCTTTGTTGATAAGTCCGGAACACAAAACCTCAGCATCCTCTACTTCTTTACTTTTTCACTGCCCAATGTAAAGTTTTCTTCAATATAATACACCTTGCTTCAGCAAGCCAAGACAAGCTTAAATTTATGTTTTAATATTAAGTTCTCCTCTATATGATCATGATGCGATCGGTTTAATGTGAACGTTGCAGAACTTGATTGCATTTTCATAACCGTTGCACGCAGCTCGGTGGAATTCTGTTGTTGCGCTTAACATCACGTTCAAAGTTCGTTTGTGAGTTCATGGTTGCAAATAGGATTTCACTCGATTTACTCGTTACGATACGTTTTGATATCTGGGAAAACAATTCGAACGAAATCAGTCCGATTTTGATTTGATTCCTCTTTGAAAGGAATCGCAGACGAATTGGAGTGCTAAACACAGTAAAACTCATATCGGGCCAACAAACCGCAGGGCGTGTGAATCGCGGGCTTTAGCTGGTTTGTGAGTAGTCTTTTAATGTCTTACCCAAACGTCATTTTTGTACAGCGATCCCACATTGACGAACTCAATTTTGGATTTCCTATTTCCAGGCATGGCGGAGTTGGGCCTGGGTAATGGTCGAGTATCGTAGAGGCTGATGCCTACTTTAGAAGCGAGAACAGCACACAAGTCCAGACGACGTAGCATGTCTACTTTGCCCTAATATGAAAATGAGGTCAGTGTAAAGGTTTGTTGTATAGATTTATATTTTACAGAGAATACTTAATATTGAACAATTAACAACTTTTATTTGATGATCAGTGTCGTTTTCGGGTTGGTTTCCTGTCGTACAAAACAACTTGTCTCTCTGTTTTTACTCTTTTCCAGTCCCTTTTCGGTCAGAAATCAAGATGGTTGACTAAGTTTTCGTTTTTTTTCACTCGAAAAGCTATAAGTTTGACGGGTATTTTTTCACGAATTTTCGCTGTTTTCGCGGACAAAGAGCTGGAAATGTGTGAAAACAAAAAGACTGGTTTATTCACTATACGAAGTCCTGTAAACGACAACGACTTTTTTAGTTTTTCTTAATATAATATAGCACATATGTGAATGATATTTCCAATTCATTGTCATTAGACTAAACGTTACGTTACAGCTGTGATTTAATAAATAAAAAATTACTACCTTAAGTATAAAGTAAATAGCTTCAGATGTTGTGGAGTCAGGATCAACTAGTTTGCCATGAGCAAGCTGCAAGTAATTAAAATAACCGCGGTTTATATACATTTTTTATACAGTATATACAGTATATCGAATCATAAACGTAAACGGAGGTATTCCAATTTCATTCCCCACCACCAAATATTGATCATCTTGTCGGGAGATGGGGAGAAGAGGCAGCTACGGTCTACTTAGCCCTCCCTCCATCAGCGCTTTTCTCACTACAAGAAAAGAGTTTATATACACCTGTTTCAAAAACGTTGTCGAGAAAAAGGCCCCAACTTACGCGTGTTCGAAATTACTAAAGTAATCGAACTATGTATGGGTTTAATGCCGTTATCACGCGGCTTACCTCTTTGATGTGAGACTCATAGCAAAGGGTCTTTAATGGCTTATCTTTCCAACGTTTAAAAAAGCTGTGCGCTCTGAAACGACAAAACAAAGAAATTATTCAGTAGGCAGTTAACTCGTGGATATGCGAATCGTTGATGACTTACAAGAAATGGACAGTAAAAAGCTTATAAACCTCAATAACCGACCAACTTTGTTGGTTAATCATCCTCTATTAAACAACTACTTTGTAATTGACCATTACAGTAGAACCTCTATGAGTGTGACCACCTCTATTAGACAACCACCCTCTATTAAACAACCACTTTGTAATTTACCATTACAGTGGAACCTCCATGAGTGACCACCTCTATTAGACAACCACTTTGTAATTTACCATTACAGTGGAACCTTCATGAGTGACCACCTCTATTAGACAACCACCCTCAATTAAACAACCACTTTGTAATTTACCATTACAGTGGAACCTCCATGAGTGACCACCTCTATTCGACAACCACTTTGAAATTTACAATCACATACAGTGGAAATTCGTGAATAACCAATGTCGTTTGAGGATGTGTAGCATTTTGAATTTGGCGGTCGGCAAACAAGCCCATGCCGAACGTAAACAAACACGTTTTTTTGTTGTTGTTGGAACAACAACTTGTGATGGTTTGTATTCACTTACTTACCTCAGAACATTAAACTTCTCATTAAACTCTTTATGAAAGACATCGGGACAATGTTCCATCACTGTTTCTCGGTTTACTACCAGAACTTCGACTCGCTCTCGACAAATAATTGTTGCTGTTCGGCGCGCGTCCTCCGTCATTAGTGCTATTTCCTGAAAATCGAAGAAAAAAAATCTGCACATTGCCACCGGCTGTATAATTATGCGCTTCGTCAGACGAAAGTATCGACTTGGAATTGAGCGATACATAAATAGTGAAAACTCCGCCTCTGCCCTAAAACTGAGGAGTTTTGGTGAGCTATCGACCAATTCTCAGTCGGGACTTTAATTAATCTGGCGAGCGGAGCGCATATTGGTGGTAAGAAAGAAAACAGTTAATTATAATGAAGGCCACCTTATTGGCGACGTTATTCTTTTCTCTAGCGTTTTTAAAACTCAGAAAAATACGTTATTTGGTTTATTACGAATTGTATTTGAGTCCAGAAATTCTTATTTTAAAATCAAATATTTTAGAAACGTTTTAATGAATTTAACTTCATGAACATGTTCTCCATAACTTGATCAGATACATTCTCACTATGAAAATCTCCATATCATTTTGTACCTATATAGTAGGTAAACTACACATGCATCATTTGTTGTGTCTTTCGTCTTTCCTTTCTAAGAGTGTGTTTGCATGGGCGACTGATTTTGTCCCGGGCTGAGTTCATTACGCGAAGAGTCTCAGCTTGGCCGAAAAAATAACTTCAAGTCGCACTTGGTAGGAAAAAACTCAAGTAAACGTAGACGAATTCTTGTCCCGTTCTCCATGTAAAGTCATGTGAAACTCGGTCCCATGGTTTGAGATCACCCCATATAAATAAGCGCAACCTAACTTACCCCAAAAGCGTCATTTTTCTCCAAGACGTCTACAGTATTCGTGACGTGTATTCCAGTCTTTAAGTCACGTCGCGTCACAGTCACGGAAACTGTGCCCGAAACGATGAAGTAGAAGCAGAATCCAGGATGTCCCTGTCGGATAATAATTCGTCTCTTTTCGTACCTAGAAGTGAAGATATGGGATTAAAAATCCTAGATTACCCGACAATGACTAAACCGTAGACAGCCGGTGTCGAGCACCAAATTTGTCGCTAAATAAAACGGTCCGCGCACTCAACAATTTAAGGGGCATTATCACGATTAATTATGCGCATACGTCAGTTTCTGATTTTTCTCCGGGCAAACGGAAATTGTTTTTCTTGTTTGGCTTTTTAAATCCGCCTTAATCTTGCTATTTTTCAACTATCTGTTGATTGAAATAGTTCTAAATGCCTATGTAAATCTCTTGTTTATTACTATGTAAGTGCATGGCATTGCCAATCGAAGCGATAAATGTCGTGGAAAAACAGCGTATAGTGACCATCACCTGCCGAAGGAGCGAATGGAGTGAAGCAGACTGCAAATTAAGAAAAATATGGTTATACAAGAACTATACTTCTACAAGATACCTACATGAAATGAGCTGAAAAGCCGAGGATACATTTATCTGAAATGCAGAACCGCCTTTATCGCAAGTGTCAGAATGACCCTTTTACCAAATTTTCTCAATGTAAAGGACAAAAAGGGACCCGCTCCAACTCACCTTGCGTACGTCATTGTACGGCAAAGATGCCATTGAGCCTCTCTTGAGAATTTATTGAATGACTTCATACCACGAAGCAGCGTGACTAGCTTGCTGATTTCTGTGTCAGTCCTGTCAGATGGAGTTAGAGCACATGTCCATCGGGCCCACAGTGGAAAGTGAAGCTACGAAGGAATAAAATATAGAACAGGTCAGTTATTTTCTTGTCAAGACAATAGAAATCGAATTCAACAAAGGTAAAGGAAAACGAATTTATCTAATGCCTGCGCCCCTTTGATCATCCGAAATTGATCTTCCTGGTGATGTTCATTCTACACCCCATCCTCTCCATCAGTGCTACGCTCCGCCCCACGGGTACTTCAGTAAGGCTACCGGAACAACACAACTAGCTAGTCAGAAGCGGGAAGTATGAAAATTGCACACGACGGGACTCGAACCTTTTATGCAGAGATTCAAAAGTTACGATTACAGTACAATGGCAAAAATGGCCGCGTTCCCCCTCACAAAAGAGAATCTTGAGGCAACATTATATCTGCGGATTAGGCCTGCTCTCTAGAATTTAACGAAGTCAGGGAGCTTTGAATCGCTCGTGTGCAGCTGGAACATTGGCTGAGCAACCTTAGCTTTAGTTTTCCCTTACTGTGTTATCTCTCGAAAATAAATTCTTGTTGAAATACAGAGAAGCCTCTTGTACTGGTGTTGGTTTATCTTCGTTGTCGGGCAGCATGTCACGAAGATAGTACAAGTCATAGTCCGTGCTTTTCTCTTGTTCGGCATATCGTCGGATTCCCATGCAGAACATACTGAAGATGCCGACCAAACGGACTGCATGGCGAAACTTTCCTAGTAGCTGTCAAAAAAGAAGATACGGAAGAGGTCAAATACAGATAAACGTTAAAGCAGGTCCGTAATGTGCCGTGTCGTGTCGTATCTTGTCGTGTTGTGCCGTCCGTGTTGTGCCCGGCACCGTGCAGTGCCATGTCTCGACGCTTTCATTGGTCAACGCTTTTTTGTCATTTCCAATCAGATCACAGCACGGCACGGCACACGATCGCGACACGGTACAACACGGACATCATCCGAACCAAACCGACAGCTAGTCGGCCGTTGGAAATCGGCCAACATGAAAATTGATCAATAGTCGTCTATCCCACAGAAATTGGATTGTTTATCGATGGCCTAATTTACTTTTGTCCAATCAAAATTGCGAAAAAGAGCACATTCTATGGTCTTCTATGTCACCCAATCAAAAGACAAAATATCACGTTTTTCTCAAGACCATTGACGTTATAAATGCCTATCGTCGGATCAGTGTCAGGTGACGGGAAATCCGTCTGCAAATAAACTTATTGTTGCTGAGAAACGACTGACGCATGCCGTCAGCGCGCTGGCGATAGATCAGTAAAAGTTGGCCGACTTTTTGACAGATAGAAGCTTCCAGCGTCAGTCGGAAAAAGGTCGAATGTACTACCGCAGGCGTATGTACGTGGTAGTTTTACCATGACTGTGTCGAAAAGCGTCTGTTTTGGTACCCTCTTCACCTCACGCACGTTGGTTTATACTTCATGGCAGAATCCACATAGTCGCTATTTAGGGGATATTAGGAAGACGACTATAGGAAGACGAGTATATGGCAGCCATGAAGTACTTACCCTTACGCTTTCTTTCTTTTCGCTTGAGCAACGTTTGAATACAAAATTAACTGATAAAGCCTGACCTCTCAAAATTTCACTTAGAAAATCAAAAGCTTTTTTTTTACGTAAAAAGCTTTCTC
This sequence comes from Telmatactis stephensoni, assembly GCA_029948255.1. Taxonomy (NCBI): domain Eukaryota; kingdom Metazoa; phylum Cnidaria; class Anthozoa; order Actiniaria; family Isophelliidae; genus Telmatactis; species Telmatactis stephensoni. The sequence continues at coordinate 165,391 of JALIZF010001842.1, read as the reverse complement.
ATATAGCTACCTATGTGACCAAAATTGGTCATTAAAGCTGTTGTTATGTTAAGATAAGTAAATAGAGAGTGAACAACTGCAATTGTGTTAGTTCAGAAGGGTCTCAAGAGAGTAAACACAATCAACATTTAGAGACAGTTTGTTCTAAACAGATAGTGTATGTATTTTAATAAACCAGAGTTCAAATACAGAAAAATAGAGTGAATTTTAACTTGATTTTCATCCGCTCGTGTATCATATACTCCCGGGCATATACTAATCTGGCTAAATAAAAACGATGTTTTTGAGATTCTTGCTAATTTTTTTGAGATTTTCAGAGTTTTGTTATTATCATTGTTAGTTAACTCCGAAAGTAAGTATTTAAATAGTTCTAGTGGTTTTTAGTGGTCGTTTGATTTGTTCTGTGTCTTAATTTTTATCCGTTCCTTGTATTAAAACGTTTTGTGAATTAGATTACATAGGCAGCAATACGGTGCTAATTAGTATTCAATCAAAAACATAAACGGATTTTCACACCTAATTCAATCAATATCTACGAACTTTATTAACACTTCATCTACCTGCTTTCGTCTTTCTTCTTCAGCTTCATCGTCTACCTCCTCAAAGTCCTTCAAACTTTTAGAACTAGACAGTCTTATAAGGCCGACTCGTGGCAGAGAAGATTTCGAGTTTGGTTTCAGAATTGATCGAGGAGGCCCACTTTCAGAGGATGCAGTAGTGCTCCGATTATTTGTGACCGCAGCAGACGAACTTCGACGATGTCCACGATGGATCGAACTTGGGTAAACATCCTTTATCTCTTGAACTTTACTTTCTTGTTGGGAACCATTTCCAAGAACAAAGAAGACATTCTTATTTTTGCTCTCATGCTTATCTGCACTTATAATGGATGCTGTCAAAGATCTGTACTTTGTTGGTGAACGATTCAAACAACTTTGTGGACGCACTCTTCTCTTCTGTGAGAAACTGTCATTTTCAGGAATTCCTTCTAAACTCGCTCTCTCAAATCGAGAGTGTGTTGGTAGAGCGTGGAATGTTTTCGAGCGTCGATAAAGCAGACGTCGGTTGCTCCCACTTTCTTTTGACCTTGCTGTAGACTCGGATGTTGTTGTCGTATCCATGGCATTCCAAGACTTTTTCAAAAACCTTCCAAGTCAGCGTAGAAGTTATCAAATCATAATTTTCTTGGTGAAGTTTTATAACTTTTTAAGACATCTTTCTTGATCAAATCTCTCCAAATTAAACAAACAGTAATTCCAAATAATCAACAGATCAACACGTCTATGGCTACGTTTGCTCAGTATCGACCTATTAATCCAACTTATTCAAAATTTACATAATAGACCACCACGAGTGAGTTAATTGTTCTGGTTTACACTTTGATCCAAAAAGAATTCATAAAACCATTTGAACATTTACGCTCCATAAGACTGCATTCTTATTGGTTGGATCAAGACCTTATTAATTATTTTAAGGAAGTTCTTAATAATATGAGGACCACAGGTCATTGTTTCAGTCCTATTCAGACAATTTCAATAATAAATTTCAATAGAAAATAATTTCGTGGACCACTGGTTGTGCTATTTAAGGGCTTACGTGAGCTTAATGAGATTGCACTAGGAATCTTCCCGTGATATATATTTTCAAACGGAAACCATTGCGAGTGAACTAATTTCTGTAATATGGTCTAAGTCGGTGTATTATATAAAGGTGCAATAGGAATTTAATGGAAATCTGTAACACTGTATAAAGAGAGAGTATGTACATTAACTAGCTAGTACTGATTTTTCGAACCCTGGTCTTTCGTCGGAGCAAAAAAAAAAAATGGATCGAGATGGATGTGCCATGACCCGAAACCTCAGTAAATATTCTTTTTATAAGGTTTCACAGATTTCCGCCAGACAACGAACAAACATTAAAACTCGGCAGACAACCAACGAATATGGCTTAATTTTGTTCGACTACTATCACACCTATATAGCTGGTATACTTATATCGTGGTTGGTAGAGCTCCAAGGTTCGATGCTCCGGGGTGTTCCGGGGGCGGGGACGGGGACGGGGGGCCAGACAAGTGAAGGGCGGGGGAATTAGTTCTCTCCCTTACTTCGATATGGCCTGAGTCGGTGTATATATAAAGATCACCAGGTCATTCATTATTCCTCCTTCAATAAAAAAATTAACTGGTAAGGGACGGACCATTAGAAAAGTAATTGGGGGAGGGAGGGGAACCAAAAGAAATTCATGAGAGAAAAAGAGAGAAAAAGAATTTGTGCAAAGAAGAAAGCAAAGCCCTACTTGCCAAGTATTAAGAGATGAGAGGAGAGAAGAGGAGATCAGAGGACCGAGGACAGGGGAGGTGGGAACAGGGGAAGATCACAATCATCCCCCTTTACCGCCCTCCCCATTCCTCTTCCTCTCCCAAGAGGGCCTGATGCTCAGGATAGAAGAGCCCTTCTGCAGCCATTCTTTGATTTATAAGTTTTTTCAGTGTCTATTATATAAAATAGCCCTCTTTGCAATTCAATAGAATAACTTCAATTATAGATAGCCGAACCCCACTAGTTTCGATTCACTTCGGTAAACATTTCAGTCTGATTACGGCCCTGAAGTAAGTCATCAACATATCAGTGTACTAATGATACTTGTGCTTAGATGAAGGAGGGAGAGTGTCCAGTAAAAGAGTATGCATATAATATCAAATGTTTAAATGAAGAAGAATTTCACCATTAAATTGACTTTCAAACTTTAAGTACATTGTGATGAAACACAATCTCATGATTTTCTAGAAGATATTTTCTAAAACATTCTCAGTTTTCAAACATATAAAATGAATTGCTGTTCAAAAGTGTTAAATGAAAAGTAAACAATCAGTAAACAGCACGTGGCATTTGATTTTAATCATTTTTATTTTTTGAAAATATATAATTATCAAGAAGGTCTTTTAAGTTGTATTTAATAATGCTGCAAAGTACAATTTTTGTGATAGTTATTTTTGATTTCTGAATGATAAACAATGGGATATTTGTCTCAAAAAATTCGTGCAGAGGTTTTAACCCGTAAAAAAATCTTTAATTCACACAAAGATGGCAAAAAAAAGAGCTGAAAATCCCATCCCCATCACTGCTTTTCTAACAGTCCGTCCCCTGTATTGGGATTTCATGACCATTTATTTGATCATATTTCATACGGCCATCGGATGACTTTTCCTAAACATTATATATTGATCATTGATTTAATACCCACTTATGGATATGGGGACACACCAATGTTATCTACAACCGACCCCTCCCCCCCCCCCCCCCCCCCCCCCCAACCTCCTGACCAACTACAACTTTTCAATCAATCAATCAAACAAGCATTTATATACCGCTTATAGCATTGAAGTTCTAAGCGCTGTGCTCTTGGATAACAAATAAACATTACTTTTGTGTCTAGTCTCGATTACTTGAATTGTCGATCTCGGTAAAGAGACGGAAATGTGTTTATTTTCAAAAAGATAAAAAGGTCAGTGCCTTTTGCAGATAATATGTCATTATCATGTGTTTCGGCAAGAAAATTATAAGATTAAAATCTCTATGATTGTAAATCTATATTTAGTTTTCAGATTTTATGAATTTATTTTTATTATACCTATTCATATTACCTACATGTTGATAATTATTAACTAGAAATGTTATATTTTTAGATTGAACATCAAGAAAAATTAATAATTAAGAAGTTTAATATCAAAAGTGTTTCTGAAGGCATACAGTTTGATGAGAAAACTGATAAAAATGGACATCGACCTTCTCGTTTTATGTTTCTTCATATCAACACTTAACTGAATATAGTTGTTTTTTCAATTTTCCTCATTGTGTAAAGCGTTCTAGAATATTCTGATAGTTAAAGCGCTAGCTAAATATATTTACACTGTTTTCATCATTGTAATTATCAATGGTCTTTTGTAGGCTGTACGTATATAGGATTTGAAAATTAATATAGAAAGTAGAACAAGAAGATAAATATTGTTTACTGGTATGGGCCCAAGAAAGAGGAGAGTTCAGTTCGTTTATAGCTCGCTTTATTGTCTTTAAATACTCTTAAACACTGGAAATTTTTGCTCATTTCCTATGATAGGAAATATCTAGGAAATAGGAAATTGCATTTTCCTACATATTTCCATCATAGCTAGGAAAATGAAAAGCTTAAGATAGGAAATATCTAGAAAAATGCAATTTCCTATGGTATGAAATATCTAGGAAATATGTAGGAAAATGTAGTTTCCTACATTGTGTCCAGTTCCTATCAAAGAAAAATGCAATTTCCTAAATATTTCCTATCATATGAAATGGGCAAAACTTTCCAGTGAAAACGGGGTACTGATGGAGATAGACGGTAAAGAGCGTGCCTTCGGCCTCCTGAGGTTTTTTTGCGATCTTTACTTTCGAAAAAAGTTTGCATTGTGTACACTGATGTATTTTTCTAAAATTCGTCATGTACTTCCTGTACACGAAGGCAGATAGTAACACTCCTAAATCTTCCAGTTCTAGAGTTGTGATTTACAAGCTGATTTTGAAAGCAGGTAAGGGATTCGTCCTACAATGAGAAATATAATAATATAATAATAGGAAAGAAAGAAAAAACGTAAAAAAATATCAGGTCTGGCTGTTGATCTGCATTTGAAGGCAGACTGTGATGGATTCATATGGATTTATGACCTTTATTCGCTTCTTCCAACTACTTTAATTTAATGATGCCGGCATTTCCCGTTTAGACTAAGCAAGCTATTACTTAGTTAGTGAACTGAAGTGGGTTTATATGTGCGTCATTTAATTACAAGTGAACTTATAACACTACATATGCTGCGTGGAACACATTAATGACGGTTTATAAAAAGATCAAACTATATGATTGACTTGTTTTGGGTTTTAAATTTTGTAGTTTTAATCTTACCTTTAAAATTTTTACCTTAAAATTTAAACGCTGTCCTCTGTCGTAACATTATTTATATCTTGATGTCTCTTTAGTCTTTTGATTGTCCATCGCACACGTGATCAGCTCACGTGATCTCTCCCTATTCCTTCTCGTCTTTCAACTGAAAAAAATGGTGTTGGAGTATTTCAACATTTGACTTGTTGGCCACAAAGTTTATAGTGCGATAGAATTTTTATTATTTGTGAAAAATTGCTGAGGAAAAACAAATCATCAAAGTTTCCAAATGTCTTGTCCTGCATTGAGGTAGAACATTGTACAAGCATTAAAGAATCTATAAAGCTACCAAAAGCAGTTGCGGTAGTTTTGCTTACTCTGACATTTGCGGCGCGTGTAAGATTATGTATTCGGTGTTTCTAAGATCGAATTACTCAGACGAATTTAATACATTTGGCGTTCAACTGAGTACTTCTAAAGAAATACCGTATATTATTTAGGCATTGATCGATCAGAAACTGTACTAACCGGCACGCGCACGCGCTCGCCTCGGCGTAGTTGCAATCATACATGGAAAACCAGACGTCGACGTTGTTTTGGCGGCCGGCTTGAGTAATGGATATATGTGAGTTGAAGAATTGTTTGATGTGAGGATTTTCTCCGGGTCCTGTGCTTTTCCTGCCCCACCAAAACTCAATATGTGAGCTGAAATGAAAGCATTTTCAAATTATCAAGGTTGTAAGTGGAAAGGTTGTAAGTGTGGAGAAATGTACGATCCCACAAGTCTAAGGCTTCAAGCAAACAAACAAAATTATTCATTTATTTAGTTTGATTTGTTGTGGCTAAGGTAATAAGCACGCCGGTGCAAGTCAAATAATGTGGTCTGAACTAAAATACAGATTTGATCAAGAATACCGGTACATGGAACAAAAGGTATATCACCGACAGCAGCTGAAGGCTTAGGTGCAAAGTGTGGCTTTTTGAGAACGACCTTTTTGAGCGAGTTTTAGAGTTCAGTGCCAAGACGTCAGACGTCACACCCTTGTTTGAAAATCCCATGTAAGGTTGATTAGCTTTAAATAGCCGTAAAACGCGAACAGTGGAGCACTGATGTGGAGGTGGGTGAAGGGCGGACAGTTGGCTTCCATCTTCTTGACGAAGGAACTATCGATGAATAATTTTTACCTTAACCATTTAGTTTGTCTTAAGGAAGACATGTAGCCAATTTCACCTGCAATTCTTCGGAAGCAGTATGATTTTCCTGACAAAATGGTATAATAATAAAAGGGGTTTAATGAAAAACAGAAATTATTTTGTTTCTTGTCAAATGTCACTAAAATGGAAATGATAAAAAACATGTTAAGTTCTGAATATGCTTAATTTTTGTCAGAAATTAAACCTATGATGCATTAGGAAGATTATATTAGACTACAGCAATTTATCTAAAAGGTTTTCTATTCGATTCAATGGGATAAGCCATATTGTATTAATTATAATTTTTTTCGCTATATTTTAGTATTTTTATTGGCACTACAGACTGTCTTATCTGATTTCCGAAAGATTTACCTCGTGTGAGTGCACGGAAGTCCCTGTCGTAGCCATGCGTTCTCTACTTCCTGATCAGGATGACCAAAAAAATAAATAATAAGAATTAAAAAATAAAAAGAAGGAATGAATGAATAAATGCACGAATGTATAAACAAACGAATGAACAGACGTACGCGTACGAGCCAATTCATGATGGAATGAGTGAATCGAAAAAAGAGAAAGAAAGAAAGAAAGAAAGAAAGAAAGAAAGAAAGAAAGAAAGAAAGAAAGAAAGAAAGAGTAAATTTGGAAATTATTAATAGTGTCATTGGTCATATTTTTCAATTTATTATTTCAAATTAAGAAACTGCGCTGACTTTTAATTTAGAATTTAAGCGTCAGTCACTTTAGGGTCTTTGAAGCAGATGAGAAGATATGAAATTTATGCCACTTGACTTCCTTTTGAATGAGAATGTTTTAGAGAACCTTTTTATAACGTACTTCCTTATCTGCCTATTAAAATCCTATCAAAAGGTGAACGATGCTTAAGTCTGATCTTATTCTAATCGTTCCAAATAATAGACAAGTGTGGTCTAAAAATAATCGCCCACTAAATTGACTGAATTTTTTTTCCTTTTTCTTTTCTTTTTTTTTTTTTTTATTTCCTTCTCATTTATTCATTTATTTATTTATTCATTGATTGATTGATTTATTTATGTATTTATTCATTCATTCATTCATTCATTCATCTATCTATCTATCTATCTATCTATCTATCTATCTATCTATCTATCTATCTATCTATTTATATATTTATTTATTTATTTATTCATTTATTTATTTATTCATTGATTGATTGATTTATTTATGTATTTATTCATTCATTCATTCATTCATTCATTTATTTATCTATCTATCTATCTATCTATCTATCTATCTATCTATCTATTTATATATATATTTATTTATTTATTTATTTATTTATTTATTTATTTATTTATTTATTTATTTATTTATTTATTTATTTATTTATTTATTTATTTATTTATTTATTTATTTATTTATTTATTTATTTATTTATTTATTTATTTATTTATCGAAATAAACATACGTTTAGAACAAACCCCCACAATTAATCACATGGCATAAGTAAGAAGAACGTTGGTTAAAATTCTAGATCATTACACCATCGTAGACAAACTTGTCTGCGGTGCTTGCTTTGATCTGGATTATTTAATGAACAAATAATTATAAATAAATATTATGATTGATACTCCCCTAGCCTGTGAAAGGCACTGGAGAGGGAGGGATTGGAAAAAGGAATGGGGTGGGAAAGAGAGAGAGAAAAAGGGAGGGGAAAAAGGGATGGAATTAAAGATCACCCTCCCCTTTTTTAACTTGAGACATAACTCAAAATATATTTCTTTTTAAATTGCCTAATTAAGTTAATCTCATTCTCTTTTCTGTTGGCCTAATTGTTGGATCTCGTGGGCGTTCAACATAACACTAGTTATCGAGGGGCAAAGTAAGACTTTCTAAGAAGGGGATTCTAGGGCCACGCTAATGTCATAAAGAGACAATCCAGGGGTCCTGAGACAATCCCTAGGGCATGCCACTGGATCAGACGTGGTGAAATTTACAGAAGTTCGTTGAAATAAAATGTAATTTGGTTGGGATTGTAATTTAAAAAAAAGCTATATAGACATATAGAGCTGAGTATCTGCATGAAGTGATTATTTTTTCTCTCAATCCACGTGTGAAAAACGATTAGCTGTCAGACGTTGTTTCGGTTGCGCACTCCGGCAGACATTTTTCGGTGCTTTGGTGTCCATAATTAAGGTACAAAAATATGAAATATCACAAACCGTTGTTAATTTTACATTCATCTACTGCTTGATAATGACATTGGATAATGTCGTGGCGTCGTGTTTTGCTATCACTAATTTCATTGTCATAGATAAAAGTACGAAAGCTTCAAAGGTGATCATATACTTTTTAGCCTAACAATTTACTAGCATTACTCCTACGTTGAGGGCTATTTTCTTTGTATACATGTATATTCGTGATGAACATACTTATAAGCTTGTTATAAAGTGTATTAAAGAACGAACGTTGCCCTCAGTTTTTTAAGGATTATTCCATTTTAAATTGGGTCTTGTGTAGCCGGGCAACAAGGCAAAGCAAGTCACTTCATTTTTCACGAGTTCGGACAGAAACAGCTAAAAAAATTGTTTTATTATAATGGGTGTATAATTTCTAATAGATTTTCTTCTTAATCAATTGTTTGAATTTTTCTAATTTATTTTCTCATCGTTTTTATAATGTACTAATATTACCTTTTTTATTTTTTTATTTAATTATAGTTCTATAGATTATGTAGTATTTTTTATAGTTTTATATATATTTAGTGTTGTCAGAGCTCCTATTAATATCAGTCTGTACTGAAATTTAAGTTAAATAAAGGTGTTTACTACTACTTCTATTATTTGAAATTATTTGAAATTATATTTTAATCTTCCTAACAGTTTGAATACTTCTAATTAAGCAATTAAAGACAAAAATTGTAAAGCCCGGTTTAAAAAAATGCTCTACATCCATGAACTTATAAACATATATACTAATATCGAAAGAACTGATACAGAATTTCGAAAGCCTGCACTATATTTTATCGATCCAGCGAGATATATTTTTTGACGCATGCAATCCACCAATACAGCTATCACGTCAACTATTGCTGACTGACTAAGTTCGTTCTTAACGGTCTAAATTCATTCCTCTCCGGCTTGTAAACGCCCCCTTAAGGAGTAAACTGAAACTAAAATGCTGATTTAGAAAGTCTAAAGAATGTCTTAAAAAATGAAGCTTGTGAAAGAAAATTAAGCCATAACTATACACTGTATTTAAGACACGCACACGTGGTATTGGCCAATCAAACAACCATGAATCTACAAATGTGTGAAATCCAATTACATGTATTTCAAACACAATTTCAGCAATTGGAATCACTAAAACATTAATGATAGGAGAGGAGTTGAAAGACAAATACCTAAGCTTGTGGGTGAGAGATAACTGTTATACCAGGACCATAGATTTTATGACTGAATGCAATAATGTTTTCGTCATCTTGGGTTGCTTAGTCAGACGTGGTTGTGAGAAAAACCGTCGCGCTTTGAAACTGAATCTCCTACAGTTGTAAATGCGTAAACCCCCACTTAAAATCTGCACAATTAATTCTTGTTAACGAAGGGATGATTTACAACCACACATATTGCTGTAAATAAGAAAAATCGCCTGTTTTCCTACATCGAGTTTGACGACCTCCTCGGTGAATCTTTTAAGCCGCTTGTCCCCAGCTTTGAAAATAGAATCTCTCTACAAAGCTAAAAGACGTTCATATGAAGAACGATTGGCTTCACATTAGGACTGATTCTTCGGATATTTTATTACTAAAAACTGCAAAGATCTTCAAAGACGAATAGCAGTCAATTTCTTGCATTCGCGTGTATGTCCCGCAGCAAATGTTGCATAAAAATTGATATCCTGAGTTACATTTGTTGGTTAATGCGAGAAATTCTGAACAAGAAGTTGGCGGATCAATTCCTATCGCTGCGCAATTAGCTCATAGTTGTGTCGAATTTCTCTTTTCAGTGTTTCTCTGGTTAGAAAGAAGGCCTCACGCGTAGAGAGAGGGGGTGGGTAAGATTGTCCACCCCCTCATATCACTTTACTTGATGAAGGAGCATTGACATAGTAATAAATTAGAGAGATTGCACGAGAGGGCACTAAGATATGTGTTTAACGATTTTTCTAGTGAATACAGTACTTTGTGCAATAAGATAGGTTATTCATTAGCAAATAAACGTATAGAGGACATAATTCTTATTACTTTTAAGGCCCTCACCAATAGGTTTCCACCATATATTAGGTCACTATTTGTTTTGAGAAATGATCAGAAAAATCTTAGGGGTATAAATACGTTGCCGTTGCCTCCTGCCCAAACAATGTGGCATGGATTATGATTCTACATCATATGTTGCCGCTAAGGCATGGAACTCATTATCAGTTGATCTGAGATCATTGCCGGCCAAGATTGGCCCCTTTAATAAAGCTGTGAGGAAACTAACTTTTGATGTATATATTTATACATATATATTTATTATACATACTTTAAAATTGTCATGAACTTATTTCCAAAGAGTGCTCGACTATAAACATAGGAGCATGACATACTATATATTAATTGTTGAAGACTTTAAGAATGATTCATTGTTTTATTGCTACAGGCTGTTTCGTATGATCAAAAATTGACCACACTCTTCAGGCAAGTTACAATGAAGAGTGTGGTCAATTTTTGATCATACGAAACAGCCTGTAGCAATAAAACAATGAATCATTCTTAAAGTCTTCAACAATTAATATATAGTATATTTATTATACATATATACATATAATTTGGATAATCAATATTTATATAAGAATTATGAATATTATTAGACTTAGGATTTAGGATTCAGTATTTATATATTTTTCGTTATATTTTTCTCTCTTTTTTTCTCTCGGCATAATTAGCAAGTAACTGCTAGAGACCTAACCAGTCTCACTTACACCCGAGGGTAAATAAATGAAGTTTATCTATCTATCTATTGACGTTACTTCAGACCTATTTACATAACAATTACCTAGCTATGGTGGTAGCGTGGAAAAGTTATTTTGTTAGGAAAAATTAAAACCATCGTTCAAAGAAAATGCTTCCTTCTTAGTAAAATGACGTATCACAATAAAATATAAAGTAATTGGCCTTTAACGAAGTACCTTGTCTTCCAACTTCAACTTAAAGACTATAGCCTACGTGTTTTTCTTGCTCGCGTATATGACGTCATCAAAGATTCTGGAAACAAAATAATTAATGACTGTTTTAATGCTTCAATCACATTCCAAGGGAATTTAGTTTTCAGTTTCTTAATTATTATTATTTCGATATATTTCAGTTACTTTTCACCTTTACATTTCCAATTATCGCTGGAAGAATCTGCAAAAGGGTGTGATGCCAAATGACTGTTACTGACTTAATAAAGATGTAGATGCAGATGTACTAGAACTATCTTGGATTAAATTGAATCCAACACTTTAACCCAATATTTGTGATATTTTTAAAGTGCTTCCCACACCTACATTGAACTAGCTTAACAGGTTGTTATCTTGCATGCTTTATAATTCAAGGTTAACATTTTGCTTGTATAAAATTTTCTGATTACCGTATACGAATCACTAGCTAGGAATTTACCTCATATCACGATACTCTATATATCCGCCCTCCCTTAACAAAGGTTTTAAATTTCTAACGTAAATATTGACATTAATAAGGCTTTAAACTTCTAGCCTACACAACTGTTGCTTCTGGAGGAGGAGGACTGGGAGGGGGGGGGGAGGGGGGTTGAAGAGAAAAGATCGAAGAAAGAAACTTCCCCCTCCCCTCTTCTCTCCCCTTCCCATTAGTGCCAGCAACGCCGGCTATAAACTTCGATCGTTTATTTAACTCGTGTTAATGCAAATACAAGTGTTATCCGTTAGGGACTTGATCATCACCATTAACAACTTCATAGCTACTGGCACATTTAGGTTCAGCTCGATCCAATAGAATTTCTTTTCAGGAACCACACTGCGACGCGTCACTATTTAGGTATTTATGCTGATTGAAGCGCATTTTTGTGGAGTTTGGAAGATTTTTTTTTACTCAGCATGGTCTGAGTGTTCATCGTTGATTATTTCAATCCAACAGCTTGAAAATTTAGCTAGTTCTTTAAATAGATGTTCACATTTATCTGCACCAAGTCGAATTTTCTATTTTCCAGAATCCATCAGAATCGATAGATATAGCTCACCATAGGTCATAAAATAAAATCCGACAGCTTCCGAAATTTAATTTTTCTTTAAGTGATTATTGCACGTTCCACTCGAATCCACCCAGTTGATTTAGGTCTGTGAATTTCCCAGGCTCCTTAGATAGCCATAGGTCGTACAATTCAATCCGACAGCTTCAACCCAAATTTAATTTCTCTCCAATGAGTAATATGGACGCGGACGTCTTAACTGAAACCACTTTATTGCGCCTTCGCTAAATAATCATCTCTTAGCCTAATTAGGATTAGCGAGATCAATTAGCCTCTGAATGAAACCATTTCAGAATTCAATGACTGACTCATCTAATTAAATTTTCCGTTGTGTTGTATAAAACTGGTTCCAACATGAGCAATAGCCACATTTCAAAAGAGACAAGATTTTGACCGATAGGCAAGCACGGCTAAGATGAAGAGATTTGAATTGATGGCAGTTTTAGTTGTGTTTATTGGGATCCTGGTTGCCCAAAGTGAGGGATTAAGTAGTGGCCTCATGCTCCCGCCGAGTGGAAAGAGGACTTACAAAGCTGCCCGACGAGATTCCTTCGATCTCGAATTCAAAGTAGGTGAACCACAATTTCTAACCATGTTTTAAAAATTTAGCTATTATTATATATTATTCTTTGAAAAAAATGCTAGCATGAATTCTTTCGTTTTCTTCTTCTTCTTTTTGGAAGCTTGAATACAATATTTAAGAGGTGGAATTGTCATTTCACTTCTTAATTTTCAGTGCAATTTCATGGATATTTTTAGACTTGGCGAGATAATCGTTTGGTAAATACTTAAGAGTTATTTATTGTTCTGGGAATTTCGACATTATTTCTCAATTAATCCCTAGTTTAACTTGAGTATCACCATTCTGTTGAAGTGAAGCGTTATTATAGTATTCGTTTTCTTTTTTCATGTAACAGTTTATCAAGGTTTGTTATTAACTGCTTTTTCGTTTGTCACTATATTCTATTTTGATAATGAACGTGTATATTTTCAGTATATTTACATAGCGTATTTTCCAGTATATTTACAACTCAGTTTTGTAATAATCTTCAATGATTTAAAAAAGATCACTTTATTGATATTTTAAGTGATTTTAGCTTTATACTGTAAAGGCGGTGTTACACGAGACGATTTTTAACGACGATTTTCCGCGTAACGTTGCAACAACTTGCAATATTTTGTGTTGCGAGTTTCTGACTTGGATTCAAAAACTCGCAACGCGTTGCCGAAGCGAAAACTGCAAGGAGAATCGTTCCAAGTGTCATGTTACACGAGAAAGATTTTTTAACGCAACGCCGTTGCGCTGAAAATCGTCGTTAAAAATCGTTTCGTGTAACACCGCCTTAACGGGAGTTAGCTTTTAGGAAACCGAATTGCAGCCAAGAAACAAAGACGAAAATTTTTTTAATAAATTTTCTCTGGAAATTCCAACAATGTTCAGAGATATGAAACATTTTATTTACACAAATTTCTTATTTAGATAGTCAAATATTTATACAGCAAACACACTATGGAATTAGAAATTATCGGCTGAGGAATTCCCAAAGATGCCGTTAATTAAACATCACCTTTTTTCGTTATTTATTTGGGAAACATATTTCAAATATGTTAACTTGTAATTTTCATAAATGAGACTTGGAAGATGTTATGTGGGTGAGCTCGAGACGAACAGAGAATAACATTTTTTCATATTTACTTTATCAAGCACTAGATTCCGCAATGAATAAGTTGAAAAAAAGACGTCCGAAAAAATCGTGTTTTTTCTGTTTAAGAAAACGAAATACATGATATGAACTGATAGTATTAATATCTTATTCAAACTCTGAATGTTCTCGAAGCAAATTCGATCTTTTGTCTTTGCAATCCTCTAAAGTACATTTATTAAATCCGCCTTTCCACCTCCCATTTTGCAAAGAATTTCTCTTCATGCACCTGCCAAACTAAAATCATTTCTAAAAGCAAAAGCTATTCTATCCAAAAAAAAGAAGTCATACTGACTACATCTTTTCCATTAGTTACGTACTCGGTGCCTCCTAAAACAAAAAGCTAGGCGAAAATAGTATAGGTGATACATTATATAGTACGTCATAAGTTACGCCTAGGCCTTCGCTTCCGTTGACCAACTAAATACAGCGTTTTTCTACATCTTTTCCATTAGTCACGTACTGCCTCCTAAAACAAAAAGCTAGGCGAAAATAGTATAGGTGATACATTACATAGTACGTCATAAGTTACACCTAGGCCTTCGCTTACGTCAACCAACTAAATACAGCGTTTTTCTTTTGCCTAAGATAACGTAGTTTAAGTGTCGAAGGCAAAAAAAGGAGAACAGTGTGTTTTCACATTTATTGGGATTATTGTAAATATATTTATAGATATATTGTGTAATTATGTGAGATGGACCGAAGTGGTGTTATTTTAAGTGGCTACAAAAACGATCTTTAGGTCCTTCAGGTCCGACCTTTAGGTTCTATTGGTCCAACCTTTAGGTCTGTCCTTTAGGTCTGTCCTTTAGGTCTGGCCTTTTGGTCTGTCCTTTAGGTCTGTCCTTTTATTCTAGCCTTTAGGTCCTTTAGGTTCGACTTTTACGTTCTTTAGGTCCGACCTTTAGGTTCTTTAGGTTCCCAATGCGTGTCTGGTGGGTCCGGTTGTACGAGAGGTGGATAGTACTATCCAGTTGATAAATCCAGTGGTTAAATAGATTTAAAACGCCATGATATTTTCCAGATTTTTTTTCTATTTTTTAATCTCTTTATTTTTCATTTAAAAAATCGAAGTCTTGAAAAGTAATATCATAACAGCAAAAACGATTAGTGGAACAACTTAAGGATAAAAAGGAGATATTGAACTTAATTGCGCAACTTAAGAGATTATATTTTCAAAAATTGGAAGAGTAGGTATAACCTTAAATGCTTCAACAATTAAACATGCGTCCATAAGAAAAAGTACAAAAAAGAAGAAAATTACTACCAGGAAAACAATTTGTAGAACAAATGATTACGTCTAACAGACGCAGAGACGTCGATCGTTTTGACAAGCGGAAAAACCTGCAGCGGCTGGGTTTTTTTTTAATATTTCCTTAACTAATTGGAAATTGTGTATAAAAAAACAATTCAGATGATGTAGTAAAACGCTCAAAATATATGCGGCAAAGCGTTGTCAAGTTAGAGTAAAGCTTAATGGAAGATTTCTATGGTATTTGGATTTTTTTTTCTTTCGACGAAAAAGGCTTGTAGACAAAAGATTGAGCTTGACAGACTATAGCTGGTGTTATTATTATGAGAGACGTTAAAAGGTTTTGCCGCTATGTTTGGTTCCATGAACTATTACTGAGCGTTAAGGAATCCACATTTCATGCTTTCGGTGTCAATATCACCTCCAGATTCTAACACTTTATAATTAAGCGTAAACCATCAAGAAATACTTTGTAACAAGTTATACACTTATAGGCTCGATGTGGACGAGCTTGATCCTCAAAAAGATGGGACTATTGTGCTAAGACACAAAAAGTTACTTAGTGATTTATTCTCATTTTTTTCTTTCTCATTTCTTTCTCTCTTTCTTTCTCTCTTTCTTCTCTCTTTCTTTCTTTCTTTCTCTCTTTCTTTCTCTCTTTCTTTCTTTCTCTCTTTCTTTCTCTCTTTCTTTCTTTCTCTCTTTCTTTCTTTCTTTACGTTCTTTCTTTCTTTTTTTTTCTTTCCTATTTCATTCATTCATTCATTCTTTCTTTCTTTCTTTCTTTCTTTTTTTTCTTTTTTTCTTTCTTTCTTCTCTCTCTCTCTCTCTTTCTCTCTCTCTCTCTCTCTCTCTCTCTCTCTCTCTCTCTCTCTCTCTAACACAAACTAATCTAACACTTTGAAAGTAATACAAAAAGCACCCAGAAATAAATCATATCTAATAATTATCCACCTACAGTTTGAATGTAGACGACCTCTCTAGAAAGGTATAGATCTGACTGTAAGACGTTTACTAACATATCTTTACATATCTTTTCTTTCCTTCGCCCTTTTAAACCTAAATAAAGTGTAGCTTTTAATGTGAAATAAAGTGTATTGAATTAATGATTTGGGGGCGTTTGGAGCGCTTAAAATGCTTTTTTTATGCTGCGTAATTAAAATAGCCAAACTTAGCAAACCGTTATCTTTACATCGCTCATTTCCGATGATATTCACCGAAAGTTGATAAAACTTTTGTTGGTTTCAGTATTTTTACGTGTTAAAAGTGGTAAGGCTAAGTGAATGAGGCACCTAGATGATTCTAGAGGGATTTTTTCATCAGCCCTTTTCCCCACCATCAGGTGGTGGTCGTGTGCATTAATTTAAAAGGAAATGAGGCGTGTGCAAATTTGAAAAGGAATCTATGTGCTGATAAACAAACAAAACTATACAAAAAATTACAACTAAGTCTGATCATAGGTTTAATGTTGACTTAGTATGAAATACGGGTCATTTCTGTCGGCCATTAGTATTTCCATTTTTGTGGAAGCTAAGCTACTCGCTCAGGTCACATATGTTTTTTAGCCTTGGGCAATACCTTGTTCTTGTACCATGGGCTCCAAAGATTGGATTCATACTGATATCTTTTGAAGATGCAAAAGCATTCTAGAAATTAAAAGCAAGAAAATAAAGGAATTAAAAAAAGAAAGAAAAGACAAAGAAAAGAAAAGATAAGAAAAAAAGAAAAGAAAAGAAAAGAAAAACAAAACAACAACAAAAACAAAAAAGAGAAAAAGTGGAAGAAGAAGGAAAAATAGAAAGAAAACAAAAAGAAAAGAAAAGAAAAGAAAAAAAGAATAAAAGAAAAGAAATTAAAGATCTGCCGGAAGATGTTTGTCATTTCGAAACAGTCCAGTTTTTGTTTTGGAATGCAATATTTCAAACTGACAATTAGCGAAATGAAAGTAGAGTTTTGGTTATAGAATTCAAAAACCGTTCAATTTTGAATTATCGCTAGACCACTAGTGATGCAAACTTCAATCAGTGACGTATTCATTCGGGACAGGAACTCCAAACTCATTAAGCACGCGCATGAAATTGTGTTACTCCCCCCTCCCCCCTCGAACAATGTTGTGTGGCGTTCTGAGCATCGTCCAACGACCCGGTCGATGCAGATTGGACCAACATTGCTCGGGTGGGGGAGGGGGAGGGCTCAAACCATATAGAGTCCCATCTGAACACGGGCTTCATACGACTTTCTTATGGACTTCTATCCAACTACAAATATTGTTAAACAAACGGGTTGAATGTACCAACAGATATGTCCATGATTGTTGATATAATTGACATTTTCAACCCGGCCACGAGAATGTAGATTTTTGATTGGCAATTAAATATTCATTTCATGTTTTACCAAGAGACTAAAGAGGCGTTTGAAGAGGTTTTAATTTTGTTTCTGACCAAATATTTCAATAGACATTAAAACCGAGACAAATGTAATACTGGAGTCTAGGAGATACTCTGGAAAAGGTTCATCCCTTGCTCCGGATGGAACGTAAATTAAACAAAACAAAACAAAAACAAAAACAAGAACAAAAACAAAAGCAAAAACAAAAACAAAAACAAAAACAAAAACAAAAACAAAAACAAAAACAAAAACAAAAACAAAAGCAAAAGCAAAAGCAAAAGCAAAAGCAAAAGCAAAAGCAAAAACAAAAACAAAAACAAAAACAAAAACAAAAACAAAAGCAAAAGCAAAAGCAAAAGCAAAAGCAAAAGCAAAAGCAAAAGCAAAAACAAAAACAAAAACAAAACAAAACAAACAAAAAAATAAAACAACAACAAGACAGAGTCGCTCCCAGTCCTTCTCTTACTCGCGCTGTAGTTAATATGAAGGATTTAGTGAGTTCGCAGTGTATCAAGGGAAAGAAGGAATAACTGAAACTCGTTCCTCCTTTATAAATGGCTTTGCACGCAATAACCGACCTCCCATATTCCATTTGGAATAGAAGAAATAAATAAGTGACTACAGGGTACGAGTATGTAACCGAGATGTACATACTCTGCTTGGAACGCGTTATCCGATGACTTAAAACCATTCCTTCTAAAAGCTATCTGTGCCTTAAATATAATTACTTTGGTATTTTGCGAAGTTATTCTGTGTTAAATTGAATAAATTAGATTTCTAAATAGCTCTCGTGTCTTGCATTTGTTAAGGTAATAATTTTTCATGGCTTACGCAAAGTTCGCACGATTCTGTAGTTAATGCGTGCGCATGTTCGGCGATTTACAAGATGGCGGCTGTTAATGTTTAATTTGAACGAAAGTCTGAAAACAGTATTTTTTGAAATTATATGAGTAACTAAAACCAAATAATGAACTAAAACGAATCTAAAGAAAGTAAGAAAATATTAAAATTAGTTTTAGCAACACAGAAATTTCGTAGAAACTTGCTCGCTGCGCTCGTGATTCCACTTGAGATTTGAACATTTTATGACGTCAAGAGTGTGTCAATAAGAGGACAGACAACTCAAAACCATCTTCAATTTGTTAAATCTACCATTTGATTGCAGGTATTTGGAGTTCGGCATACTTTGGCTCTATTGCGCAACATATCTATAATTAATGTTTCACTTTTGTTCTAATTTCTTTATAGAGAACACAGAAGGCTATACAAGACATATGCAAAGTTGCAGAACAAATAGGATGCCACAAGAGATAATATCAGCAAAGATTATAGTATTGTTACTTAGATTAATATATTCTCAAGTACATGAACACGATATTTAAATCTAGAAATAAAATAGAAAAATAGAAAATAGAAAACCTAGAAAACCTGTTATTGTGATCTCTGTATGTATACCGGCTTCTTAGATGAATAAACTTTATGGAAATAAACATTATTGGCATGGAGTGATATTTATGTCGGCGCCCCTTCACTTGGAAAGTGTTCTGATTGGGTGGTGCATTTTCTACCCCTCCCTCCGTGCGTGCGTTGCCATACATACGGGTAAGAACTAACCCCAAAACCGATTTTTATATAAACATAAACTAGAATAAAGATATCTCCTTTTTTCGGTCACAGACTCTTTCCTTGATGCGCTTGCGCAGTACACATCACTGAGTAGTTTGCAGCGGCGTTGGTGTATAAAGATACAATAAAGAATAAATAGAAAAACTGGAACACCGTATTGAAAAGTACTTACATTACTGACTTAGAAAACCTGTGATTTCATTGTCTTTTCGACGATCGACCTGAGCAACTGCCGTTTGTTTTGGCCTACTAAGAGGGTCTGGATGGGGTTAACTGACAACTACTGACAAATGGCCCAAAATTTAACCGACAACCGACAAATGCCTTAAAATTCAAATGACAACTGACATTTGTGTAGCCTGTTTTTAACTGACAATTCAACCAAAATCTGAAGAAAATAGTCGTTTTTCTCCATGACCCATCTCTCCCAGGGACAGTTGTCATACATGTGACAAAGTTCAATTGGATGTCAAATTGCTGAATTTTGATCGTATATAAAACTGGCTTAGAAAGAAAAATTAATATATGAACCTTTGTTAATCATTAATTTCCATTTAACTGACAACTGACAAAAAGGCCAAAATTTAACTGACAACTGACATTTGTACCCCCCCCCCCTCCCCCCAATTCAGACCCTCTACGTTATGCAAATTTTCCATAGCGTTCAGCCCAGATTTCCTGTTTCATTTTTCGAAGTAACGAGTCATCCTCATTCTCATCCTGCATTCTTTAGAAGTCAAAACCCATCCAAATTGCCTTGGTATAGAGGGATTTCATGGCAGCCATGTTTGTGGGCAAGTTACGGCAATAGAAAGTTTTTAAATGATAAAAGATTTCATTTCTCTTGGGAAAAAAGCTCTATTATTTTGACCAACAAACATGGCTGCCGTGAAACTTCTCTATAGGTTCTGGAATCTACTGCAGAACGACCAGGGAGACCTCATCACTCAAGAGATCACACATTGTGACACTTGCGTCGTAAATTTCTTCCCACCTCTGAATTCTTCCAGAATATTGTCTTTACTGACTTTTCTTGCTTAATGATGCAAGCTAAGGGGCTCCTGTACTGGAGTAGTAGCAAATGGCTGGGAAAAAGCACTTAGAAACCGTTCATGCTGTTCGATTTTCTATCAAACGGCCAATAATTCAACAAGCGTCACTGGAAACAGCGAACCTCCAGTATTTTTTTTTTTTTTTCAGTGTTTTTTTTTTCTCTGTTTTTTGTTGTTGTTGTTGTTGTTGTTGTTGTTGTTGTTTGTTTGTTTGTTTGTTGTTTTTTTTTGAAAACAAAGGGAAAAAAGGAAAGAAAAGAAAAAAAAGAGAGAAAGAAAAAGAAAACTAATTGGAAAAGAAGAAGAAAAAGAAAAAGAAGAAGAAGAAGAAGAAGAAAAAGAAGAAGAAAAAGAAAAAGAAAAAGAAAAAGAAGAAGACGAAAAAGAAAAAGAAAAAGAAGAAGAAAAAGAAGAAGAAGAAGAAAAAGAAAATGAAAATGAAAAAGAAAAAGAAAAAGAAAAAGAAGAAGAATCAAGGAAAATAAGTAAGAAAAAGAAAAAAAAACATCTAGAGCTTGGGTTTCCAATGGCAAGAGAAGAACCCCCAAAAGAATCTGTAAACATAGAGTAGCACGTATGATTAAAGCTTAAAAATGATTACAGCAAATATTTAAAGATCGATACTGTTTGAGAATTCACCTTCCATTAAGAACTAGTTAGATTACAAGAATAGTAGCGAACAGGAAAACTTATCGAACATTATTTTTTAATATGAATTGTAGTGGCGATCTGACCGATTTGAAAAAGAACGGAATCTGTTCAAGTTTACAAAATGTAATCATATTGGCGTACAATTATCATGGTAATTAATATTTATCTTTGTTTGTAGTCAACAATCTATTACTGTCACCAAAAAGTAAACGTTTGATACAGTTATCTCAAAAATTATTAAAAATAAACAGTTTTTGGGTAAAGCATACTAGCATTTTTTATGCCACGCTTAACCATTTACAAACACATAAAAAAACGTCTTTCGCATTTCTCATTCAGGCCTTTTCCAACAATTTTCATTTCCTCGAAATTCATGCTCATTTAAGCCTCGGTCAGATTAGTGACGAAAGCATAAACACAAGCAACATACGCAGACTCTATCACATTTATCACCTAGGTATTAAAAAGACGAGCGCTTCAAATGAGCCACGCTTACGTCGTTAGCTAGTGTGAACAAGGCTTTAAGTCCCTTTGAGAACTGAATAAGAATTCTTTGAAATTGAAAAGCCAGCAAATATATAGTTAAAATATATAGCGAAAATTCTTGTAGCGTTGTCATAAAACTTACAAATTGAAATGCACGATTCCAAAGAGATGCTTTAGAATAAAATTAGCGACTTTACAAAACCATTTTTTTTTTTTGCCCTCAAAATGGTCAGACAAATTCCTCCAGTTAGGCGGAAAATACCAAAACGATCGAAAAGTCATCTTGGTACCAAAACATTTTTCTACGTAAAGAGAGAAAAGGAGCCTGCTACTGGTAACATGTAACCCAGTACTACCTGCCACATGGACGGGTCGTCGGCGTCTAAACTGGCTCCCCCACCAGCTTTTTTGTTGGTGAGGAGGGTGGCATGACCCCAGGCAGGATTAAAAACAAGACCTTTCAAAGGGCGGATGAGCTCAACTGAGCCAACGGCCATCATGCACATATTTTTGAGTTATGTTTTGTTGTTTCTTATAATAGCTGTGGTTGTAATATGATTTTGTTTAAAATTATTGTAAAATGTTGAGTAGTATCGTGGTATGGACTGTGTAGCGGCAGCCAAAGGCGCCAACCTAAGCTCTTGGTCTACCTCGGTTTGTTTTGTATTGTAAAGCGCTTAGAACAGATCTGGATAGGCGCTATATAAATGTATTATTATTATTATTATTATTATTATTATTATTATTATTATTATTATTATTATTATTATTATTATTCCTCTTATTTCTTATTAAACCTTTCATCCTATCCGCCATGCTATATCGACATTCTGTGGCCATCAAAATGACGTCATTTTGACAATAGACTACGCTTAGGGCGTAAAAATCGTCATTCTAGATCTTAACCCTAGACGCTTTAGAATTTGGAGTTTTGTATTTCGAATAGAAAATTTTACACAAAATCAATTTTGTCTTTATAGGAACTTTAAGAGCATGTTTATATAAACATAGAACTCTAGGCCGAACTCTTTTGTTATTTTTTCTTTCTTTGGGACGGCTAAGAAGAATAGAGCTGTAGTGCTACTTGGGCACCCTGCCAAAATTGAAAGTGTGATCTAAAAAATCCTGTTTCCCAAGAGAACTGAAATGGGAAGACACTGAGATATAAAACTAATAAAAAAAAGTTCGGCTGTCACGTTCAGGCTGGAGAATCGAATCAAAAAATCGCTCATTTCTTAATATCGAAATCATTTTGTCAAATTATTGATATATTAGTATTAAATTAAACAAGGCTAAATGCTTGATCGAGACATGCCGTTGGGACGACGACCGTCATATCCAATATTAAAATAGTGATTAGATATTTGCATTGTTTAACTTCGGCAGTGACTCTACGACTATTAAAAGCGGATTTGCTTCAGTACCAGTTAAACAGTGACAAAGGACTGTCTGTACGTATAGAACAACAGTCTGGTAAGTTAACTTTTTTTAAAGTATATAGTATTAATTGTTGTTGTTAAGGCTAAAACTAGTATTATAAGTCTCATTTGATCAAAAAATGGTTAGCACAATTTAGTGAAATAGAAAACAAGAGAGGCAAAAGTACAGGGAGAACTGCAAGTCTTTCAGGAGCAGAGTATGTTTTAGGGACTAAAAGGTTTTGAAAAATTAATCGAAAAAATGAAAACTGGAACATCAAAAAGAAGACAAATTATAGTATGAAAAAAAGCCGAAACGAAAATCGAAGGATTGAACAAGAAAATTTGCAACAGTACATATACGTATGGGCAGAATAGAAAATCAGACAAAATTTCATACAAGAAATAAAAAGGGAAGGGAGGAAGGAAGGAACAAAAGATGTAAAGGAAAATACAAGATAATCGAAGGATAGAAAGAAAGATAAAAAAGAAACATAAAGAATTCGTCTGAATTGTTAGTTAAAATACTAAATTCATCAGTAAAATATCCAGCCAGAGTAAACCAGTGAAATTGAAATTATCATAAAGCTTGACTGCAATTTCCATGCCCATTCTCAAAAACAAAAGTGAAAAGAATTGTTTGAAGAAATCATCAACTTTTGCCGTTCTCATTCAGTGCCATTGAGCGATAGAGACCTGGAGAGAAATAAGTTCGCTTTAGTAACTAAATAATGTTTTATCGAATGTTGATACATACATTCATATTTATATTTCGCTAAGTCGTTTCTTCTATTTTATTATTAAAACGAACCGTGTGTGGTCCTGTGCGTTTTTACTGAGAACAGATATCACTTAAAGTGATCCTGACCAATGTATTCATCATACACAGTAGTTTCAGATCCAATAGTTAACAACACGATTAGTAGGGTGTAAACTTAGAAAATGATCGATTTTTGAAATGAATGGTGCACTGTGAAATAATCGACGCACTTTGAAATAAACAAGCTGACGCTCTTTGATAGATTCTTTCTGGATGGCTGTCTCCCTCTGTATCTCGATCTGTCGGTATCTTCGATCATTTGACAACCGAATTTAAATTGACAAAAAAATGTTGAAAATTGGGGAGAATCTCAATGTAATAAGCATCTTTATGCATTCAGACAATCTTTTTATCTGAAAAATAATGAAAAAATTAAGAGGAGATTTTTTTCAATGACGAGCAATAATGGCGAAAAGCGCCAAAAACTAGACCTTCGTTCGAATTTTAATCCAAATTTTCGTTCTGGATTAACATTCAAATCCTTTTTCTACCGGTTAAAAACTATGTAATACCAAGATAAAATACGGAGAAAAAAAGTTGTGTTGGGATTAAGCTTTTTCAAGCTGAATATAAAGAAAACATACAGCAAATGAGCAAATGAAGGCCTAAACCTCATTTTCGATCCAAATTTTCGCTTTGGATTAACACTTTGATTTAACTTTCATCGGCCAAAACTACTTACAAACACCTTAAACTTTCTGACAGAAATGATTTTTGTTTTGTACAACAGCTATTCTTCAACTCAGGAGTTTTTGTCGTTCACTTCTCGAACTTGAAAAAAATTCCATCTTAGCCACAATAAATATAGATACATTAAATTATCGCTAACGTTATCGTCAAAAATTGAAACCCTCTAATCTTAAAAAAGTTAGATTTTGATAAGCAAGAGATTTTGAGAACAAGAAAGAAAAGATACCAAAAATATAAAAGAGGTCGAGAGAAGGGGAATTTCAGAAAATCGGAAAACTGTCTAGTTAATGATGCTTTGTCCTGCAAACCACAAATGATCAGATTTATTTATTTGTTATTTTTATTATTACTTGGGTAAAGCTATTAATTGAATAACAAAATTTTTAATGAAAGCATGCTGTTATTGATCGATCTTTTTCTCACATTTTCATTTGTGTCGGGTCTCGTAAATAATTGGTTCTTTTGCAGCCTTTTGATCCAAAATGGCCAAACTGGTTGTGCTCCTTTTGTTGACGATTGCGCAATGCTCTTACGCTCAAGGTAATGTCAAATCATATGTATCTACATTTATTTAAGGACGGTAGAATCTTTCAAAGTCGCACCAACCTTATTTAATATCAAAATAGATCGGTGTTCCACCATCTTTAATCATGTAAAGTAAGCGACCTCATATCCATCTCTGCTTGTAACTGTTTGCCGAGTATCCACTCTTATGGCCTATTCTTAGTATCGCAAAATAACTTGGGCAGGGGCGTATCCAGAATATTTCAAAGGGGGGGTCACACTTTCCATTTTCCACCAAAGGGGGGTCACACTTCCAATTTCTCAATCTTTCTCCAGTCAGATTCTTTTATTTCTATCATCTTTTTGTTTTCAAAGGGGGGTCACGGGCACCCTGGGACCCCCCCCCCCCCCTTGGATACGCCCCTGTTGGGAGATACCGTACTCTAACGTACTCTACTATTTTTTTTTTTTTGAATTTATTAATTTATTAAATTGAAGAATATTTTTACAACAATATAATATAGAGTTTTTTGACACAACTAGATTTTTTTCAAGGTTTTTTACAATACATACTCAAACATACACTTACACTTATTCTGCTACATTCTACTATTCTGTGCACACAATTAACTCTCAGCTCACTTGCTCATTTTGAGAAACGGACCCCGGAGGACTCAGAAAAAAATCCCCTATGAGCTAGAGAGAGAGAAAGAACTATCAAACCCAAGTCGCATGTGATACGCAAGGAACGTCCACCCTTGCTTCCCTAACAGCTCTTTTGGTTTTAGGGAATTCAAGCTGCTCTTTCAATAGGTGTGTTGCTGGTGGAACATGCGTGGTTGGACTGGATAATAAACAGTATTGCATCTGCCCCCCAGGAAGGAATGGTCTCAACTGCGAGAAAAGTAAGAACCGCGCGTGAAGTGACATGCAATTCGTTGCAGCTAGCATCGCGCGTTGACAAACAAATGTCAAGCCAACGGCGACGTAAAAACACGTGAAATGTCCCAAAAGTTGTAATTCAGATACGCAACGAAACGTTTTCATCTCACGTCGAATAATCGCGTACCAGTCGCGTTTGTTTATTCTAATGTTTCGTTTACTTCACGGACGTTCTAAAGAGGACGTGAAAACAGGTAAAATGGTGTCCAGAACGTGGTGTTACGCAAAAAAATGACATAGTTGTCATCTAATGTTGAGTACGAGTACTTGCGTTACGTATCACTCGCTTTACTAATTCTGTCTAGTGGTCCGTTACTTTACGTCGTTGACGTTTTTGAAGAGGACGCGAGAATTGGCGAAATAGCATCCTGAACATGACAACACGTTTCATATAGTAGTACATATTAATTCATTAATTATTTTTTTCAAATCTAAAGAAATCCACGATTGCTCAAGTGATCCTTGTCAAAATGGTGGACAATGTTGCGAGGACCGTAAGGGCTACACCTGCAAATGTAAACCAGGCTTTACTGGAAATCATTGTGAAACAGGTATACTAATTGAATTTAAAAACAATGAGGAGTAGAACAGAGAAGAAGATATGTAGGAAGGCATCGCCCAAGTTAAGGATGCACTTGATTAGAAAATTACAAACAAAGAAATTAACAAACAAACAGATAAACAAACTAACTAACTAACAAACAAACAAGCTAACAAACAAACGAACAAACAACCAAGTGTCATAAACTGACACTTAATCAAAGCAACCAGACAGTAAGATCAGCTGAAACGTCTTTAATCTTCTTGTACTAGTACTTCTTTAAACTTTGACTTTACACAACTCATGCATACTGTTCAGTTCCAAACTCGCCCGACTCTCTTATATATCCTTATGGTTCTAAAAATAACTCATTACTATATACAATCATGATACTAAATATAGATATTACATCATTCCAGAAATCTCTACAAATCTCTACTGGTACCCTTTAGCATGACTCAGCATTTCTCTTAGTTAAGACTAGAATGTTCTGGAAAATACTCAACTCAACACATAATACATAAAGAATGTTCTAGAAAGTTCTTAGTTGATATGTGGTGGATTCTAGATTCATCACACAAGCTAGCACCCTAAAACTGAAGCTCTATTGTATTTTTCTTTTCAGACATTGATGAATGTGAGTCCAACCCATGCAAGAACGGAGCAACATGCATCGACAAAGTCAATGGTTATGACTGCTCTTGTGCCGAGGGATTCAAAGGAAGAATTTGTGAGCAAAGTAAGCTATAAAATTAACACTACATTTTCTTATCCAGCTTTTCGTTATCTTAACATTTCCGTTGATTATTCTGTTGTAAGAGTTTACTTTCCTTCAAGAGGGACTGAATCGACCATTTCGTTGTTTGCCAAGAGATAATATTCTTCAACTTAGAATCAGTGTAGTGCCTGCATATTCCGCTATAAATGCAAAAGAAAGACTGTTTTCGGTATTTCTGAAAAAATAAGATAATCAATTTTATTTTTTACTTTTGTTTCTTAAGGAGACTGACTACGTTGCCAAACATTTTATTCACTGATCCAAAAAGAAAAAGAAAAATAGAGTGTCCCATGCTCGTTTTCGAGATAATCAGATTTGAATGGACGCCCTTTTACGAGTTTATAAAAATATCACTACCGGAAGCCTTTTAAAAGAAAAAATTTGCAAATCGCAAGGTAATAGCTCTAAGACGACCACAATTGCACAAATTTTAGCCAAAGGTATATTCTACATAATGACATAAACATTTTGATGCAAAGACTATAATATACCTTCACTTCTTGACTTTTGTACCGTGACAGTCACATGAAGTCGAACAAAATTTACTACAAACATTTTTTCCTACGTTTAAGTAATTCACTTTTTTTACAAATTTTATATGGTTTAGATATCAAGTTACGTTTTCAAATAAGTACAAAAATGTATAGAGTCCCGTGCAAAAATGAAAGGTTGTCAGTCGTCAAAGGTGTGAAAACAACGGCGAAAAAAGTGTCAACAGCAAGGAAGCCATCTTGGAAAATGAAGACCGCTTGGCATTATGGTGCAGACAGTAATGCCAAGCGGTCTTCATTTTCCAAGATGGCGTCGCTTCAACGTAGTCAGTTACCTTAAGTTTCTTAATAGAGCAGACTTCTTATGAATGTGAAACGGACCGCGCCGTGCCGTGAACGTGTCAGTGCCGTGATGTCTATAAAGATATTCGAGATTCCTGCCGTGACCGTGCCGTGAGCGTGCGGTGCCGTTTTCACAGTCATACGAAATCTACCCTAGCTTAGATGCTGGCTTTGTTTGTGGGCTCGAGCTCGTAAAGCATTCTTTGGAACTACGAAATTGTCAATTCGAAAATTTCCATTTTCGTATTGACAACATTAATGTTTACATGTACAGAAAAACCTGGTTGCCATAACAACACGTGCCTTAATGGCGGGACATGTGCGGAGTCAGATGATGGCACTTGGTACTGTGTTTGCTCCAAGAAATACAAAGGACTACGATGTGAACAACGTAAGCACCTAAATTTGCATACATCAAGGAAGACAATAGGGCTGGAGAATAATCTTTAAAAACAAGTATCATTTTGTTGATAATAACAGAGTTGGTTTAGCTAGTTTGGCTTCTCCCTTAATTTGTTAGACTAAAAGCATCGCAGCGAGGAGGGTCGAAGAAACATCGATCCGTGCTTCCTTCCGATTCTCCAGCTCTTTTTTGTCATATTCCGGCTTTATATATACTCTTTCCTTAGTCGGTGGACCATAATGATGATTACAATTATACCAATGATGTTGATGATGATGATAGCATTGATGTATGGCGATGATGATGCAATCATGATAAAGATAGGAGAAGTGGCAGTGGTATGCACTGGAATGACGAATATACTGAATAAAAGCTCCAATTTTTCTCCACTTTAGGCGTCAACGACTGCTCTAGTCATCCATGCCAAAATGGCGGTAGCTGCTGCGATAAAGAAAACGGCTATGTGTGCCACTGTCCATCAGGATACCTTGGACCCTACTGTGAAAATAGTAAGAAATAGTCTAAAATCACTCGATAAAAGCGCCTCTTACATGAGAACAAATTTTCTACTACGACAAATTGGCAAATGGGTTTACCTGAAATTGGTTTGCCTCTTAAGATCCTGTCTACATAAACGCGTCGAGGAAATGAAAAAGGCATTTGGCATTTGAAATTCTCGCATCTTCACCAAAATTTGCCAATTTTTTTTCTAGTATGGACGGGACTGAGCTAACCTTCAGATATCCAGTCTCAGTGAATGTAATTATCAAAATGCCAATAAAAGTTCTTAGCATATCACTTTCTCTGAGCATGAGCTTAAGTAGACACGGCTAGTTAGCACATTTTTACTTGAATTTATAGATCAGTGTTTCTAACACTTTTTTTCGTTATCTGTTGTAGAAATCCAGCCCACTACCCCAAGCAGTAGTAAGTATGTTATAATAATTGTCTCTATCTTCTTCAAATTAAAGTAACGCCAGCAAGAGGTATAAATTATCTATAGCGTGTTTCTAAAGTTCGTTCTCCTGATTTTCTTATATTGTTATTATGTTTAACTGAACGTCTTTTCTAGAAATTTCATGAAAAATTTTGTAGCCTGTTCTTAGCTTTAATGGCCTTCTAGGTTGTTTTTCGTTTGGACAGAATATCTTCAAATATGTGCGGTTTTGTTTTCCGAATCTTTTTAAAGAAATTTGTCTTGAGTTTCCTGATCATTTCTGTCTTAATTTCAAAGATAATTTCAGTTCTGTTTGATTTCAAAAATAACGAATTAAGCGAATTAAATGATTTACAAGCTTAAAGATTTACAGTTAACCCTACATAGAATGTTTATCAAGGAAAACTGGGGAAAAAAAACGTGGACCGCCGAGGATCCAGAAGAGAGAATTGGTGATCTTGTTTCCGAATTTGTTTTATGACAATGCTCTCACAAGCGCAGATTTGGAAAGCATTGAAGATAACCACTGAACACTGACTAAGGGCCTCGTGTTTCTCGAAGCACGCAGTAACTCATGAGAAAGCTTAACTTGAAAGCTTAACATAAACTGCATTTTTGGCGCCAGACGTTGCTCGTTTGGCACTTGCATGTGAGGTTGACTTCTCGCTTATGCGGGAAACGTGAAATGACTCACCTTCGTGTTTAAACAGCACTATCACGCTGTAGTCTGTTGTTTCCATCTGAAGCCGTTTAGCTGATCTGCAGACCATAATTCTTGGTAAACCTATCTTTAGCGCGAAAGCATAAGCAATTAAACATCTCATAAAATTAGAGCATGTTAATGCGTGGGGTCCGAAAATTATTTGCGCGTCAAGAAATATCCTTAAATTTTGTGATGACTCCAGGGAGTCATTACCCAAAAACTCGTCTGGAGTTCACTAAAATATGCTAAAAAATCAATTTTTTGACAATTATGCTAGCAATTCCGTCATTTATTTTATGAATGATTTATTGTTATTTTCAGGTAGTTCTCCATCACCGCCTTCAAGCACTGTGACAAGTAAGTATTAGCAAAGATTGAAAGAAGAGAGAAAACGAGGGAGAATGAGCGTCAAAATGTGTAGAATCGAAGGGAGTAAAAAAGAAAAAGAAAGCGAGGACGAAGTAAAGAAGAAAGGGGGTAAATGAAAGAGAGAAATTAAAGGAAGGGAGCAAGTAAGCTAGCTAGGGAGAAGACAAGTACCGATCTTTACAGAGATCATGATCTTAACTCGTTGTCTTCACCACACAAATCAAAAAACATTGCCAATCCCCCTTCCCCCCTTCTCAATGTTGTTTCAGAGGGTTGCCTATACATTAGGCCTGATTTTGCGTTGACAACAACTTTGAGGCAATAGAGGGGGAGGGGGGGATTGCTTTCGAATTGTGAGCAAAATGTTGAATTGTCTCATGATCAAGGGTTTTGTGCAAGATTGTCTACGACCTATTTTCCAAATTTCTTAAAAAGGACACTAGAATACCTAGTCTTTTTTCTTGTCCGTCGAACGCGGAATTGGGACGTCCGAGGTTTCAGGAGAAATTTCAAGCCTAACAATTCATAAATGTTTATGTGGGCATAAAGTTTAAATATAAATGAAAGGACGAGAAGAAATATTGTTGACATGTTTTTTTGTTTTAATATTTCGACCGCTCTCCAGCGATCATCATCAGTTATGAAACTGAATTTACATGTTAAGATTTTTTGGTCACGCATTATTTCTACTCTATTATTGTATGTTGTTAAAAAATCTTAACATGTAAATTCAGTTTCATAACTGATGATGATCGCTGGAGAGCGGTCGAAATATTAAAACAAAAAAAACATGTCAACAATATTTCTTCTCGTCCTTTCATTTATATCTAACAATTCATGTACTTAACAAAATGCGCGGTAACCAAAATTTGGCCTCTCCGAATATCCAGGCCGTAAAGCATTTGCCCATTGGACGTGCCACTACCACGACCATGTATTACACAAATTGAATTTCTTTATTCTAATGCCGTTTACTGGTTGTCTAAACATTACCTTAGTAAATCGTTTTTATAGTAGAAATATAATAGGAGCAAGGATGGCACAGTTGGTTAGTACGCGGTTCGGTGCAAGAGGGGCCGGGGAAGTAGCTCAGTGACAAAACCCGAAACAAAAGCGCGTAAGGGGCAGAGGACCATTAGACAATTGATGTACGAAATATATTTTTGGTCTGAACCATTGCACGATATCTGAAATCCTTTCTTCAGCAAATATATGAGCTTTTGGAGCGCAAAAGCCGCTCCACGCAAGAGTTTTCGCAGGGGTTGTTGGAAAGGAGTATGAGATGGCCACTTTTGGTAAATGTATGGATATTGGACTATCACAGCATTTCCACATACGAGCACGAAAATCTAAAAACCGTAAAGTCGTGCACAACCACTGTTTTATGAAACAAACAAAAGTTAAGCGGCAGAAACAGTTCGCGGAATACCTAAATTTGCCGAAAATTTACAGAACTGTGGCACTAGTAAAATCGCAAAATATCGCATACGAGAATTGTGGGAAGAAAATGAAATGAACTTCGCATAAGGAACATGCAAAGTATAGTATGATGGTGTACAGCATAAATAGATAAGCATAAATAATTAAACTGTAGTGACAGTTGTCAAAACAAACCATATTTATATATACAAAGTAAAGCCGGAGAAATGTATTACTTCCACTAGTTTCTAAAATCATCAAATAAAAGAAGTGACCCTCCCTCCCCTCCTCCTCCATTAAATGGTAAGCATATCAACGATCTTTGTTGTTTTTCAGTCATCTACGACCACATATGCGACATTTCCAGACCCTGTAAGAATGGAGGAACATGCGTCAAGATGTCTAATTGGGCCTACAGATGTCGCTGTCCACCAGACTTTTACGGCAAAAACTGCAATCGTTACAGTAAGTTTTTTGGAAGAAAAAAAAAAAGCTCGGCAGCAACGCCATCTCAACGCCACAGCAAAAACAAAAGCAAAGTTCTTGTCATGCGCGTTAGCCACGTAGATAGTAGGGACCTTGAAATTTTTTACCACTACAAGTTTTCTTTTTACCGTTAGTGCGCATGCGTCATACCATAACCCTCACACGCTCGCTTGATGCAAAAACGTTTACCCTTTTGCATGCTCCATGGATGTCATCCAAGTTGAATTAAAAGATCTCATCCGTCGTCGCCAAGAGGCCTTCCACCCAAACAGATCCAGCGTCGTGTACTGAAATTCTATCAAAATGATGTCAATAGAGAAAGGAAAAAGTGTAAGTTTCAGTAGTACCCGTCGAAAGGAGTTAAAAGGTGCCAATGCCAACCTTTTGTGGAAAGAGGTTTAAATTAAAAGACATGTGGAAGCGCACGAAGGAAAGATACTTGACTTATGAACAAGTTGTACGTTTCTTCGGTTTGAGAATAAAAGCCAAAAGCAAACAGCAAATGGAATTAGTTCTGCCTTCCTATAGCTAAAGGCACTTCAGGAATATAATCCACTAGAGAGTCGAGAAACTTTCATCCTGTTGATAAAGACTCCAATTTCCTTGTAGTCTACTCGCTCGCATAATCGCATGCTATCCGTCCTGCGTCCGCTCCTCTGTTGCATCAAGCGGTGACCAAGTTCCGGGCTCCAGCAAAATGTGGACCGAGGATCCAGAAGAGAGAATTGGTGATCTTGTTTCCGAATTTGTTTTATGACAATGCTCTCACAAGCGCAGGTTTGGAACGCATTGAAGATCACCACTGAACACTGACTAAGGGCCTCGTGTTTCTCGAAGCACGCGGTAACTCATGAGAAAGCTTAACTTGAAAGCTTAACATAAACTGCATTTTTGGCGCCAGACGTTGCTCGTTTGGCACTTGCACGTGAGGTTGACTTCTCGCTTATGCGAGAAACGTGAAATGACTCAGCTTCGTGTTTAAACAGCAACGATCACGCTGTAGTCTGTTGTTTCCATGTATGTGAAGCCGTTTAGCTCTGCTGACCATAATTCTCGGTAAACCTATCTTGAGCGTGAAAGCATAAGCGAACTTCCCATAAAATTAGACCATGTTAATGTCGTCGAGTCCGAAAATTATTTGCGCGTCAAGAAATATCCATAAATTTTTTTGATAGCTCCAGGAAGCCAATACCCAAAAACTCGTCTGGGGTTAGGATATCTCGTCCGTGCCCATCTTCAGTCTACTAAAATACGCACACAAAATCAATTTCTTTCTTTCTTTCTTTCTTTTCTTTTGTTTTCGTCTGTTTTTGATAATTATGCTAGCCATTCCGTCATTTATTTTATGAATTATTTATTGTTATTTTCAGGTAGTTCTCCATCACCGCCTTCAAGCACCGTGACGAGTAAGTATTAGTAAGGATTGAAAGAAGGAGAGAAAACGAGGGTGAAAGGGCGCGCCAAAAGGTGTGAAAGGGAGTAAAGAAGAAAAAGAAAGCGAGGACGAAGTAAAGTTGAAAGGAGGGAAATGAAAGAGAGAAAGGAAGGCAGCAAGCAAGCCAGTAGCTAGCTAAGGAGGAGACAAATACCGATTTTTGCAAACTAATCATGATCTCAACTCGTTGTCTTCACCACACAGATCAAAAACATTGCCAACCGCCCTTCCCCACTTCTCAATGTTGTTTTAGAGGATTGCCCATACAACAGGCCTGATTTTGCGTTGACAGCAACTTTGAGGCAATGGAAGGGGAGGGGGGGGGGGGGGGAGGAGGATTGCTTTCAAAATGTTGAATTGTCTCAAGATTTTCTACGACTCATTTTCTAAATTTCTTAAAAGAGACACTGGAATACTTGGTCTATTTTTTGTCCGTCGAACGTGGAATTGGAACGTCCGAGAATTCAGGAGAAATTTAGCCTGCGTTCCTTAATTTCTCTTCTTCCCTTCCCCTAGTGTATGACTTCCACTAGTTTCTAAAATCATCATCAAAAAAAAAAAAGAGGTGACGCTTCCCCATTTCCGATGGGTATGCCATTAGTGTTTTGGAGGTCCCCATATAAAAGTTAAATATTATCAATATCTGCCATTTGATTGCAACACTACATCAACGATCTTTGTTGTTTTTCAGTCATCTACGACCACATATGCAACATTTCCAGACCCTGTAAGAATGGAGGAACATGCATCAAGACGTCTAAATGGGACTACAGATGTCATTGTCCACCAGGCTTAATCGGCAAACACTGCGACCACAGTAAGTATTATTTTAAACTTTAAGCTCCACACTAAAGCCATCTCGACTCTTTCGCTGCATCTACAGTGGGAAGCAAAGTAGTTGTCATGCGCATGCACCAGCCACGCAGATTTTTCTGGGTCACTGCCGCGCGCTAGAGTATTAGAGTAGATTTCATATATATGACTGTGAAAACGGCACCGCACGGTCACGGCACGGTTACGGCACGGCGCGGTCCGTTTCACACTTATACGAAATCTGCTCTATGTGCTGTGCTCATAGTATTTAGAGGCCTTAAGCGGTAACTAAATTAACGTCCGAACCGTTAATTTAAGGGATACTTATCTGGAACGCGCAAGCACCATGCAATCTTCCCGTAAATTAGCCCAAATAAACATCGGATGCAAAAATACCGCGCGGTTCGAGAACATCATTCAATTTTATCGATTAGTTAACTAGTTTCCCCAATTAGCTAGTAAGCTAAATACCATGACACTAAAATAAAGTTAGTTTTCAGATGATATAAGTTAAGGTTTCTTAACAAAAGGGTATTGGGAGATCACTGGTTAAAAACTGGGGCCGGGGCTTTCGGTATTGACTAAAATACGCTCATGAAATCAAATTTCCAGCTGTTTATTATAACATGTTTATCATTTTTATAACATTTATGCCAGTCGTTCCTTGCGTCTATATTTATCAGTGTTTTCTATTGTAATTTGCAGGTAGTTTTCCATCACCATCTTCGAGCGTCGTGACGAGTGAGTATGTGGAAAGATTGAAAGAATGAGAGAAAAGGAGGGAGAAATGGTGTCAATAGATGATGCGGAAGTATAGAAGGAAAGGAAAAGCAAGAAGGAAGGAAGGAAATATGAATAGAAGGGAGCAAGCAAGCTAGCTGGGGAAGAAGGAAAGAAAGAAGCTTGGAAAGAAGGAAGGAAGAAAGGAAGAAAGGAGGGAATTAAGGAAGAAAGGAGGGAAGGGAGGGAGGGAGGGATGGGGAGGGAAGGAAGAAGGAGGGAGGGAGGGAGGAAGGAAATACACAAGCTAGCTATTGTAGCTAGTTAGCAAGGGAGATAAGGAGCGACTAAAGAAATAAACGCAGAATCATTACTACATAGTCTCATCAGGTGTGAAATACGAAGCCACGTCAATTCCCAATTCTGGCTAAAATCAGTCCTAAGAAATCAAGGCCGTTCTGTCCGGTTGGTTCCACTAAATGGAAAACACCCTAAATTTACCCTTCAATTTTCATCGTTTTAGTTGAACCCACTCCATCTCTCCCACCACCGCCTTCAAGTTCTGCACTAGGTAGGTAATGAAATCTTGTAGACAAACGTCTTCCATTAATTTCTGGCAGAAAAACGAAGGCAAGAAAACTGCACAGTTCAGGACTAACTGTTTTTAAAGGAAACTTCCAATCTCTTTAAAAGAATAAAATAATTCAGTACAAATATTATTGATAACAAAAGAACAATGTCATATGTAATAGTGAAAATGGTGTCTCAGTTTTTTGATATGTTGATGCCTTGCTCTAAATAAATTTGAAATGCCAAAAATAAGCCCAAACCACATCATTCAACCTTGAGATCAAATACTTTTGCAACAAAAACGTCATGATCAGTATATATCGAAACACGGTTTTTGTTCAGCTTTAGGAAAATCGATGATTTTGTATATGCCAGAGAATTAACTGAAACTTGCCAGAGCGCTATACGGCTTTAGTAGGGCCCGATTATATGAACCGTGCTGGCCCGTAGTGAGCATTGATCACGAAGTTCCCCTGGTGCTTTAATTAACTGCATACCAATGTCAATATCTCTTTATTTACACTTGATATTAATTTATACAGGTAAATTACAAAATTATATTTAATGATAAAGAAAAAAAGTATAAGGAAATATATATCAAATATGTGAATTATTTTTAATCGATTAACTTAATATAAAGCGTATAATAAATATATAAATAAATACCTTTCAATCAGGGTCATCTATAAATGAACACTGCTGAATGATCGATCTCGCCTTAATTTATTTGTGTATGTGTGTATACTGCAGATTGTGGACCTGGCACCCCAGTCCATGGAAAGTGTGTTTGTCCCGCTGGGATGACTGGTCCCCAATGTAGATGGTGTAAGTATATATTTTTTACTAATATATTAAGCAGCGCTCAAAATACAGTCCACGCAATCGATAAGAAGTCCATGTCTTTATCAGTGGATACAAAAAACTATGAGGATAATTTGATATAAATATGATTAAAATGTCGTTGTTGTTGATAAAAATTCGTTATTGTAGAGATTATAAGGTCGTTGCACGTCAAGATAACCATTATAGATATAAGCAATTGCAAATGGTTATGAAAAGACGTGTATAATTGTAGAGAGGTAGTCATCGAATAAAAAAGATGTGGCCAAACATTGGGGATATTGAAATGGTCATGAAAAAAGTATAACTGTAAATTTAGATTCAGCTAGTCTTTGAATAGAAAAGGCGGTCGTCCAATCTTGCTATGATAATGAAATTGTTATGAAAAGATATGGAAATTGTAGAGTTATGGTAATTGATAGAAAATATGTGCCGCTCAAAATTGCTGATACTGGAATATAATTGCGCATTCATCAGATGCAGATCACTGTCTTGGTAGACCATGCAAAAATGGTGGCCGTTGCCAGGAAATAATCGGTGGCTATCGTTGCATCTGTGTGAACGGTGCCACAGGAAAACACTGTGAATATTGTGAGTAAAATCTGCCTTTATCTCAGCTAGTAGTTCAGTTTACTTAACAAATAGATTCCATTTTCCGTGGGTCTGTACTTAAATAGATGCACAGGTGACATCATGTGGTGATAACAAAAAAAGTGAGAAAGATGATTTAGTTCTTGATCATTTGAGAAGCCTTTTCTATATCTATATTAGAAGATAAATTTAACTCCTTCGACGCCATGATGAATTTTAAACAGTGGTCTACGCGGTGATCTCATTGTCATAAATTTCGATGTCGGTCCTCAGTTTTGTTGACCGGTGCAAGGCCACCCATTTTGAAACTGAAATCGTGTATATATTTTATCACTTCGTTGTAGCGCTAGTCACAGATCATCACCAAGTATCCAGCCATATTATGTTCAGTCCCAGCAGCTCTGAATTACCTTTGACAACGTCGAGTAGGTTAACCTTAGGCTACATTAATCTGGATAAATTTGGAAAAATCCCGAACCTTTGTTGCTATGGTTAGGCTTACTCGTCCACATTAAAACGCACGGCGTATTGCTTTTATTTAGAATAAACAGCGTTTCAGTTTGGACAGCGAAAATGGAGACAAAGAGATGTGTTTTCAAATTTATCCAGTTTAGTGTGGACGAAGACTTAGCCAGATTTTCGTTCTTCTCTCTTCTCTCTTCAACTATACTTTTAAGAAAAGATTTTTTCAACATTGAGTAATAACTTTTAATGCATAAATATTCAAAATCTTGCAGTGAAACAACTACTCTGAGTACCAGAGAAATGGCTTGTCTCGTGATTTCTCAGTCAGATCAACATACCAAAGGCAGTGCGAAATATAGATTTTATTTTTCTGGTAACCAGAGTATGAAACAACTCGCTACCTCGTTAGTTACTCCGCTTGTCTGAGTTTTTCGAAAAGTTTTGACGTCATGTATGACAAATAAGACAGACAATGAAAAACTATGCTCGATAATGGTTTTCACCATTCTATTTATTGTTTTTATAGTTAGGCCGATGCCAACTCTTCCACCACTGCCAACTCCTCCTTCAAGTTCAGTAGGTAGGTAATGGAATAATTTTGCAAAATGATATATTTTGTCTTACCGTTCCAAATTGCATTTCAGCTGATTAAATTGGACCCAGCAATAGAGAAATCCATTTCTAAAGAAGATCCCCTGATTTTTGATTTTTCATATTATAAATTAAATGCCATTTTGAGACGCATTATCGGTTTATAGTGACGGATAGAAAATATATTTGGAACCAATACCTGAATATATTTTCTCCCAACGCTGTCATTATGAATCAAGATAATGCTGTCTCAAAATCGCGTTTAGATCGTGATCCTAACTATATATTTTTCTCTCCTCTAAGGCCTAAAAAAGCACCCCTTTCGGGCGGACCATCCCCGTATATTTGAATTGGACATGGCGCCGCAATGTGCCATTTTTACTAAACATTTATGTTCAAGATTGTAGACTAAGAAAAACAACAACAACAACAAAACAAAAAACAAACAAACAAACAAACAAAACAAAAACAAACAAAAACAAAAAACAAACAAAAAAATGCAAATTAATCAACCCCATATTTTATCATCGTCGCGACCAAAAGAAAAGAGAACGTTGCGTGTCAACACAATTTTGTGTGTTCAATATGCAAAATCAATTTCAAAAGAAAAATAAACACATGCGCAGAAAAATTATCTATATGTTGGGCGCCATAGGTTATGTAGGGTACCAGGAGTCCACTGGTAAATAACAAGGCTGGATTCATTGCGTATCTATATTTCCATTGGGCTAAATTACGCTCATGGAATCAAATTTCCAGTATGTTTTTTGATGACAATTATGCTCAGTAGTAGTACCACCGTACGCGTCTTTATTTATCAATGTTTTCTATTGTAACTTGCAGGTACTAGTTTTCCATCAATATCTTTGAGGAGCCTCGTCCTGCCGAGTGAGTATTCGAAAGAATTGACAATTTAAAGATAGAGGGAGAAAGCGTGTCAAGAGATATAGACGGAAGTTAAAAAAAAAAGAAGAGTGCAAGAACGAACGAAGGAGGAAAGCAAGGGAGGGAAAGAGAGAAAGTAAGGGCCGGAGAGAGCAAGCTATGAAGTGAAGGAAGGAAGAAGAAGGAGCCAAGGACGAAATACACGCAAGATCATTGCTGCATTTCTCTTTATGTGTGAAAAAAGGCAATGAACAGTGCATTTACGTACTGAATCCGCGTATGTTGCTTTCGCTCCTGGTTCAGTACAGTCGAAAAACAGGGAAGTGGTGCAGGCTGTCTACGTCGTACTCTAAATTCAAACTAACTCACTGACTGACTGATCATGACTGACTGACTGACTGACTAAATTTACCCTTCAATTTTCATCGTTTTAGTTGAACCCACTCCATCTCTCCCACCACCGCCTTCAAGTTCTTCACTAGGTAGGTAGTGAAATCTTGTAGACAAACGTCTTCCATTAATTTCTGGCAGAAAAACGCATGAGCTGACTTAAAAAAAACATTTTTTGTAGGTGAATGGCCACCATCTAGTACTGTAATTAGTAAGTATATTAGACAAAACAAAGAAAATACAATGTTCTTTATTTCCAATGAACCAACGACGTCGTTTCCTTTCAATGTACGCAGCTAGCAAGGCTGTAAATAAGCCATCGGACAATGACGATTTGACTGGCAAACATTATCCTCGGGAAGCAAGGGCGTTTGTTTCAAAGATTCGCCTGGTGGACACTGAATTCAGTGACCGAACACATTTCACCACATTGCAAGTTATCAACATTTTTACTTTGTTATTTAGTATTTGTTTGGCCAGAATTTCACATCAGTTTGCCTTGATAATGCCTTTTGTATGACAAATGACCTCCCCATGCTTATCCAAAAAAAATTATTTGAAACTTTGATATAGTCTGATTATCGAATGGTGACAAGATCTTTTGTTACAACTTCGTTCCGACCCTCTGATAATCAGACTACCCGTTGAAAGGTTGCCTTTAGTGTATTGTAAATGCCCATACTAAACGTCGTTGCATACTTTCAATATCTACTGACTGACTGACTGACTGACTGACTGACTGACTGACTGACTGACTGACTAACTTTACCCTGCAATTTTCATCGTTTTAGTTGAACCCACTCCATCTCTCCCACCACAGCCTTCAAGTTCTGCACTAGGTAGGTAGTGAAATCTTGTAGACAAACGTCTTCCATTAATTTCTGGCAGAAAAACGAAGGCAAGAAAACTACACAATTCAGGGCTAACTTTTTCTAAAGACCGAAACTTCTAATCTCTTTAAAGTGCACCTAGCCCCCTGTCTGGTATCATTATATATAAATCTAGAATAATTTCTGAGATTGTTTGCGAAGAAAGTATTCGATTTGGATAAATCCTCGATTTTAAATTTAATTTCAAAGTTGTGGGAAAGTGACCCTCAGGCTCCCTGTGGTATACCACGCACGCTTAAGGGATTGGGAAAGAGAGTCGCATGTGATGACGTCAACCCAGGAACACAACATCGACATTCACAAAGAAAGCTTCGAAAGCTATAGAAATTTATTGAAAAAGTATATAAAAAAACAAATCTGAAATGCCAAATGATATTTTTTAGAATAAACAAGCGGACAGTGTACTTAGTATAGTTGTGATGGTTGGCCTGGGTAGACGTCACACTCGGCCGGCCCCAGTCCCTCGGTGCGATACACTCGACCGTGGGCAGGAATCCCAATTAAAAATCGGAGATTTATCCGAATCGAATACTTTCTTCGCAAGCAATCTCAGAAATTATTCTAGATTTATATAAAATGATACAAAATTATAATTAATGTATATAATGTATATTTAATATATATAAAATATGTGAATTATTGTTAATCGATTAACTTAATTTGAAGAGTATAATACATTATATATATATGATGGACTCTCCCGTCGATTCAGTCTCCTTCGCAGCCGTTTTCTGTTTCGGGATCCCTGTGATCCTTGTGCTCTCCGAAGGAGACTACCGTCGATTCGACGTAAATAAATAAATGTATAAATACCTTTCAATCAGGGTCCAATGGACACTGCTAGCTTTTAAATGATCGATCTAGCTCGTCTTAATTTACTTGTGTATGTGTGTATACTGCAGATTGTGGACCTGGCACCCCAGTCCATGGAAAGTGTGTTTGTCCCGCTGGGATGACTGGTCCCCAGTGTAGATGGTGTAAGTATATATTTACTAATTAAGCAGCGCTCAAAATACAGTCCACGCAATCGATAAGAAGTCCATGTCTTTATCAGTGGATACAAAAACTATGGGGATAATTTGATATAAATTGATATAAAAAATAAAATTTTATCGTTGTTGTTGATAACAATTCGTCCTTGTAGAGATTATAAGGGTCGTTGCACGTCAAGATTACCATTATAGACATATGCAATTGCAAATATTATGAAAAGACGTGTATAATTGTAAAGAGGTGGTCATCCAATAAAAAAGATGTGGCCAAACTTTGGGGATTTTGAAATGGTTATGAAAAAAAGGGTAACTCAGTGTAAATTTCGATTTAGCTAGTCTTTGAATAGAAAAGGCGGTCGTCCAATCTTGCTATGATAATGAAATTGTTATGAAAAGATATGGAAATTGTAGAGTTATGGTAATTGATAGAAAATATGTGCCGCTCAAAATTGCTGATACTGGAATATAATTTCGCATCATCAGATGCTGATCACTGTCTTGGTAGACCATGCAAAAATGGTGGCCGTTGCCAGGAAATAATCGGTGGCTATCGTTGCATCTGTGTGAACGGTGCCACAGGAAAACACTGTGAAATTTGTGAGTAAAATCTGCCTTTATCTCAGCTAGTTCAGTTTACTTATCAAATAGATTCCATTTTCCGTGGGTCTGTACTTAAATAGATGCACAGGTGACATCATGTGGTGATAACAAAAAAAGGACGTCACGAGACGAAGTTGAATTAATGATAGCCCTACTAGTTCCCAAAGATGCATTAAGAACAAGCATGATGTCAAATGTGTAGCTGAGAAAGATGACTTAGTTCTTGATCATTTGAGAAGACTTTTCTCTATCTATATTAGAAGATAAATTTAACTCCTTCGACGCCATGATGAATTTTAAACAGTGGTCTACGCGGTGATCTCA
Organism: Telmatactis stephensoni; assembly: GCA_029948255.1. NCBI lineage: Eukaryota > Metazoa > Cnidaria > Anthozoa > Actiniaria > Isophelliidae > Telmatactis > Telmatactis stephensoni. Next base: position 122,958 of record JALIZF010001842.1, on the reverse strand, counting down.
TTGTCATACATTTCGATGTCGGTCCTCAGTTTTGTTGACCGGTGCAAGGCCGCCCATTTCAGTTGAAACTGAAATCGTGTATATATAATTATCGCTTCGTTGTAGTGCTAGTCACAGATCATCACCAAGTATCCAGCCATATTATGTTCAGTCCCAGCAGCTCTGAATTACCTTTGAGAACGTCGGGTAGGTTAACCTTAGGCTACATTTACAATAATCTGGATAAATTTGGAAAAATCACTTTTCCTGTAAATCCCCCTTAGTTATAATAGACCATTTGATGAATGCCATAGCTCAACCTTAGCCTCGTCAGCGTGTAATTATTCTGTAGAATTTATTACAGTCCAAAGTAATGAACAATTGAAATTTCACAGGTTTTAGTCAATTTGTAAAGAATACATTACATGCTGACAAGGCTGAGGTTAAGTTATGGCATCCATGAAATGGTCTATTACTTACTCGTCCACATTAAAACGCGTGGCGTATTGCGTTTGTTTAGAATAAACAGCGTTTCAGTTTGGACAGCGAAAATGGAGACAAAGAGATGTGTTTTCAAATGTATCCAGTTTAGTGTGGACGTAGCCTTAGCCAGATTCTCTTTTCTCTTTAATAATTTAACATCCGGCAAACCACCCTATTTCAATCTTCAACTATACTTTTAAGAAAAGATTTTTTCAACATTGAGAAATAACAGTTTTAATGTATAAATATTCAAAACCTTGCAGTGAAACAACTACTCTGAGTACCAGAGAAATGGCTTGTTCTCGTAAGTTCCCAGTCAGACATACCAAAGCCAGTGCGAAATATAAAATTTTTATTTTATTTTTCTGGTAACCAGGGTATGAAACAACTCGCTACCTCGAGCTCGTTAGTTACTCCGCTTGTCTGAGTTTTCCGAACAGTTCTGACGTCATGTATGACAAATGAAACAAACAACGAAAAACTGTGCTCGATGATGGTTTAATTTTCATTATTCAATTTCATTGTTTGTATAGTTAGGCCGATGCCAACTCTTCCACCACTGCCAACTCCTCCTTCAAGTTCAGTAGGTAGGTAATGGAATAATAAAATGATATATTCTATCTTACCGTTCCAAATTGCATTTCAGCCGATTAAATTGGACCCAGCAATAGAGAAATCCATTTCTAAAGAAGAACCCCTGATTTTTCATATTATAAATTAAATGCCATTTTGAGACGCATTATCGGTTTATAGTGACGCATATAGAAAATATATTTGGAACCAATATCTGAATAAACGTTTTCTCCCAACGCTGTCATTTTGAACCGATGATAATGCTGTCTCAAAATCGCGTTTAGATCGCGATCCTAGCTATATATTTTTCTCTCCTCTAAGGCCTAAAAAAGTACTGACCCCTTTCGGGCGGACCATCCCCGTATAGCCCACTATTGCTGGGTTTCAAACAGCTGTTGAATCTGTGTATCTGCCTAAAATTGTGACCAAACAAGCGAACAGTGTACTTAGTATAGTTGTGATGGTTGGCCTGGGTAGACGTCACACTCGGCCCCAGTCCCTCGGTGCGATACACTCGACCGTGGGCAGGAATCCCAATTAAAAATCGGAGATTTATCCGAATCGAATACTTTCTTCGCAAGCAATCTCAGAAATTATTCTAGATTTATATAAAATGATACAAAATTATAATTAATGTATATAATGTATATTTAATATATATAAAATATGTGAATTATTGTTAATCGATTAACTTAATTTGAAGAGTATAATACATTATATATATATGATGGACTCTCCCGTCGATTCAGTCTCCTTCGCAGCCGTTTTCTGTTTCGGGATCCCTGTGATCCCTGTGCTCTCCGAAGGAGACTACCGTCGATTCGACGTAAATAAATAAATGTATAAATACCTTTCAATCAGGGTCCAATGGACACTGCTAGCTTTTAAATGATCGATCTAGCTCGTCTTAATTTACTTGTGTATGTGTGTATACTGCAGATTGTGGACCTGGCACCCCAGTCCATGGAAAGTGTGTTTGTCCCGCTGGGATGACTGGTCCCCAGTGTAGATGGTGTAAGTATATATTTACTAATTAAGCAGCGCTCAAAATACAGTCCACGCAATCGATAAGAAGTCCATGTCTTTATCAGTGGATACAAAAAACTATGGGGATAATTTGATATAAATTGATATAAAAAATAAAATTTTATCGTTGTTGTTGATAACAATTCGTCCTTGTAGAGATTATAAGGGTCGTTGCACGTCAAGATTACCATTATAGACATATGCAATTGCAAATATTATGAAAAGACGTGTATAATTGTAAAGAGGTGGTCATCCAATAAAAAAGATGTGGCCAAACTTTGGGGATTTTGAAATGGTTATGAAAAAAAGGGTAACTCAGTGTAAATTTCGATTTAGCTAGTCTTTGAATAGAAAAGGCGGTCGTCCAATCTTGCTATGATAATGAAATTGTTATGAAAAGATATGGAAATTGTAGAGTTATGGTAATTGATAGAAAATATGTCCCGCTCAAAATTGCTGATACTGGAATATAATTTCGCATCATCAGATGCTGATCACTGTCTTGGTAGACCATGCAAAAATGGTGGCCGTTGCCAGGAAATAATCGGTGGCTATCGTTGCATCTGTGTGAACGGTGCCACAGGAAAACACTGTGAAATTTGTGAGTAAAATCTGCCTTTATCTCAGCTAGTTCAGTTTACTTAACAAATAGATTCCATTTTCCGTGGGTCTGTACTTAAATAGATGCACAGGTGACATCATGTGGTGATAACAAAAAAAGGACGTCACGAGACGAAGTTGAATTAATGATAGCCCTACTAGTTCCCAAAGATGCATTAAGAACAAGCATGATGTCAAATGTGTAGCTGAGAAAGATGACTTAGTTCTTGATCATTTGAGAAGACTTTTCTCTATCTATATTAGAAGATAAATTTAACTCCTTCGACGCCATGATGAATTTTAAACAGTGGTCTACGCGGTGATCTCATTGTCATACATTTCGATGTCGGTCCTCAGTTTTGTTGACCGGTGCAAGGCCGCCCATTTCAGTTGAAACTGAAATCGTGTATATATAATTATCGCTTCGTTGTAGTGCTAGTCACAGATCATCACCAAGTATCCAGCCATATTATGTTCAGTCCCAGCAGCTCTGAATTACCTTTGAGAACGTCGGGTAGGTTAACCTTAGGCTACATTTACAATAATCTGGATAAATTTGGAAAAAACCCGAACCTTTGTTGCTATGGTTATAATAGACCATTTCACGGATACCGTAGCTCAACCTCAGCCTCGTCACAGTGTAATTATTCTTTAGAATATTATGTACATTCCACGGTAATGTAAGGAATTTACACATCAACGGACAATGAAAGCACATCAAAATTCCACGGGTTGTACTATATTTCAAAAGAATATATTGCACTGTGACGAGGCTGAGGTTGAGCTACGGTATCCGTGAAATGGTCTATTAGGCTTACTCGTCCACATTAAAACGCGTGGCGTATTGCGTTTGTTTAGAATAAACAGCGTTTCAGTTTGGACAGCGAAAATGGAGACAAAGAGATGTGTTTTCAAATGTATCCAGTTTAGTGTGGACGTAGCCTTAGCCAGATTCTCTTTTCTCTTTAATAATTTAACATCCGGCAAACCACCCTATTTCAATCTTCAACTATACTTTTAAGAAAAGATTTTTTCAACATTGAGAAATAACAGTTTTAATGTATAAATATTCAAAACCTTGCAGTGAAACAACTACTCTGAGTACCAGAGAAATGGCTTGTTCTCGTAAGTTCCCAGTCAGACATACCAAAGCCAGTGCGAAATATAAAATTTTTATTTTATTTTTCTGGTAACCAGGGTATGAAACAACTCGCTACCTCGAGCTCGTTAGTTACTCCGCTTGTCTGAGTTTTCCGAACAGTTCTGACGTCATGTATGACAAATGAAACAAACAACGAAAAACTGTGCTCGATGATGGTTTAATTTTCATTATTCAATTTCATTGTTTGTATAGTTAGGCCGATGCCAACTCTTCCACCACTGCCAACTCCTCCTTCAAGTTCAGTAGGTAGGTAATGGAATAATAAAATGATATATTCTATCTTACCGTTCCAAATTGCATTTCAGCCGATTAAATTGGACCCAGCAATAGAGAAATCCATTTCTAAAGAAGAACCCCTGATTTTTCATATTATAAATTAAATGCCATTTTGAGACGCATTATCGGTTTATAGTGACGCATATAGAAAATATATTTGGAACCAATATCTGAATAAACGTTTTCTCCCAACGCTGTCATTTTGAACCGATGATAATGCTGTCTCAAAATCGCGTTTAGATCGCGATCCTAGCTATATATTTTTCTCTCCTCTAAGGCCTAAAAAAGTACTGACCCCTTTCGGGCGGACCATCCCCGTATAGCCCACTATTGCTGGGTTTCAAACAGCTGTTGAATCTGTGTATCTGCCTAAAATTGTGACCAAACATTGACCACCTGCTCTCAGCCAGAGAATATTCTATTAAAAACTTGTCTTTCAGAATGAATAATCCAACAAGACTGAAAATGACATCATATAAAACCCAGCAATAGGGAGTTACCCGGGGGTTTCGAACTACGAATTTCCAGTAATACACTACGGTCGGAAGGAAACAATGCCACAGACGACAAATAGAACAAAAAGACATTGTTCAGAGCGAGTAATCCACAAATAGGTAATCCAGCAATGGATGACCCCGAATTTCACAACTGGCACTTTTTGCTACTGGAGCAGGGGCGGATCCAGGATTATCTTCAGGAGGGGATGGCTCCCCTCAACGTAGCAATGCTGCAAATGACGATTTGACCAATGTAGCTTTTCTTAATCATTCTAAGTTTAAGTCAAATAGATTTTAGCTTTGTTTGAAAGTACTTTTTATTTAGTGTCAGTAATCCATGATCACATCTGTGACATTGGCCGCCCGTGTAGGAATGGAGGGTCTTGTATCAAAGTTTCCAGGTTTGATTACAGATGTCAGTGTAGACAAGGATACAGTGGAAAACATTGTAACACAAGTAAGCTGAACTCGATTCGCCTTTAGATGAACTCCCTTGGGGTTGGAGCTGGGGGACTGGGGTTGGGGACTCCTATCGGAAATGGGCGAAGATGCTCGTCGTACCTTTTAGGGATCAAAATCATTAATCTTTTACGGTACCTTTTAGGGTGTCTCAGGCTTTAATGGACTACCAGGGACTTATAGCTGGTACCTTTGACGGTGTTTTTAGCCAATAAAATACCTAGAATAAGTATTAATTGGGACGATCCCTATCTCATGTGCAACCAGCTTCCCTCAACAGCCACCCTTATGTAACGCTACTGATTTTCTGCTATTTGAACTCTTATGCACTCAAACTCTGTATTGAGACATTCTCATAAGCAACCACCTCTTCTCATGCAACAACCAACCTCATGAAACCCCCTTTGAGCTCTTATGTAATCCAACTCCAAATTGAGACATTCTTATCAACAACCAGCTTCCCTCAACAACTACCCCTTACGAATCCCCCCTTACGCCTTCGTGCTTTTTCCCCCAGGAATTGAGCAAACTCCAACTCCAGTGACAACATATGCTCCATCTTTAACTAGTAAGTACTAAATCTCAGGCAATGGACGTCTCTCCACTGGCTGACTGACTAAATTTTCCCTTCAATTTTCATTGTTTTTGTAGTTGAACCAACTCCATCTCTCCCACCACCGCCTTCAAGTTCTGCACTAGGTAGGTAGTGAAATCTTGTAGACAAATATGCTTTCCATTAATTTCTAGCATAAAAACAGAGGCAAGAAAACTACACACTTCGATCAGGGCCACCTTTTTCAAAGGAAACTCCCAATCTAATGAAAAGAATGAAAGAACGTCGATATAATTCAGTACAAATAATATTGATAACAAAGGTGGACGTTTCGAAGCTGACAAAAGGCCACGTCTCTTCTAAATTTACTTTTGTTTGTTTACTGCAGGTTGTGGACCTGGTATCGAAGTCAATGGGAAATGTGTTTGTCCCGCTGGGATGACTGGTCCACACTGTAGAATCTGTAAGTATATTTACTAATCCTCGATTCCGGAAAAGATGGCGTCTCGCGTTTCATTTTGGGAAAATGTACCCAATTTAAATTCCGACAGCCTCTGCATCTGATCCATCTCACTGCTTCAGCTTTTCCTCTGGTCAAAACTTCGATATCTTTAGTAAGTTTTGCTCGCCAAAATTATCAGGTTCTTTCAGCGAAATGTCACTCGCCGCCATGTTTCTTTACATTTGGTCTTCAACTAAATTTGGTACATTTTCCCAAAATGCAACGCGCGACGCCATCTTTTCCGGAATTGAGGATTGAGCAGCGCCTCTCCATATGCAGAACTCGCTATCGACCCATAAGAAAGAAAGAAAGAAAGAAAGAAAGAAAGAAAGTTATTAAGTAGGTAAATAAGAAAGAAAGAAAGAAAGAAAGAAAGAAAGAAAGAAAGAAAGGGAAAGAAAGAAAGAAAGAAAGAAAGAAATGTTGCCCAATCCAGCTATTGCAATGAAATAGTTAAGAAAAATTGAAAAATTGTAGAGAAATGATTGTTGAATAGAAAATATGTGGCTCAAAATTGCTGATACTGAAATGTAATTGCGCATTCACCAGATGCTGATCACTGTCTTGGTAGACCATGCAAAAATGGTGGCCGTTGCCAGGAAATAGTCGGTGGCTATCGTTGCAACTGTGTGAACGGTGCAACAGGAAAACACTGTGAACATTGTAAGTAGAATCTGCCTTTATTTCAACTAGCTTAGTTCACTTAATAAATAGATTCCTTATTTCCGTTTGTCTGTTCTAAAATAGATACACAGATGATGTCAAAACGTACGTGGCGAGAAAAAAGTACGCCGCAAAAGTCTAAATAAAAAAACATTGTTTTTAACTTAGGGGGTATTTACATAGCACTAGGATCACCCTAGCACTAGGATCATCCTAGCATGCAGGCGAATCATCTTCCTGCTATACATTTACTGCATTCTTGTTTAGTAGGATGATCCTAGTACCCGAAGTGAAGACACAAATTTCCATGTAAACAGAATGCAGTAAATGTATAGGTAGGATGATTCGCCTGCATGCTAGGATGATCCTAGTGCTAGGATGATCCTAGTGCCATGTAAACACCCTCTTAGCCAAATGAGCTCGCTGTCAGTCCTTTCTGATAATTCCCGGAAAAGGCCGCCATTTTTGAAAATCTTTTGTTGTGTTATATCTTTTATCGTTTCGTTGTAGTGCTAGTCACAGACCATTTTCCGGGATCCACCTTTGTGATGATTATTCCAAGCAGCTCTGAATCACCTACGAAACCTGGTAGGTTAACTTAATCTGCGCTACGTCGACCACACTAACGCGGATAAATTTGAAAAATGAACGAATCATTTTAATTTGCTGTTGTTAGGCCTTTTGCCCATATTAAAACGACGTATTTTTGTTTAAAAAGTGTTTCAGAAACAGAAAAAGCGATGTCTTTTCAAATTTATCCGGATTGGATAGAGCTAGTGTGGTCGTAACCTTAGCCAGATGCTGTTCTCTCTTTATTAATGTAACATCGAACGCCACTTTAATTTAATCTTCAAATTTACTTTTAATAAGAGATTTTTTTCAATATAGAGCAATAAAGGCTAAAAGTGCAAAAAAACAGCCCTTCTTACAAGTTTTAATTCAAATTTTTGTTTTGAATTTAACACTAACTAACACCATACAAATTTCCTGGCCGTTGCCAGGAAATAGTCTTCGGTGGCTATCTATTAGAAGATAAATTTCTACTCCTTCAACGCCATGATGCATTTTAAATAGTGGTCTACGTAGTGACCTTATTGTCATGAATTTCGATGTCGGTCCTCAGTTTTGTTGACCGGTGCAAGGCCGCCCATTTTGAAACTAAAATCGTGTAAATATTTTATCGTCTCGTACGTTGTAGGGCTAGTCACAGACAATCATCTAGTATCGTCGGGTAAGTTAACCTTAGGCTACGTCCACAATAATCCGATAAATTTGGAAAAAAGCCGACTCTTAATTGCTATATGGCAAGGCGACGTATTACGACGGATTACTTTTCTTTTTGAATAAACAGTATTTCACTTTAAACAGCGAAAATATAATGGAGACAAAGAGATGTGTTTTCAAGTTTATCCAGTTTAATGTGGTCGTAGTCTTAGCCAAATGCTCGAGCTCTTTTCTCTTTCATGTAACATCGCACACCATGCACTCCAATTCCATCTTCAAATATAGTTGTTCACCACTTTTCGCATGCAGTGAAATTCAAGAGAATGTGAGGAATCCTGCGTATTAGGTCTTTGGACAATCATAAGCCCCTTTGATGCTATTTTAGGGTAAATCTGAGTGGTTCAGAGCGCGCGAGCTTTCGCATTCGAAAAAATTGCTCTGCAAAACGAATATTTGATATATACCTATTTCAAAAAAGGTTGTTGTATGAGAGGTCTCAAGTCTGCGCGACTAGACTGAAAAGGAGCATGGGTAGTTGCAAAATTTTACTCTCTATTTCGCACTGTGCTCTTGATTTTAGCATCAGCAAATGAAGCCCTTCGATGTATTAGGTCATGGCAAGCTAAAGTTGAATGATGGTGTGAATATTTGTGTGGTTTTATAGCTCTAGTAATTTCTACCCATACTCCCTTTCGGGTAAATCGCGTAGGCTTTTGCCGACAACGTTTATTGAAATAGGTGTATCTTACGCCGACAGTAGATTTGTTAGTATTTATACAATATAACAACAAGAAATATGTTCCAATAAATCCAAAATCCAATAAAGAACTCGTAGCATAGTAAAGCCATGTAAAGATTGTTTTGCTTCTTTTGTCAATGAAAAAGAGCTTAAACTTGAGAAAAAGGGCAAATGGAATATTTTAAAAAAATCGAAAATGGTCTCAAGGTTCTAAAAATCGAACGGGGCATATGATGGGTCACGGGGATTCGTTCTCTTACCTCATTTACTCTTGGTGAAATTAGTATACCTGACGAATAATAGCGAAGAAGAAACTGATAGCCCCTTCGCGCGATTTTTTGTCAAATATACGCGAATCGTACGCCAGAGGGAGATAAAAATGCCTTTGGCAGAACAACCGCTAACCTCGTAGCTCCCTTGTTGTTGTTGTTGTTGTTGTTGTTGTTGTTGTTGTTTTATTGTGGTGGTGGTGGTGGTGGTGGTGGTGGTGGTGGTGGTGGTAGGGTTTTTTTTTCGGAGCCAGTGATTTTCATTTTTTTTTTTTTGTAGTTAAGCCAAGGCAAACTCTTCAACCTCTGCCTCCAAGTTCAGTACAAGGTAGGCAATGAAATTTGCAAACAGATAGAGCGGTTTTCCCATATCGGAGTGGCAAACTTGCCGTGCCGATAAGAACATTCGACATTCCTGTGGTAACCATACCGTAAGATGTCAGTTATCTATATTAGATTGAAAACCTTTAGAAAAATTGAAAACAACTTTTTGGTATCGTTTTAATTTCTATGTTTGAATTTCGCCGTTATCGTCTTAGCTCGTATGACGTGTCACGGTTATTACAGTTCTTGTCCAAAAACCGTGATCTTTGTTCGCGTAACAAAAGAGTTATCGTAATTAAAACTTCATAATTAGATCCAAGATGGCGGCGAAATCCAAGCATGAAAATGGCTAGTACTTGGCGTTGGTTAAAAAAATATTCCCTTCCCCTCCGTCCCATCTTTCCCTCATCCCTCCCCTCCCCAAAAAATCTTTTTCGATTTATAAGGATAAAAAAACTAGCATCTTAAATGTAATTTCTCTTAAAAATCGAGGGTTCTTTTCAGTTGCTTTAAGATGATCTAAGATGGCGGACTGAAACCCGACAATAGACAAATACTTTCGGAAAGAAAAATCCCTACATATTGATACTTTTTTGTTTAATTACAAAGGACAGAGGGTCAAGCGGCATCCACAGGTAAATCAATGTACATAAAATTCGATTCAAAAACTTTCAAATTTAATTTTAGATTTAAAAAGTAATGTAATAGAAGCTATACACGGTCGACGTGCGTGAAAGCAGCCATTGATGGCAGGAACAAAATCATTTTACATGGTTAAAAATCACCGGCTAACAAATTATTTTTCCCGCCACTGAACATGGCTGCTATCACGTGATCGTGCAAACTTCTATTGAATATAAAAAGTGGTCATTTTGTGATCGTTTAAAGCCTCTATTGATTATAAGAAATGGTTATTTCAAGGTACACTTTCCCTTTAAAAAGAACTGCGAGGGCAAAAGAGCCGAAGCTCAAAGGATATTTACCGCCAAAACCGCGTGGGAGTCACTCCATCCTGCTATCAGAGATGTTCTGATCGACCTCGTCTCCCATGGCGACCACAAGCGATTGTTAGCAAGAACGCATGCGCAGATCCGCAAGGCAGTTTTTGCCAACGATTTGAGAAATATGAGGAAAGTCATGGCGAACAAAAGGGCTTGGAAGAGGGTGCCAAAAGAACGCTTTGAGAGGAGGCTGCAACACTTAGACGAAGCTTTGAAAAATCCTTGGTCGTTTGCCTTCAAAAGAAGCAACGCGATAACATGTGAATGAGCGACACAGCGATCCCAGTACGTGCCAAAACAACGATGACCACAAACAACTAGAAAAAATAAGGGATTTTGTAGGGCATATAGTGGTTTAAAAGTGGGGAAAATATGGTGATTGGAGGTAATGGGCCAGGTTTTCTGTTCTTTCGAGAATAAAATACAGTTTCATCGAAACATTCTCTACTAGTTTTTTTTTTAACTGGGTTTTTTGGTCGAAACTTGTGGTCCCTACATATGATCTAAGGAGCTTTTTTCACTACTAAAAAACTCCACAAATTCGCAACACGCGTGACTATTGAACGTTATTTCCCTCGGGAATGTTTGTTTAGAATGTTCTGCTTTACCACGCTTTCTGATTCGCCCATATAAGAGTTAATTCTCTCCATTTCGGAGCATTTCGACAAAGTCTTCATCAAGGCCTCTTCAAAGATTCCTTCTCTTTTTTTTCCTGGCGTCGCCGAAGTAACCTACCTCTCAACCCTTCAAGAACTTAGCTCACTCCTTTGCCTCAACGAAATAAGAAAGCGAAACTAAGAACCAGTCTGTCTGGTCACAATAGAAGCAGTGCTTGCATGAGTAAAAATACTGTACGACTACTTCAGGTACTTCATCTTCGTTGTAATTCGTTTCTTTGTGTTTTCTCCCGATTTTTATTGTATTTCTTTAGTATTTAACGTTGTTTTTGGCTCTTGGTTTGCCTTAGCGCTTCCATATATAAGTTTGCTGTTTTCGTCAAAGCCTATTTTATTCATATTCGCGCTCGTTGCAAAGTTTAGTTCAGTGAATTTGCATTCAGGGCGTCATCTCCTCCCTCGGGATTTATCTTTATAAAATTGTGTATTCGTTTACTTTATGCTCGCGCCTTGCTTCGTTTAGTTATTTTTAAAATGGCATACGCTCATCTTTTCGCTTTTTTAGTTCTGGTCATCTCTAGCTAGTAAGCGTTAGCATTTTTTCTAGTATGCCTTCTTATTTATTCAGTTTGTTTTATTAGTCTATCTCATGCACGTGCAAGTGTACCCTTACAAATTGCGGATTCACAGAACATCTATCTCAGCATAGCTGCGTGTAAGCACATCAATTCAATTTTACTAACAATCGGAAAGTGATTTTGTCTGAAAATATCGGAATAGTTGGTGGAAATCTCCCCGACAGAGAATTCAGACCATGTGTCGGCATAGTAATTTGGCCGTGTGTCGGTATAGTAAGTATGGCCGTGTGTCGGCATAATGAATGTGGCCGTGTGTCGCCATATATAGTGAATATGGCCGTGTGTTGGTATAGCGATTATGACTGTGTATCGGCATAGCGATTATGACCGTGTATCGGCATAGCGAATAGGGCCGTGTGTCGGCATAGTGAATATGGCCGTGTGTCGGCATAGTGAATATGGCCGTGTGTCGGCATAGTGAATATGGCGGTGTGTCGGCATAGTAAATATGGCCGTGTGTCGGCATAGTGACTGATGGCCGTGTGTCGGCATAGTGAATATGGCCGTGTGTCGGCATAGTGAATATGGCGGTGTGTCGGCATAGTGACTGATGGCCGTGTGTCGGCATAGTGAATATGGCCGTGTGTCGGCATAGTGAATATGGCGGTGTGTCGGCATAGTAAATATGGCCGTGTGTCGGCATAGTGACTGATGGCCGTGTGTCGGCATAGTGAATATGGCCGTGTGTCGGCATAGTGAATATGGCGGTGTGTCGGCATAGTAAATATGGCCGTGTGTCGGCATAGTGAATATGGCCGTGTGTCGGCATAGTGAATATGGCCGTGTGTCTGCATAGTGTGTGTCGGCATAGTAAATATGGCCGTGTGTCGGTATACTGATCCTAGCCGTGAGTTGGCGAAACGGTGAATTGGTCTTACTTCGGTACTGTGTATTTGGTCATTTGTCAGTAAAATTCTTTTTATTCGTCTGTGTTTCGGCGACCAAATAGTTACGTGTACCTTTGTTCAAATACAATTGACTTAGAAGTCGTGTGTAGAGTTCAATAGTTTCTTTAAGTGATCACAGCACGCTTTTCTCCTTGGCCTGCATGAGCTTCCTTCGCTTCGCGGGTATCGCTCGACAATTATCGGAACCTTCTCGGGCTCAAAGTGTGTAACTCATTTATAGCTAGGCATGTCAATTGAAGACAATTTTCCGGTCTCGAACATTTTTCTTTTCCACTTGATTTGGTTTTCTTGCCCTAGGTCTCTCTCTCCATTTTTTCAGCCGAGACCAGAAGGGTAAACTAATTAAACTAATTTCACCCTATAACTTGCCTTCGGGCGGGTTCCTGGTCCGGTTGGCTGGTGGGGGCCTTCCCCTGGTTTCTTAACTCCTCGGTACCAAGGTATTACAAGTTATCGTATTTTGTAAATTTCCTCCTTTTTCCTCTCGACGCGACTCTATGCACGCATCAGTGACAGAACTACCTGCATGTCATTTTATCTCCGTTGAAATCGAATCCGTTCCTTAACATCGTTTCAATAGTAACAAAACATTTCACGAAAAAATGTGTACATGATTGAGAAAGTGAACATATCGAAACATTTCAAAGTTTCAAAGGAGTAATAATAATGACACGCAGATGAGAGATGAGATGTGAGATGATTTCGCGTGAAGCCGGCGATACACGCAATTTTTTCTCGCGCTTACAATACAATTATAGAGATTATGTTGGGAGAGCGAAATTGCCAAGAGTATCATGTCTGGCAACATAGGCGACAACGATGTCTCGCAACAAAAATAGTGTTGCAGAAAGTTGAAAAGTTTGAACTTTTCTCTGTAACATTGCACGCTCGTACTGACTGGGTGTTGCAAAGTGATGATAGACGGTGCAATTTTTCTCTGCAACAAAATCTAAAAATTGCATTGCCAGCGCGAGAAAAAAATTGCTGCGTGTATCGCCGGCTTGAGTTTGCTTGCAATGTCAATATTTAACTGTATTTAAAGTATAAACGATGTCTTTATTCGAGTCTATGTAACGCACGTGACATCCACTAGTGATTTGAAGTGTGGGGAGGTACAAGGGCCAATATATTAACTTTGTGATAAATAGTTAACAGTAGTTTGATATAATGCTGCACTGGTAGGATGGATTAGTGCTTGTTGCTCTCTTAATTGTAATATATTTGCTCTCTTAACTGTGATATATTAATGAATTTATCTCCTAGCTACGAGCAGACAAGTACTGCTAATGAGCAGTACACTACTGGCTACTGTCTACCGGTGTATGTATAGTGTTTGTTTCAATGCAAGGCACTGTTACGTACACGTCCTATTTGTCTACAACTTCTTTCTTTCTTTCTTTCTTTCTTTCTTTTTTTCTTTCTTTCTTTCTTTCTTTCTTTCTTTCTTTCTTTCTTTCTTTCTTTCTTTCTTTCTTTCTTTCTTTCTTTCTTTCTTTCTTTATCTATTTACAAAGCATCGTTTCACCTAAAAAAGATAATTGAATACAACAAAACGAGATAAAAATAGACCTACAATGGTGAGGGTTACGCAACAGAACTGGGCTCCAATTAAAGCGTGCCCTATACTCGTCTCACAATGGCACGTCTTGCCAAACAAGTTGCACGGACCACTGAATCGTATAACACATACCCTGCATTTCTTAAATTAATTGCGAAGAAACGACTGCAGCAATATATGTTTTTCGGCGTTATGCTGTGTAACATCTCTAGCTCCGCTACCACTAGTGTAACTTGTTTTGCCACCGCATTGCGAGACAAGCTGCAGAAAGTATTGCACTGTGTAAAAGCGCCTCGGGTGCGAGAAAATACAAGCTAATCAACAGTACATCAATGAGTCTGTATATGCTGTTTGTTCTAAAACTGAGTGCTGCATTTATCTGATAAGTGTGAGAAAAGACAAGCACTGCTAATGAGCTGCAGTACATTGCTGACTCTGTGTATGCTGCTTGTTCTAAGTCCTGGTTTTCTCAAGTAAAGGAAACGGAAGCAACACACGCATGCTCAGAAGTAATGACACATTGCCCATTGTCTTCGCTCACGAAATACTACAAAGAATCAGTGGATCGATATTCAGGCATACCAGGACATAGCCATAAGCCCCTTGCATGATGACGTTTTTGTCTCCTCTCTATACCAGAATCCTTTTCAAGAGCCTTTCATATTCAAATTTTATTTTTATTTTCGAGAATGCAAACACAATAGTTTTAATTATCGAACAAAAGCTATTCGAAAAGGATTCTGGTATAGAGAGGGGACAGAAATGTCATTATGCTTGGGGCTTAATGAATTGTTCTCATGCATCTTTTCCTAAATCTGACAAATTTTGGCCGTCTACGTATATCTATTAAATTTCATCTATTCTGTTTTGTTTTGTTTGTTTGTTTGTTTGTTTGTTTGTTTGTTTGTTTGTTTGTTTGTTTATTTGCAATGTTTGTTTGTAGCTGGTTTGTTTGTCTGTTTGTTCTTGCTGGAGTTTACAGTTTATTCATTTAATTATTCATCGATTCACCCACCCATCATTTCTTCCTCAATTTCTTCCTCGTCCTTCTTACTGCCTTTCTTCACTTTTATTCCTTTCTTAGCTTTAGCTAATCATATCGATCGTCGTCTCTTCCTTCCCCTTCTCTTCCTTTCTTCCTCCCTTCCCTTTCGTCCATCCATCCTTCCTTTAAATCTCATATCAATATTTTATATCTCTTTAATAATAAAATCTTGGAAGAATCTAGCTTAGCCTTGACCTTGCATAAGTAAAGTTTTAGAAGAATTGTCATGGCGGCCATTACTTTTGCTAAATGAGTTGTGTACAGTCCATTAATCACTTTAACCTTGCAGCAAAGAGCGGGGCAAGTGCCGCTTGAGATAGATCTTAAGTGTAAGATAACCCAAAAGCCGACACGTACAAAAGATATTTGGTAAATTAAGGTAACATTAAATTGTCTTTAAGTTTATAAAAGATCTATTTTTGAATTGATTTTGAAAAACAATTCACCTCAAATATGAGTTTATAAAAGCTTTTTATTTTTGAAACAAAAAATATTGCAAATAATAATAAAACATAATGAAATGAATAAATGAAAACTTTAAGAGTAAAAAATATGAAGATGAAATATTTCAGAGAACTTTGCTTCACTCATGAAAAAGATATATTTTGTTGATCAGTTCTTTGATCAAAGTTTAACTTTATGGCAGAATTATACAAAAAAATGTATACCACAGTTTTTGAGTGTTTTCATTATTTGCAATATTAGGAAATTATACATACAAGTAATATGCAAGGTTTGCGTGTTTTTGACCTTTTACTAGAAAACGATTAAGATATCTGTTTATTTCTAGAAAACGTGTCACATCAGATTAAAGTGTCATTAAGCATTATTCCCATAGCAACAAATGTCGAAATACATTGAACGATTTGCTAATGGACTCATTACATGTTAACGTTGGTTGCTATGTCAACGATACATTCAAATTGCCTTGGAAACGGAAGGAACCCTTTTGTAATTTTGATATGCAGTTTAATGAAGAGATTAGAGGTTTTGTATGTGATAGTCGACTTCCAACTTCAAAGAACTGACGAAGTCGAACCAAAGGTAAGCCCTCAGTTACTTAAAATACTTGTAATTTAATTACAACTGAACTCCAAAAAATAGCCAAGAGCTTGAACTTGAACCTAGCAAATAGAAAAAACAATTAGAATAAGTTAGAATAAGTTGAAAAAGTTCAATTCTATAGTTTAGGGAAGGCAGAAATGTACGTAAAAGGACGAATTCAAGACTTATCGAAAGACTTAAAATTTTGAAAAATTCAACTGTCTTCAAATGTTTTCATACCCAGATCTAGATATCCTTTTTCTTTACTAAACTGCTAAGGCGTTCCCACTGACTTTGAAAAGTCAGGGAATTATTAATTAATTTTGTTAAAGTCAGGGAATTGCCAGGGATTTCTTGATTTGGTCAGGGAAATTGTAAGAATGCAACAAAAAATAGTGAATTAAAAGTAAGGGTTGGTCACATACGATCCTTTTTCAGAAGCTTTGCTCGCCCGTTGAAATCCGCAAAGGTTAAATGCCTCAATGTCGACGTCGTTGATATCAATTGAATGCTGAGAAATTGCTCTAAATTTGTAATTAAGTAAACTGTCAGTAAAATGTGGAGTAAACAAGGTAGTGGGACCCATGTACTCAAAGCCGTGTTTGCCACTCATTTCGATTTCTACTTTCGCGCTCATGTTACCAATTTCTATGTTCTATGATTTTTCTCGTTAATTAGTTTGTTTGTTTTTCTTCTTCGGCTTCTTATGTCCCCCCCCCATCCCCCCCACCCCCCCCCCCATCCCCCCCACCCCCCCCCCCCCCTCCACCCCCCCCCAAAAAAAAAGGTAACAAAAAGGTAGAAAAAATGAACTTATTATTCCAACCTTGCAACAACAATACTGATCAAAATACAAATTGAAGATCCATTTTCTTAATTCATCATAAACGTTTTGGCATTTCTTCCTCTTCTTCGTTTTGTTTGTTTGTTCATTTGTTTATTCCTTTATTTATTTGTTTGTTTGTTTGTTTGTTTATTTATTTATTTGTTTGCTTGGTTGGTTGGTTGGTTGGTTGATTGTTTGTTTGGTTGGTTGGTTTGCCGGTTTGTTTGTTTTCTTTTTTGTTTTTTTTTTGTCGTTGGATTTTTTGTTTGTTTTTGTTGTCGTTGGATTTTTTGTTTGTTTGTTTTTTTCGTTTTTTTGTTTGTTTTTTTGTTTGTTTGTTTGTTTTGTTTATGTTCAACGTTTGTTTTTTGTTTTCTTCTTCTTCTTCTTCTACTTCACAACATTATTATAAATTTTACACTTTTCCAATCAAACAATTGGTGTCGATCGAGCGGGCATCCTGTGCTTTTACTATTGGGCTTCCTGTTTATTGAAATGCGTGGTTTCTAAGCTATTTTCAAGATGGTGGACAATGTGATGTGTTTCATCGCTAAAATATCTGCAAGTTTTGATCAAATTTTTGACCGTTTAAGATTCTAAGCCGCAGGAAAATCAACAAAAATGGATCTACGTGACTACCAAATAAGGTAATGCCTGCCCAAATATGGAATAGAGTTGATAGCCGGGCGAACGACACCTTTTATCAGGGAACTGTGAATGTTTGAGACTTTTTTTAAATTATTTTTCGAAAAGGTATAAATGATTATTGGATAGTGCTGCAATTATATTGCAATAATACAGACTGAGCATTGATGCGGTTTGATCTAACAATAACTTGCTTTACTTTTAATTTGTAGGTACATCATGGGTATAAAAGTTGCCCTTATCCTATTTGCCATTATGGCATTAGCAGGTAAGTTAATTGTCTTAGTTTTAGATTTCATTAACTCTGCTGAAGATCGGTGAAAATTCGAAACAAGTTGAGACTTGGATGAAGTCTTATATATACAAGAGACAGATAAAAATTTATTAAATATTTTGGCTCAAACCTATTGTTCTTTTTGCTTAATTATCACTGAAATTTCTATACTCTACTTGAGATGTAGAATTTTAGAAGAGTAACTCTCAAAAAGCAGTTTCCACTCGGAATGACTAGTTTCCAATTTTTAACCGATTTTTTTCATCATATTCACTGGCTTTAAAATATTAGTGGATGTTTTAAGTGACAAAACCATGCTTTATTTCTTTCTCGGTATATTGATATAAAGACGAGTTGTCCCTGGTAACCGTGGTTACTCTTTTGTATTAAGTGTCCACAGGAAAAAAAGGAAACAAAAGATTTATCTAGCCTCCTCCTAAGGCGTCTCTAAAATCTAAGAATTTGATTTTTTATATATCTTGGGTTTCCTGTGTTATTGATAGAGAGGGACTAGGCGCTAGTTAGGTAAGAATCCCACAGGAATCCCAAAGAGAGAAAAAATAGAGATGCCTGTGGAGAAGGCTAAGAGTTATCTTCGTTACGGAGCACAACTCGTCTTCATATAAACATGGTTAGAAGTACATAACAAGAAGTGTTAATCTGTGTCTTAGGCTCCGACCTAAGCGATATTGATAGCAGCAAAATAAGTAAAATCCTATTTTGTAGAAGAAAATCAAGCTCAATTTATTAATAAGTTTGCTTGTCATGTCTCGTTGTATTTAGACGTCAGCCAATTAGGTCAGGTATTTGAGATCTCGTGCGCTATGATTGGCTTGGCGCGTATAATTCTAAAAAGACCTCACTCGGACAAGTGATGTGTGATCGGAATGTTATCCGGATAGACACTTAATGTCTATATTATGTATGTCTGTATTATGATAATAATAATTCGATTTATAAATGTTCGTTTATTTTTACAAAAGACCCTTCTTTGTTCAATCTACAGATCAAGTACATGCTAATGAAGAAGAACTCGATCAGCTCCAAATGGCATTTGGTATAATAGAATCAAAACTTTTCTTTACTATAGCGTATTTAGCAATTAGCTCAATGCTTCTTTGTTTTATATTGCAGACACAGACGAAACAGATGAAAATAAACGTAAGAATAAAATAAAATTAAGAATTAAATGATGAACGACTCACCTCTAAATATACTTCTTAACTTGATATCCTCCTCCTTCCAAAAACATCTTTCTAATGTAACCTAGATTGATGCAGAAGCTGGTTCCAATGGAAGGTGGAATTTTGCTTCATTATGTTTGAATTTTTGAACAGGTACCTACGGATCACCAATGGATCAATGGAATCCACCACCAGACGGATCAGACTACGGTAAAATTCCAGCTATCATTGCAATAAATAATATTATGATTTGAAACTAAACCTTTTGAAATATCGTCCATAGGTGGTACAGGTGAATACTGGCCCCAACAAGGTGGACGTGGTGGACACGGTGGACACGGTAGACACGGAGGTAGAAAGGGACAAATGACATATGGTGGTGGCACGTCAGGAGGTCGTAACGGAGGCAAAGGTGGAAAGGGGAAAAACAAATATGTTGGAAAAAACTGGGGACATCGTCCATACTCCAAGTTTGGAGGCCACGGAGGACGTCGCCCAGGACGCCGTCCTGGTTCCAAGCCAAAAGGCTACGGGGGACGCCGTCCCGGTTCCAAGCCAAAAGGCTACGGGGGACGCCGTCCCGGTTCCAAGCCAAAAGGCTATGGGGGACGCCGTCCCGGTTCCAAGCCAAAAGGCTATGGGGGACGCCGTCCCGGTTCCAAGCCAAAAGGCTATGGGGGACGCCGTCCCGGTTCCAAGCCAAAAGGCAAAGGAGGACGCCGTCCCGGTTCCAAGCCAAAAGGCAAAGGAGGACCTGGTTCCAAATATGGCTCCAAAGGAAACAAGGAAGGAAGACCACGAATAGGAGGAATGTCTACTTGGGGGCACGGATGGCGCTGGAAAGGCTGGAAAGGTAGGAAAGGATAAAACACATGTCAAAATAATAATAGTTTTGTCGGCGAGATGCAACTGAGCTGGCCAATACTACTAGCTATTCCAAAACTATTCCAATAGGCACGTTTCAGCTGACGAAATGTCTATGAACAAAACTTTTCCATTACAAATTCCTAGGAGTGTTCCAATAAAAGTTATTTTTTCTGAAGAAACCATTTGATGATTTATTGGCTAATATAAGTAACGATAAAATCAACCTATAATATAAAATACTGGTTGATCCATGCATAAACCACATTTATTTATTTGATTAATCAAGTAATCTATTCATTCATTTGGTATTTCAGGCCGACATGGTGGAGGAAAGAAAAATGGAAAATTTGGACAAGGAGGTAAACGATGTCATATTTAATTTACCGAATGCATTGGGTTATTTTATTTGTTTGCTGTTGTCGTTGTTGTTGTCGTTGTCGTTGTTGTTTTGTTGTTTTGTTTTTGATGTTGGCTTTGTTTGTTGTTTTTTGTTTGTTTGTTTGTTTGTTGTTGTTGTTGTTGTTTTGTCTTCAATTTCATGCGCGCCGAAACAAAAATGAACGTTCTAACTCAGTACACGAGAAGCTATAATACCCTCTGAATATATATCATCACGTGACCAAAACTCGCAAAAACGCTTGTAATTGATTTGGACTTAGAATAGAATTATGAAAAAGGGTTTTTTTTTTAATGTTTGTACTTATGTCTCCTGTAGTTACTTCCCTTGCTTTTATTTTAAAATCTCTTATAATTATTGGTACTCTTTCAAGAAAATTAAAATGTCTCATCGTCCCTTGATATTCTACTATTAAGCAGCTGTCAGATGATCGACGCACAGTTGTTGTAATAATGTAAATTCTCACGAAGAACTATGCGAACGTCTTCCTGAGCCAATACTGCGAACCTATATGAAGACTTAAGACAAGTGTATGTTGTCTCTTTATCAGGCTGGCGAGCAGGAAGAGGTCGTGGACGTTCAAGTATGTTATAATTTGTGATTTGATTGAGTTGTATTATATATAACTTTTTTCTTTTGACTGGTTTTGGTCTGCTTTGGATTTTTTTTTTGGGGGGGGGGGGTTGGTTAGCTTTGGTTTGTTTTTGTGTTGCTTGTTTGCATTGTTTGTTTGTTTTACTGAAATAACCTCTCCTTATTTTTTCTCATATATCAGGAAAATCTTTTGATTGTGTGAAGAAGCCTTGCCAGAATGAGGGAGTTTGCTGCCACGATGGAGGGTACTCAAGGTGTATTTGTCCCGCTGGCTTTAAGGGCAACCAATGTGAAACTGGTAAGGCCCCATTTTTTATTTTTCATTTAAGCAAATAAACAAAACACGTGGTTACTTTTTGTCTATATAGTACATGCTAAAGTACTTTGCCAGGCTCAAAATTGTACACTATATTCTTTGTTGACTAATTCGCAAAATCATAAGTAAAGTCCCCCCCCCCCCCCCCCGGGGGAGGGGGTACTCCCTTACAAAAGTGGTAGGAGTGCTCAACGGACCTTTTAGGGTCGAAAATATGACCCACTCGTACTTTTTAGGGTTTCCGGTTCATAGTTTTATCAATTTTGAAAAAAATATATTAGTTGAATGTGGTCGTACCTTTTAGGGCATAAAATCGGCATCCCCGATAATTTATGCGTACCTTTTAGTCGTTTTCAAAACCCTCCGTCGAGTATCCTTACCACTTTTGTAAGGGAGTAAGGGATTTTATTTCTTAAATCTATTGAGAGTTCTTACTTAAAACTTGCATATTATAAATCTAATGATTTTCAATTTTATTTTCCGCAGACGTTGATGATTGTGCTCGACGACCTTGTCCTCGTGGAGCACAATGTTTTGACCAAGTCAATGGTTTTAGCTGTGTCTATGCTGACTCCCAAGAACGTTGTCCAAAACGTAAGCTTTTGATCTCATTTTTTACAGAGCATAAAGGCTCGGCCAGAGTCAATGCAACTTTTTCTGCAACTGTTGCTCTAAGTGTCCAACGCTGCACGCAACGTTGTAGAAGTGGAACAAGAACCTTACCTTAATTTTTTTTGCAACATTGCGCGCAACTATTGCAGGGGTGAACACACGGTGAAACTGTGTTGCGTGCAATATTGCAGGAAAGTTGCACTGAGTGTGCCGACCTTCAGCAAGTGACATTCTTGAACTGCCTTAAAATTTCATTATTAACTTCGAATCGTTTTGCAACATTTAATTTTTGTAACTTTTCTTAACATTTTATTACTGTCCAGAACAAACTACGTGTTATTCCAAACCATGTAAAAATGGGGGAACTTGTCAATCATTCAAGCGAAGATACAAATGCAAATGTGTTCCTGGATATGGTGGGCGTAACTGCGAAAATAGTAAGCATTTTACACGATTTTACGCATTTTACGTTATTTTGTATTTTGCTTTAATAGCGGAGCTCCTACAAATGGAAAATTATCAAATGAAAAAACAAAGGGATCAAAACCACGCACGTCTGCAATTTTTCTCCCTTTGCTACTAGCGCGCGCGTGTAGACGCTGCAGATGCTTCCTTTCTTGTTTGAAAGATTGCACTACGTTGTTCCTTTCTCTTCTTCCTGTGTTAAACCCTTTCTCCCTGCTAGCGCACTGTCAACTCACTGGTTACCTTGTTTAAGTTCTTTAATTTCTCTCTTTTCTCTCTTTCTTTCTTTCTTTTTTTTTTTTCCTTTCTTCCTTTCCTCCTTTCTTCCTTATCTTCCTTCCTTCCTTCCTTCCTTTCTCCCTTCCTCCTTCCTTTCTTCCTTCCTTCCTTTTCCTTTCCTTCCTTCTTTCTTTCTTTCTTACTTTCTGTCTTTCTCTCTCTCTCTCTTTCTTTCGCAAAGTTTTCCTCCGTTATTTCTTCTCCTTCCCTCAATTGCATCCACCCTGACCTTCTTCTGCTGCCCCATTTACATGTCTCTTCTAAGTTCGCCGATCTCTCATTTTTAGATATTGACGAGTGTAAAAGCTTCCCTTGTCATAATGGAGCAACTTGTGTGGATGGAATCAACAAGTTCACCTGTAAATGCCCACTAGGTTATACAGGAACGTTTTGTCAAACAAGTATGTGGAAAACGTAATTGAGGACTTTATAATGATTTTTAATCTTACTTGTTGACACTGGCTTAGCTTCTTTTAAGTACCGGTGTTTCAGACTTTCTTCAATATAAAGAGCATTGCACGCGCGCAACGCACGCGCGCAACTAGTAAATCTAGTTGTTTACTCGCGCTTTTCTAGAATTTACAAGCGTATTACTCGTATTATAATTGTTAGGTATCTGAATATGGTCGTTCCCTGATTTCTTTATTTAGTCAACCAGTGAGATTAAATTATCATGAATTCTGGCTGCAAATTTTACATTTTCAATTATAAAGTACTTACCTTAACTAGCTCACTTCTCTATTGTCTTTAAGAACGCGGTAAATGCCTGCCTGGTATTTGTCTTAATGGTGGAAAGTGTACAGTACCTGCTGCATATCGAATCTGGTCATGCATTTGTGCCAAAGGATTTACTGGCTCAAGATGCGAGAATGGTTAGTCAATATGAATATAACAAAATTGATTTTTTCAATTCTAATTGCGCTTTGATAACATTGAGCAGTGTGGCTTTAAGAAGCGATGTTCATACATGGTGACGTTAGCCTTTGATCTATTTTAGTCAATTTGACAAAGCAGCTTGTGAAAGTTAAAGTAGTAGATGTGCGAAAAGTTGATGCAATAATGTCACGATATATTTGTAAGCTGTGATAAGCGCTGTTGTAATGTTTATAATGCTTTTGTAACGCTTTGGTGATTACAATACAAAAGAAATGTTGCATGTTGCTGGCTCAAAGCGGTGTTCAAACGTATCCAACATTGAACAAACAATGTTTGGAATTGTTGGTCAACATTGTTTGGAAAGTTTGCTCGGGCCTTCACCATTTTACACCACTGATACAAACTATAGATTGTCATCATAACCACCACCATTATCACATCATTATCATCACCATCATTTGCACAAATGTTTAAAAGTCCAGCTTACTGCAGTTATGACTCAATTTCAATAAGGTTGGTGGTTTTGTAACAAAGTGGAACTTCTCCTGACACCATTATAATATATGAACACCTCCATAGTACAGACTTATTAAATGAGATATCATCTTGGGATGATGTCTATATAATCAGTATCATAACCTTTTTTACAGTTGTTAAAGACTGCTCTCTAAACCCATGCAAGAATGGAGGCACATGTTGTGAAGTTAAAGGAGGATATCTCTGCAAGTGTGATGATGGGTACAGTGGCAAAAACTGCGAAAAACGTAAGTCGTTGATAAACCTTCTCTTAACCAAGTCATCCCATCTTTTTATTCGTTTGTTTGGTTAGTTGCTTGGTTGGTAAATTGGTTGATTGATTTTTTGTTTTTGTTTTTGTTTTTGTTTTTGTTTTTGTTTTTGTTTTTTGTTTTTGTTTTTGTTTTTGTTTTTGTTTTTGTTTTTGTTTTTGTTTTTGTTTTTGTTTTTGTTTTTGTTTTTGTTTTTGTTTTTGTTTTTGTTTGCTTGCTTGTTTGTTTACTTGTTTGTTTATTTGGGTTTTATTCGTTTTTGTTTTTTGTGGCCGTTTCTTATGAACTGAATATTTTTCTTATTACTTCGTGATTGGACGGCCGCTTTCAACGTGCGCGAAAAGTAGTCACTCATTTTCGTGAACTCACGCACTTCTTAAAGTGCGATTTGGCGAAATTAAAATTGGACATGAGTTAATTAAAACTTGGTTTCTATAGTCCAAACTACAGTTATCCTTAGGATTCCAATCTGATTCACCAAACAAAAAAAAATATTTTTCCAGCCTAGTCCCCAGGCGTCCTCTGCGAGTGCGGAGCGCGAGCAAGTCCTGGGGCGAGCGCGAAGCGCGAGAGAAAGAGTCACTCTGTGGCGTCACGTTTTGAAACGAGAGACGGGATAGCCTGGGTACTAGGCTGTAGTTTTTCGTATTCAAAAGAAAAGGATAAGAATTATCCATTTGGTATATAAATTGGAAGATGATGGCGTCATTTACCCAACTAAGTAAAATAGATATATATTAAATATGCTTATCTAATAGTCCAATTATTATAACCCTTTACCTCAGCCTCGTTATATCCTCTTAGCATCTAAAAATTGCTTTTTCTTCAGGTGACCCAAATCTTCTTGTACCCGAAGGCCAAGGTCAGCTTTCGTTCAAAGAAGGTGGCGACGATAACCCTCGTAGCAAAAGGTTCAGTCGTACGTGTCGGTATAACAAAGACGTGAAATGTATTGTCTGTGGAAGAGGGTACGATTGTCGAACCAAGTCAAAAAAGCAGATTATAGACGATTTCGTAGCTTGTGGGCTTCGGTATAAGTTAGCCAAGAAGATTGCAATGGCTGCTGGTTTGAGTGGACAAAAGGCAAAACAGTGTTTGAGGGTAATCATACATCTTGCTATTTATATTTATTTCTCCCTATATCATCTATCCATCCATCCATCAATGTATTATTTTAATCATTCATTCGTGCATTCGCTCATTCATTCATATATATATATTCATTCATACATTTATTTATTTATTTATTTATTTATTTATTTATTTATTTACTTACTTACTTACTTACTTACTTACTTACTTACTTACTTATTTATTTATTTATTTATTTATTTATTTATTTATTTATTTATTTATTTATTTATTTATTTATTTATCCATTCATTTATTTATTTATTCATTTATTTGTTTGTTTGTTTATTTGTTTGTTTTTTTATTTATTCATCTATTTGTTTTTACTATACTCAATCGATTATTTGCACTATTGCAGAAATATGGCCTAAACAAAATACGCCTGACAAAACGACAACAATTAAATCTTTTCAAACGCGACTACCGACGACAATCTAAAAGAGCAGATGCGTACCTTAAGAAGCGATGTAAGTCAGGATTTCAGTTGCGCAAGCTGAACCGCTTTATCAAAGATTTAGGGGTTACTCTTTATAAAGAAGGAGATATCCGAGACGATACCCCCGAGAAGAAGAAATGTGCACAGGTGGGTATATTAATTAAGAAAATAAATTCCGTTTTCTGTGCACGTGCGTCTATACTCTAATTGTGCACAGATGACGTCAAAATGTGGTGAGAACAAAAAAACGTACACGAGAAGACGTCGAATAGAGTGAAGTTGTTCTGATCACATTCAGCGTCTTTTGTATATATATTAGAGAACAGAATAAAAAATAATGGTGTCTGTTTTATAATATATTTCGAAATGATTCAGCCTATCAGAGCCCGCGTAAGATTTTGTATCGTCATCTGTGGGTGAAAATTGTAGTCATGCTCGGTTCTCAACCAATAAGGACGCACCAAATTATAAATTATCATATGATATTGAGTCGATATTTGCGTCGTCGTCATCATCATCATCATCATCATCATCATTATCATTATCAATAAAATGAGGGTAATAAATCATTCATTATGTTTATTAGCGCATTGAGCAAGCCCTCCAATCCAACAATATGAAAAGAATCAAGGAGCTTCTCGAGGACAAAAATTTCTGGCTGAAAAAGATGAAAGTCAAGCGGCAAAAGTTTGAATCACGACGACGAGCATGCCAAAAAGAGTGCAGAAGGACAAGGAAGTGTTAATCTTTTAGGTTAGACTTTAGGTAATTATGCGGTGCTTTTAATTTTTTCAGTGGAAATCGTAACGAACTTTTTTCTTGATTGGTCAATTTAAATTCACTTTCCACTGTTGTATACTTGTCCCTTTCGTGAGGAAAAATTCTCGACTGGGGATTGGGCGATAGGCTACCGTGACAACCTCGTTCCCAGGCCCTTTTCCCTTCCCTTTTCCCTTGCTTCCAAGCGAAGGGAAAAGGGCCTGGGAACGAGGTTGCTACCGTGAAACCAACAAAGTGTTCAGACATAAATACAAAAACTTCACCTCTGTTTAAAAATTGAGATGCATTTCTTTTAGTCTAAATTATATTACATCGATTAAATCGACCAATTACCAGTCGAGAATTTAGTCTGGTGTAACGCATAATTTTGCACATTGTTAACTTCAGTGGTGCATTCAATTTAAACCAATATCGCATTCGGCTGGAAAATCGTTTGCTAAAAAACAACGAGAAATGGTACGCTTGTCTTCCAACCAAAAAGAGCGGGAAAACACAAATGGTACACGCCTCTACCGGAAGAATCGGAAAGAGCGGGAAAAGTGGTTACCTCGATCGGTAGACCGAGTTTTCCGGAACTTTCCAATTGGAATGACACATACCATTTGTTTTTTCCAACCGGAATTTCCGGTTTCAGGAAAATGGACAGCACCCCAGGCTTCAAATCCTTATATGGCAATTTCGACATATGTATGGGATATGGGTTGTTCGTGGTATCAAATAGTATTGGTATAATTAATTCCGAATTGAAGGTCATCACACAGGTAAGATGCCTGTTTTGCGGCAATCGATCGCCTGTTTTTAGCGCATCTGGTATTTATTGGGCACTTTGACTTACGGATAATTAGTTTACAAAACATTGATATGCAACATAAAACGTAAACTGACAAAAAATATTTGAGATTAGGAAGAGCGCGCTCTTTGAGAAATACCCTGAATCTTAATTATTTGGGAGTTAATTATCAACGGGTTATAGTTAGCGGGGGCTGATAGGTTGTCGAGAGTCTCGTGAAACGCAAAGACGAACATCGCACAGTTTATGTGAGAACTAGACTTAATCGATTTTTGAAAATAGAAAGCATACAAAGGTGTAATTACTCGGGATACCCGAACCCAAAGTTCAAAAATCAAATGATCTATCCTGAGTTTTTAAACGAAATTTAATTAAACGCACATTTAATAATCAATTGAAATTAAAAGGACCAATCAGGAATCCATAACAATAAAAAATAAAGCTACATAGATATAACGATCAGTAATTGTTGTAATTAAACTGGATAAAGAATAATAATAAAGGTATTGACAAACACTGAAAATAACTTCAATTTTAATTAATATTTCAGTTCAAATTATTCATGATTAATTTATGATTAAATGATTATCAACTCCCATTGATAACTGAATTTGAATTTCATGTAAAATATTGCAACATTGGACGAGTTCTCGTTAGGACACAGGTTCCCTCTGACCTCAAAAAGGTCTTTCTCCCACAGCAGTCCATTTTCCCTAATTTTAAATACTGAAAAGAATAAGCCCCTAGCATGATGACGTCTTTGTCCCCTCTCTGTATCAGAATCCTTTTCGAGTAGCTTTTGCTATTGTGTTTGTATTCTCGAAGGAATATAAAATTTGAATATGAAAGGCTCTTGAAAAGGATTCTGGTATAGAGAAGGGACAAAAACGTCATCATGCTAGGGGCTTATTTGTTTGTACTTTTCTAATAGTTTTCAATGAAGCAATAATGGTCGCGGTCGATCTTAGAACATTTAACTATAGTTTTATACAATACAACACAACACAACACAACACAACACAACACAACACAATACAAGTTATTCAATGAAGATTTAGAAGATAAAGCGTGGGTGGTGGTGTTGTTATTGTTTTTATTGTTGTTGTTGTTTTTCATCTAGTCCTCACAACTAAATCTGATACAAATCAAAAATAAACAGAAGTGATAACCGGAAAAAATGTATAAAACATGATAAAATGAAATAAAACAGAAATTAATGGTTTAACTACGTTCTATCACGTTTTAGTATCCCATTGACGTCATCGATGACGCTATGACCATGGCAACAGCTTCTGTTCTCGTGAGAATGTGCTGTAGGCAAATTGATAGTCTAGTAAATTCTTAACTGGTAAAAAAGGGGAAGTGAACTATAGGAACAGACTGGTATTTTCTCAGTGGCGAATCTCAAGCCAGCGCTGCAACAATAGAATTTACAGTGTTTTTAACTTTTTAACTAACGTTTTCAAAATTTCATATACCGTTTTCAGCTATGTTCGCCGTGTTTTCTCACGGTATATCTAGCGTTGAATCCCCAATAAAGCTGCCTAGCAATGATATCAGTTGTAGCCCTGCGGCGTATACGCACAGACGTTAGAAACAAAATTAATACATATAGCTGAACAAGCAAGAGTAGAACAGAGCAGAGCAAATTAGATCAGAGTACAGTAGAGCAGAGCAAAGCGAAGTAAAGCAAAGCAGAGCACAGCAGAACAGAATAGAGCATTAAGAGTAAAACAGAGTCAGGACCAAACTCACGCAAAGTAATGATCACGTGACAAGCATGAGTGTATTAACCATTTCCCAATCAAGTAGGGGACTGGGTACTAGATTGAATATTTAATGCATTTAAGAAATAAACCCCATAACAAGTGCACATCAAAATACACAAGATTATGGAGTTTCATTGTATTCTGCATGCGGTATATGGACTTTGTGACAGTCATTCAAATATGTAAAAAATTATAAAGAAATGTAAGGTTTGGAGAATTGAGAATTGCCACACTTCTAAGATATTGATAATATATCATTCTTTAACAACCATGACGCCAGAGCCAATATTATTAGCATTCCTGATTATACTTGTTTATCAAAACTATATATATTTATTTACTGAACTTTCACCAATAATATAATTAAAACAACAAATAAAAATAAAATAATAAATAAAAATATAAAATATATAAAGGTGAGGGACACGCAACAGAGCTGGGCTCCAATTAAAGCGTGCCCTATAAAATATAAAACTATAAGACCTGTGTTTTTTATCTTTTGTTTTTTTTACCCATAATTTTAATTGTTTACCTGTTTATTTGTTTATAGCTAAATATTTTGTCAAGTTTCAGAATTTCAGCCGCGGCGAAACACCACCTTATGAAATTTGTCTTGCATCGGCGATCGACACAAGTTTCAGATAAAAGTTTCAGCGTGTAACAGCGCCTTTAGTATTACAAATATTTTACAGATAGAGCTACAAACACTGAAAGCGTGCAACATAAATAGAACTAAATAGTGATATTTTATGCTAAAATTGTTTTCTGTTGTTTCATTTCTGCTATTTAGTACTAAGTACTGCGGCAAAGTAGAGTGATTTTCATCGGACTGTGAAACAATTACTAATAGTCAGTGTTTAATAGTGTCTAATAGTTGTATTGCAACAAAAGAAAACAATGGGTGCAGAGTCTATTAGTGTCTATTAGCTTAGTAACTATTTCACAGTCCGGTGAAAATCACTCTAGAGTGGTTTTCATTTGACCGTGAAAAAAAAATGACTATTTAGTTTGTAGTAGTTGATAAGAAACAAAAGAAAACAATGGCTTTAGCGTCTACTACCAACTATTATTTTGTCTACTCTTTCATGGTCAAATGAAAACCACTCTATTGCATGCTTTTTGTGTTTGTACTCGATACTGCTTGCACTCTACAACTGACTATAGACATTAGACAATAGTTTTGCCTAATTTTTGTGCTACCAGAATTAAATGTTGTGCTATTAGACGTTTTGAATGTTTTAACTTCATATTTATAAGCAAATTCAACGTCCATGCAGATGAAGTATAACATGTACACTGAACAAGCGAAAATATAAAAATATAAAACAGACATAAAAAAGCAAATAGCTAGGTGCGTTGACTTTACTAGAAATATCAAAACAATGAAGTTGTGTAAAAAAATCAATACTGCTGTTTGAACTGTAAGAGGGTAGTCTTTTAGATGCATAAACAATCCACAAGGTCATTTTGTACGAGAAAAAACATCTGATTTTAGCAGTTTTCGCACGATTTTCAAATATTGGACCTCTGGTGAAACATTCTTAAAGTTCTATATAATACCCATAGATACAAATGCAAACGCTTAGAAGTCTTATCATGCTTCAATTGTTGAATGAAAATTGGTTAATGATCATGAATCAAATTCTATTTATTTCTTCCAGTGAAAATATTTGCGTGTTAAAAATTAGGGCTTTTTCTAAACTTATCAGGATATTCAAGAATGATCTATGACATGAAATTCCTCAATTACCATGGAAATTATCTAAAACCTCGTGAGAATGCAATCCCCGGGAAGTAAACTCCGTTGCCACCGCAACTATCTCTATGGCAACTCGAAAATGTTCACGTTTTGTCATGCAAAAGATTGATTTTCTATCGTTTTTTCTAATAATTATCGTCATTAAGTTTAAGTAGACTCGCGTCTCGATGGACAATTATTTATCACATATTTTATGCTTTTTCACTTGAAGTGTTCCGGGCGACAAAGTGCGGTAAACCAGAGTGAGTCCTCTGGCCCATCAAAAGGTAAGGCTAACATTCAGTATTTTTATATTTTTACAGTTGATATTCAAGTTTTAAAACAGTAGACATACTTTGGATTTGTGAATGTTCAAGACAGTTCAACTTTTTCTAAAAATTTAGAGATGAAAATTTGAAAAAGGGTCGATTATTTACATGATGTTTAAACCTTAGCCGAGGTAGCTATTTTGTGAAACAATAGAAAACTATTAGCTAAGAACGCTATTTGAATAACCGACCCAAAGTGTTTTAAAAGATAGAATGTATTTGTGGACTGAAAACTAATTTCAGGCAACTAACACGTCGATGAAAACTAGTTCCTTTTACTCTTTGATATTAATAAACGAACGTTTACCAAAAAGCATCAATAACTGAGTTCGAAGTTCCTGTAAATAAATGTCTGTACAAAGTGGTTTGCAGTACGAAAAAAAAGTTGCACGTTGTAAGATGGGGAACTATACTTGAACCGAAAGTCCTACAATTGAAAAAAAAAGAAGAAAAATCAAATAACTTAGTTTTGGTAAGTTTGTTTAACATAAAAGGACATTTAAGTAGCAAAAGAATCAGAAACTGAGTTTCAAAACTAATTCTGGTAATGATCTTTCAAAGTTGTTTACTTTTTCACAAAAAATGTTGATGGCAATTGAAGATAACTGCTACACTGCTTAAAACCATCTTTTTCGTTTCGGTGTGTTCTTTGTTCCAACTGAAAAAAAAGTTCACTCATAGCCAACTGAACAAATTATCAAATTATATATTAAACTTCACCTCAATTTAATCGCTAAAATAAAGTCATTAAGCTAGATTTTTATATGTATATTTTTATTGAATATTTTTCATTTTTGTAAATATATATATTATTTGTATTTCGTTGATCTAACGAAGACCAACGAAGGGCGAATCACGGTTGTCCATCGGGCGGTTTAAATTCCAAAGCGCTTCAAAAGAACATTGAACAATTCTAGTAATGTAGACGCATACATTATGTTAGATCATACACTTTATTTACTTTGAATAAAAAATTCATAGATGGAAACTTCAAGAAGAATTTTGAGCAAGACAAAGAAGCAAAAATCAGGGTTTTCGATGTTGGACATCAAACAATTAACGTTTTTGCGCATATCATTCAAGCAAATTAAATGCAAAATATTGACCTTCAGTCTAAACTTGATCAAAACTTGGAGCTGAACTTGTTTACAACGAAGTAGTGCGTTTAAGATTTTTTTTTTTTTTTTTCGGCCCTTGAAATTGTGACTAAAAATAACTTCCCCATTGACCTTGGGTCAACCTATAAAGTAAAAATGTTTTATTTTTGTTTCAGGTTTGTTTTGTTTTCTTTTATTTTCTTTGATCCCCCACCCCCACCCCACCCCTTTTCTTTCCTTTCTCTTTCGTCTTCCTCTTCTTTCTTTCTTTCTTTGCATCTACCTTTCTTCCCTACTTTCCTTGTTTGTTTGTTTTTTTTCATTTTTGTCTCTTTCTTCTTCCTTTCCTTCTTTCTCTATCTTTCTTTCTTCCTTTCTTTCTTTTCCTACTTCTTAAACTCTTTCTTTCTTTCTTTTCTTTCTTCCTTCATTTTTTCTTTCTTTTCTTCTTTCCTTGCTTTCTTTCTTAGTTCCCTTATCTTTCTCTCTTCTGTTTTCCTTCCTTCGTTCCTTCCTTTGCATTGGTCTTCCCTACATTTTTTCTTTTTTTTTTCTTTTTTCTTTCTTTCTTTTCTTCTCCCATTCTTCATTTCTTCCTCTTTTTCTTTCTTTCTTTCTTTCCTTTCCTTCCTCCATTCGTTTATTTTTTCTTTCTTTTATTTTCTTCCTCTTTCTTCCTTATTTTTTAAAACAAACGTATCAAACAAACAAACACCAATATAGCAATTGCAATTCATTTCGATGTAAACAACACGTTCTAATGTATTCGTTTTGGCCCAATCAAAATACAGGCTTACAAGGCTTACATTGTGGCGTCACGGCAGCCATCTTGGATGAACTTCAATAAAATATTTCTCATTAGTTTCTGTTGTTTGTTCATTCAACGGGAGAACCTACATAGCACGCAGTTGATGTAATAAATTCATAAAAATATAATGATTAACACATAAAACAATAGATAGAACGACAATATATATTGTCTGTTTGCAATAGACGTCATATCCGCTCTCGCGCTCGTGAATTTTTTTTTTCTCAGCTCAATGACAAATTTTCATTAGAATACTGTATGGTTGAGAGCACATGAAGGGCAATGTTTGCCCGTCTTTTCGAAGCTAGATAATGAGATTCAACGATTTTTATCAGCTGATTGAAAACAAACAATTGATCCTCAGTTATTTAATTTAAACCAAGCAATTATAGACATTATAGAATATAATATCCTCGCTGTTCTAATAATAATAAAAATAATTAATTTACAAAGCGCAAATTCAACATTACAGTTTTCAAAGGCGCCATGAAATAAAACAAAAAAATTTTGAATAATATCTAAACTTCCTAATAACAATAAAATATCTTAATAAACTAAACTTGAATACTATGATGAATAAATCAATAGAGTGATGGCACTTAATCCGTGAAACAAAATCTAATAGTCAGTGTCTAATAGTGTAATCAAAACAAAAGAAAACAATGGAAATAATGCCTACTAATGTCTGTTAGACTAATATCTATTTCACGGATTAAGTGCCATCACTCTATACCAAATAAAATATGATTAAAAAGGTAAGATATGATTAATTAATTAGGATAGAGTGATTTTCATCGGACTGTGAAACAATTACTAATAGTCAGTGTTTAATAGTGTCTAATAGTTGTATTGCAAAAAAAGAAAACAATGCCGGCAGAGTCTATTAGTGTCTATTAGCTTAGTAACTATTTCACAGTCCGGTGAAAATCACTCTAAGCCTTCTTGAAAAGGTATGTCTTCAATCTACTCTTTGAGCAACGTTCTTTACACCCGGCCTTTCTCACGATATCACTTTTTTTGTGTTTCTAAAAATCTGTGTGTTTTTTGTGGATTTTAGAATGATGAATTACTTAACAATCCTGCTAACTGGATTAGCAATATGTACCATTGCCAAAGGTAGGAATATGCTAGCTAAATTGAAAATGTAATACTAGTGTAAGTCGGTCAGCCAATTAATTAATTTATTTATATATTTATTTATTTGTTTGTTTGTTTGTTTGTTTGTTTGTTTGTTTGTTTGTTTGTTTGTTTGTTTGTTTGTTTGTTTGTTTGAGTGATTTTCATCGGACTGTGAAATAGTTACTAAGCTAATAGACACTAATAGACTCTGCACCCATTGTTGTCTTTTGTTGCAATACAGCTATTAGACGCTATTAAACACTGACTATTAGTAATTGTTTCACAGTCCGATGAAAATCACTCTATTGTTTATTGTTTATTATCTCAGTAGTTATCTATTTACTCATATCATTGTTTGTTTGTTTTTAATTTTCATCAATTGAATTCATCGCTGGCTAAATCAAATTTGTCATTTCCTTTATAGGAGCTCGCTTGAATGACAAATCAGAATTTGCAGGTAAAGGCAACTAAAAATCAAATCCCTCCTCATCGTCAACAACCCATCTTTGTTATCATACTCATTATTTATCATTGTCATCGTAATCATCATCATTATGGGGGTAGAAACTCAACCATAGTACTAATACACACGCGTCAAATGATGTGTCCTGTTGCTTTGCTTTTGGGAGGCTTTTGGGAGGCGGTACGCCACTTGAAACTTATACTTCCCTTATAATTGGCTCGTGCATACTGATCGCAATATTTAACATGAACGTCGAGGATGCACTTCTAGTTACTCAGTGGATGTTTGCGGGCTGAGCAATAAAATACATGTTTTGCAGGAGTCCATAAATACGTGTTCCTGATTTTTTTGTTCATTATCGTGCCCGTCATAAATATAGACTGGTCTATACAGCGCATGCTCAGTTAAAAAGGGTCAAAAGCCGGCCGGTGAACCCTCAAATGATCGTCTTGTTAGTGAAGTTATGCTCTACTGTAAACAAATACCAGTATCCATAGTGAGACATAATCAACTTAGAGGGATAAATTACCTGTCGCTGATGACTAGGCATTGAAACGATGAATTTAAACAAATAAAAAAGAACAATAGGCCGAAAAACCTAGGCTTTTGGTTTCAATTATAGAAAACGCGCGAGTTACTGTGGACTTAACAGTAACTTAAAGATATAGCGCGCCTTGAGATACTACACCCAAATTAATTGAGAGTTAAAAGACGTCTTTAATGGCCCGTTCATTTACACGAAACATTACGGGATGACCAATAAACGTCCCTGTAAAATCATAGAAATTGAAAATGGCGCGGGCTTCGCGAAACACCCGTATACTTTGTCGGGTAAGTTAACGGGACGTAAGGTTTATCGGTCTTTTATGACTGGACCCAGATGAGTTATCTTTTGGTGATCAAGCCTCAGCTTCGTACGCGCAATTTTGAATTCAAGATCGCTATATATATATATATATATATATATATATATATATATATATATATATATATATATATATATATATATATATATATATATATATATATATATATATATATATATATATATATATATATATATATACTTACATCATCTTTATTTCTGTTCAGATCACTTAGTACGAGCAAAGAGACAAGCAAATGCTTGGGTCTGTAATATCCATCCATGTCAGAACAACGGAAAATGTACAGCTGATTCGTCTAGGTCGGTCGGCTACAGATGTACATGTATTACAGGATGGACTGGAGACAATTGCGACCAAGGTATAATTAATCTGAATATATAGTTCAAATACATGATGAACAATTAAATGACGTACTAAAAGACATCTTAAAATCTTTCTTTAGCCATTTTGGACATAATGTTTGGTTTTTAACCAAAATATCTGCGCCACAGAAATATTGCAGAATATCAACATGAAAAATCAAAAAATATGCAATATCAATCATTTTGATATAACGTCCATTACTCTAAACAAATATATCAAACTGAAATAATTCTAAAATTATGAAAAAAATCGGATTTTACAATTGATAGTTTTGGAAGCATGCATGCTGGTCATCAGACTGAAAAATGCCCATCGTTTAAAAACATTCCACTTAGCTCCACTTAGCAATACATAATAGAGTGATGGCACTTAATCCGTGAACCTCGAGGCCGAATGGACTACGAGTCAATAGCCCATGAGGCCGTAGGCCGAATGGGCTATTCAAACTCGTGGTCCATGAGGCCGAGAGGTCTAATTGTTTTAGTATTCACCAACATATTGGGCCAAAGGTGAATGAGACTAAACAAAACAAAGAGAGAAAAATGTTTTATTGATATTATGTAACATTTGAGACTCGCGCTTCCTCTCAACTCGGGCTATCACCAATAGCCCGAGGTTAGGGAGCCAATCAGAATGCAGGATTTGTAATAGCCCTTATGTTGGTGAATACTAACAGACATTAGTAGACACTATTTCCATTGTTTTCTTTTGTTCTGATTAGACTATTAGACACTGACTATTAGATTTTGTTTCACGGATTAACTGCCATCACTCTAACATTGCAGTGCCTATACCTGATTATTATCAGCGTTCTGAGCGTCTCACTAGGAGTTATTGCAGCACCACATATACCTATTTCATTGAAGGTTGTCGTATGAGAGGTCGCAAGCCTACGCGACTAGACCGAAAAGGAGCATGGGTAGTTGCAAAAATCCCCTCTCTTTTTCGCATTGGTCTTGATTTTAGAATCCGCAAATGAAGCTCTTTGATGTAATAGGTCATGGCAAGCTGAAGTTGAATTATGGTGTGGATATTTGTGTGGTTTTATAGCTTTAGTAATGTTTACCCATGCTTCCTTTCGGGTGAGTCGCGTAGGCTTTTGCCGACAATTAACGTTTATTGAAATAGGTGTATATCCAACCAAGGGCACGACACGATTACTACTTATATAGTTTCCTTCCAGGCCAAGGACTGTTTACCGATTGAAACAAGAGCACAGAGCTAGAGTGACCCATTTTTTTGTGCTCACCTAAATAAGTTTAGTTTTTAATTATCATATTTATTAGTTTGTATAGAGTGATGGCACTTAATCCGTGAAACAAAATCTAATAGTCAGTGTCTAATAGTCTAATCAAAACAAAAGAAAACAATGGAAATAATGTCTACTAATATCTGTTAGTTTAATAGCTATTTCACGGATTAAGTGCCTTCACTCTATTGATTAGATTGACGGTACATATTGGGCAATTAGAGTAACACTTTTCTACAAGCATTTTAATATTTATAATTGTATAGATCATTTATTTATTTTACATTTATATTTTATAGAATTTATATATATATATATTACCTTTACATTTCATAGATGATTTATTTTACATTTATATATTTATGTTTCTCTTCTTATAAGGAGCAAGGATGGCACAGTTGGTTAGTGCGCGGCCTTCGGTGCGAGAGGTCCCGAGTTCGATTCCCAATGACTTCACATCCTTGTTTCGACTTCTTTCCTTTCCGTGTAGCTTTAATTAGCTTTAAATACCCTTAAAACGGAGCACTGATGGAGAGAGGGGGGTAAAATGAGCGCACCGTCGGCTTCCTGGAAGATTAGCTCTGCTAAAGGAACTACCGACGTTAAACAAGGTCCTTTACTTTACTTTACTTTGATACGAAAGTGTTGAAGAGTGATTTCTCTGGAGAGCTACAATAAGTTTCAAAACTGCCTTGCGCAATTAGGCATTGTTTTTCTTGCATGTACAAAAAAAGTTCAAGGATCACCCCTTTGCCCCTCCAATTCAATGCTGTTCAGCCCTTGAAATTAGGATCATCTTAGGATCCCCAAACATTATTGAATAGCGGAGAAAGGAGGAGGGCGGGGGGCATTTTTTGCCGGGCAATTTATGTGCGCTTAAAAAGTCAAATATGGATCTAATTTTAGCACTTACAAATCTAGTTCTTCTTTTATGTAATTCTACTGACACCACTTTGAATTGCTCACAGATGTCGACGAGTGTAACGTCAAAAACCTTTGCGGCAACGGCACATGTACCAACGAAAAAGGAGGCTACAAATGCTCGTGTTATAGGGGTTATATGGGAAAAAATTGTGAAATAAGTAAGAGCTACGATTTTTGAAAGATTCTTGCGTCAGGACAGGGTAGCAAAGGGGGAATACCGATAACGTATAGCGCTGAAACTGGTGCAGTCACGCTGGTACTTTATATAAAATTATTCATTCACGGATCTCGCGCTATTTTTGCTCCAAATCGTGCGTCATGGAAATCCACTTTTGCTACGCTGTTAGAAAAGCCCCGCCCTTTTCAAATTTTTATAACTACTTTGCGACCCAACCAACTTTGCGCTTTGCAATCATGATTTTTACTATTCCAGTCAAAATAGGAAAACAGTGAGTACCTAGATAGAATATGTCTGGAATGTTTATAATGTTCTTGTACATCTAATTTCTTGTAAAATGATACAAAATTGATGATGCTTTAAACTAAATAGCAGACAATGTTGGCGTAAGACAGATCGCCCTCTGGTTTCAGCTGTGTTTTAAGAGTTTGAAGACCTAGCCCTGGATTTTTATACTTCTCCTCGAACATTCTAGACACATTTAAGGTGTTTCCTAGTTTGACTACTCTAACACCCATTTATTGTCAAGGCGAACACACCCATCTTCTGTTTATGCACCTCAAGGATCAATAGTTTCTCATTTATCTGGTAAATTACTATACTTCTATTGCGTACACTCTAAAGTTCTTTCTTTTCCTATCAGACGTCGACGACTGTATTCCCAATCCCTGTCTTAACGGCGGGACGTGTTGTTGCGATAAAATCAACAGCTACACTTGTAACTGTAAACCAGGATTTACTGGCAAGAACTGTGAAACAAGTGAGTACTGAAACTTTATTTTGAATCTTTCTTTCTACCCATACTCCCTTCCGGGTGAGTCGCGTAGGCTTTTGCAGACAACGTTTATTGAAATATATAGGTGTATAGTGACAACAGGATAAAAGAAATGTTGTAAGGTGTTCATATGCATCTATCATGCTGAAGCCAACAGTAATTGTTGGCCAAAGTCTGAAGCATTTGTACGGGTCTAAGTTCTTAAATATCACTGAATGATCTATTTCTAAGTTGTGACTCTTCCTGTTCTGTCAAACAGACATCAATGAATGTGCTTCAAGGCCGTGTAAAAATGGAGGAACATGTACCGACCGAGTCAATTATTATACTTGTACGTGCCCTGCCGGCTGGAGTGGAAAACATTGCGAAACAAGTATGTAATGATAAATATAATGGAATAGATCTAAGGAATGGACAACTGTATAAAAGATAGACAAATGACCGCTTATTTACAATGACCAGCTCTCTACAATGACCACCTCTGTACAATGACCACCTCTGTACAATGACCACCTCTGTACAATGACCACCTCTGTACAATGACCACCTCTGTACAATGACCACCTCTGTACAATGACCACCTCTGTACAATGACCACCTCTTTACAATGACCACCTCTGTACAATGACCACCTCTGTACAATGACCACCTCTGTACAATGGCCACCTCTGTACAATGACCACCTCTGTACAGTGACCACCTCTGTACAATGACCACCTTTCTACAATGACCATCTCTGTACAATGACCACCTCTGTACAATGACCACCTCTGTACAATGACCACCTATCTACAGTGACCATCTATCTACAAAGATCTATGCAATCACTTTGAAAACAGCAACAATTTACAAGGAATGTATAATTTGAAGGCAAGAGTTGCCTCCCAGACGTGCATTTATTACTTACAAAAAATATTTCTCAAAATTTAAAAATGCTTATGCGAATGCTCTCAAATTTTCAGTTATTAGTGAGTGAAATGTATTTTCTTCAATTATTAATACTGTAAACAAACTATGTTGATTTATTGTTTTTGTTTCAGATACGAGAGTTTGTAGGGCAAACACTTGTAAAAACGGTGGTAGCTGTACACAATTGCAAAATGACTATTCGTGTTCCTGCGTTGCGGGATGGACTGGAAAACATTGTGAAATAAGTAAGATTAAAAGTATTCATCATATGACTCTTATTTGTCCTCCCCCCCCCCCTTCCACTCCCATCTCCCACGTTCTCATGAAAACCTTTGGAAATGGTTTAGTGACGGGACACGTATGCGTGTACCTATACAAATCCTGTATCCGTATCCGGAACAACGCGCGCGCGCCCAAATACAAAACGAAAATGGTCAAGAGAATTTCCAAGATAATTACGAGTACATTTTGAGTAATTGACAAGAGAAAATTCCCTATTGTTGATGACGTCGTGGGTCACGTGATTACCAGGCAATTATTTATACATGCATGCCATTATAGAATTGATACGGATTACAATTATTACATTTATGGTTAAACGTTATATCAATGCATGGTGAGGTTGGATTATTTATGGTGGGGTCAATTATATTACATTTATGGTTGATTGTTATTATATTTATGGTGGGGTCAATTATTACATTTATGGGTGATTGTTATTATACATTTATGGTGGGGTCAATTATTACATTTATGGGTGATTGTTATTATACATTTATGGTGGGGTCAATTATTACATTTATGGGTGATTGTTATTATACATTTATGGTGGGGTCAATTATTACATTTATGGGTGATTGTTATTATACATTTATGGTGGGGTCAATTATTACATTTATGGGTGATTGTTATTATACATTTATGGTGGGGTCAATTATTACATTTATGGGTGATTGTTATTATATTTATGGTGGGGTCAATTATTACATTTATGGGTGATTGTTATTACATTTATGATGGATATTACATTTATGGGTGATTCAACAATTTGTTACGTCATGCATGTCACACAACATAACTTAACAACACGCATCGTTATTTTGAATTGCGGCTCATCATCATCTTTGTGACATGTCTTGTTTACTCCAGACTTTGAGCCCTTAAATAAATTCTATTTCCCATTTGTAGACATCAACGATTGTGTTACAAACCCTTGTCTAAATGGAGGTTCCTGCACAGATGGCATCAATAGTTTTACTTGTCAATGCAAAAGAGGTTTTAGAGGATCAAGATGCGAAATAAGTAAGTTTCCCTTATGCAAGCACACCGCGCTTCCCTCTCTCGTACATGTGTGACTTATTTCTATATCATTGGATTAAGAGTTCAGTTTTGTAGTTAAATTAACCGGCATTTGCACTAACGAATCACGTGACTCCACACCATTAGAGTATCAACCTGGAGGTTTGTGGTCAAATTATTACAGGGCGGACATCAAAAGGCCGAAAAATTGTCCGTAATATAGAGGTATCTGTTTTATAGAGGTTTCATTTACATGAATTTATGAACATTCTGGTCCATCTGTTGGGACATAGCAGCTCACCCTTGTAGAGAAATGTCCGTATTACCGAGGTGTTCGTATGGAGGGGTTTTACAGCATGTATTTCCAAAAAAAAAGTATGATATATATTTTGGTGAGATATACTTCCATACTCGGGTAGTAGAACCTTCAATCAGAGCATTTTTGTAGCTAACATTGTTTCCTAGATTATTAACATTTTTTTGTATTTTGTTTTAGACATCGATGATTGTGCAGGAGTTACCTGTCAAAATAAAGGCACTTGTAAAGATGGAATAAACACTTTCTACTGCTCATGTAAAACTGGTTGGACTGGAAAACATTGTGAAATTAGTAAGTAAAAGATCTATGACGTCATGGCATTTAACTAATTCAATCTGTCCATGCGTCTGTACTCTAACAGATACACAGATGGCACCGGGCGACCGTTATTGTTGTTCTAACCCCATTAATGGGATATTTTCTGTTTTCTATCGAGACTTTAGAGGCTTTATACTTTGTACCGTCACGCGAAAGTGGCCATATTGGATGGGAAAAACTAAATTGTTTTACATTTGGAAGAATTAGCCAAATCCTCAAAGGAGAGAGATTCTTTGGTTGCATGTGCCAACCAAGATGGCTGCTGTCATGTGATCGTGCAAAATCGTGCATGGAAAAATGGAATCTATTTGTTTTATATAATATTTATTGCAATCTGTTGACCAATCAGAGTGAGCGTATATTTTGTAACGGCTTCAAACTAGCTCAAGCATTATGAAGTGTAACAAGTCTGAGGTCTTAACAAAGTTAATAGTTTTCATTCCTAAAGTTCAAATTTACATGTAACAAAATTCTTTGGTTAATGTTTGCCTTGTTTTGTCCATCAAAATACGTATTGGGGTAAAGTAAATTTAAAAATATATTGACTCTCGTTATCATAGCACACGGTACGGGGATTCACTTTCTTGCCTCATGTATGCATTTTCGCTTGGATATAGTTATAAATTAACAAATTAAATATATTTCATTTACTTGCGTCTTAAGAAATAAAGACTGAGATGCCATCAAAATGCAACGAGAACAAAAAGTATGCCACAAGAGAAAGTCGACGTCATATGGGCATCTATCAAAGTGGGACAAATGGAAAGACAGAATCTGTTTGTTTTATATGACTTTTGCCGGAATATTAATTCAACCAATCGGAGCGCGCATAAGATTCTTTGACGTCATCTTTGCACGTGTGCTGTAATCACACACGGTTCTCGACCAATAACGGCGGGCGTAATATACCAATTATTATGTAAATGAATATATACCGTGGAAAATCTTCTTGAAAATTAAATATAAATTGATGATGATGATGAACAATTAACATTGCGTCTTTTTTTGTAGATA